>CM060932.1:728355845-729605845 GCA_030765085.1 Allium cepa | reverse complement strand
GTGTGTGTGTATTTGAAATAACATAAAGTAAGCCGGTGTTCGATCCTCGAGTTTTAGATTGTATTGGTATAACCTTATCTATTGGAATTGATTTACTGATTTGATGGTGATTTCCAACTTTTGGATTTTTAATACGATTTCTTATACTATTTTTAAAAGTTCGAACACTTCCAAATCAAGGTTTAATTTTCAAAGCTAAGCAATCCTGGAAAAATATAAATCATTCGATTAGGTAAATGAGTTGAACTGTTTTGTTAAGTAAATGAATAAGACTACTTTGAATTATACTGATATGGAATTTAGTTTTGGAATGTTTTGAATAAATTAGTTTTAAATAGTTTGAAAAGGGTAAACAGATCTTTTGAATTAAAATAAATATTTTAAAGGTTTTAAAAGGGATAGTTATAACTTAGAAATCATTTTGGGTCAAATTGATTTTGAGAAAAAAATTTGGTTTCGAAAATAGGTTGAAATTTAAACCAGTATTTATATGATGGTTTTGGAAATGAAATTGTTTGACCTAAATTTTTGTCGATTTGGAAACCAGGATTATTTTCTAAACTTATTGTTTTGAGAAACTTTGAAACTGAATATATATAATTTGGAAGAAATGATTTGATGACATCATATATATTTTGAAACTGAATTGTTATTGAAAAGGAATTGAAATTGAGAACACTGTTTTACTAAATTGGGAGTTATTGAACTTATATAAATATATTTTTATAAGTATGAAATTGATTTGAAAACTATTGATTCGAAAGGTAACATACTCAATTTGGAAAGAGAAATCTTATATAGTCGAAGTCTATAAAGTGTAATTTGATATACTATTGATTTTGGAAAGTATTTGACTTGAAATGAAATCTTATATGTAATGGACTTTATATAAGTATGATATTTGAAAGTGATTTGAAAAGGTAATATATGATACATATTTTCGAAATAAAGATATGGAAAGTGCCTTCTGCTCGATATCCGCTTTGTAGCCACATTGTGGATTCATTCTATCGATATTATTCTCTCTAATTTGGGTTTTCCGGATACGATAATCGAGTGTCCATCGAATTCCATGACAATCTCCATAGTCTTACAAGCACGACTGCATAGCGTAATTCGCAGGGGCTGTGAGAGCCTAAGGGTATGGATGTTTCTTGCGGGATCCAGGCGTAACCATTGTGTATCTGCGATCTATTGGGTCGCTTGGTAGCATAATATGCAAGGGCTGCGAGAGCCTAAGGGTACAGATGTTTCCTGGGGGATCCAAGTGTAATCATTGTGTATCTACGGTACTACCAGTCTTCATGGCGTAATCGCAATTCTGCGGAAGTCAGCCTACGGGTATGGATGTTTTCTAGGGCATCCAGGCATAACCATTGTGTATCCGCTATCCATGATCGACATGTTTTGGTTTGGTTGTTTTGTTTGGATTGTACTTTCCACATCTGTTGTTAAAAAGTTTTTTTCAATTATTTTCACTGGATGTTGAAACAAATTTACTAAGTATCTGGAGAATTCTAGCTTTGCGCCTAATCAACGTATGGCCAGAGTCTGTCGGAGCGAAAGTAAACTTGTTAAGACATCGAGTTATAAAAGTATTTTGATAAAGTATTATATAAAAAATATTTTTGATCATTTATTTTACTTGTCTAAATAATTTAAAAAATGTTTTAAATATTGTTTACTTCAAACTATCAAATTTGAATCAAATGACTATTCATCGTATTATAAAATATTTAAAATGTTGTAAATATAAATTTTTAAATTGAAATTTGTATAGTTTTAAAATATGGTTCATCCTTTTCTTTCAACCTATTCTTCCTTCTAGTTATTTCTACCTTCTTCTTCTTTGAGGGTTCTTTCTGTATCATGGAAAGATTTGGTTCTTTGGCTTATCGTCCGGATTTGCCCGAGAAGCTTTCTGGAATACATGATGTATTCCACGCCTCACTTCTTCTTTGGTATCTTCTTGACCCATATCTTTTTGTTCAGCCTTCTGCTCTTGATGGTTTGGATATTGAGCATAATCTGACTGTCGAGAGGAAACCACTTCGTATTATCGATAGAGGTACGAAGCAGCTAAGAAGGAAATCTATTAGTCTGATCAAAGAACTGTGAAGTAGTGATGATCGAGATTGTACCTGGAAGATGGAGGAAAGCATTTGTGCTTCGCATCCGGAATTGTCCATTTCAGGTACTATTTTTTTCTATCTTTTTTCTTTATTTTCCTTACCGTTCTTTTCGAGGACGAAAAGATTTGACTGGGCGAGAGTGTAACAACCCTGAATTTTGTGATTTATTTTAATTGCTTATTTTGATTATTTTATTTGAAACTCTTGACTTAAAAACTTTATTATATTTATTAAAATGGATAAATTTTGTTATTTCAAAAGTATATTTTTATTTTTGTGTGAATTATAGTTTCAAACCTGAATAAATAGAATATTTTCCAGAAAAGTGGATTTTTGGTCAATCTGGTCAAACTTTGACTTTTAAATTTAAAATTTAAATATTTGTATTTTTGAAATTTTATCTTTCATTATGAAAATACATTTAATTTCAAGAATACTGCTTTTCGTTTCGTTGAAATTCGATCTGTATTGTGAAAGTTAAGCTTTTTACAATATTGTATGTAAATTGATTTATTTAATAAAATTGTCTATTTTAAATTATATGAATAATATTTTTATTTGTCATATGTAACATTCCCAGATTTTAGCCAGAATAAATTTGACAATTAAATTTAATTTTTGAATTAAATTGTGGATTTATTTTAGTTTTCCCAAATAAAATAAGATGTTTGGTTGTTTGTTTAAGTGTTTATAAAGAGATTTCAAATAGAATCTTAGTTTTGTAATTTAAAGAAAATAAATATTTTTAAATTAAATTGGGTTTGAAAGGAAAAAACTTTATCTTTTAAAATTAATAGAGATTTGTTTTCAAATATATAACATATATATGTAATATGTATTTTGAAAGTATATTTGAATTTAATACGGTAAATTTCTAAAAGCTATTAAAAAAACCCAATATATATGTATACATATTTATTTATTTATGTATATGGATAAATACTTATTTAAAGGTATAATAGTTTGAAATATAAATAATTAAAGGATTTAAAATACAAATTGCAAATATAAATGAAACAAAGACCAACGGGCCGTAGCCTAAACCCATCAGCCAAGAAAGCAAACCCGAAAACCCATTCTACAAATACCACTATTCAATCTTAGTTGGACCGAAGCCCAACATCATAATCTAATCTCATTTCCTCATCCTTCTTCTACTTGCCTACATACTAAAAATTCAAAACCACCTCAAACCAAATTGAATTCCTACGCCACGAACCAGAGAGCACCATCTCCGATCAACTCAACATCTACCATACGAATCATCGACTTGTTCTCGAACACGATACAACCTGGATCGAACCCAATCCATCTCTATCGATTCATCCTGCTCTGGAACACTACATGCATGCTGTGCACATGCACACCCTCCCCTTTGACCATCTCACTACCGTGACGCCACCACCCAATCACTCATCACTCCTTGGTCCAAATCGCCACTTCACTGATACCAACAACCCTCTCTGATCGAAAATCGATCAACTACTCAACCCTATAGAACCCAGAAAACCAACCTACCCCCACAAATTGACCCACCTCAATGTCGATCGAGCACTTCTTCGCATGCCACCTACCTCGATCAAAATCTCATCCATGTAGCCACCTCCGAGCCGAACAACTTGAACTCCGATCGCATCACCACTTCTCGAAAACATCGCAAAGCCACCCAAAGCCGAGACTACCCTTAAACCCTAAAGTTCACTCGTTCTCCCAATCCAAGCACAAATCCATCAAACGACCACGGTAGTCACCTTCCCTAGGTCCACCTGCTCCCTCCAGACCAGGCCGCGCCACCTTTTGACGACTAGAACGTCAGAAAAAAATTTCGAACAAAAACCTGCTACCCTTCAATATATCGTGACATAGAACACTAAAAATTATAATTTTACCACTAAAATTCATATTTCTACACAAGCAATCCGATTGCATGTTTGAATTCTTGATTTAAAAACACATTAAATTTTCACTAAAGCATGATACTTACTATAAAAACTTATGAGTAATGAACTACATGACAAAATTTATTCACAAACTATTTTTAACCTAAACTATACTAGAAAATAAACATATTCCTAGTTTACAACATCATCGGATTCGAACTAGATTAAGAGATCTAGATTTTTGAAGTGGGGATGAATAAAAGGTTCACTATCAACAGAGCAATCTTTTCATTTTCAAATTTGAAAATAAATGTTTCTTACCTTAACATCTTGATTCTAGAAGTTTTAAAAAGTTGAATTTAAAATCTTTAAATCTGAAAACTTGAACTTATTGAATGTTAAGAACAGAGATCATCAGACTAGTTACATAGTATTGCTTTTTTTTTTTTAAATTGTTTCCTGATGCTTATAATTTGAACAGTGGCAAATTTTCTTAATTTACAGGTTTAGATCTTTAAAACACAATACCAATCAAGATGCTTACATATATACACACAAGCTAGCAACATCAAAAGATAGACTGAGATGATCTTTGGTGGCTGAGAAGATGTTTACTTTATGAAGAAATATTTTGAAAAGAAAAAAGAAAATCATTACAATATTTTTATCAGTTGTTTTATGCCAGGTGTAATTTTGTTTACTGATCAAAAATTTATTACCTGCTAACCATTGTTTTACTTAATTTAAAACAGTTTTGTTAACTGTTTTCTTCTTAACAGTAAATAACTTGAAATCTTTCTATTATTATATAGTTTATATAAACCACAAGATATTTTAAAGTGTTTGTAAACACAGTTATGAAGATAGACAACCTATATATATTTACTCTTAAAACAAAATGAAATAGAATAACATTCTATGTTGAACACCCTATACACATATGTACACATTCTTATGATGTGGATAGCCTATTGTTGTTATTGCCTTAATAAAATAAATGTTTGCATTTTACACTTTTACACAATTTTTAAAAAATGAAACTTATTAATTAAATTTTAAGGATATAAAATAACTTTTTTTAAAACATTTTTTTGGTCAACGTGACTTCACATACATGTATTATAAAACAAGGATTACAAAGTAGTTTTTAAAACTACTTTTAAGCCTTTATGTATATATGTATCCATATATACATCTTTTAATTTATAATATAGAAATATATTATTTCAAATAAACTAAGTCATTAGTTACCTATGTATATATAGTTTCTTCTATTTATACTTATGTGATTCTTATACACATCATTTATTTTATAACATTTTTATCTATTTAAACATTATAAATTTTCCCTTTTGAACTTATCTTAACATATATACAACTTTTCTCATTCAAGACGTATGTTATTTAGAAACTTAAAACTCTTTTTATTTAATATAAACAATATTGTTTATCTGCCCATAACCAAAAATATTCTTTTTTACTTCATTAACTATTTACTATATAAATCTCTATCCAAATTATATATACATATAAATTCTATTGTCCTTATATGTAAAAATACATGCATATGATTTTTCCAATAGATTTTTAATTCTCTATTATTTTTTTATCTTTAGAATAAAATATACATATTTTGTCTTTAAAACAAAATGCATATATTTTATCTAAGAAAAAATATACATATTTTACCTTTAAAAAGATATTCATATATAAGAAATTCCATTTAAATCAAATCTGTATTTTAATATAGATATGAAAATTCAAATTATATTGGTTATGGAAAAATTGTATGCAATTGTTAATTATTGACTAATGGGAATATTGTATATTAAAATACAATATTATTGAATATTATAAATTAATATTCATAACTTGGGATGTCAAAAATCCCGGGTCGTTACATTCCTTCCCCTTAAAAGAATTTCGTCCCTGAAATTTCATAGCTAAGTTAGTAAAACTATCTACACACATTAGAAGTGATCAATAACAACCCATACTACACCAGTAAATACACAGATTCCATACTTGTATATCAAAGTATACATTACATCCAGTATCAGCCAAAATATTCCTACAAGTGCTATCATCATCCATACAAACATACATACACACACACACACATAGATATCTTTATATATATCACCCTACCAAACATTTACCCTTAACAACCATGACGTCCAAGGGTCAAAGACACATACAAAAAGCGCCCACTACCAAGGGAAAGAAACCCAACACTAACTATCGACTCTTACTATCTGAGTCCTCCCCTTCGGATCCTGACAATTACCTGGACTCCACATCACTGTCTGGAACCCAAATAATCTCTGGACTAGGCTCTCTCTAAAGGAAATCTACCTCAGCAACTGGCTCCTCCACAACTTCACCTATCTCCCAAATGATTAAATCGTCATTTTTCGATTCAAGATCCTCCTCTACTCATCATCTTCACCTTCGACTTTAAACTCTTCTTCACTGTCGAATTCCTCCATGGGTCTTCTTCCTAAAGCTGAGGCTGATGTTGCTTAACAGGCTCTACCGACTCCTCTGGCTCTTCTTTATACAATGATGACTCGTTAAGATCCGCCCGAATTCTCCTGACCTGGTCAAAATCACCATCCCTCCTAGCCCTAGCTAATGCTCTACCTCGACTAATGCTACGGGTTCTCTGCAATCAATACCAAACCCAAATGTGAGATCCTAAGGTTAGACTTCCATAGGCAAAAGGGTATATCAAGGTTTACAATTCAAAATATATCCCCCCTTTAAATTTCTATTACCCAAAATTTATAAAATCATCTTTCCAAAAATAGTTTAAGTACATATTTGAAAAGTGATTACAAGGTAGAGAAAAATATACATACATACATACATATATATATACATACATACATACATATATATATATATATATAGTAAGTTTATAAACAATTTATTTCTTCAATCTATAGATCTATATATATTTATATACAACAAAGTAAAGTGTTACAAGGTTTTAAATCCTCAAATTTTTTTAGAAATCCATAGTTATGAAATTATCTTAAAGGGTGGAATTTTTTTCCAAAATATTAGTTTAAAAATTTCCCAAATTCCTTTTGTAAATAAAATTCAATAAAATTCCTGTTGTATATATATTTATATACAACAAAGTAAAGTGTTACAAGGTTTTAAATCCTTAAAATTTTTTAGAAATCCATAGTTATGAAATTATGTTAAAGGGTGGAAATTTTTTCCAAAATATTAGTTTAAAATTTTCCCAAATTCCTTTTGTAAATAAAATTCAATAAAAAATCCATTTTCCCAAGATTCAAATGTTAAGGGTTCATATCTCTAAGGTATACTCAAGTCAAAAAGGACAACCAATGGAAATAGTCAAGTTGATGACTAAGACCACTCAAATCCTAGATAATAAATTATTATCGTCACAACCAATCACTTTAAATACCATATATTTAAAAGAATCATACCTCTTTATATAGAAAAATATATCTGGGTAAAATTATTTCATCTACCCCTTAAAACAATATTGTGTCTGTTGACCTGGTTCAAGTGTTTAGAGATCCCTATCAATAACATTAGCTACTCGTATTAACCAAATCCATATGCCACTCAACCGATCAATTAACACAATATATAAACTCATTTTTATATAACTAACAAATATGCGCTCTTGTATTCACACACACAAACACACTCAGACTCAAACAGGTTGCTGCAGACTCTATCCCTAATGAGCAACGCACCCGAACCTAGGTATTCACTTAACCTAGGCTCTGATACCACAATACCACGACCAATTTTTCCGTATTGATTTAAACTGATTTTAATCCACGCTTGTCAGCCGAATCGCAAGGAAATACAGATAATGAAAGAAAGAAGGTAGAAGATAGAAAGAAGACAGAAGAAAAGAGAACAATTCAGAATCTCATAGCCGAAGAACAAGCTATGATATAAACAAGCCTTTACATGAAACCAAAACAATTGCTTTAATATCATACGTAAACTTCAATCAGAGTTATAACCATTCAACTTGGGCAGTTTATAACAATCCTATCCTTACAACTTGTTTTCAACACAACCAATATAACAGAATATAAGCATCTACGTGAATACATCTTCTGATACCAGCTTCTCTCCTGAAGCTTCCAGTCTTCCAGCTAAACCTGGAAATATGCTCGGTCTGACCCGAGCATATAGGAAAAACACCACGCTCGGGTCAGTCTGGTAAACCAGCGTGGGAAACACACACAACTTGATTAATTTAAGTTTAAAAATCCTTTTGCAAACAAAGGTATCTCGTAAGACCACGCCACGAATAAACATGTCAGGTTTTTACCTTACAACAACCAAAACATTTTTTATAAAATCCTCTGATATTGTAGTATTGTTTATATACAAATACTTATTCAAATAGCCAAAATTGTTACATTATTAAATTCCAGCAATACTAGCCACAAAGTGGTTTCTACAATGAAAACTGTAAAGGGCACATAGGGAGAATGAATTTCCAACGAATGACCAGGTTCACTGGGGTACTACCTATCACAGTACCTGGTCTAGATCAGCATACCGAGGACCCCTCCATTCCCCTGCATGTCGGGTTTGTGGACGGGTCTCCTTATAATTCATCCTAGAGAATAAACGAGTTTATACGTATGGTATTGCACCACGAACGGTAACTGTACCATATAATTCCCGAGTTTCCTCTAGATATTTCCAAAGTTAAGTTTTGTCAAGATTTGATAGTCAGTATTTGACTATCAAAATAATCAATCAATTCAACCAAGTTATTTCCCATTATGACTATTAAGCCTTGTTCACATTTAAAATCCCAACAGATTAAGAAAGCTTATTTCTCTGGGTTAATATATATAAACAATCTCTTTCCAAATCATACTTATAAAATTTCCAAATAAATTTCTCAAGCTTAAAATGAAATACTCTTTTATAAAAGTTACTATAATATATTATTTAAAACAACATTTATATTAAATAGATTTATATTGAAGGAAAATATACTTAAATATTAATTACTATAATAAAAATTAATTTTTAAATAATTATTACAAGATAGTTTCATACTTGAAATAGTTTAAATAACTCATCAGTTATAAATAAAATTATACCTTAATAAAGATTTCCAAAATAATAAATTAATTTCCTTTTGTCTTTTCCAAAATATTTATCAATTCTTTTAAAAACATTGTAAAAAATATTTATTTTAAAATAAAACCAGATTCAAATTCAACCCAAACAGAATAAGGCTTATCAGTCTCAACGGTACTTATCAAGCTACAATTCACAGTCAATATAGATATTCACAATTAATCAGCTTCCATAGATTAATTCACATTATATCCTCAAATATAACTAACAGGCAAATAAACAATATATGCAGGAATAAGCAGATCAGAGATTTATCATTGCTAGTAAATATTTACAACAATCACACAGATAATATCATATCAATGGCTTAACCTATCCATAGAAGTTAAATTAAATATTTAGCGGAATGGTGTCTGTTTCCGCTGACCAGATGTCAAACAGTTTGAATAATCTACAATTTACACATCTATTCAATTTAAGAACATCTTAACAGATTGGCCATATAAAATTATACAACGGTATTTATTTCCAAATGGTAATTAATTCTGTCTGAATAAGCTTATAAAATTTTACTTATTTAACTTCACAACGGATCGTGCGACGGCATAACATCCGTCGATATGAACCATCTTCTTAATAACACTTTATTATATGTGAAACTAAATAATTATTTTAAATATAGAATCACTTAAGAACTTAAATTAATTCAAAGGTATAAACATTTTATTTTCCCCTAATTATATGCTTCATTATACTCAATTTATTCAAATAGAGATTCGGTATTAATAATAATTTGTTTTAAAGCTTGATAAAAATAATTTTATTTAAATAACATTAATTAAATCGTATTAAAGTAAAACAAAATTTATTATTTTCAAAATCACTGGTCTATATTAAAACATAAATAAACATTTTATTATAAGAGAGGATTGATTCAATACATATGCTTTTGAAATATAATTCGTTATGGTTTTACCATTACAATATAACTATTTTTTCCTCTTGTTATTAAATCCTGATTTTAAATGAAACAAAGACCAACGGCCGAAGCCCAAACCCATCAGCCAAGAAAGCAAACCCGAAAACCCATTCTCCAAATACCAAAATTAAATCTTAGTTGGACCGAAGCCCAACATCAAAAGCCAATCTTATTTCCTCATCTGTAACAACCCGCATATTTTACGATCATATATTTAAATATTTTACTTAAATATAGCATCGTTAGTCGGATTTAAGTCTGAAAAGTTGCTTTTTGCAAACAGTCAAATTAAGACTTGAGACCTCTTCCATTGAGTTCAAAATGACAGTTGTGACCTTTTTGAGTATAAACATTGATATGTTCGGAGTTAGCTTGAATTTTGCCATTTTCACTTAAGGCTTTGGGTTTTGGTTTCAGCCCAATAACCTAAGACCCTAGCTCCACCCCCTCTCCTCTTCATTCATTCTCATTTCCTAACACTTGAAGCTTTAAGAAAAAACAGAGGGAGATAAAAGAGATTAGGAATTCCTAAGCCCTAACTTCATTTGCAAACCCAGTTTTAGCTCCAAAATCAAAGAGAAGCTTAGACTTAGATTGGAGTTTCTAGAAGTTGAGGTTGAAGAGTAGTTGATCTTCCTTTTCTTTCAAGCTTCTCCTTCATTACTTTTGGATTTAAAGGTGAGTTTTTGAACTCACATCTATGTCTATATCTTTGATAGTTGTTAGGTAGTGATTCCTAACATTTATTCCTTGTCCATTTGCTTTGGATTGAATTGGTTTTATAACTATTCCAATTTTTGGCGTTTTAAAGTTAAATCTTTTAAAATCTTAGCTTTGATGTTTGATCATATTTTTGGCGGTGTATCGAAGAGCCTATAGGGTCGGGTTGCCGATTGGCGTAAACCCCTAGCGCCCATCGCTCGACCGATCGCAAATTGTATGGGATTTTGCCCCTTAGGGGCTAGGCTGAGATACTGGAGTTTTCAGTTCAGTCGACTGAACTAGAAGGTCAGTCGACTGAACCAGTACCCAGGAATTTTCATGGGCCAGTATCAGTCGACTGACCAATCTGGCTCAGTTGACTGAGCCTAGAAACCGAAAGTTTCCAAGCATGTTTCAGTCGAATGACCACTTTGGTTCAGTCGACTGAACCTGAAAATAGAAAGTTTCTAGGATTTGTGTCAGTCAACTAACCACCCTAGTCCAGTCGACTAAATCTGCTGTCTCTGCCTATTTTGCTTTTTGTGTTTGATTTTCCAATTTTTAATCGATTCTTGTTTCTCCAATTTGTTGTTATCACCTTTGTTGACTTTGATAACTTCTTTTTTTGGGATTTTTAGGGAATATCTATTTTGATGGATTTGGTATCGATTTCTTTGGATTTAATTCACATCTTCAAATGTGAATTTTTGGCGATTGATTGTTTTTACAATCAATTTTGTGATTTGTCACTTTAAAATACAAAGGTTTCTATACTAATAATAAATATTCAAACTCTTTCTCAAATATGATTTCAACTCTATTTTTAATACAAAGCTTGTTTATAAAATCGTTTTCTAATCTATTAGTATACACAAACCTTTACCTCATTCGTTTGAGAAATCTAATTAAACGTCTTAGTAAAACTAGTGGTATGAAATGCTTGCGTTTACTTCATCGGTTAATTTTTGGACTTGTTCGATTGAAACCCTTGTGACAACTTTCGAGTGGAGATCTACAATTTGTTCGTAAATATTTAAGTTAAGCTAGTGGTTGTGGGACATGAAGCTTAACTCATTTATTTACTGGCTTAGTGTAATTGTCACTTCTTGATGATCATGATGATCATTTTTGTGGTTTAGACTAGCAATGTGCGATGTCTCTTTGTCCGCATGGGGGACTATACCTCGTTTTTGGAGTTTCAGCTCAATTATTGGGGTAGCGATCCATGGTCTTTGGGCCGTTTGTGGAGCTTCGGCTCAAAGGTCTTCGGGCCGTTTGTGGAGCTTCGGCTCAAATTGTTGGTTAGCGGCCATGGAATAGCGTTCCGTTTATGATGCATGTGTTGGTGAGTTTTCATGCTCCCGTTTGTGATAGGCCTCCCCCTCTTTGTGATTTCTGGATTTCTAGTTGATGATTTCTAGAATTCGTGAATCACCAATTTTGTGATTGGCATTGATATAGTCAGTATTTGTGGTTTGGTCAATAAAATAAAGAATATGACATTCTTTTTTTTGTGGTTTCTTGTGATAATATATGATTTTTGTATTATTTAATGTATACTTATCGCAGTATGGCATTATTGTTATCATACGTTTTTATCATATCTCTTATTCTATCTCACTTTATCTGATATTTATAGCTAGACTGATCCGTTTATTATTTTCTTATTAAATAATACTCGGGTCAGACCGAGATGTTACAGGTGCTTCTGCTTGACTCCTCTTCTGGGAACATTACTTGACTTTTGACTAACTACTCTAGTTTAGTAGTTTTTGTTGTTATACATACGAGATAGAGACTCGTTGTTGTATATTTATTCTTTTGTCTAGCACTTGTATCTATTCTTTTATGATATTGTGGACCTTATTTGACCACTACTCTGATGTACACTCCTATGTGTTATATTCATATCTATTTCTGCCTTTGTGATATGGATATCTATGACTGATTTGTGTTATGCTTATTTCTATATTTGTTTCCGAAGATTATATATAGCCACTGTGTAGTAGCTTTGAGTTTGTATCGGTATGTCGAATTTCCTCTTGAATTGAAATGCATGTTATACTATGTGACATATCGGTGCTAGCACAAAGCAATTACATGGATGGTTGCTCCTCAACAGCCTTATTCTTCGTGCTAGTTGACGGCTTTACCTCGTAGTGTCCTTGGCTAGCGTGAGTATAGAGGTGGGGCGTCACAGCTTGATATCAAAGCCAAACTTCGGAACAATATAGAATAATCTAGCAAGGATCATTGTCCTAAGTCCTTCTTAGGAGTCATGCTTTAGGATTTAATTCGAGTCTTCGTACCGTTTTATCCTATTTTATTTTATGACGCCTTGTTTTATCAATCAACGTTGTTTTATATTCATTCTGAGAATAACCTTTTTCTCCTTCTTTCTTTCTTTCTTTCTTAAAGAAGAGAAAAGGTTAGACCAGGCCGTCCCAGCGCCGGTCAATCCAGTGCTACTCCTCAGGATGGAGTATTCACATCTGCCCAAGAGCTTCTAGATCTTGTAAAGAATGCTCAAGCCATCGGACCCATTACAGAGCCTACTCATCCAAAATTCGGATTTGCACGCCTATGCATTGATTATGCAAATTTGGGTGGAAAGCCGTTCAGGGGTTTCAAGGGCGTTATCGAAGTCCAAGCTTGGCTTAGAACATGAGATCGCATCTTTTCTCGCATGAATCTTATTGATCTTTATCGAGTCTAAGTGGCTTCTAGTATGCTCTAAGAAAGAGCATTAGATTTGTTTGAGCTTTTGATTTCTGAAATTATTGAAGTGGATCTTACTTGGGAGCAATTCCGGGAAAGATTTGAATCGAAGTTTGTACCAGAAGTTGAAAAAGTGACCATGGCTCATCGTTCCATCGTTTTATTAACCTTGTTTAAGGTGAATCTTCTGTGGTAGATTATGTCGCGTCTTTTGAATCCCTCTCTAAATATTGGGTCGAGTATGTAAATACCCCATTGAAGAAAAATTATTGGTTCGTCTGTGGCTTGAATAAGAATCTTAAAAAGCCTTTACTTCTGAAATTGGAAGTTTCTTTTGATCAACTTGTTGATATCGCTCTTCGACTTGAAGAGGCAGATAAAGAGAGTGATGTTGAAGTTGGAAGTGCCAAACCAAACTTCAACAACAACAAGAAGAGGCCTAATAAGTTCAAAGGTCCTTATCCCAACAAGAAAGGGAAACATGTAGAAAAGACTCCTATTTCTCGCCATGGAGAATGCTACAATTGTGGTTCTAAGGACCATTATCCAAATAAGTGTTCAAAGCCCCTTACTTGTCGCTATTGCAAAAGTTCGGGCCATTATATTTTTTCCTGTCCCAAACTTCAAAGGAAGGGGAGAGAAAGATAAATGTTGTGCAAGCTCCTAATAACACTTCTTGTGGTCACGGTATTTCTCATTCTATTCTTGATGGCATAATTATCTTTCGTGATCATCCTATTCGAGTTCTTTTTGATACGGGTGCATCCTATTTTTTTATATCAAAAGAACTTGTTGATGCTTTTTCTTTAAGTGTTAAGGCTTTGATGACTTCTTTGAGAATTGCGAATCCAGTTGGTGGATCCACAACACTCAGTTTACTTGGTAAAGGTATCGAGATTATTTTATGTGATTATGCTTTCCAAGTCGATTTGCATGTTATGCGTTACTTAGGCTTTGGAATGATTTTGGAAATGGATTGGCTTAACCATTATGATGCCCATATCAAATGTCTTGAGCGGACTATATATCTTCGACACCCTCAATCTGTTAAGCAGATTTCTGTGTTCTTAAAGATTCAGACTCCCGTTTGGCAGCATCCTTATATTCTCTAAACCCTCACGATGACGATAATGATGATGAGGAAGATGTCATTTCTCTTTTTCATGTTGTTCATGAATTTCTCGATATATTTGATCCCGTTTTAGGATTACCAGCTAAGCGAGCAAGTGAGTTCAGAATTAATCTAACCCCCAGAGCTTTACCTATCACTCGTCCTCCTTATCGGATGTCTAATAAGAAAAATGAGGAGATGTGTAAAAAATTATCCGAATTGGAAGCAAAGCAATTTATTCGTTCTAGTTCCTCTCCTTGGGGAGCTTCAGCTATTTTTGTGAAGAAATCCGATGGTACACTTAGGCTTTGCATTGACCACCGCAAGCTTAATGATCTTACTGTTAAGAATAAATATCCTTTGCCTTGGATTGATGATCTATTCGATCAACTTAGTGGTGCTAGAGTCTTTTCATAGTTAGACTTAGCAACCGGTTCTTATCAGCTTCGTATTGCAGAGGATAACATTCCTTTGACATCATTCCATACACGTTATGGATCTTATGAATGGCTTGTCATGCCATTTGGTTTAACGAATGCTCTAGCTTATTTCGTTGACCTTATGAATCGAGTTTTCAAAGACTTCTTCGATCGATTTGTTCTCATCTTTATAGATGATATTCTTGTTTATTCTAAAACCGAGGAGGTGCATGAAAAGCAACTTCGGATTGTGTTGGAAACTCTTAGGAGCAACCAATTGAAAGCAAAATTTTCTAAATGCCACTTTTGGCAATCTCATGTGAAATTTCTCGGTCACATTATTTTCGAATCCGGAATTTCCATGGATCCTTCAAAGATTGAAGCGATTCAAAATTGCAAGAGACCAGATAGTGTGACGGAAATCCATAGTTTTCTTGGATTGGCGGGTTATTACCGTCGTTTTATAAAAGACTTTTTTGAAATTTTCATGCCTCATACTAGTTTGACAAAGAAGGGAGTTAAGTACTTTTGGTCCGACAAATGTGAAGCTTCTTTTCAAAGATTGAAGAACTCCTTTCCGATCTCCTATTCTTGTGATTCCCGAAGGGAACCAAGATTTTATTATTTATACCGATGCTAGCCGTGTTGGTTTGGGAGCCGTTCTCATGCAAAGGGAATGTGTTATTGCTTATGCTTCTAGGCAATTAAAGCCTGCCGAGGCTAGATATGCCACTCATGATTTAGAGCTCGCAGCTATTGTTTTCGCCCTTAGAATTTGGCGTCATTATCTTTTGGGAGAAAAATTTGTTCTCTACACCAATCATAAATCTTTGAAGTACTTATTTTCTCAAAAAGAACTTAATTTGCAACAACATTGGCTCGAGTTCCTTGCATCTTATGATCTTGATATTCTTTATACTCCCAGAAAGGGAAATCGTGTTGCCATGCCTTTAGTCGTAAGTAACAAGCGGTTGTTTCTACGATGATATCCAAATGGATTGATCTCGAGACTTTGTCCACTTGTGAGAATCGAGATCGTGTGTGATATCCCGGAATTTCAAGGAATTTAAACGTGATAATCTCTAAATTAAATTGTTTAAAATCGATAAAATTGTTATTTCCAAATATAAATAGCCAAACAATTAATAATGTGATGTTTTAAATTATGAATATAGATTGACTTTAAATAGAATAAATTTATTTATAAATAATAATGTGTTGTTTAAAGTTGAAATCTATATTTATTTGAATTGATTTTAAATTTGGCTCTTAAATTGAATTTGAATTTGAATTTAAAAGAATATATATATCTATAAAATAAAAATAAGAATATAGTTTGGATTTAAAATATATGGAGAAAGTTTTTATTTAAAAATAAGATTATTATTTTATATAAGATTTGTCTCATATTTTTTTTAAAACAAATTTGTTTATAGAAATTTGGAGAAGTATTTATTTAATAGGAATAAATACATAAGCTTTTAAATTAGCATTTAAAAATGAGTTTAAAATATTATATATGATTTTTATTTAAATCATGATTGGTTTATATTCTATTTTCTTTAAAGATTGTATTTATATAAATTTAGAAAGCATTTATAAATTTATAAATGTATTTGTTAATTAGGAATTTAATAAGAAAGGCTTTTAAAATAATTTTAAATAATATAAAAAAATGAATTATTACAAGTGTTAAGATCTAAACCACTTAAAGTAATATGTGTTAGGAAATTAAGTAAGGTAAGAGACAAATGTCACCTTTATTTAATTTTCTTTTAATTTTAATAAAAGCCGAAATTAACTTATATAAACCCCTATTTCCTCTTCATTTTCTTTTTTCAAATCTATGTTCATTTCTAAAAACCAGAATTTTTTCCATGCAATCTTCATTTTTCAAAACCTGAAATGCAAGAACCATCAAACCCTGAATTCCTTTCTCAGTTCAAAAT
This sequence comes from Allium cepa, assembly GCA_030765085.1. Classification (NCBI taxonomy): domain Eukaryota; kingdom Viridiplantae; phylum Streptophyta; class Magnoliopsida; order Asparagales; family Amaryllidaceae; genus Allium; species Allium cepa. The sequence goes on along the minus strand of CM060932.1, from coordinate 729,588,852 downwards.
CAATGTCCTGTAAAACTTCCTCAAGTTCAAATGCAAATCAGAGAAAAATCATCAATTCTGAAATCATTTTCTAGTTTAAAACCCTGTTACTCATTTTCAAACCTGTAAATCCATTTTCCAAAATCAAACACAAGCCTGATAACAAACTTCAAAGCTTGTAATCTCCTCTAAAACAAATTCAATCTGTAATATTCTCAATCCTGCAACATCTTGTTTTCAAAAATTCAAGCATGCAACATGAAAAGCATTTTTTTTTTCAAAACTGCAATCTGGAAGAAAAGATGGAATCATCATGTTCCAGCTTTTCAAGCATTCAAAGTTTTCCAGAAAGTCAAAGCATTTAATGTTTAAAGTTTACAGAAGGCAATGCAGAGCTTTTCAGTTTTTAAGCTATAAGAATTCAAAGTTTTCTGGAATTAAAAACATGAGCATGCAAATTTTATTCCAGCTTCAAAAAGGGCTCTCTGCATTTCATTAAAAAGGTGAGTAAACATTTTAACTTAAAAACAGTTTTAAAAATCTGTTGTTACAGATGCATGTGATGAATGATTTTAGTAGATTGTGTTGCTTAATATATGGATATGAATGCATGTATATATATATGAGATGTCTGTGATATGCTTGTAAACATATATCTATAAATAAACAAAATCTGCTCTAAAATATCTAGTCTCAAGCTCACACAACGAAATTTCATATCACCTAATACAACCAAACTCAGTTTTTGATCTTTGAATAAAGAATTATTTTAGTAGTGTATTATAAATTTTAAAATTAGTTTCAGAAACTTATATTAAGTATTCATCTCAAAATTTATAATTTACAGGGTTAATAAAAAACATGGGTAGAATCAATTATGCTAATTTAAATTAGTGATTATAGAATATGATTTGTTTTTACAAATGATGAATTTTAATGTAAATATCATGATTTTTAGTTAGGCACTTGTTGTGATAATCTATGTTGATCAGAATCGACATTTTTATCGATTGCCGATGATTGGCGTCGAAGTTTGTGGTGAGGTTGGGTCTAGAGGTGCCCAGTGGAGTATGGATCACAAGAAAAATGGGTAGGGAATTTTCTGGTGACTGTGGCGGTCGAGGGACGACGGTGTAGGGTTTTACTATATGTTTTGGACGAGGGTGTTTACGAGGTGATGGTGTTGGTTACAGTGGATCAGAGTGGACCACGAGGCAAGGGATAGCGGCGTGGCGATGTGGTGGTGCTTTGGGATGAGTGTCGTGAGTTCATGTCATCTCGATCATCTGCGGCGAGTTGATTTCTTCGATTTTGTTTTGTTCCAGTTTTTCGATCAAGAGGCTTGATTGTATTTTGATGGAGGTATCGGCGATCTGGGTGGTGGATTCGTCAGAGAAGGTGGTCGTCGACTGGGGAAGGGTCGCGACGTTGGCCGATGATGGCCGAAACTACTGTACACGTGCACGCACACGTTTGGGCATGTTTTTTTTGGAGAAGAGAAGAGGGAGCTTGGGTCGTTGCTCGAGTTTTCGCGTGAGTGACTCGAATGGGAGATCATGATTTGGAAGGAATGACTCGAGTAGGAACTCAAGTAGTTCGAGAGAGATCTGGTTCCAGGTTTTAAATTTAAATTTAAATTAAAACTGAAACAAATGTTGAAATAGAAAAAGGAACTCAGGTTGGACTTGAGTGGATTTTAGGTATGACCTAATGCAAGGGTTGAATGGTTTTTAAAAGATTTTAAAATTTAAGTGTTGAAGTTTAAACTTTAATTTAATTTAAATTTTCTTATGTAAATTTACTTAAAACAAAATAATTGTTTTCTGAAACAGTTTGTTAAGAGGTTTTGACATTTGTTTAACTTAAATTTTATTAAGTAAAGTTTAAGTTGATTTAAAAGTTAAGCTAGAAATAAAATTTTAAAAGGTATTTGTAAAAGAAAGTTTTAAATTCAAATTAAAACTAGTTTTAAAAACTATTACTTGATAATATTTTAAGTATCTAAAGGAAGCTTTGTTAACCTTAATTTATCAAGTTAAATAATTGTTTATTTTAAAACTTAATTATTGAATTAATTAAGTGAAGTTAATTGTAAGATAAAATGTTTTTAATGATAATTAAGTCATTAATTAAGATAATGTTTTACCTTAAGATAATTAAGGTTTTTAATGGGTTGAAATTAATTAAGTTAATTAAGGAAATTAAGTTTAATTAATTAATTTAATTAATAATAGTTAAGGATTAATTAAGGAATTAATTAAGAGTAATTAATTGATTTAATTAATTAATTTAAAATAAATAAGGAGTAAAAGTTAATTAATTTGAGATTAATTAATTAAGTAATTAAGGTCAATTAATTAGTAATTAAAAAAGTACTTAATTTGTAATTAAGTTTTATTAATTAATAATTAGGCTTTATTAATTAATAATTAAGAAGTTATTAATCTATAATTAAAGTTAATCAAGGATTAATTAACTATTATTAAAGGTTAATTAATTGTTATTAAGCATTAATTAACTGATTTATTTAAGGATTAATTAATTTGTATTAATTTTTTACTAATTGATAATTAAGGTTTATTAGTTAATAATTAAGGATTAATTAATCTATAATTAAAGATTAATTACCTTATTTAAAAGGGGTAATTAAGGAATGAATTACCCAATTGAAATTAATCAAATAAGTATGATTAATTTGGGTTAATCAAATGGGTTGGTTAATTAAAAATAATCATTTGGTGATTGATTAAGTATAATCACATAATGAGATGGATAAGTGTAATTGCTTAGGGTAAGTAATTAATGTATAATTACAAGATGTAATTAATTAAAAGGAATTACTTAATAGGAAGTAATTAGAGTATAATTACTTAGTGGAAGTAATTAAAGATTAATTACTTAGTGTAATTAATCAAAGGATTGGTATAATTAATTAAGAAATTAATTAATTGAGGTATGTAATTACAGGTTGATAATTACCGTTTATGATTTACTAAAGTTGATTAATGAAAGTAATTAATTAAGGGTCATAAATTTATGTAATTAATGAGAGTAATTAAGGATTGATTAATTAAGATTAATTAATCAATAATAAATGATTATAAGGTAATTAATTAATTGTAATTAATTAAGGATTAATGTAATTAATTACAGTTAATAAAGTAATTAAGATAATTACTTAATAGTTTGAAGATAATTAATTTTTATAATTAATTAAGAGTTAATTACTTAATGTAATTAAAGGATAAATTAATCAAGGCTGATTAATTAAGATGATTAATTATTTGGTTTAATTAATGTTTATGTAAGCAAGATTCATTGTGATGGAGGTAATTAATTTAATTTATTTTAAATTATTTAGAGATGAAGTAATTAATTTAATTCATTTTAAATTAATTTTAGATGGTGGGATTAATAGATCATTGCTTATGGATGGATGATTGATATTGAATGGCTTGATTGTTGGATATCACTGATGAGATATGTGTGATATATGATATGAGATGCTTTGGTTGAAGTATGATGATAATATGAATTATCTATTGTGATGAAAATGTAGATTATCTATTGTGATATTGTGAATTATCTATCTACGTGTATATAGATAATAGAATTGAATTTTTTAACCTTAAACAACTTGGACCTAAAAGATACGTTTTGGATTTCGATGAGACCAGGATCGGGTTTCCAGATTTGGATATCCGAAAACCACATCGATCCAAATTTACGATTGGTCATGAATCTCAAGTGAAGATGAAGATTCAGAGTGCAAGGGTTATTGTCATTAACTCTGAGGGTGATTTCAAAATGAGTGTAACGAGATAATGCCTTCGGTTTCGTACGAACCCGGAACGAACCTGTATGGATTGAATGCTTTCAGCACATCATCAGGTGGACGATACGCATTCTAAGATAGATGTGTTCTATAAAGGTAATCGTAGCCTCAAGCCTCATCAACCGGGAATGGCAAAAACAGGGGAGGTGTAGCAAGGCTAAGTGGGTCATGTCCAAGTAGGATGAGATAAACCCCTGTCTAGAGTCCCTTTTTATTCGGCTGCATGGGCGGTTGCTTGCTGAAACCGTGGGGTTATCTTATTCGGAACTATTCAGTAAGGAATGGTTCCGGCTTTGTGTTGTAGGGGATTGGGAGTAATCCTCGGTACGGTGATCTAGGCCTCATACTGTGACGGGCAGTATCTCAGTAGCCCTGCCATTATATGGAATCCAAACTCCAATAAGAGCCTTCGGATTTGATTGTATTACCCACTTTTGTGGCTAGTAGATGGAATTTAATAAATGTAACAATATTGGCTATTTCATATTTATTTGAAAACTCTATTATAATATCACTGGATTTCCTATCAAACGTTTTGGTTAGCGTAAGGTAAAAACTTACCCATGTGTATGTGTGAGAAATCTTACGTGATACCTTTTCTTTCAAAGGTTTTCAAAGTTAAGCAATTTTACCCGTTTACTCACACCAGACCCATGTCTGACCTTGAGTTTATTTTGTTTTTATTAAACTCTTGGGTACTCAAATTTTTACGAGTAGCCAAGGTATTCAGGTTAGGTTTGACGAATTCTGTAGGAGCAATGGAGCAAGAGGCTTCAGCGTATAGATTTATAGTGTTCCGCTGTGTCGATCTCTGTATTATTATCTGTGTTGTATATTGACTTGTATAACTAGGCAGGTGTTTATAACTGTCTAGTATGTGTTGTATAAGCTGGGTAACTCTGACTTATATGATACTATGTAAAATATTATGTGATTAATATAATTTATTCGTTTCGATGTTGAGATTCTGATGTTGTTTCTTTCTTTCTTCTCTATCTTTCTCTTTTTTATCCCTTTCTTTCTTAAAAATGATGTGTCTTTCTGTGGAGAGAAAGGCGGGTCGTTTCACTTGGTATCAGAGCATAGGTTGAGTGAATACCTAGGCTCTGGAGTGGTGTCTTTCTTGAGAGAGCGTACTTGTAATTTTTATATATAACTATATGTATATTTATACCTATCCGTTGGGTTACCTGTTCGGGTTTTCCAACATAAGTTATAAAGGTACATAGGGTAGTGGTGTGTAGCACGACTACCAATAGTTAAAGTTTGAGTGTTTGGGGTTGGAAGTGTATCTGTCGAGATTTTAGACCTAATACCGTCTCGAGTAAGCTTTGCAGTTTGGTGTAAGGATTTCATTGATCTCTGGAGGAAACCTGTTAAGGTTCGGAGTTCATCTTTGAAGTGCAAGTTTTATCGCGCTCGTGTGAGCGGATTTTTGAGAATTTGGATCTGTCGGTTAGGCAGAAGCAAGTGATGGTATCGTGGCAACCTTAGGAAGTAGTAGCTGTGTGATGAGACGTAGTGACTATGGAGGTCTCCGAAGATGTTTTCTTTTGGCGCAAGTTTAAGGAAGTGTGTCTGCTTCGGTGTTGTGGCTGAGTTCAACAGGATGTATGTGTTTGGTTGGAGGTCCGAGTTCTCACGAGCTTTGGATAAGAAGTCTTTAGCATCTATGTCAACGTGCAGCTCGGAAGTGTTTTGTGTTCCAGCAAGAATCTTTTGGCTTAGCTTTCCTAGAGGTGGAATTTTGAAGCAGCGGAGTGGACCCGTTTCTTCGATGGATTAGTTGGTCGAGAATAAACTATTCTAATTGGTGAAAAGAGAACAGTATCTTTGAATTTAGGCTGAGTTGATCGCAAAAGTGACTTTCGATAGTTGGGTAATTATCTTAGATAATCTTTTGCTTGGGTTTAAGGCATCTCTAGAGGATGTAGGAATTATGGAGTTGTCAAAGATTTTCTGGATATCTTAAGGGAAGTTAGAGATCTGCCCGCATTGAGGATTGAGTTCTGTACTGACTTGGTTCACGAAGCTACCGGTAATTCAGTTGGGTAGAAGGATGTCTCTTAGGATGGGGTTTTGGTGAAGCAGCTCTGTATTTCTTGGAACTTTTGTTGAACCTTATTTTTGGGATGTTCTATTTAGTCTATGCTCTTGTTCATCGACGACATTCTCATCTGATCCAGATCAGAGTTGTCCAACGGAAGTAAGGTGGAAGCTATTCTAGAGTAGAAACAACAGGAAGTTGCAGTGTTTTGGATTAGAGAGTTTCTACTAGAGTTTTTCAGGATCTGAGGCAAGTTGGCGAGTGATCCTGTTCTTTCTTTTCCGGATAGGAGAAGTAGGTTGTAATCTTCTAATGATTCTGAAGTGGAGTTTGTGGTTTTGATTTTGGGTAGATCTTGTGAGGATCAGTTTGTTGAGTTGTTTTGATCCAGTTTGTTTGTAGAAGCATCAGCGAAGGTTGAGCTGATCGGAAAGGATCTGTGAACAGCCCAGAATCGTAAGTAGAGTTTTGAGGTTAAGAGATGGAGAAATTTGGAATCCGAAATTGAAGACTTTGTTTCCGTTGAGATTTTCTCCGGTGGAAGGGAGCAATAAGATTTGGTAAGATTATGAGGTTAGCTCCGAGGTATATTGGATTCTTCTAAGTTTTTGTAAGGATCGGCGCTTTGGTCTGAAGAGTTGAATTGCCAGTTTGGAAGACTGCGATTCAAAATATTTCACGTGTCTCTAAGGGAGTATGTTTTTGATCCATCACTGGTTTTGGAACCAGTAATCCCGAAGGATTTAGTTATCGATCTGTCTTGTCTGTGGTCTGATATCTTGTCTAGATTATAGATACAGATGAGTAGAAGCTCAATAGCTTAGTAGTATAGCTAGTTCGGATTTAGTAGAGCAAGCATCCCTGTGCCTGTACCTGGGAAACTCAAGATAATTTTAGGAAGCCTATCCGGATCTGTGTTAAGATAGCTAGAGTTGTTTGATTGAATTGTTTGTTTGGATGAAATTGTTTGTTTGGTAATGTATGATATGTATGTTTGAATTGGCTGAAATAAAATAAAACATTGGATTATCTTTGTTTTAAATTTCGAGGACGAAATTCTTTTAAGGGGGAAGGAATGTGATATCCCGGAATTGCAAGGAATTTAAAATGTGATAATCTCTTAATTAAATTGTTTAAAATCGATAAAATTGTTATTTTCGAATATAAATAGCCAAACAATTAATAATGTGATGTTTTAAATTATGATTATAGATTGATTTCAAATTGAATAAATTTATCTATAAATAATAATGTGTTGTTTAAAATTGATATCTATATTTATTTGAATTGATTTTAAATTTGGATTTGAATTTGAATTTGAATTTGAATTTAAAAGAATATATATATATATCTTTAAAATAAAAATAACAGTATATTTTGGATTTAAAATATATGGAGAATGTTTTTATTTAAAAATAAGATTATTATTTAAAATAAGATTTGTCTCATATATTTTTTTAAAAGAAATCTGTTTATAGAAATTTGGAAAAGTATTTATTTAATAGGAATAAATACATATGTTTTTAAATTAGCATTTAAAAATGAGTTTAAAATATTATATATGTTTTTTATTTAAATCATGATTGGTTTATATTCTATTTTCTTTAAAGATTTTATTTATATAGATTTAGAAAGCATTTATAAATTTATAAATGTATTTGTTAATTAGGAATTTAATAAGAAAGCTTTTAAAATAACTTTAAATAATATAAAAAAATGAATTATTACAAGTTTTAAGATCTAAACCACTTAAAATAACATGTGTTAGGAAATTAAGTAAGGTAAGGGACAAGTGTCACCTTTATTAATTTTCTTCTAATTTTAATAAAAGCTGAAATTAACTTATATAAACCCCTATTTCCTCTTCATTTTCTTTTTTCAAATCTAAGTTCATTTCTAAAAACTAGAATTTTTTCCCATGCAATCTTCATTTTTTAAAATCTGAAATGCAAGAACCATCAAACCTGAATTCCTTTCTCAGTTCAAAATCAATGTCCTGTAAAACTTCCTCAAGTTCAAATGAAAATCAGAGAAAAATCATCAAACCTGAAATCATTTTCAAGTTTAAAACCCTGTTACTCATTTTCAAACCGGTAAATTCATTTTCCAAAATCAAATACAAGCCTGTCAACAAACTTCAAAGCTTGTAATCTCCTCAAAAACAAATTCAATCTGTAATATTCTCAAGCCTGCAACATCTTGTTTTCAAAATTTCAAGCACGCAACCTGAAAAGCATATTTTTTCAAAACTGCAGCCTGGAAGCAAAGATGGAATCATCATGTTCCAGTTTTTCAAGCATTCAAAGTTTTCCAAAAAAACAAAGTATTTCATGATGATTAATTATTTGGTTTAATTAATGTTTATGTAAGCAAGATTCATTGTGATGGAGGTAATTAATTTAATTTATTTTAAATTATTTAGAGATGAAGTAATTAATTTAATTCATTTTAAATTAAATTTAGATGTTGGGATTAATAGATCATTGCTTATGGATGGCTGATTGATATTGAATGGCTTGATTGTTTGATATCTCTGATGAGATATGTGTGATATATGATATGATATGCTTTGTTTGAAGTATGATGATAATATGAATTATCTGTTGTGATGAAAATGTAAATTATCTATTGTGATATTGTGAATTATCTATCTACATGTATATAGATAATAGAATTAAATTGTTTAACCTTAAACAACTTGGACCTAAAAGATATGTTTTGGATTTCGATGAGACCGGGATTGGATTTCTAGATTTGGATATTCGAAAACCACATCGATCCAAATTTACAATAGGTCGTGAATCTCAAGTGAAGATGAAGATTCAGAGTGCAAGAGTTATTGTCGTTAACTCTGTGGGTGATTCCAAAATGAGTGTAATTAGATAATGCCTTTGGTTTTGTTCGAACCCGGAACAAACTTGAATTTATTGAATGCTTTCTGCACATCGTCAGGTGGACGATGAGCATTCTAAGATAAATGCGTTCTATAAAGGTAATCGTAGCCTCAAGCCTCATTAACCGAGAATGGCTAAAACATGGGAGGTGCAGCAAGGCTAAGTGGGTCATGCCCAAGTAGGATGAGATGAACCCCCGTCTAGAGTCCCTTTTTATTCGGTTGTGTGGGCGGTTGCTTGCTACAACCGCGGGGTTATCTTATTCGTAACTATTCAGTAAGGAATGGTTCCGGCTTTGTGTTGCAGGGGATTGGGAGTAATCCTCGGTACGGTGATCTAGGCCTCGTACTGCGACGGGCGGTACCCCAGTAGCCTTGTCATTGTATGGAATCCAAACTCCAATAAGCGCCCTCGGATTTGATTATATTACCCAATTTTGTGGCTAGTAGCTGGAATTTAATAAATGTGACAATTTCGGCTGTTTCATATTTATTTCGAAACCCTAGATCCTATTATAATATCACTGGATTTCCTATAAAATGTTTTTGTTAGCGTAAGGTAAAAACTTACCCATGTTTATGTGTGGGAAGTCTTACGTGATACCTTTTCTTTCAAAGGTTTTCAAAGTTAAGCAATTTTACCCGTTTACTCACACCAGACCCATGTATGACCCGGAGTTTATTTTGTTTTTATTAAAATCTTGGGTACTCAAATTTTTACGAGTAGCCAAGGGATTCAGGTTAGGTTTGATGAATTCTGAAGGAGCAATGGAGTAGGAGGCTTCGGCGTATAGATTTATAGTGTTCCGCTGTGTCGATCTCTGTATTATTATCCGTGTTGTATATTGAGTCGTATAACTAGATAGGTGTTTATAACTGTCTAGTGTGTGTTGTATAAGCTGGGTAACTCTGATGTATACTATGTAAAATATTATGTGATTAATATAATTTATTCGTTCCACTGTTGAGATTCTGATGTTGTTTCTTTCTTTCTTCTCTATCTTTCACTTTTCTATCCCTTTCTTTCTTAAAAATGATGCGTCTTTCTATGGAGAGAAAGGCGGGTCGTTTCACTTGGTATCAGAGCATAGGTTGAGTGAATACCTAGGCTCTAGAGTGGTGTCTTTCTTAAGAGAGCGTACTTGTAATTTTTATATATAACTATAAATATATATTTCTACCTACCCGTTGGATTACCTGTTCGGTTTTCCAACATAAGTTATAAAGGTAGATAAGGTAGTGGTGTGTAGTACGACTACCAATAGTTGAAGTTTGAGTGTTTGGGGTTGGAAGTGTATCTGTCGAGACTTTAGACCTAATACCGTCTCGAGTAAGCTTTGCAGTTTGGTGTAAGGATTTCATTGATCTCTGAAGGAAACCTGTTAAGGTTCGGAGTTCATCTTTGAAGTGCAAGTTTGATCGTGCTCGTGTGAGCGGATTTTTGATAATTTGGATCTGTCAGTGAGGCAGAAGCAAGTGATGGTATCGTGGCAACCTCAGGAAGTAGTAGCTGTGTGATGAGACGCAGTGACTATGGATGTCTCCGAAAATGTTTTCTTTTGGCGCAAGTTTAAGGAAGTGTGTCTACTTCGGTGTTGTGGCTGAGTTCAGCAGGATGTATGTGTTTGGTTGGAGGTCCGAGTTCTCACGAGCTTTGGATAAGAAGCCTTTAGCATCTGTGTCTGCAGCTCGGAAGTGTTTTGTGTTCCAGCAGGAATCTTTTGGCTTAGCTTTCCTAGAGGTGGAATTTTGAAGCAGCGAAGTGGACGCATTTCTTCGATGGATTAGTTTGTCGAGGATAAGCTGTTCTGATTGATGAAAAGAGATCAATATCTTTGAATGTAGGCTGAGTTGATTGCAAAAGTGACTTGCGATAATCGGGTAATTATCTTAGATAATCTTTTACTTGGGTTTAAGGCATCTCTAGAGGATGTAGGAATTATGGAGTTGTCAAAGATTTTTTGGATATCTTCAGGGAAGTTAGAGATCTGCCCACATTGAGGATTGAGTTCTGTATTGACTTGGTTCATGAAGCTACCGGTAATTCAGCTGGGTAGAAGGATGTCTCTAGGATGGGGTTTTGGTGAAGCAGCTCTGCATTTCTTGGAACTTCTGTTGACCTTATTTTTGGGATGTGCTATTTAGTCTGTGCTCGTGTTCATCGACGAAATTCTCATCTGATCCAGATCAGAGTTGTGCAGCGGAAGCAAGGTGGCAGCTGTTCTAGAGTAGAAACAACTAGAAGTTGCAGTGTTTTGGATTAGAGAGTTTCTACTAGAGTTTTTCAGGATCCGAGGCAAGTTGGCGAGTGATCCTGTTCTATCTTTTCAGGATAGGAGAAGTAGGTTGTAATCTTCTAATGATTCTGAAGTGGAGTTTGTGGTTTTGATTTAGGGTAGATCTTGTGAGGATCAGTTTGTTGAGTTGTTTTGATCCAGTTTTTTTGTAGAAGCATCAGCGTAGGTTGAGATGATCGGAAAGGATCTGTGAACAGCCCAGGATCGTAAGTAGAGTTTTGAGGTTAAGAGATGGAGGAATTTTTAATCCGAAGTTGGAGACTTTGTTTCTGTTGAGATTTTCTCCGGTGGAAGGGAGCAATAAGATTTGGTAAGATTATGAGGTTAGGTCCGAGGTATATTGGATTCTTCTAAGTTTTTGGGAGGATCGGTGCTTTGGTCTGAAGAGTTGAATTGCCAGTTTGGAAGACTAGGATTCAAAATATTTCACATATCTCTGAGGGAGTACGTGTTTGATCCATCACTGGTTTTGGAACCAGTAATCTTGAAGGATTTAGTAGTCGATCAGTGTTGTCTGTGGTCTGATATCTTGTGCAGATTATAGATATAGATGAGTAGAAGCTCAGTAGCTTAGTAGTAAAACTAGTTTGGATTTAGTAGAGCAAGTATCCCTGTGTCTGTACCTGGGAAACTCGAGATAATTTTAGGAAGCTTATCCGGATCTGTGTCCAGATAGCTAGAGTTGTTTGATTGAATTGTTTGTTTGGATGAAATTGTTTCTTTGGTTATGTATGGATGATATGTATGTTTGAATTGGTTGAAATAAAATAAAACTTTGGATTATCTTTGTTTAAAATTTCGAGGACGAAATTCTTTTGAGGGGAAGGAATGTGATATTCTGAAATTTCAAGGAATTTAAAATGTGATAATCTCTTAATTAAATTGTTTAAAATCGATAAAATTGTTATTTTCGAATATAAATAGCAAAACAATTAATAATGTGATGTTTTAAATTATGATTATAGATTGATTTTAAATAGAATAAATTTATTTATGAATAATAATGTGTTGTTTAAAATTGATATCTATATTTATTGGAATTGATTTTAAATTTGGATTTTAAATTGAACTTGAATATGAATTTAAAAGAATATATATATCTTTAAGATAAAAATAATAATATAGTTTGGATTTAAAATATATGGAGAAAGTTTTTATTTAAAAATAAGATTATTATTTTGAATAAGATTTGTCTCATATTATTTTTTAAAAGAAATTTGTTTATAGAAATTGGGAAAAGTATTTATTTAATAGGAATAAATACATAAGCTTTTAAATTAGCATTTAAAAATGAGTTTAAAATATTATATATGATATTTATTTAAATCATGATTGGTTTATATTCTATTTTCTTTAAAGAATGTATTTATATAAATTTAGAAAGCATTTATGAATTTATAAATGTATTTGTTAATTAGGAATTTAATAAGAAAGGCTTTTAAAATAATTTAAAATAATATAAAAAATGAATTATTACAAGTGTTAAGATCTAAACCACTTAAAGTAACATGTATTAGGAAATTAAGTAAGGTAAGAGACAAGTGTCACCTTTATTTAATTTTCTATTAGTTTTAATAAAAGCTAAAATTAACTTATATAAACCCATATTTCATCTTCATTTTCTTTTTTCAAATCTAAGTTCATTTCTAAAAACCAGAATTTTTTCCATGCAATCTTCATTTTTCAAAACCTGAAATGCAAGAACCATCAAACCTGAATTCCTTTCTCAGTTCAAAATCAATGTCCTGTAAAACTTCCTCAAGTTCAAATGCAAATCAGAGAAAAATCATCAAACCTGAAATCATTTTCAAGTTTAAAACCCTGTTACTTATTTTCAAACCTGTAATTCATTTTCCAAAATCAAATACAAGCCTGTCAACAAACTTCAAAGCTTGTAATTTCCTCTATAACAAATTCAATATGTAATATTCTCAAGCCTGCAGCATCTTGTTTTCAAAATTCAGGCATGCAACCTGAAAAGCATTTTTTTTCAAAACTACAACCTGGAAGCAAAGATGGAATCATCATGTTCCAGTTTTTCAAGCATTCAAAGTTTTCCAAAAAAACAAAGCATTTCATGTTTAAAGTTTACAGAAGATAATGCAGAGTTTTTCAGTTTTTAAGTTACAAGAATTCAAAGTTTTCTGGAATAAAAAAACATGAGCATGCAAATTTCATTCCAGCTTCAAAAAGAGCTCTCTGCATTTCATTAAAAAGGTGAGTAAACATTTTAACTTAAAAACAGTTTTAAAAATCTGTTGTTATGGATGCATGTGATGAATGATTTTAGTATATTATGTTGCTTAGTATATGGATATGAATGCGTGTATATATATGTGCGGTGTCTGTGATATGCCTGTAAACATATATATATAAATAAACAAAATCTGCTCTAAAATATGTAGTCTCAAGCTCACACAACGAAATTTCATATCACCTAATACAACCAAACTTAGGTTTTGATCTTTGAATAAAGAATTATTTTAGCAGTGTATTGTAAATTATAAAATTAGTTTCAGAAATTTATATTATGTATTCATCCCAAAATTTATAATTTACAGGGCTAATCAAAAACATGGGTAGAGTCAATTATGCTAATTTAAATTAGTGATTATAGAATATGATTTATATTTACAAATGATGAATTTTAATGTAAATATCACGATTTTTAGTTTGGTAATTGTTGTGATAATCTATGTTGATCAGAATCGACATTTTTGTTGATTGCCGATGATTGGCGTCGAAGTTTGCGGTGAGGTTGGGTCTAGAGGTGCCCAGTGGAGTATGGATCACAGGAAAAATGGATAGGGAATTTTCTGGTGACTATGGTGGTCGAGCACGGCGGGGTAGGGTTTTGCTGTGTGTTTTGGTCGAGGGTGTTTGCGAGGTGATGGCGTTGGTTTCAGGAGATCGCGAGGCAAGGGATAGCGGCGTGGCGATGTGGTGTTGCTTTGGGATGAGTTCTGTGAGTTCCAATCATCTCGATCATCTGCGGCGAGTTGATTTCTTTGATTTTGTTTTGTTCCATTTTTTCGATCGAGAGGCTCGATTGTATTTTGATGGAGGTATCGGCGATCTGGGTGGTGGATTCGTCAGAGAAGGTGGTCGTCGACTGGGGAAGACGTTGGTCGATTATGGCCGAAACTACTGTACACGTGCATACACACGTTTGAGCATGTTTGTTTGGAGAAGAGAAGAGGGAGCTTGGGTCGTTGCTCGAGTTTTCGTGTGAGTGACTCGAAGGGGAGATCGTGATTTGGAAGGAATGACTCGAGTAGGAACTCGAGTAGTTCCAGAGAGATCTGGTTCCAGGTTTTAAATTTAAATTTAAATTAAAACTGAAACAAATGTTGAAATAGAAAAAGAAACTCAGGTTGGACTTGAGTGGATTTCAGGTATGACTTGATGTAAGGGTTGAATAGTTTTTAAAAGATTTTAAAATTTAAGTTTTGAAATTTAAACTTTAATTTAATTTAAATTTTCTTATATAAATTTACTTAAAACAAAATAATTGTTTTCTTAAACAGTTTGTTAAGAGGTTTTGACATTTGTTTAACTTAAATTTTATTAAGCAAAGTTTAAGTTGATTTAAAAGTTAAGTTAGAAATAAAATTTTAAATGGTATTTGTAAAAGCAAGTTTTAAATTCAAATTTAAAACTAGTTTTAAAAACTATTACTTGATAATATTTTAAGTATCTAAAGGAAGCTTTGTTAACCTTAATTTATCAAGTTAAATAATTGTTTATTTTAAAACTTAATTATTGAATTAATTAAGCGAAGTTAATTATTAAGATAAAATGTTTTTAATGATAATTAAGTCATTAATTAAGATAATGTTTTATCTTAAGATAATTAAGGTTTTTAATGGGTTGAAATTAATTAATTTAATTAAGGAAATCAAGTTTAATTAATTAAATTAATAATAATTATGGATTAATTAAGAAACTAATTACGAGTAGTTAATTGATTTAATTAATTTGTTTAAAATAATTAAGGAGTAAAAGTTAATTAATTTGAGATTAATTAATTAAGTAATTACGGTTAATTAATTAGTAATTAAAAAAGTACTTAATTTGTAATTAAGTTTTATTAATTAATAATTAGGCTTGATTGATTAATAATTAAGAAGTTATTAATTTATAATTAAAGTTAATCAAGGATTAATTAACTATTATTAAAGGTTAATTAATTGTTATTAAGGATTAATTAGCTGATTTATTTAAGGATTAATTAATTTGTATTAAGTTTTTATTAATTGATAATTAAGGTTTATTAATTAATAATTAAGGATTAATTAATCTATAATTAAAGATTAATTACCTTATTTAAAAGGGGTAATTAAGGAATGAATTACCCAATTGAAATTAATCAAATAAGTATGATTAATTTGGGTTAATCAAATGGGTTGATTAATTAAAGATAATCATTTGGTGATTGATTAAGTATAATCACATAATGAGATGGATAAGTGTAATTGCTTAGGGTAAGTAATTAATGTATAATTACAAGATGTAATTAATTAAAAGGAATTACTTAATAGGAAGTAATTAGAGTATAATTACTTAGTGGAAGTAATTAAAGATTAATTACTTAGTGTAATTAATCAAAGGATTGGTATAATTAATTAAGAAATTAATTAATTGAGGTATGTAATTACAGGTTGATAATTACCGTTTATGATTTACTAAAGTTGATTAATGAAAGTAATTAATTAAGGGTCATAAATTTATGTAATTAATGAGAGTAATTAAGGATTGATTAATTAAGATTAATTAATCAATAATAAATGATTATAAGGTAATTAATTAATTGTAATTAATTAAGGATTAATGTAATTAATTACAGTTAATAAAGTAATTAAGATAATTACTTAATAGTTTGAAGATAATTAATTTGTATAATTAATTAAGAGTTAATTACTTAATGTAATTAAAGGATAAATTAATCATGGTTGATTAATTAAGATGATGATTAATTATTTGGTTTAATTAATGTTTATGTAAGCAAGATTCATTGTGATGGAGGTAATTAATTTAATTTATTTTAAATTATTTAGAGATGAAGTAATTAATTTAATTCATTTTAAATTAATTTTAGATGTTGGGATTAATAGATCATTGCTTATGGATGGTTGATTGATATTGAATGGCTTGATTGTTTGAAATCTCTGATGAGATATCTGTGATATATGTTATGAGATGTTTTTGTTGAAGTATGATGATAATATGAATTATCTGTTGTGATGATAATGTATATTATCTATTATGATATTGTGAATTATCTATCTCTGTGTGTATAGATAATAGAATTGAATTGTTTAACCTTAAACAACTTGGACCTAATTGATACGTTTTGGATTTCAATGAGACCAGGATCGGGTTTTCAGATTTGGATGTCCGAAAACCACATCGATCCAAATTTATGAAAGGTCGTAAATCTCAAGTGAAGATGAAGATTCAGAGTGCAAGAGTTATTGTCGTTAACTCTGAGGGTGATTCCAAAATGAGTGTAACGTGATAATGCCTTCGGTTTCGTTCGGACCCGGAACGAACCTGTATGGATTGAATGCTTTCAGCACATCGTCAGGTGGACGATGAGCATTCTAAGATAGATGTGTTCTATAAAGGTAATCGTAGTTTCAAGCCTCATCAACCAGGAATGACTAAAACAGGGGAGGTGCAGCAAGGCTAAGTGGGTCAAGCCCAAGTAGGATGAGAAGAACCCCTGTCTAGAGTCCCTTTTTATTCAGATGTGTGGGAGGTTGCTAGCTACAACCATGGGGTTATCTTATTCGGAACTGTTCAGTAAGGAATGGTTCCGGCTTTGTGTTGTAAGGGATTGGGAGTAATCATTGGTACGGTGATCTAGGCCCCATACTGTGACGGGCGGTACCCCAGTAACCCTGCCATTGTATGGAATCCAAACTCCAATAAGCGCCCTCGGATTTGATTGTATTACCCACTTTTATGGCTAGTAGCTGGAATTTAATAAATGTAACAATTTTGGCTATTTCATATTTATTTGAAAACCCTATTATAATATCACTGCATTTTCTATCAAATGTTTTGGTTAGCGTAAGGTAAAAACTTACCCATGTTTATGTGTGGGAAGTCTTACGTGATACCTTTTCTTTCAAAGGTTTCAAAGTTAAGCAACTTTACCCGTTTACTCACACCAGACCCATGTCTGACCCGGAGTTTATTTTGTTTTTATTAAACTCTTGGGTACTAAAATTTTTACGAGTAGCCAAGGGATTCAGGTAAGGTTTGACAAATTCTAGAGGAGCAATGGAGTAGGAGGCTTCAGCGTATAAATTTATAGTGTTTCGCTGTGTCGATCTCTGTATTATTATCCGTGTTGTATATTGAGTTGTATAACTAGACAGGTGTTTATAACTATCTAGTATGTGTTGTATAAGCTGGGTAACTCTGATGTATATGATACTATGTAAAATATCATGTGATTAATATAATTTATTTATTCCGTTGTTGAGATTCTGATGTTGTTTCTTTCTTTCTTCTCTGTCTTTCTCGTTTCTATCCCTTTCTTTCTTAAAAATGATGCGTCTTTCTGTGGAGAGAATGGCGGGTCGTTTCACTTGGTATCAGAGCATAGGTTGAGTGAATACCTAGGCTCTGGAGTGGTGTCTTTCTTGTGAGAGCGTACTTGTAATTTTTATATATAACTACATATAAATTTCTACCTATCACTACACCAGAATGGTGATTTAGGCAGTGCTTAGGGCCGTATCTAATGCCATTAGGCACGGCCGTAAGCCGTATCAAATGAAAGCGTGTTTATTCATTAGATACGGCTATGGGCCGTATCTAATTAGTGAATTAGATACGGCCATGCGTTGTATCTAATTAGTTAATTAGACACGGCCATGGGCCGTATCTAATTAGTTAATTAGACACGGCCATGGGCCGTATCTAATTTGCTAGGTAGATATTACATCTTTCAAAGGTCTGATAACAATGTGGATGCATCTTTCAATTATCCTGTAACGTCCTGCCCTTTTTGCACGCTTCAAATCGACACACATGCCGATTCAAACCATACAGAAGGGCGGATGGTTATGGGGTAAATAAGAAAAACAAGAAAGAAATAAAAGAAAACAGAATCTCGTAGCGGAAGGATAAAATATAATAATAAAATATACAGTTTATAAATCTGTTTACAAAACATTTATATAATACATATTAGAGTTACACATACCAATAACAATGCAGCGGAACAGTGTGTAGTGCACTAGTATAAATAATAATAATATACATCTTCGTCTTCGTCCTCCAGAGCTAAATCTTCAAATCCTGAAATGCTCGGACTGACCCAAGTGAATTTGAAAAGACAAAAACACTCGAGTCAGAACTAAAAGATCTTATGTGAGTTAAATTAACAGAAATAAATATGAATGCAGTAACTCAAGAGATGCTCGGGATTTACATCTCCTAAGGATCTGTTAAACTATTTACTATGTAGTATATTGCGCTATTATAATAGTGTCTAATTGTAAAATAAACTTACTTTTAAATAGCATTAAGGCTTTATATTTTCCACCTTAACACGTAATAGTCCCAGTAGTCCATCCAATATCATAGTCCCTCCTGATCGGGAAGCCACCAGAGGATACCACACGGGCTACGGGAGAAATCCAAACTCGTACATGGCTCGATAGGGTAGGTGACACGGCACAACTAGGCAATGCCAGGGTAGATATACCAATTGCTATCCGGGCTGGTGGTAACGCGTAGCCGCAGCTACCGCCCACCTCAAACTAACACCGCCAAATCAAAGAAATCAATAGTGGCCACCGAATCAATCCAAAGTCAGAGTATAGTATCGAAGGAGTGCGTTCGATCAGAGGAATGACCTCATTGGCCCGAGAATCACTCCTGTTTTAGCCACCTTATGCCAACTCACGGGAGTCGGGTCCACGTATTTACCTTACAGGAAACGCCTCCACCAACCTACTTCATTCTGGAATCTCCACCGCGTACACGGTTGTTAAAGTGGTTTTCGGAGTTGGCAAAGAGTATGACAACTTCCGATCCCGGTCTCTTCAACAACCAAACGTTATTATAACACCGCGGTCATTTAAAATAATTATACTTTAAAACCAGAATAAAATATCCATTTTAAACCCATATAAATACGATATTGTTTATATTTTTACAACTCCAAATCAATACGATATCATTTAGGCCCAAACCAATATAATGTCATTTATTTTCCAATATATATTCTTTTCCAAAATCATAGGTTTTCAAAGTAAATATTTATAAATCAAAACTCTTGAATATAATAATTTCAAATTATACTACCTTGAAAATCATAACCTTGAATCAAGTTTCCATCCCTTAAATGGTTAAATATTAAATTACTTTTATAAAACAAAATAGCTTCTTTAGATTTCACAAATCAATTTCAAATATCGATTTAAACTACCAAATACCATTTCAATTCTTATGTTTCAAAGCTTTAAATATTTCACCATTTCAAAAACAAACTCATTTGACAAATCCCATATATATTAAATTCAATTACTTATTATTTAGACTTGAAATATTTACTTAATGAATTCAATATAATTTAAGAAAAACTTTAACTTCACATAACTGGAAAAATTTTCAATTTATTATATTCATTTAAATCAACCTGATATTCCTTTAAATCACTCTACACAAAAATCAATTTATAAGATCATATCCTTATAGAAATTCTAACTTTTTATTTAATTCCAATTTAACTTAATGTTCTTCTTCCAACCTTATTCTCATTTAAGTTGATAGAACTTCCAGAAATTAAATTTTAAATAAATGCTTTATCGTATTTGATCTTTAAAAAAATCAAACTTTATTTTATACTTCAAATCAAAATTTATACAAAGCTTAAAAACTGGAAATTACTATATATAAGTAACCTTTATCAATAACAATATCAATTTCCCATAAACCATATATATAGCTTTACAAAACCATAGAATTTTTTTTCAAAAATAATTTTATATATATACCGCGGTGCCAGTATAAAATTTTCTACCCTATGGTCAAGTGATACGGATGTTTATCATTTCAATCCGCAATTTAAAATAAAAATGCGGTTGTATATCATTTCAAACCGCAATCCCGAATGAAATGAAAATGCATGATGACTTGCAGTTTATACAATATATATATAGCATCCATTCATCCAAATATCAATCATCAACCATTATTTGCAATCATCATCCAGTTTTAAACAATCATCGATATAGAACATATAAATTATACAGGTAATAAATAACAGGTATTAACTAACAGTTTTATATTCAATAATAAATCTAATAACTGTTAAACTAACAGTTTATATGCAAATAAATAAATTTAATAACTATTGAACTAGCAGTTATATGCAATAAATAAATTCTAACTGTCAATCTATATGCAATAAATAAAATAAAATAACAATTAAATTAAATAAATGCGAATTAACTGAGATGATGAATAAAACATGCTAAATAATCATAAATAAATACTTACTCATATCTTATGTTAAATTAACAAACATAAGAAATTCTAGAAGTTGTGAGGGGGTTAAAACACTCACCTTTTGAATTTAAATTCGAATTTAAATCCGATTTAAAACCAAAAATTCGACGGTCTCAGAATTTGTCCAAACTAGGGTCAACAGATTAGAAATTTAATTACGATCCTAACAAAAAAAATTTCGTGTGAAACGGAGATCGTATGAAGAAGTTATTCGAATAAAACATTTGAAACAAATTTTTAAATTTAAATAAACTAACCCCACAAGCAACGCCACGTCACTCCTACTATTTACCTTTCCCTCCCACGCGATATTGCTTTAGCACGCGACCGAAGGAAACGCGCACAAAACCCTAATGAGCCGCCACCACTTCTCGAATTTTAGGCGTCGCCTCGGTCGATCAGAGCCAGATCTACAGCCAATGTTGAACTCGGCAGGACAAGCCGCCTCTAACTCCAACGTGTCGCCACCTCCGGCACCCCCTGGATCGGTCGCAGCCGTGAATCATATGGTCAATTTCTAGGCGAATTCGACTCACATCAATGCAAACTAAACCGTTGGATCGACTCCATACGTCGGGCTCCACGCTCCAGTACCCACTGATCATCACCACGTCGAAGATCTACCGTCGATTGACTACCCCCACCATGAACGGCCGAAAACAATTTGAAATTTTCTGGACGAAAAATAGCTCCAATCGAAAAACGAACAGTACCAGCAGATTAAGCTCTTCGAGAACTATGACATATAATTTTTGAGAATTTTTCTGAAGACTTTGAATTTTGGCTTTGGATCGGATTTGAATTTGGATTAGGGTTTGCACCCCTTGAGGAAGAGAAAAGGTTGATGAAAATGAACGTACAGCAAATGAGGGTAGAATGGATTCTAGGGTTTATAACAGCCTATTTATAGACAAACTGCAATAGAATAGGTGGGCACGAATTATAAACATGCTGAACGGTAGTTGGCCCAAAAAGCCCGTTCTGACCCCGGAACGAAATTGGGTAAACCCATATATCGAAATCGATAATTTAAAATATTTTGAACGCGATGGAAAAAGTTTCACATCCAAATTCGATCGTATGAAGAAGTTATGCTGAAATCAATATTTCCAAATTGATTTTAATTAAATCGATTTCAAGGCGTTTCGCGTTCGTACGATCAAACGACAAGTCCGATCGCTACGAAATTTGAAACCCTACAATAATTCACTGATACGGATGCGATGAAACTGGTTTCGTCGAAATCCAAGTCCATGACAAAAATGGCTATTTTTATATTAATTAAGTAAATTTAAAATAAATAAATAAAATCAAATTTTATATTCAGATTCTAAAATTGACCCATTTTATCCCTTTTAACAATTCTCAATCATTTACAAAATTTCAACATGTTTAAATGTCAAATTTAAAGAAGGTAAACTTTTAAATTTCAATATAAATCTTTAATTCCATTAAATTCCCAAATTATAAATAATATCCTAAAATTTCATTTAGTTAAATAAATAAATTAGTATTCCATCCATTCCTGTCAACAGATGGATTACAATATTGGATTCCAAATTACCACCCAAATTCCTCACATTATCTTTATTTCAAATAACGAATTATTTAACTATATTCAATCTCATTTAATTGTGATTAATTTCAATTGTTAGACTCTATACTTCAATTATAAATACATAAATAAATTCTGATTCCCATTTATTTTATATTCACTATTTATCATATTACCATCATGGGTACCTTTTATTTTAATATATATATCCAGATCCTTTAACACTTTTCAATTGTTTATCTAAATCGCATAACATTAAATTTATATCTATTGCAATGGTTTCCAAATCAATTGAATGAATCAAATATGTATGCATCACTCATAATAACTGGTGGTCACAACTCTTGATCACCTTTAATAAGTTTATTATTTACAATCCAATAATCACCATTTACTATATATATACGGATTAATTAATTCAATATTTCCATTTCGTTTTCCTATACTAAATTTATTACTAAGTGTATTTACTCCATTCCAACAAGTTGGAATTTCATTCTTACTATAACAATCATTTCCCTATTCACCTTTATTAATAACCCACCATCATTGCATTTATTGTCTTTTATTGATTTAGTCAAATTAACCCATTTTCCTTTAAATTCATACTAACTAAATATTCAATTTCATTTATTTCATAAACTCCATTTCATAAATTTACCTGCAATTTCTACCTAGAAATAAGGTTACGCTTCCATTGTAATTTACATTTACACCTTACGTTACTACATTAATTATCCTTAAAGTGACGTTTTTATTAATGACAATATTAACTTACTTAACATTTTATATGGTTTCTATCCTTTATTTCATAAATTAATCCATTCCCTCTAAATCCTTATCTATATAATATTTCAACATTTAATATCAACCCACAATTTATTGCAATTCATTATCTTATATTGATTTTATACAATTACCATTAACTTACATTCAATGCATATTTATTCATCAATCAATTCGATATTTACTTTTCTTTCTATTTGATAAATAACCTAGTATACATTTACATACATTCATTTCATTCCATTCATTTATGGGTATTGCATTAAATCAAATTAATACTTTCATAAATTTCTCATATTAAATTTTATATCCAGGTAAGAATCTTTTTTCTACCTAATTCATTTGAATTTATAGGTTTTAAGTCACCATTTAAAAAATTTATTTTAGCCTTCATTTTAATATTTATATCCAAATGCGACAATTTCCACCATTACAAATAAATTGCAATATATAATTAAATTTGTAAATTTTTAATTACCCTTGATACATCAAATTTCAACATTCTCTTTCATATAAATAAATAAGTTTTTTATTCCTTCCTAAAATAAAATAAAAATCTTATTAATTTAATTCATTTAAACATCGAATTTATACAGGTCGTCACACTCTCCCCCACTCAAAACTTTTCGTCCCCGAAAAGGAAAAGAAGGGAAAAGAAGAAATAAGAAAACAATATATCTTTCTTAATTAAATTTATAACAAATAAGTTTACAAAATAAAATAATTTAACATAAAATATACCAATTTATACCCATTTAAATCTTTTATACATAAATTGTTAAAGTTTGTCAACATTTTCAAAATTTTCGAAGTCCAAAATTTACGGAAATTTTTGGCAGAGTCTCCTTTTACGGAGAGGCTCGGAAGAAAATAAAATATAAATATTACAATATACACAAATATTTTCCAAAATAATATATATCCCTACATGGGAAAATATATAAAATAGCGCTATAAACCGTAATCTGAAAACGTACCTATTTGTCGGGCAATCTACGCTAAATTTATGGAACCAAAAGCAGTAGCAATTGCTTCCATAACCAGCATTTCACTTATAAAATCTAGAGGGTTAATAATTTATATAAAGTGAAATATTTAAGTGGTTTCAATCACCACAACCAATCAATACAACAACCATCAATTTTAACAACCAACATACAACAAATACAAACAATCATTCAATCGAACTAACAAATTGTTGTTCGGGTTCAAAACTTTTAAATTGTATGGAAGGAAGAATAAACCATCAAGTGCATCATTTACTCCACAGTCTTAGATTAAACCCAATGGATTATTCATCCATCCCAACAAAATTAAAGTTTCCTTACCCAACAACCACAATCAAACAATCACAATTCCAATCAACAAATCAAATTAACTTATTACAAATTTTATTTCATACATCAGTTGTTTGATTATCTTTTTATTTATACGGTGATTCATCATTTTAATTTACATTTACTCATTAAATGTTTGCTTCATTTATTTTTCTCATTACTTACAATTATTCAATTCCATTAACTCGGGTCATGCTAGTTCTTTTTATCTCATTATAATTATTTTTTCATTTATTCCATGCCTTTGTTTAATTTGTTAGCATTTCCATTTTATTTACTTAAGTTGATATTCATCTATTTGAATTACTTACCTTTAATTTTATTCGCTTATAGTAAGATTTCAATTGTAACTTAAGTTGATAACATTAAATTTTCATTTATAATAGCAATGTCATTGCATAATTTTTACTATTTCAAATTTCTACTTGTATAATATTCTATTACAATCTCTTATTAAACATTTCAACTTTTAATATTTGGTAAGTTATATATGTTAAAGAAAATGCAAATGAACTTATACAAGTTTTATCTCATCCTTTAATTAAATTTAAATGTTCAATAATATTACTCTTTGTTTCATATGTTACAAATTTCAAATTTTCTTTAATTTCCATTTATAACTTAGCATTTAAATCTCCTACCTAAATTAGAGGTTTCGATTATTAATTACTTACCTTTTATTTCACTACAATAATTGAAACAATTAATGAATGGAAATTTAAGAATTAAATACCGGGTTAAATTTCAAATTATTTTAAAATAATAGATAGATATCTATGCTTAACATATATATATATATATATATATATCCAATTATAATTAAAACGAAAATTTTCTTAATAATTCTGCAGTAAATTACTATAGTGGCCTTCCCACTTCGAAACTCGAAAATGAATGTCGATGATGCATGCACTCATCACCGAAATTATTTTCCAGCGACAGAGGGGGAAGTACAGAACTTATTTCTTTTCAAAGTTTCTTTTAAAACAATTCTTTCAAATTGTATTGAAATACTCATATCAGAAAAATACTTTAAAAATATTATTATTATATTCCAAAAATCAATTGTAAGAATTTCCAAAACCCCGGAACTTAATTTCTAAATTCGCATTTTCATTTTTTTTTTCAATTTTATGTTACCCATTATTTTTAAATTTTATTCCTAACACCCAATATTTTTCAACCAAATATAATCTTTATAAAATTTATTATATATATATAGAAAATATAATAGGCAAAATTATTTCATTCACCTGTATTAAAAACAAATATTATGTCGGTCTGTCCTATTAAGTGTTTAGAAATCCCTATTGATGTCATAGCGTCCCATGCACCAACCAGAAATTATAAATACAGAACGGAACAGATTAACACAATATAAAACCTTTTTATAACACTAACAAATACGCCCTCTCATATATATACACACTCAGCGACTCCCATAGGGTATTACTACCCTATTAGTATAGAGTCAAACCCCACAAAGCTAAGGTTTATCGCTAAACCAAAGCTCTGATACCAGATGTAACGTCCTGCCCTTTTTGCACGCTTCAAATCGACACACATGTCGATTCAAACCATACAGAAGGGCGGATGGTTATGGGGTAAATAAGAAAAACAAGAAAGAAATAAAAGAAAACAGAATCTCGCAGTGGAAGGATAAAACATAATAATAAAATATACAGTTTATAAATCTGTTTACAAAACATTTATACAATACATTAGAGTTACACATACCAATAACAATGCAGCGGAACAGTGTGTAGTGCACTAGTATAAATAATAATAATATACATCTTTGTCTTCGTCCTTCAGAGCTAAATATTCAAATCCTAAAATGCTCGGACTGACCCGAGCGAATTTGAAAAGACAAAAACACTCGAGTCAGAACTAAAAGATTTTATGTGAGTTAAATTAACAGAAATAAATATGAATGCAGTAACTCAAGAGATGCTCGGGATTTACATCTCCTAAGGATCCGTTAAGCTATTTACTATGTAGTATATTGCGCTATTATAATAGTGTCTAATTGTAAAATAAACTTACTTTTAAATAGCATTAAGGCTTTACATTTTCCACCTTAACACGTAATAGTCCCAGTAGTCCATCCAATATCATAGTCCCTCCTGATCGGGAAGCCACCAGAGGATACCACACGGGCTACGGGAGAAATCCAAACTCGTACATGGCTCGATAGGGTAGGTGACACGGCACAACTAGGCAATGCCAGGGTAGATATACCAATTGCTATCCGGGCTGGTGGTAACGCGTAGCCGCAGCTACCGCCCACCTCGAACTAACACCCCCAAATCAAAGAAATCAATAGTGGCCACCGAATCAATCCAAAGTCAGAGTATAGTATCGAAGGAGTGCGTTCGATCAGAGGAATGACCTCATTGGCCCGAGAATCGCTCCTGTTTTAGCCACCTAATGCCAACTCATGGGAGTCGGGTCCACGTATTTACCTTACAGGAAACGCCTCTACCAACCTACTTCATTCTGGAACATCCATCACGTACACGGTTGTTAAAGTGGTTTTCAGAGTTGGCAGAGAGTATGACAACTTCCGATCCAGGTCTCTTCAACAACCAAACGTTATTATAACACCGCAGTCATTTAAAATAATTATACTTTAAAACCAGAATAAAATATCCATTTTAAACCCATATAAATACGATATCGTTTATATTTTTACAACTCCAAATCAATACGATATCATTTAGGCCCAAACCAATATAATGTTATTTTATTTTCCAATATATATTCTTTTCCAAAATCGTAGGTTTTCAAAGTAAATATTTATAAATCAAAACTCTTGAATATAATAATTTCAAATTATACTACCTTGAAAATCATAACCTTGAATCAAGTTTCCATCTCTTAAATGGTTAAATATTAAATTACTTTTATAAAACAAAATAGCTTCTTTAGATTTCACAAATCAATTTCAAATATCGATTTAAACTACCAAATACCATTTCAATTCTTATGTTTCAAAGCTTTAAATATTTCACCATTTCAAAAACAAACTCATTTGACAAATCCCATATATATTAAATTCAATTACTTATTATTTAGACTTGAAATATTTACTTAATGAATTCAATATAATTTAAGAAAAACTTTAACTTCACATAACTGGAAAATCTTTCAATTTATTATATTCATTTAAATCAACCTGATATTCATTTAAATCACTCTACACAAAAAATCAAGTTATAAGATCATATCCTTTAGAAATTCTAACTTTTTATTTAATTCCAATTTAACTTAATGTTCGTCTTCCAACCTTATTCTCATTTAAGTTGATAGAACTTCCAGAAATTAAATTTTAAATAAATGCTTAATCGTATTTGATCTTTAAAAAAATCAAACTTTATTTTATACTTCAAATCAAAATTTATACAAAGCTTAAAAACAGGAAATTACTATATATAAGTAACCTTTATCAATAACAAAATCAATTTCCCATAAACCATATATATGGCTTTACAAAACCATAGAATTTTTTTTCAAAAATAATTTTATATATATACCGCGGTGCCTGTATAAAATTTTCTACCCTATGGTCAAGTGATACAGATGTTTATCATTTCAATCCGCAATTTAAAATAAAAATGCGGTTGTATATCATTTCAAACCGCAATCTCGAATGAAATGAAAATGCATGATGACTTGCAGTTTATACAATATAAATATCGCATCCATTCATCCAAATATCAATCATCAAACATTATTTGCAATCATCATCCAATTTTAAACAATCATCGATATAGAGCATATAAATTATACAGGTAATAAATAACAGGTATTAACTAACAGTTTTATATTCAATAATAAATCTAATAACTGTTAAACTAACAGTTTATATGCAAATAAATAAATTTAATAACTATTGAACTAGCAGTTATATGCAATAAATAAATTCTAACTGTCAATCTATATGCAATAAATAAAATAAATTAACAATTAAATTAAATAAATGCGAATTAACTGAGATGATGAATAGAACATGCTAGATAATCATAAATAAATTTTTACTCATATCTTATGTCAAATTAACAAACATAAGAAATTCTAGAAGTTGTGAGGGGGTAAAAACACTCACCTTTTGAATTTAAACTCGAATTTAAATCCGATTTAAACCCAAAAATTCGACGGTCTCAGAATTTGTCCAAACCAGGGTCAACAGATTCGAAATTTAATTACTATCCTAACAAAAAAAATCTCGTGTGAAACGGAGATCGTATGAAGAAGTTATTCGAATAAAACGTTTGAATTTTTTTTTAAAATTAAAATAAACTAACCCCACAAGCAACGCCACGTCACTCCTACTATTTACCTTTCCCTCCCATGCGATATTTCTTTAGCACGCGACCGAAGGAAACGCGCACAAAACCCTAATGAGCCGCCACCACTTCTCGAATTTTGGGCGTCGCCTCGGTCGATCAGAGCCAGATCTACTGCCAACGTTGAACTCGGCAGGATAAGCCGCCTCTAACCCCAACGTGTCGCCACCTCCGGCACGCCCTATCTCGGTCGCCGCCGTGAATCATACGGTCAATTTCTAGGCGAATTCGACTCACTTCAATGCAAACTAAACCGTTGGATCGACTCCATACGTCGTGCTCCACGCTCCAGTACCCTCTGATCATCACCACGTCGAAGATCTGCCGCTGATTGACTACCCCCACCATGAACGGCCGAAAACAATTTGAAATTTTCTGGACGAAAAATAGCTCCAATCGAAAAACAAACAGTACCAGCAGATTAAGCTCTTCGAGAACTATGACATATAATTTTTGTGAATTTTTCTGAAGACTTTGAATTTTGGCTTTGGATCGGATTTGAATTTGGATTAGGGTTTGCACCCATTGAGGAAGAGAAAAGGTTGATGAAAATGAACGTAGAGCAAATGAGGGTAGAATGGAGGCTAGGGTTTATAACAGCCTATTTATAGACAAACTGCAATAGAATAGGTGGGCACGAATTATAAAAGTGCTGAACGGTAGTTGGCCCAAAAAGCCCGTTCTGACCCCGGAACGAAATTGGGTAAACCCATATATATCGAAATCGATAATTTAAAATATTTTGAACGCGATGGAAAAAGTTTCACATCCAAATTCGATCGTATGAAGAAGTTATGCTGAAATCAATATTTCCAAATTGATTTCAAATTGATTTTAATTAAATCAATTTCAAGGCGTTTTGTGTTCGTACGATCAAACGACAAGTCCGATCGCTACGAAATTTGAAACCCTACAATAATTCACTGATACGGATCCGCTGAAACTGTTTCGTCGAAATCCAAGTCCATGACAAAAATGGCTATTTTTATATTAATTAAATAAATTTAAAATAAATAAATAAAATCAAATTTTATATTCAGATTCTAAAATTGACCTATTTTATCCCTCTTAACAATTCTCAATCATTTACAAAATTTCAACATGTTTAAATGTCAAATTTAAAGAAGGTAAACTTTTAAATTTCAATATAAATCTTTAATTCCATTAAATTCCCAAATTATAAATAATATCCTAAAATTTCATTTAGTTAAATAAATAAATTAGTATTCCATCCATTCCTGTCAACAGATGGATTACAATATTGGATTCCAAATTACCACCCAAATTCCTCACATTATCTTTATTTCAAATAACGAATTATTTAACTATATTCAATCTCATTTAATTGTGATTAATTTCAATTGTTAGACTCTATACTTCAATTATAAATACATAAATAAATTCTGATTCCCATTTATTTTATATTCACTATTTATCATATTACCATCATGGGTACCTTTTATTTTAATATATATATCCAGATCCTTTAACACTTTTCAATTGTTTATCTAAATCGCATAACATTAAATTTATATCTATTGCAATGGTTTCCAAATCAATTGAATGAATCAAATATGTATGCATCACTCATAATAACTGGTGGTCACAACTCTTGATCACCTTTAATAAGTTTATTATTTACAATCCAATAATCACCATTTACTATATATATACGGATTAATTAATTCAATATTTCCATTTCGTTTTCCTATACTAAATTTATTACTAAGTGTATTTACTCCATTCCAACAAGTTGGAATTTCATTCTTACTATAACAATCATTTCCCTATTCACCTTTATTAATAACCCACCATCATTGCATTTATTGTCTTTTATTGATTTAGTCAAATTAACCCATTTTCCTTTAAATTCATACTAACTAAATATTCAATTTCATTTATTTCATAAACTCCATTTCATAAATTTACCTGCAATTTCTACCTAGAAATAAGGTTACGCTTCCATTGTAATTTACATTTACACCTTACGTTACTACATTAATTATCCTTAAAGTGACGTTTTTATTAATGACAATATTAACTTACTTAACATTTTATATGGTTTCTATCCTTTATTTCATAAATTAATCCATTCCCTCTAAATCCTTATCTATATAATATTTCAACATTTAATATCAACCCACAATTTATTGCAATTCATTATCTTATATTGATTTTATACAATTACCATTAACTTACATTCAATGCATATTTATTCATCAATCAATTCGATATTTACTTTTCTTTCTATTTGATAAATAACCTAGTATACATTTACATACATTCATTTCATTCCATTCATTTATGGGTATTGCATTAAATCAAATTAATACTTTCATAAATTTCTCATATTAAATTTTATATCCAGGTAAGAATCTTTTTTCTACCTAATTCATTTGAATTTATAGGTTTTAAGTCACCATTTAAAAAATTTATTTTAGCCTTCATTTTAATATTTATATCCAAATGCGACAATTTCCACCATTACAAATAAATTGCAATATATAATTAAATTTGTAAATTTTTAATTACCCTTGATACATCAAATTTCAACATTCTCTTTCATATAAATAAATAAGTTTTTTATTCCTTCCTAAAATAAAATAAAAATCTTATTAATTTAATTCATTTAAACATCGAATTTATACAGGTCGTTATTTTAATGTTCGAAATTAGAGTGATGTAATAACGAGACCTAAGCTACAATCTTATTACATCCGCCACCTATATTAAAATAAACCACAAATCCCAGTCAGTAGCATACATAACTAATGTAACTAATTACATAATTTAAATGAAAAAGTAATCATCATGTTTACAGTTACAAAATAAACAAACTACTAGTGCACTGACTACAAATAGTTTAAAATGACTAGACTGAGTAAAAAAACATTCAGGATTATAATGAAATTATACAACAATCTGTAAGTACAAATGTTCATGGAAATCCAATTTTTATGTTACTGAGCAAACTTAAAGCAACTAAACTAGTAATAAGAGCCTGGCAAAAAACTAAGGGTTCTAGTCAAGCATCGTGTGATCGATCAAATTAGAAGCAAATGGTCTTCATGAACAGTTAATGAAAAATCCCCTAGACGATAATATTGCTTCAGATTATGCAAAAAATTGATCATCTATCCACTCTAATGAGGAAAATAGCTATTTAAAATTCAAGTAAACTTAAGTGGTTGACACAGAGTGACAAAAATACAAAAAAATTCCACAACAATGTGTCAATTCCTAAAGCTAATATAGAGGAAAATACATTCTTGATTCTAATGGAAAACTTCACTCAGCATCAGAAAGTCTTACTCATGAAGAAATTATGTACTTTTAAGATTTATTTAACGCTCATGTCCTTAAAAAATAATTTTCAGGCATTACTTGCTAAAAGATTTTGTCTGAAAATGCTAGAGAAAATCTGACCACCTTTCTAGTTATAAGAAATTAAAGCTGCTTTGTTTCAAATTGAAGACAACGGTACACCTGGTCCAGATAGTTTGAACTCAATGTTTTATAAATTTCATTGGGAATGGATTAAGATGGATCTTTGGGAAGCTATGCTAAGCACTCATAACTCAGGTAAAATTATCAAAGAAATAAATCAGACTTTCATTTATCTAATACCTGAAAAACCTGATCCTAAAACCATCACAGATTCGAACAACACATCATCACTGCAGAGGAGGGGAGTTTGTAGTTATGGTGGGCAAATGAATGTGCACTGTGTGCACTGAAGTGGTAGGGTGACAGCAGATATAAGAGAAGTCGCTTTGTAATTGTAAATAAAGTGTGGCTGTGGTTTGGAGAGGCTGTGGAGAATATCAAAGAAGTGATGATATTGGATGTGGTCAGTAGTTGTATATATAGTGAAGGGGTAGTTGTGGTTAATGAAGTTGGATGTTGAGACAGAGGTTGGTGGTGATAACTGTGGTGAGTTGGAGACTGCTGTATATGAAGAGATTGTATGTTAAGGGGAAGGTGTAACTACTGCATGAATTGGTGACGATGGAATAGCTACTACTGTAAAGTGTTCAGAGAAGTGTTTAGTGAAGTCCGTATGCAGCAAGAAGTTTGTTGGAGTTATAATGGTTCGAGGAGAGTTGATGTATAAGTAGAAGTAAGTGATACGCATAGTGAAGGAGGTTAAGGTTGCAGTAGTGAGGCAACAGTGTTTGTAAATGTAGAATTATAAAAGAAAATAAAATCATAACAAGATATTGAAAATGCAAAAATTGCAAAAGAAATTGAAATGGAATACAATTTTTTTTCGAAAGAAATTGTGCGTACTATTTTTTCTTTTAAATAGGAATGTAAAGGAAAATGAAAAAAATAATAAGCGCACAAATCAGATCACATAACAAACATACACACAACTTTTTTTTTAAAATGCAAATTAACACCCAAAATAAACACACTAAAATCAAACAACAAATAATTCGAATCATACCTGCTAAAGATATCGAATCATAATCTTCGGATGGCATACATACCCACGCACTCCAACATCAACAAAGGTCTCTGCAAATTGATGATTTATTTTGTTGGTTCTCTCATCTGGTAGCAGTATATTGTCCAAAACCAATTTTTCATGTGTGGATGGTACATATTTCCCATGGATTTTGGACGATGTAGAATCTCGACATATAGTACCTATTGTAATAAAATTTATTGTCTAGATCTATCCAACAAAATAACTGTATCGAAAACAAGTAATAATAAAAAGCAACTAATAAATACCTGTTGCTATTATGTCTAGATCATAGTTGAGGATTTCACATTTTTGATTGTTCTCTACATTGGTTGTATCCTAGGATTGAGAAACAACGAATTTAGAAGCATTGAGTTGTGTGTTGTGTTCTCCTTGTTCTATGTTTCCCACCATGTTGATCAGAAGCTCCATTTGCCCAGACAAATTTCCCACTGTACTCTCCAAACTTCCCACCGTACCCTCCAAACTTCCATCCTCATTTTCAACTCAGCATTGTCTCCACAAACATGTTTCAATCGTTTATGTGCAATATCAGAAGCCTTAATATTAGTCTTTGGTATGACGGTCCCAACTCCGCGGCTCCTACCCCTTGTATCCTTTCCCATCACTTGTGATACGATATCTTCATCCACTGTCAATTTTTCTTCATCACTATCGGTGATGGTTTCCTTCAATTTCTCAATTTGATCCTGAGATTGCATAATAAGTATATGAATAATGAAAATGAAAATATATGTATGTATACATGTTTTGAAAACTTAAGTTCCAAAACAGTTGCTGGCCATCGGAGGTGAAATGACTCTGCTATAAATGACCCTAGCGTGTATGTGTCCTATATGCATATATGCGTATGCTGTTATTGCTGTGTGTATTAATATAAGGTTATACTTATGTTAATGCTTATGTTAATGAATACAAGACTGTTAATTCATGTACACACAGAACAAAATTGTACTTGTATGAATATATACCAGACTGTAGATATTCCTATGCTTATTCCTATATATATACCTGAAATTGTACTTGTTTAAAGATGGTACACATAGAACTGAAATTTTAACTTACGAAGTACGAAGAATTGGCATCTGATATGCTACCATTTTTTTGTGTGTGTCTTCTCCCATACATGACGATGGTATTTGCAGATGGATTTGCAACGATCTGCAATATATAAAATATGTTAGTTGTGATTTTTACCCTTTTTGAAAAAAAATGAATAAAACTTACCATTTCATGTTCTACTCTAGCGTGACTTTTACGGCCTGCATGGTGAGCATAACTGAGTAATGATCTATTTTTTTGGCTAACTCCCTTATTCCGCTCGCTTCAGGCATTGCTTCATTTTTTATGAACTCGTTCCAATCTTCTTGAGCAATTATAGGTGGACAATTTTTCGTCCATTCTTCGTCATTGTCGAAAGTGTCATAAAAACTTGCTCTCAATTTTTTTTATCTCCTAAAAGCCTTGGACATTCTTTTTTAAAAAAATTCCTTTGAAAGCGGTTCGAGCGCATACATTTTCTGCAAAAAGTAAAATACATAAACAAAACAGTATGGAACTGTCTGTATGTAATACATGTTAAGACTTAAGATCGTCATCGTTCATTTGTAAAATGGATTCAAGTAGACTTAATAAAAAGAAAACTAAAGAAGCAATTCTATCAAATAATAGAGCCAACTGCGACCTAAGCAAGTTAATCAATTCTATCAGACTTACAACCAATTGGTTCCAAATATCATCCTTATATGTACCGGGTAGTTTGTTCCAACTTAAGTATGATATCAGCACATGAGCTCTTACTAGTTTACCCAGCATAGTGGCGATTTTTCCAGCGTTTTCTGAGACTGGAATACCATGTAAGTTTTGATCAACTATTTGTTCTTCTGAACATGATGAATGTGACGATGCTGGATTTTGTGACATAGTTTCCTGCACACGGTTAATAACCATTATTGGTTTGTAACAGTCTAAAGTAGAAGTCGGGAAACATTTATTTACAGTCTGTTGTAACAGTGCAAATCCCTTTCTACATCCTACTTGCTAACTGTGCAAATAAATGTTGAGATAAGTCTAGCAAAAAAATAAACCAGCTCTTATTAGTTTTTATTGATCAAATATAAATGCAGATGTAAAATAAAATAAAATAAAGTGAAATAAGAAATTTTATGAAATTATGGATGTTTTTCTCTCTCTTTTTTTTAATTGCAAATGCCAAATATAAAAACACAAATGCAAACACACAAACAAGTGCAAGAAACAATTTCGACAAGTTAAACAGGTCATAAGTGGATGCTGTCATGTTTGTTTTCCAATAAGTGCTTTCATTAAGCTCTCATATTCACTTAATATGAGATAATCCAAACATAAGCAAACTACAATCCAAACAGGTCATTAGTAATGCTGAAAAATATTAATTGATAATCCAAACATAAGCAAACTTCAATTTTGTTATAGTGAAATATTTAACAATGATATCTCACACTCCTACTACCCCAAGGACTAGAAATTCAAATGAGAAATGAAGCATTGAACAATTCCTCAGTTAACAAATGGTTTTGGTAAGGTCTTCTAATTTTTCATTGTCTTCAAAAGCTGATTGATAGACGGTAGGAAACTCAATGTCATCCACATTTGTAGTCAACCGTTTTGGTGTATGCAAAACTACAGACCAACCGTTATTTTTTAAATCTGTTGAGTGGAACACTTGACTCGATTCTGATGCAAGAATAAATGGCTCATCATTCACGCTATCTTTGCTCTTCAATTTCCCTAAATTAACCATGATCAAGTTTGAAACAGGATCTATTTTTCAACCATTGATCTTATCCTCGACCTTTACCCACTCATAATAAAAAACTGTTTGTTTAAAGTCAGTGTAATCCAACTCAAGTATCTGCTGAATGACTCCATAATACGTTGTTTCTGCTTCCTTATAATTTTTATCTTTACCACTCGCTATAAATTTTGTAATTGCTTTCATGCATACACCACTATCTTGTGTTACCATATGATCTTCGTACATTTTTATGGAAAATAAAAAACCATTCACTTGGTACTTAGTATAACTAAGTGACGTGAACTTCGGCCCATGCACTAGCCGCCAGAGAGTTGGATCAACATCGATGCACTTCAACAACTACATAAAATACAATAAGTAAAACAATACATGGTCACGAAGGTGTATTGCCAACTTATAAACCCGTGAAATACTTAAGATGCTGTAATATCTCGTTGTGTAACCATAGAGTATAACTTTGAACGTCTTCGACAGTTGTACCCCTGACTCGTGATTGAAATCTAGTACTTTTCGCATAGGAGTTATACCTCCTAGGGAAAACACATATCAAAACGAATACATAAATTGAATTAAAAAATGGAAATACAAAACAAAGGTGTGAACTTACTTCTTCCATTCATTCAATCCGTCATACTTATTAAGGACCCATCTACGCACTTGTTCAAACTACGCTTGGGTTAACGTTATATCTTTACCATTATCTAAAGGTATCTCACCAGCAAACTCATCGTCCTCGTCTAAAAACGCTTCGCGGGTATGTTTATGATTGCCATCACCTCCGTTTGGCATATATTCCATGCAGTAAAGGCTAGCTTCTTGTACGATATATCCTTCTGCAATACAACCTTCAATGTATCTTTTGTTGCGCACATATCCTTTATATGTTTTCATCAACCCGTGAATGTGATCAATTATATATTGTACATAATAACTATTTCTATCGAATAATAATGTACATAACTGAAATTAGTTATTTACCATTCAAAGGGATACATCCATCTATATCTGACAGGACCACAAATTAATGCTTCATCGGCTAAATGAACCATAAGATGGATACTGATATCAAAAAATGCAGGTGGAAAATGTTTTTCAAAAACACACATTGCTTCTACCAAACTAGCCTTTGCTTTTATAAGGTGTTCCATATTGATCACCTTTGAGCACAAAATGTTAAAGAATAGACTAATACGATGAATAGCATTTTGCAGATCCTTATGTTGTGGACAAGAATGTTGAAGCAATACCGAAAGCAAATGTTGCATTATGACGTGGTAATCATGTGACTTCATATTTCTTAGTTCGGGAGGATTGATGCTCACATTGTTGTGAAAGTTTGAAGAGAATTTGTTGGGCAC
Source organism: Allium cepa (assembly GCA_030765085.1). NCBI lineage: Eukaryota > Viridiplantae > Streptophyta > Magnoliopsida > Asparagales > Amaryllidaceae > Allium > Allium cepa. The sequence continues at coordinate 729,551,596 of CM060932.1, read as the reverse complement.
TTTCAGGTTTTTCAAAACGGTGCAAAACCGTATCTTTTCTTCTTTGCTCAAAGTGAAAGTTGCCTTTGGTATGATTATTTTATTTGTTTCAGGATCTTCCATCACCCACAACTTTTGTTTTATACCCATGATTTTCAAATCCTTGCGTGCATTGATGCCATCTTTTGACTTATCTTTATGGTCCATAATGGTGCTGATGAGATGCGCTGTGACATTTTTCTCCGTATGCATAACATCAATATTATGACAAATCATATTTTCTTTCCAATATGGTAAATCAAAAAAGATAGACCTCCTGTACCATGCAGAAATATTGTCAACTTCTTCATTAATTGACTTTTTCCATTTTCGACCAATTTCTTCTTTGTGTTTACCAACTTTCATTTTGATATTCGCTACTTTCTTTTCAACTTCAAAACCAGTCAATGTCCGTTTAGGACGATGAAGTTCTTGTTCGTTGTTGAAATTTGTCTTATCGTATCGAAACTTGTGTTCTTTAGGAAGAAACATTCGATGTACCATGTAACGCATCTTCTTACTTTCAGAAAGATGATAAGAACAAGTGTTTTCCCCACAAACCGGACATGCAAAAATAACCGTGAGTTGTACATCCCGATAAAGTCCCAAGAGCAGGGTGATCGTGGATTGCCCACAACACCCTAGCTCTCATTGTGAATTCGGATTTATTTAATGAATCATACGTAACGACTCCTTCCCATAACTGCTTTAACTCGTCTATCAACGACTGTAAATAAACATCAATATCCTTCCCTGGTTGTTTTGGCCCAGAAATCAACAGTGTTAACATTGAAAACTCTCGTTTCATGCACATAGACGGAGGAAGATTACATGGTACTGCAATTACTGGCCAACAACTGTAAGGGTTAGATAGAGAAGCATGTGGACAGAAACCATCTGTTGCTATTCCAAGTGTGACATTTCATGGCTCGACAGTAAACGTTTGGTCAAAATAATCCGCGGCTTTCCATTGAGAAGTGTCACATGGATGACGCATTACGGTTGGATCAGACTTGGCACGACCATGCCAGGTCATCGCATCTGCTATCCGTGGTACAGTATACAATCTCTTCAATCTAGAAATTAAAGGAAAATGTCTCAATGTTTTTCGAGGTACTTTGATGCCTTTTCTTTCTTTGTTGAACGATGTCATATATCTTGGTTCGTTGCAATTTGTACACGAAACTCTATTCGCATCATCTTTCCAGTATAATATGCAATCATTGATGCATGCATCATAAGTTTTGTAATTCATCCCAACTTGCTTAATTAACTTCTTCACGTCGGAGTACTTTGTCGGCAGCGTGTTACCTTCGGGGAGTAACTCCTTTATCAGTTTAAGGAGTGCAGTCACTCCAATATCTGAAAAGCCGTATTGGGTCTTCAAGCTATTTAGTTTCAAAATGGCATACTGCTTCGTCAACCCTTTTGAACATGAAGGATACAGTGGCTCTTTTGCGCTACCAAAAAGTGATTTATACTTCTTACTTTCATTGGCCTGCCAATTGCCATCAACCGTAGACGGCTCTCCAACATTAGCATGATCAGACAACGGATTTTCAGGTTGAAAATGATGAAATCTATCTGCATCATTGACTAGATCTTCCATCATAATATGTTCAGACTCGTCGGTACTTGTGGCATGACTAACTGGTTGTTGTTTTTCCTTCTTTTCCCTTTTCTCCCCATGAAAATACCATACGGCATATGATCAGATAAAACCCCATCTAAGAAAACGAAAATGAATGTCATCTAATTTGATCGTCTTCGTATTTTTGCACCAAGTGCAAGGGCATAAATACACTCCTTTCTTACCACCGTTTTCATCAACAAAACTAATTAACTTCTTCATCCCGTCTATATAGTATGTAGATCTTTGATCAGATTCATTTATCCACTTTTTGTCTATATTGAAAGACATATTGCCCTCCTATATCATATATATTAGAATATTAGACGTAATATAATATATCTGCAATGTAATCAACTTAAATATAAACGAAAACCAACGAATTTTGTTTTGGTAAGTTATTTCTGTCTAACATTATCTTTATTAATCATACAATCAAAAATTTGTATACAACACCTCACTTCTGTCTAAAACAAATTAAAGCCATTTTGGGACTAAATGCTTTAATTTCGACAGCACTTCACTTCTTTCTCTTCTACGCATAACTTTGCATCAAAGGGGTATGTTGTTGTATTTTCTAAAATAAATTAAAGCCTTTTGGGATTAAAGGCTTTAACTTGTTGTTGTTGTGTTTGTTAAAATAAATGCATTTCTAGGTGGTTAAGAAAACTTCTCTTGTGTAGAAGCTGATTTATGCTCAAACAGTACAACATGGGGGTCCTAAGACTCTGGGATACTATGAGAGAATTGGGAGGTTTCGCAGAAAGCTGATGGAGAAGAGACTTTGAACAAGTTCACATTCTTTTTGGTAAACTAGCTGAGTCGAACATGTAATGATGTAGGAAATAATTTTAACAACATGATTTAAGAAAATAGTGCAGATGGAGTTGTTGAATATGTAGGGAATTCACCAACAAATAAACTTTTAATAACAAAATATCAGAGTATGAACTATTGCAAAACATAGTGTATATATAAAAGTAATTCAAACTTTAACTTGCAACAGTGGAAAAGATAGTAATCATCTTTTGACACATTTGATAGAATGCTCAATCAAAATACGCATAGAGTTATCATTTTTCTTTATAAATAAAACCTCTACTTTATCTTGGTGACCCTTATTGCAAGTTTCCATCTACTTAAAAATGTGTTTCCATCAAATTAGAAACGTGTTTCACTAAATTTAACTTACTAAGAAACGTCAGTCTGTTACAAGATTGCACCCTTCTGATGTGTCTCAAGGCACACACTACTAAACTACTGAGGGAGGTATAGCGATAAATTTATTATTTTTCAGGTTAACTGATGTTACAAAATATGATGAAATTACGAAGATCTAAGATACATAACCTTAAGGCAATTGTCACACCAAATCACACCCCAACCATGAAGCTAAAAGTAGAAGGAAAAAATAATAATATACAAAATATATACTTAGTAGCCTTTCTACAGCCCGCCACTTTTGAAAATTCTAAGAACTCTGTGAATACAATATTTTTGAGTTCACATCCACTCAGGCGAAACATACTCTGTAATTCTAACAGCAAACCAAGATCCATCCGGAAACTACTGGATAGCCATCAACGTCGTAGAAGAACCATCCGAAACTCCAACAGGCACCACAATACTAAACTACCACCCAAACAATTTACAAAAACCACCCCCAATAATTCCACCTTCAGGTCCCTTATGGAACGACACGGAAGATAGATTCCAACAAAGCATATCCATCTGTTCACATCCTGATCACATCCATCCTCCTCCAACAAAATCTGACCGTACAATCCTCCTACTAGGTTCAGTCAACATAGTCAATGGCCACATTCGTTTCGCTATCAACAATGTTACCTTAGACATCCCTCGTACACCTTACTTAGTATCTCTGAAGCACAAAATGAACCACGCTTTCGACCAAAACCTACCTCCAGAAACTTATGACTATAAAAACTACGATATAGATGGAGTGTATACAAAAATGAATGTTATATTGACTAGCTCACTTTACATGTTAGAGTTCAATTCTACAGTTGATGTAGTGTTTCTTGTAGTGTTAATCTTTATGTTTGACATAAAAGAATTAAAATTTCTACTTTGTTTCCAGAGGAAAAGTTGAGGGATCCCCCATTTACGAACAGAGAGAATGACTCAAGAAAGTATACTTCATTACCCTATATACATTGTTTCTGTATTACTAGTCACCGAAGTAAGGACGATCCAAGTTTGTAGTTAAACAAGAATACATAAATGCTAAGAAAATCGAATAAAAATACATAACAAAAAAGTCATGGTTCAGATCCTTAAATATTGTTAGACAATTTTTTTATCATTGGATATGAAGAGAATGAGATTTCAACCTTTTTATTATTAGGAGAAAACACACAAACACTAAAGGAGGAAACAACTTCCAAAAAACCATGCATGGAATTGTATTGCCTGTAAACACGGTTAAATAACCATTATTGATTTGTAATTATATCACAGATTACAAAAAGAAAAGAAAAAACAATCCACAAATAAACCCAGTTTATAAAAACTGAGAGCAATGCTCAGTTTGTAAAAGTGTTCAGTTTTATCAAACTAAGCAAATGCTTGTTGAATTGTGATGTGGCGTTTATAATGTGTTTTGTTGCATAAATGCAAACATAGTAGCCATACACATGCAAGACTCGGATGTCTTAAAAGAATATAACAAATTACAACAGAGATGTAATAAATACTTACGAATGCAACAAATAATCTACGAATATATCAACTCGGCTGTCCTGAAATAAAAATGAAATCAACACCTCTGTAAAATTTGTTGTTTAGCCAATAAAAGCGGTCTCATCAACCATCAATTCATGGCAATAACAAAAGTAAAAAGCTGAAATAAAAATAGTTTAAAATGACTAGACTGAGTAAAAAGCATTCAGGATTCATTGGAAAGCATTCCAATATCTTCCATGTTTTTGCATGTAAATCACGATCCAAATATTGCAGGCAACAATCCTTCTTAGTGTCTAATAAAAAGATCAAATACAATCCTTCATTATTTGATGATACCCACAATTTATTTACTTATTTTATTTAATTTTATTGGAATTACATTTATTGGTGAGTTCAATTGGATTTGAGCGATACCAGCCTCAACAGACAATCAATTTTTCGTATAGACTTTTATTATATATCATTCAATATTCATCAATATATGCTAAAAAAAATTAAGGTCAAAGATGCAAATTTGTGAAATGCCTCGTAATATTATAAACAAAATTGAAAGTTTGTGTGCTCAGTTCTTATGGTGGGTAAGCAATACAAAATCGGTTAGGACAATGACTTAAAACCTAAACAAGAGGGTGGACTTTGATTATGAAATCTTACAGACTCAAAAGAAGCTTATGCATTAAGGTTGGTATGGTATTTTCTACAACAAGGCAGTTTATGGTCGAAATGGAAGCAAAACAGATTTTGTAACAGAAAATTCTTTTAGATAATTAATGGAGACCTTAATGCCTCATTTACGTAGAAGCTCATTCTCAAGACTAGATCATGCAACAAATGTTTAATAACAAAAACATAGCTAATGGTAGAAATACTTATGTCTGTTTCAACCCTTGGATTCATAGTGATTAAAAAACAAAGTCAAGAAAGCTATATATTTAGTGTGTTATACTTACCCTAGACTTCATAACTTTTGTAAATATATGCGTGTTATATCTACATTAGACTAATGGATTGAAAATTCTATTTATAAAATCATGTAATCATAAAAAAATGGCTCAAATAACAGAACAAACAAACAAAAGCATACCCCTTATGTACAGTGTATGACATGTCTAGCTAAACATCTATATTCCAATGCAGTATCTTTAAGTGCTGCTGTTCATAGCAATGGACTGAACTGAATTGGTATACAAAATGCTTCATTGAATACTCACCCATGCATTAGCTTTTAACAAGTAAATACTTATGTACTATATAAACAACACTAGACTAACCCAGCTGAAATCCTCATATACATCACGATAAGAATAACAAACTTAAGGAGATGCATCAGTACTTAAGTGGAACGAAATTCTGGAATTTGCAGGTAAGACATTGAACTTGTAATATATAAATGACACACACTACACACTTGCAAATGGTAAATTTCAATTAGCTATGCATATTCCCAAGATTTATAGTATAAAAATATAGTTTAAACACTTAGCAACAGCAAATAAATACAAGGACACAAACTACTCTTGCAATGGCAACACTCACACTAAAAATAACATAACTCACGCAACCTATACTCACACTAACTCACATGCATGGCTGCTGCACTTTCGTGCCTACTCATATAAAATCATACTCATGGTTATACAATTTAAAGGTAGAAAGAGAAGAAAAATAACACGATGCAACAGACCACACTTTTTTATGTATTTATTTATTTTGGGGAGCCTTAAATACACCTACTGGAATTGTTCAGATAAAATAAGGAGGGCTCTTTGGAATCAAGGAAGCAAGACTCCAAATTTTGCAAAACCTTTGCTAATTGAACAATCATTGTTAGATCAAAAAATAATAATTTAACACGATAATTTACTGCAAAGATTTACATACACAAGATTATGCACAATTTTACTGTAAAAACAAAATCTTATTCATAATATCTACATCGGACATTAAATGATCACACCAAAATTTGGGAACGGAGGCAAAAAAACGAAGAAGATAAATTCATGTACTCAATAACAAATTTTGATGTTGAAGCTATGATGCATTACATGGTGATTCTCATAATAGTAGAAATAAATAAAAAATAAAAAAATAATAATACATGGAAAGGAAAATAAACAACATCAGAATACCTGAAAGCACCGATTACGTGAAGGAAAAAGAAAGGCGGCTGATAGAAGTTTGAGCTGAAGAAACTTGTTATTTTAAAACGCGATTTAAGGAGAAAGAACGAGAGAATAGCCGGAATTAGTCGCTGAAGATTTGACGAAAACAAATGGTAATTTCGGTAATTAATTCAATTGAGGCGTGATCGTGAGTTAGGGGAAGAATTTGGGGGAGAATGAAAAAAAACGAGGGAAGGAATGAATTTGGGGGAGAACGATAAAAACGAGGGAAGGAACGTAAAAACGAGGGAAGGAACGAATTTGATACGGCTCAAAGCCGTATCAAATTTTATACGGCAAAAAACGGTGTCTAAACGTTTAGATACGGCTTTTACCCGTATCAAATTTGATACGGCTTTGAGCCGTATCAAATAAGGCGAATAGGGGTGTGGCTAAAACATCTTTGTGGTGTAGTGTATCCGTTGGGTTACCTGTTCGGGTTTTCCAACATAAGTTATAAAGGTAGATAGGGTAGTGGTGTGTTGAACGACTACCAATAGTTGAAGTTTGAGTGTTTGGGGTTGGAAGTGTATCTGTCGAGATTTTAGACCTAATACCATCTCGAGTAAGCTTTGCAGTTTGGTATAAGGGTTTCATTGATCTCCAAAGGAAACCTGTTAAGGTTCGGAGTTCATCTTTGAAGTGCAAGTTTGATCGCGCTCGTGTGAGCGGATTTTTGATAATTTGGATCTGTCGGTTAGGCAGAAGCAAGTGATGGTATCGTGGCAACCTCAGGAAGTAGTAGCTGCGTGATGAGACGTAGTGACTATGGATGTCTCCGAAGATGTTTTCTTTTGGCACAAGTTTAAGGAAGTGTGTCTGCTTCGGTGTTGTGGCTGAGTTTAGCAAGATGTATGTGTTTGGTTGGAGGTCCGAGTTCTCATGAGCTTTGGATAAGAAGTCTTTAGCATCAGTGTCAACAGTAAAGCTCGGAAGCGTTTTTTGTTCCAGCAGGAATCTTTTGGCTTAGCTTTCCTAGAGGTGGAATTTTGAAGCAGCGGAGTGGACCCATTTCTTCGATGGATTAGTTGGTCGAGGATAAGCTGTTCTGATTGGTGAAAAGAGAACAGTATTTGTGAATTTAGGCTGAGTTGATCGCAAAAGTGACTTGCGATAGTTGGGTAATTATCTTAGATAATCTTTTGCTTGGGTTTGAGGTATCTCTAGAAGATGTAGGAATTATGGAGTTGTCAAAGATTTTCTGGATATCAGTGAAGTTAGAGATCTGCCCGCATTGTGGATTGAGTTCTGTATTGACTTGGTTCATGAAGCTACTGGTAATTCAACTGGGTAGAAGGATGTCTCCTAGGATGGGGTTTTCATGAAGCAGCTCTGTATTTCTTGGAACTTCTGTTGAACCTTATTTTTAGGATGTGCTGTTTAGTCTATGCTCATGTTCATCGAGGACATTCTCATCTGATCCAGATCAGAGTTGTGCAGCAGAAGCAAGGTGGCAGCTGTTCTAGAGTAGAAACAACTGGAAGTTGCAGTGTTTTGGATTAGAGAGCTTTTACTAGAGTTTTTCAGGATCTGAGGCAAGTTGGCGAGTGATCCAGTTCTGTCTTTTCCGGATAGGAGAAGTAGGTTGTAATGTTCTAATGATTCTGAAGTGGAGTTTGTGGTTTTGATTTTGGGTAGATCTTGCGAGGATCAGTTTGTTGAGTTGTTTTGATCCAGTTTGTTTGTAGAAGCATCAGTGAAGGTTGAGTTGATCGGAAAGGATCTGTGAACAGCCCAAGATCGTAAGTAGAGTTTTGAGGTTAAGAGACATAGGAATATGGAATCTGAAGTTGGAGACTTTGTTTCTGTTGAGATTTTCTGCGGTGGAAGGAGCAATAAGATTTGGTAAGATTATGAGGTTAGCTCCGAGGTGTATTGGATTCTTCTACGTTTTTGTAAGGATCAGTGCTTTGGTCTAAAGAGTTGAATTGCCAGTTTGGAAGACTGGATTCAAAATATTTCATGTATCTCTGAGGGAGTATGTGTTTGATCCATCACTGGTTTTGGAACTTGTAACAACCCGAGATTTTAGAGATTACTGTTAATATTAAATTATAATGCAAATTATAATTTAATATTGTGTTTAAAAATGATTTGGATAAAAAAATGAGGGATTATATTGTTATTTTATATAAACAATATCTTGATGAATATAATTTGGGATTTGAAATTTAAATAAGTAACATTATTTATTTGAAGCATTTTTCAACATTTGATGGTTGAAAAAAAAGTGTAAATGAATGAAATAAAGTTTGAAAAACTTTATTTAAGGATTTGGATTGAAAACAAATAATTGTTATGGTTTAACTTTTAGTCAATCAGTAATATTGGAAATTTATTCCAATGTTAGCCTTTTATTGTAAAATAAAAGGAATAATATGAAAATAAAATAAAATTTGGAAGTGTAATTAGGTTTGGAATGATGTACTAATGTTATAAAAATATTAAAACATTTTAGTACACTTCATTAGACTTAAAAATAAATTTTATTTGGTTGAAATGGATGAAAATAGTGATTTTTCACCAAAAATGTGAATATTGGTAAATATTGTTAAAAATTTATGTTATATGGAGAAAAATAATATTTTTATTTGGAAAATTAAATTTTCGATGTCACTAGCATGTTTCTTTTATTAAAACATGAACAATGCAACTTGTTTCATGTGATTTGGAAATTCTATGCAAAAGTTATGTGTAAATTACTAAAACATATATGCATATTTTCTCTAAGTATTTTAGGTTGGGCTTATAGGGTAAGGTTTGAACCCAAAACCCAACATATGGAGACTTCTGTTGAGTACTAGTACGTAGTTTTTTTTCCTTTTACTTCTTCTTCTCAAAAGGCTTATACAGTAAATAGAAACATGAAAAGCAATGGTCTCCTCAAACAAAAACAAAAAAAATTATATTTTCATTCAATTTGCTGCAAATTCAAAAGTAAATCCACCAAATAAAGATTAGAGAAGGATATTTGAAGTAGTTTCTTCCTCAAAGGTTCAACCTTTCAGCTACAAATCTGTGTTTTACCATACAAAATCACAAGGTGAGTATCAAAACTCACATTTTCTAGCTTTGATTGAGATTTCAATGTAAGAAATCTCATTTTCGTTTATTGCATGTTCATTTGTAAATTGCTGTCAGTATATTATGCATAACTTTTTCAATTCTTAACCAAATTCGATAAATTTAGATGTTCTGGAAATCTTAGATTATGGGCTAGAAGTTTCATGTTTTGTGTTTTTCAAAATTTTGAAGTTTGGTTGCTTAAATTTATGCTTGTTTGTTGCTGTCCCGAGAGCAAATTTACAGCAACAACAATCACAGGCCTAAGTAGTATTTTGGCCATAAGTTACTCGTTTCTCATCCGATTTAAGTCAATTTTTTTTTGTTGGAAACTAGAATCAATAAGGAATAATTGTTCTTCAGGTTATATTTCAATATTTTAAAATTTGACTGACCTGAAATAGATTTGAAAACAGAAGTATAGTTCTGCCTTTGACATAATTTCCTGAGTTTGAATCTGATATTGTTTGAGCTATATCTTTCTCATTTTAGATCGGAATTCCATGATTTTTAATGTTCTAGAAAGTTTAATTCATGTGCTACAACTTTCATGTTTTGTGTTCTCTGTAATTTTGAGGTTAGATATGTCAAAATCTAATTTTTCTAGTGCTAACCCGAGAGCAAAACCATTGTTTGCTCTATGCTTGAAGCTGAAACGAAATTGGGCATAACTTCTTCGTTTATTAACCGAATTTGATAATTTTTGAAGTTTTGGAAACTGCAGAAAGAATGTGACAACTTTTATTTGTATCACTTTCTGTAATTCGTTGACTAAAATATTGAAAAATCTCTTGCAAACTCGCTGTCTTGTTGTTGTAGTGTACTCAGTGTTTTGTGCAAACCTGAGATAGTATTTTGCGCATAACTTTCGCGTTTCTTATCCAAATCCAATAATTTTTAAAGTTTTGGAAACTGCAGAAAAAATGTGACAACTTTTATTTGTATCACTTTCTGTAATTCGTTGACTAAAATGTTGAAAAATCTCTTGCAAACTCGCTATCCTGTTGTTGTAGTGTACTCAGTGTTTTGTGCAAACCTGAGCTAGTATTTTGCGCATAACTTTCACAATTCTTATCCAAATCCAATAATTTTTAAAGTTCTGGAAACTACATAAATAATGTGACAACTTTTATTTGTATCACTTCTTAAAATTTTATGATTAAAGGGTCGAAATAGCTGATGCAAGATCGCTGTCCTGAGCACTTGCATGTAGCCTTGTGTGTTGTATTTGCTTTGGTTGATGAGTTTTCTGATGATGATTTTCTTTTCACTTGATTTGCAAATAGTTTGAGCTTAGATGATTAAACCATTCTATAAATAAATCATATATGGTTGGGGATTTGAGGATTTGTTCTTATTTTCTAAGATTTTGTAATTTATTAAAAACTCTGAAAATAAGCCGTTTTCTCTCTAAAATCTTTTCTATAAAATTGCTGGAAATTGTTTATCATGTTTTCTCGTGAAAAATATTATATGTATAATTTTACTTATTTTTACTATTTATATATATATATTTTCGGACGTATAAGAAAATAAATTAAACGATTTAGTAAATCCACGAGGAATGGGACTCGTGCATTCACTTAATCGGTTAATTATGGACTTATACGATCGAAATGACATTGAGGTATCTTTTTGATTTCCTCCTTGGGATTTACCACTTTGTGGTCTGGGATAGAGTGTTACATTAGTCTTTTAGACTAATAACTTTAGTCTAATATTTCGTATTCGAGAGCATATACGACATGAGACTATCTTGGGAAAAACACTATTGCCGATGATATGAGGCAATTGTTTTATATGAGATTTTCTGAGATTTATGATTTTATGGAATTTTCCACTTTCCAATGAGATGAGACAGGTTAGATATTTTATGCCTTACGCCAATGACATGAGGCGGTTCTTTGAGATTTTGATGCTTTTGTTAGTGTGGCATCGACTAGCGGCTAGAAAACCGCTGAGTGAGGACGTGCGGTATGGGACGCACGTAACCACTTTTCGGGTTACTATCCGAGAGTTGTTAACACATTCTGGGAGAACTACCAGTACTTAGAGTCCCGATCGGGTTAAGTAATACTTGACTCGATCACTTTTGATGGCGGGGACTCAACGGACACCGATTGGAGTGAGGTGCTCCAATCACTTTTGATGGCGGGTGTTCGGGGAGAATATAGATGACGTCATAGACCGGATTAATTCGAGATGAGGATTCCGGTCGAGAGATGGATATGGTACCATGATGGTGAACAGTACTGGTAAATAACACGTGCAACATGCTTTTGCATGTAATAATTGGCCAATATGAGATTTCTTTTATGAGTTATGATGATTTCGATTTCACCATTTTTGATGTGTTTACCTAGCCTTATAGATGTAAATAAGGCAAATATGATTTCTTTGAGGATTTTGGTGATTTCGAATTTTATGGATTTATACTTGGGATTTATATACGACTTGAGAGATTATTTATTCATGGATAATGTTTGAATGTTTTCCCTTATACCATATACATGAATTCCTTCAGATTAATCCAAGTATATGTATATGTAAACCACCATAGAGACATAGTGAAGTTACTTGATATCAACCCTAGATGTTCATACCTACTTATGTTATCCCGTTGCGAAGCTCTTCTCTTTACCTTATCGTATTCCTTTCTAACGATAAGATTTAGTTGCCTGACCCGTGTGTTTATCACTCGGGTCAGACCGAGTTGTTTCAGGTATCATCTATTGGACTTAGCTTGAAGTTGATGTTGGATATCAGCTCTTCTTTCTCTTGAGTAGTTTTTTTGTTCTTCCACATACTCTGATGTAGTTACATTTGATTCGATATTTATGGTGTGGTCGACTACCACGTTTATTGTATTCATATTGTATTGTACTAAACATGTATCAGTGTATATGTATATATATGATGTTGGTTACTGTTCTGTGATGTGATTTACATTCAGTTATTATATTTTGTTCTGATAGATCCGTTAACCACCTATAGTTTTGGATTAAGCATTTACTGGGTATGTCGATCCACTTGAGTTGAAAAAAAAAGTTATATTGCATTTATCGACGTATTCAATAGATGTTTAAGACAAAATTATAGATGGTCGCCCTTAACCAGCCCTATTCTCCGCATTAGTAGACGGAATTACTTGTTAATTCTCTTTACTAAGGTGGGTCTCGGGGTGGGGCGTTACAGCTTGGTATCAGAGCCGGGTCAGAACAAAGTATAATAAACACAGAACAGTACGTATATCATGATACGTCAAAGTACAATATGAGTGAATCGTTGTCCTTTATTCGAGCTTATTTTCGAATCGTGCTTTGATTCCTTTTCGAATTTTGGGATATGTTGAGATGGCATATGTCTAGGAATATAAATTGTATTCCGTAGTATTCCATAATTGAGTTTGATGTTATCTTATCTTATGAATAATCTTCTTTGGGATTATTCTATTCTTATGTTTGTCAATGCGAGCGGGTTCGTATCATGAAGCTTATTGATTCCTTAGAGTATTCTTGTTGTTTTCCTTTGAGAGTTGTGAATCATATTGAGAGGATCCACATCGATTGGCTCGTTGTGAGCATTCTGAGATTTCTATTTGATAATGATTTTGTGAGTATTTGGTTGTTACTCGCAATCTTGAGACGAATTTGATTTGAGACGGGCTGACTTATTTGATATTAAGTCCAATCCTTTGTTTTATAGGATCCTATTGTATATTTAGGTTTCCTATTTTGATTGTTTTATTATTTCTATCTCTTTGGAACGTTAATTATGATTCCGAAGTTTCTGAATTCACTATTGAGTATCGAGATGTTGATGATATAACTCGAATTCCAGTCAAGGTGACTTTGTTGAGTTTTGTGAGTCCATTTGCATTTGACATCCAATCGGGCAATCGAGTGTTGAGGTAACCTAATTTCTGGCTTTTAGCCTTCGGCTATCCTTCCACGAGGACATCCACTAAGGAATGAGGTGAGTTTCTAGATTGTTCGAGTTTGATTGAGTTTATCATTCAGTTTCTTTGAGTTATCCTTTTCAGATACTCAATCGGTGTTATCCTTTGTAGCATTACTTTGTTTGAAGTAATGATTTGTTGTTTGTGTGCTTCTTCTCCTTCGAGAAGAATATCTTGCTTATCTTTTGTCTTGATGATTTCCGAGAGTGGCTCGTCGGCTTGTAGGGGTTGACGAACACTCCATTTTCTTTTGTTGATTTTGTGAATCGCATATTTTAGGAATATCTTGATGCATTCTCTTAATGTTCTTTGGTTTGAGTTTTTGAAGTTATATATACGAGTTTTATAAAGAGAAATTGGAGTTTTGAGATAAAAATAAAAATAAATAATAAATCAAAGAATATTTTAAGAATATATTTACATGAGTAGTATTTCTTTTATGGAAATAATTTGAGAGTGTTGGATTGTCCATCGAGTAGTTAAGAGTTCTGGTCGATACGCCTGATCAACGTTATCGATAGGAATCTCCTAAATGCTATGATGAGGCAATCAGACACGATGGTTTGTGTTTTAAAAATTGTGATTCTGAAAGTATATTTTGAGATTTTAGAATTTATATTATATACATTAGATGTTTTAAGAGAAGAGTTATAAGAGGATTTAAAGATTGTTTTAAACTTTTTAAGTGGTTTAATAAAAAGAGCAAAGAGAATTTGAACCCTTAATTTATTTGGAGGAATATTATTATGGTTTTACAAAATTCTTTGAAAATTAATTTTGACGTAAGAGAAGAAATTTGGACTTTTAATTTGAGTTTTAAATTACTTACTAAGTAATATAGTAAAGAGTTGGAAATTTTCAAATGTAGAAAATTGAGATTTAAAATTTAAAAGATGTTGCGATTTAAAAATTATAAATATCTTGGATTGGAAATAATTTGAGCTTATATTCTTGTTCTTGAGTTCACTCTATTCTTGTGCTACTGATAACGACGTGCACTTTTACGGTCGTTCGAATTTGGTGGCCTCGTGAGAAGCCTTTTTTTTGTGATTTATTAATCTTGTCTATTGTGTTTATCCTATAGTGAGGATGTTCTTTCCGTATTATTATGCGGAAAATTGTGTCAATGATCATTTTTGCTGCTTAGAGTTGTGGTTTGAACGAGTTTGATCCCGACTCTATTTGTAGAGCTTTGAGAAATCTATCTTATTTGATAGATTATTTGTTGAGCTTTTTACTGAGTATTGATTCGAAGACGGGATATCTTCGAAATTCTTTCGAGTTGCTTGAAAAATTCGATGGTTTGCTAACCACTATATTAGCATATGATGGACCATTGGATTAACCAAGGGAGTTTTTCCTTATTTCTCTCTACCATTTTATGCCGAAAGTATGAATGGTTTGAGTTTCGAGCTTGTCTATCACCTTTGTTGATTGAATTTTTGTGTTGTTTACAGCCTTTTTCCAATAGAAATTGCGAGGACGCAATTTTGTTAAGGAGAGGAGTCTGTAACAACCCGAGATTTTAGAGATTACTGTTAATATTAAATTATAATGCAAATTATAATTTAATATTGTGTTTAAAAATGATTTGGATAAAAAAATGAGGGATTATATTGTTATTTTATATAAACAATATCTTGATGAATATAATTTGGGATTTGAAATTTAAATAAGTAACATTATTTATTTGAAGCATTTTTCAACATTTGATGGTTGAAAAAAAAGTGTAAATGAATGAAATAAAGTTTGAAAAACTTTATTTAAGGATTTGGATTGAAAACAAATAATTGTTATGGTTTAACTTTTAGTCAATCAGTAATATTGGAAATTTATTCCAATGTTAGCCTTTTATTGTAAAATAAAAGGAATAATATGAAAATAAAATAAAATTTGGAAGTGTAATTAGGTTTGGAATGATGTACTAATGTTATAAAAATATTAAAACATTTTAGTACACTTCATTAGACTTAAAAATAAATTTTATTTGGTTGAAATGGATGAAAATAGTGATTTTTCACCAAAAATGTGAATATTGGTAAATATTGTTAAAAATTTATGTTATATGGAGAAAAATAATATTTTTATTTGGAAAATTAAATTTTCGATGTCACTAGCATGTTTCTTTTATTAAAACATGAACAATGCAACTTGTTTCATGTGATTTGGAAATTCTATGCAAAAGTTATGTGTAAATTACTAAAACATATATGCATATTTTCTCTAAGTATTTTAGGTTGGGCTTATAGGGTAAGGTTTGAACCCAAAACCCAACATATGGAGACTTCTGTTGAGTACTAGTACGTAGTTTTTTTTCCTTTTACTTCTTCTTCTCAAAAGGCTTATACAGTAAATAGAAACATGAAAAGCAATGGTCTCCTCAAACAAAAACAAAAAAAATTATATTTTCATTCAATTTGCTGCAAATTCAAAAGTAAATCCACCAAATAAAGATTAGAGAAGGATATTTGAAGTAGTTTCTTCCTCAAAGGTTCAACCTTTCAGCTACAAATCTGTGTTTTACCATACAAAATCACAAGGTGAGTATCAAAACTCACATTTTCTAGCTTTGATTGAGATTTCAATGTAAGAAATCTCATTTTCGTTTATTGCATGTTCATTTGTAAATTGCTGTCAGTATATTATGCATAACTTTTTCAATTCTTAACCAAATTCGATAAATTTAGATGTTCTGGAAATCTTAGATTATGGGCTAGAAGTTTCATGTTTTGTGTTTTTCAAAATTTTGAAGTTTGGTTGCTTAAATTTATGCTTGTTTGTTGCTGTCCCGAGAGCAAATTTACAGCAACAACAATCACAGGCCTAAGTAGTATTTTGGCCATAAGTTACTCGTTTCTCATCCGATTTAAGTCAATTTTTTTTTGTTGGAAACTAGATTCAATAAGGAATAATTGTTCTTCAGGTTATATTTCAATATTTTAACATT
The DNA here is from genome assembly GCA_030765085.1 of Allium cepa. Taxonomy (NCBI): domain Eukaryota; kingdom Viridiplantae; phylum Streptophyta; class Magnoliopsida; order Asparagales; family Amaryllidaceae; genus Allium; species Allium cepa. Next base: position 729,535,112 of record CM060932.1, on the reverse strand, counting down.
TGACTGACCTGAAATAGATTTGAAAACAGAAGTATAGTTCTGCCTTTGACATAATTTCCTGAGTTTGAATCTGATATTGTTTGAGCTATATCTTTCTCATTTTAGATCGGAATTCCATGATTTTTAATGTTCTAGAAAGTTTAATTCATGTGCTACAACTTTCATGTTTTGTGTTCTCTGTAATTTTGAGGTTAGATATGTCAAAATCTAATTTTTCTAGTGCTAACCCGAGAGCAAAACCATTGTTTGCTCTATGCTTGAAGCTGAAACGAAATTGGGCATAACTTCTTCGTTTATTAACCGAATTTGATAATTTTTGAAGTTTTGGAAACTACAGAAAGAATGTGACAACTTTTATTTGTATCACTTTCTGTAATTCGTTGACTAAAATATTGAAAAATCTCTTGCAAACTCGCTGTCTTGTTGTTGTAGTGTACTCAGTGTTTTGTGCAAACCTGAGATAGTATTTTGCGCATAACTTTCGCGTTTCTTATCCAAATCCAATAATTTTTAAAGTTTTGGAAACTGCAGAAAGAATGTGACAACTTTTATTTGTATCACTTTCTGTAATTCGTTGACTAAAATGTTGAAAAATCTCTTGCAAACTCGCTGTCCTGTTGTTGTAGTGTACTCAGTGTTTTGTGCAAACCTGAGCTAGTATTTTGCGCATAACTTTCACAATTCTTATCCAAATCCAATAATTTTTAAAGTTCTGGAAATTACATAAATAATGTGACAACTTTTATTTGTATCACTTCTTAAAATTTTATGATTAAAGGGTCGAAATAGCTGATGCAAGATCGCTGTCCTGAGCACTTGCATGTAGCCTTGTGTGTTGTATTTGCTTTGGTTGATGAGTTTTCTGATGATGATTTTCTTTTCACTTGATTTGCAAATAGTTTGAGCTTAGATGATTAAACCATTCTATAAATAAATCATATATGGTTGGGGATTTGAGGATTTGTTCTTATTTTCTAAGATTTTGTAATTTATTAAAAACTCTGAAAATAAGCCGTTTTCTCTCTAAAATCTTTTCTATAAAATTGCTGGAAATTGTTTATCATGTTTTCTCGTGAAAAATATTATATGTATAATTTTACTTATTTTTACTATTTATATATATATATATTTTCGGACGTATAAGAAAATAAATTAAACGATTTAGTAAATCCACGAGGAATGGGACTCGTGCATTCACTTAATCGGTTAATTACGGACTTATACGATCGAAATGACATTGAGGAATCTTTTTGATTTCCTCCTTGGGATTTACCACTTTGTGGTCTGGGATAGAGTGTTACATTAGTCTTTTAGACTAATAACTTTAGTCTAATATTTCGTATTCGAGAGCATATACGACATGAGACTATCTTGGGAAAAACACTATTGCCGATGATATGAGGCAATTGTTTTATATGAGATTTTCTGAGATTTATGATTTTATGGAATTTTCCACTTTCCAATGAGATGAGACAGGTTAGATATTTTATGCCTTACACCAATGACATGAGGCGGTTCTTTGAGATTTTGATGCTTTTGTTAGTGTGGCATCGACTAGCGGCTAGAAAACCGCTGAGTGAGGACGTGCGGTATGGGACGCACGTAACCACTTTTCGGGTTACTATCCGAGAGTTGTTGACACATTCTGGGAGAACTACCAGTACTTAGAGTCCCGATCGGGTTAAGTAATACTTGACTCGATCACTTTTGATGGCGGGGACTCAACGGACACCGATTGGAGTGAGGTGCTCCAATCACTTTTGATGGCGGGTGTTCGGGGAGAATATAGATGACGTCATAGACCGGATTAATTCGAGATGAGGATTCCGGTCGAGAGATGGATATGGTACCATGATGGTGAACAGTACTGGTAAATAACACGTGCAACATGCTTTTGCATGTAATAATTGGCCAATATGAGATTTCTTTTATGAGTTATGATGATTTCGATTTCACCATTTTTGATGTGTTTACCTAGCCTTATAGATGTAAATAAGGCAAATATGATTTCTTTGAGGATTTTGGTGATTTCGAATTTTATGGATTTATACTTGGGATTTATATACGACTTGAGAGATTATTTATTCATGGATAATGTTTGAATGTTTTCCCTTATACCATATACATGAATTCCTTCAGATTAATCCAAGTATATGTATATGTAAACCACCATAGAGACATAGTGAAGTTACTTGATATCAACCCTAGATGTTCATACCTACTTATGTTATCCCGTTGCGAAGCTCTTCTCTTTACCTTATCGTATTCCTTTCTAACGATAAGATTTAGTTGCCTGACCCGTGTGTTTATCACTCGGGTCAGACCGAGTTGTTTCAGGTATCATCTATTGGACTTAGCTTGAAGTTGATGTTGGATATCAGCTCTTCTTTCTCTTGAGTAGTTTTTTTGTTCTTCCACATACTCTGATGTAGTTACATTTGATTCGATATTTATGGTGTGGTCGACTACCACGTTTATTGTATTCATATTGTATTGTACTAAACATGTATCAGTGTATATGTATATATATGATGTTGGTTTGTGACGACCGCCCATGACTCCCGCACCAAACAAGGAAATAATGCGCTGAAAGGCATGCCAGGCAGCCATGGACGATAGTCAGGGTAAAACAAAACAAAAGAATCTCTATCGTACAACTCACAGCGCATGGATAAAATACAATAGAGAAATATAATATAGTGAAGCTCCATAGAACAGAACATCATCATATAAGCATCACAGTAGTTTTATACAATCATCTACTCAAATCCATACATGAAAGCCTCACTACAAATCACTCAACCAAATACAGCAGCGGATACCCAGTACATATAGTAAGAAAACTAATATGCAAAGCCTCCTGCTCGTCTTCGTCATCTTCATCGTAGAACTCCTAGCACAGCACCTGTCACCTGCTACCTAGTCTGCCCATCCCAACATGGATGAACAGCCCAAGGTAATAAGAGGAGACATAAAACCTTGAGTCAGACAAAGTCTTAGTGAGCAGTAAATCAACTATCAAGCATACCAAAAAAAGCATAAAGGATAAAAGGAATAGGAACCAAACCATCCCACTCCACCTCTTTCTACAGTGATAGCCCCAGACATACACTAAGGAGAAGCAAGCATAACAACATAGACAATTAAGGTAAAGCGAATACCACTCGAGTCAAGGACGATGTTTCCCAAATACAAACCCCCAAGGCCTAAACCAAGATCAGATAAGCACCCAGAAAACACCGCTCTTGAAGCCGAATGATAATACAACCAAACATCCATGACTCTGGCTATCACTGTTATCCTTGCCTCGATTTCACCGTTAGTTGAATGACCATCTGTCAAGGGCTAATGGTAACCCCGGTTCTAACCATAACTCCGCACACTGCCTTGTGCCTAGGACTTATCTACTTTGCCCAGAGTACTCAACTACCTACCTGTAGTCTTTTGGGTGTCCCGACTACCTACCTGTAGTCGTTATGGGCGCCCCATGTACTCTTGCTTTTGAGCATGCTAGAACCTTCAACAACGACGAGATCCAAGCCTCCTAGCCATCCTTCTTGACGACTATCCTCATACAAGCTCAAGCTACCTCTTGAACAATCCATTATCAACCAACTTGAACTACTCTTCAAGTTATCAACATGCTTGGAATGATCCCTGCTTGGATTAAGCCAAGACTCACATCATACTTCGCTTCATCGCATCAAAGCAAAGTCTCAACTCAACAACATGGTTTGCCTCATCAAATCATGGCAAAGTCCCATCTCAACATCATCCAATCTATACATATGAGCTTCAACATCCGCTACATATGCCTTAAGCAGCTTTCACCATTCAAGAGCCTTCTTCCATAGCTTTTGAATCCTCTTTCATCATCTTGTTCCAAATCAACTACTAGCTAACTTGGAAACAATCAAATCAATCATACATTCAAATAATCAATCATTCAAACAAGATCTATTAAGCAATTTAAGCAATATCAACTATAATGGGAATTTCGTAAATAAACGAGCAAAAGTCCAACATATGTGAAATCATGGTTTTTAGCATAGATCTATCAATTATAAAACATGGGATTTTGTCTCTAATGCTTATTAAACAAACTTGCATAAGTAAACATCTTCAAAAACCATGGATCTAGACTTAGATCTAAGAAAAATGCATGAAATCTCTAACTTTAACACCCAAACATGCCACCAATCCAATATACTCCTTTGGATCCGCGTGAGAGATAACTACCACTCACCAAATCACCAAAACAACCTAAAATGAATCAACTTCAGATCTGGACAGCGAAGATCAAGGTTTGATCCGGCAATATCTCGCTCCAATCGATGAATTCTAGCTCGAACGGATGAAGATCTTCAACTTTGGCACTTGGATCTTCGATCTCGATCTTCGATCTTGGATGGATGTTAGAATTAGATTGGAATGGAGAAAAGAAGATGAAGAAATGTTGTAGTCGAGTCTTCAAAATGGCAGCACTTCGTCGCTTCAAAAACCGGTGCCAAAAAGTGAGCCAAACCCCTCTATTTATAGGCTGGAATCCCCCTTAGCTCGGCCGTCTTCTTAACTCGGAGCTCGCTATTAGGTCGTTGCCGACCTAAAAGACTCCGACCTAACATAGGTCGCTGCCGACCTATACGACTCAACTACACAGCCGCTAACACACCTAAGTCTTAAGTCGTACGACGACTCAGCCAACGTGCCGACCTAACTCTTAGCACAGAACCAACTTAGGTCGCATACGACCTTATCCCTCGACCGACCTAAATCCTACCGACTCACGACCTAAACAACTCAAGAACCCAAGGCCGACCTAACTATAAGTCGACTCAACCAACCACGCGACCTACGACTCATCTCATCCAACGACCTAACACACTGCCGACTTAAAACTCAAGCGACATAACAACAACACGGGCCATACGACCTAACTAGCTGCCGACCTAACAAGAACACGGCATAGCCTAGTGCCGACCTAAGTCCTAGCCGACTCAACAATGCCAAACGACCTAACTATGCTACGGCCTAGCGACCTAACAAAACCATAAGTCGTTCACGACTTATCTCCCATACGACCTAACCCCTTAGGTCGTTCCACAGGCCTAAACCACCATCCTATGAGTCGTTCACCACTGAGTCGGCCCAAACCTTAACTCGGCAACACCTATAGGTCGGTCCTCTATGAGTCGGTCACGACTCATCACTTGCACTCGGGTTAACTTCTAAACGACTCAAGCTAGAAGCAACACAAACAATACTAACGACCTGCAAATTCTACGATTTATCGACACGTAAAATACGGGTCGTTACATTCTCTCCCCCTTAGGAATTTCGCCCCCGAAATTCCAAACAAACAACAGCAATCAAAGATATTCCGCATGCCTACCATCCAAAGCAATCAACAAACCATGCAACCAATTCTAGCCTAGCATGCAGAATTCTATGGCTTAGAACAAGCTACAAATTCATGAGATGTCACGACACTTTAGGGCCATACCTCGAAGAGTCCGGGATGAGCTGCCTTCATCCTCTCTTCCTCCTCCCATGTACAGTCGTTAACATCATCACTCCATTGTACCTTGAGCAACGTAATCGTCTTCCTCCTAAGCTGTTTCGTATCGGTTTCAACAATACGAAGCGGCTTACGAGGTCTCGTAACCATGGGATCAACCTCTAAGTCTTCACAGCTATCAGCAGAAACCACCTTAGTTGGGTCGTGCACATACTTCCGTAGATACGATACATGAAAAACATTGTGCACACCCGCCATCTTTTCCGGTAACTCTAATCTATAAGCGAGCTTTCCAATTCGCTCGATAATCGGGAATGGTCCAACGAATCTTGGAGTTAACTTTCCTTTCTTCCCGAATCTAATAACATTCTTCAAAGGAGAAATCTTCACAAATACCATATCACCCACGTCGAATTCCAAATCCTTACGACGATTATCTGCATAACTTTTCTGTCGATCTTGGGCTGCCTTCATTCTTTGCCGAATGATCTCTATACAATCCGAAGTCTGTCGAATCATCTCTGGCCCAAGTATCAACCTTTCTCCAGTTTCCAACCAACATGTCGGAGAGTTACACGGTCTTCCATATAATGCTTCATATGGTGCCATACCAATACTCGACTGATAACTGTTATTATAAGCAAACTCCACCAAATGAACGTGATCTTCCCATGATCCTCCGAAGTCCAAAACACATGCTCTAAGAAGATCTTCCAAAACACGGTTGACTCTCTCAGTCTGACCATCTGTTTGAGGGTGATAAGCTGTACTCAAACACAACTCGGTTCCCAAAACTTCCTGGAAGCTCTTCCAAAATCCACTAGTGAACAATGGGTCTCGATCGCTCACTATACTCTTCGGAACACCATGGAATCGAACAATCCACTTCACGTAAAGCTCAGCCAACTTTGATGCAGTCCTAGTCGATCGAACAGGAATGAACCTTGCACTCTTGGTCAAACGATCTACTATGACCCAAATCCCTTCATTCCCTGCTCTTGTCCTAGGTAGACCATCGATAAAGTCCATCGACACTTGCTCCCACTTCCATGTAGGAACCTCTAATGGCTGAAGCAATCCACTGGGCTTCTTCTGCTCAGCTTTCACCAACTGGCAATTCATACACTTGGAAATAAAATTTCCAACATCCTTCTTCATACCTTCCCAGTAGTAGGTTCTCTTCATATCCCGATACATCTTATTTCCACCTGGATGAATTGTCAACTTCGAGTGATGACTCTCCCTCAGAACTTCATCTCTCAATCCATCTACATCGGGAACAACTAGTCGCCCTTGCTTTCGAAGCCAACCCTCTCGATCGACCTCGAATCCCTTATCCTTCTCCGGGTCCAATCCAGATTCCAAATCACAGATAATCTTGACAAGCTTATCATCTCCCCTTTGCCTCTCACCAATTCTTTCCACAAGAGTAGGCCTTATCGATAAGTTTGCCAACATCTCAGGTTCCAATTCACATCTAGGCCTGAAATCAAATCCAGCCAAATACTCAAGACTCTTCCATTCCGAAAACATGGCTCCCAATCCTGCATGTCTTCGACTTAACGCATCAGCCACTGCGTTACCTTTCCCTGGAGTATAGGCTATACCAAAATCATACGATGCTAAGAACTCTAGCCACCGTTGCTGTCGAAGATTCAAATCCTTTTGGGAGAACAGATACTTCAACGACTTATGATCTGTAAACAACTCGAATCTAACTCCCAATAGATAATGTCTCCACATCTTCAAAGCAAACACAATTGCCGCTAACTCCAAATCATGAGTCGGATAGTTCCTCTCATGCGGCTTCAGTTGTCGACTTGCATATGCAACAACTTTATCCTTCTGCATTAGCACTGCTCCAAGTCCAGTACCACATGCATCGGTGTAAACCACCATCTCATCATTCCCACTTGGAATAGTCAAAACAGGAGCACTCGTCAGTCGCTCTTTCAGGATTATGAAAGCTTGTTCACACTTATCATTCCATCTGAACACTTGATTCTTCTTCGTCAATCCTGTCAACGGTGCAGCTATCTTGGAAAAGTCTTTGATAAACCGACGATAATATCCTGCTAATCCAAGAAAACTTCTCACATCAGATGCATTCTTAGGCCTAACCCAATCCTGGATCGCTGCCACCTTAGCGGGATCAACCGCTATTCCATTTCCAGAAATAACATGACCTAAGAACCTCACTTCATTCTTCCAGAAGTGACACTTCGAAAACTTAGCCTTCAGCTGATGTTTCCGTAAGATTCCTAAAACAATCCTCAAGTGCGTCTTGTGCTCTTCCTCAGTTCTGGAATAAACCAAAATATCATCCACGAACACAAGCACGAACTTATTCAACTGATCTCTGAACACTCTATTCATAAGATCCACAAAATATGCTGGCGCGTTAGTCAACCCAAACGGCATTACCAGCCACTCATAAAACCCGGATGGTGTCCTGAAAGCAGTCTTCGGCACACTATCCTTCGCCACTCTCAACTGGTGAAATCCCGTTGCCAAATCCATCTGAGAAAACACCTTAGCCTCGTGAAGCTGATCAAACAAGTCATCTATTCTCGGCAATGGATACTTGTTCTTCCTAGTCACCTTATTCAGCTCACGATAATCAACACACAACCTCAACGATCCATCCGTTTTGGTTGCGAACACAACGGGCGCACCCCATTCGGACACACTTCTCCGAATGAATCCTTTCCGCAAAAGGTCATCAACTTGCACCTTCAGCTCTTGCTGCTCCCTCGGTGCCATCCGCCTAAGAGGCATCACAACAGGTCTGGCTCCCTCAACTAGATCGATACGAAACTCGATCTCCCTATGCGGCGGCAACCCTTTGACTTCCTCAAAGACATTCTCAAACTCATTCACAATAGGCACCGATGACAGTCCATCCCGTGGAACAACTAGCGAATACCTGAAGCTCATGAAGACGCCTTCCTCATGCTTACATCGTATCACAACCTTTCGCCCTTCCACATTCCCGACTGTCACCTCAAGCCTCTCACAATCAATCCTTGCCGCATACTTCCTAAGCCAGTCCATACCCAAAATAATTCCGAACCCCGCAAAGTTCAGAACAAAGCAATCACAAACAAACGAGCAATCATGACTCGACACAACTAGACCACGGCATATCATACACAAACATGACGAACCCCCCACTGGATTAGTCACAACCAATGGCCTATCAACAATATCCGGTTTCATACCTAACCGGCTTACCAAATCATCACAAACAAAAGAATGCGACGCTCCAGTATCAAACAACACTCTAACTGGAACACCACAAATAGAAAGAGTACCTTGAACAACCACACTCTTCCCCTTCTCTTCAGCAGTAGGAGCTTTCGAAGACGATGGAACAGCCCCCAAAGCATAGGCTTGCACAACCTGCCTATCTTTCCTCGGTTCTGGACAATCCTTCTTGATATGTCCCAGCTTATCACAGTTGTAACACTTTCCCGGCACTTTGGGATTCTTACAATCTTTGTAAAGATGGCCCTTCTGCTGGCAGTTATAGCAAGTCACTTCACTCTTCGGCTTCTTCTGGCCATCCCTACCCCTCTGTTGCTGTTGTTTCCTCTTCTTATTGCCACTCTGCTGTGGTTTAGATCCTTCCCTGGTTACAGAAACGACAGAACTTTCCCTAGGAAACAAACTCTCATGCCTAAGAGCTTTTTCCACAAGCTTCTCAAACGGATCATCCAAGTGATCCACCAACTGCCTTCCAAGATAAGCATCCAGACCAGTCACAAACTTTTCGTTCTTCTGATAGGGAGAATCAATATATGATCTGGCATACTTAGACAAAACTTCGAACTCAGAAATATACTCAAGAACAGGCCTCCCTCCTTGCTTGAGCTCTACAAACCTCTTGAACAAAGCAGACTTCTGAACAGTGGGGATGAACTTGGCCTCAAATCTAACTTGGAATTGCTCCCAAGTAATCTCTTCTTCTGGTGTATCTATAGTGATAGAATTCCACCAATCCGCAGCTCTCCCTTGAAGCTGTCTCGATGCAAGCTTTCTCTTGGTTGCATCCTCAATCCCTAAGTCACCAAAGATCCTTCGACAAGCATCCATCCATCTCTGTACTTCAATAGTCGACTCTGTCCCCAAGAAAGCTTTTCCTCCAAGAGAAGTATAATCCTTGCAAAGCTTAGCAAAATCCACCGGTCTCGGAGCTTGGACTTGAACTCCCACATCCACAGATGATCCTGAAGCTGGTATCCTCCTCATGATTGAAGTCATCATGGCCTCAAACATAGGAGCATAATCAACAGCCTCCCTAGTAGCACGGCTATCCCTCGCAGCTTGTCTCTCCCTTCTGCTCATCCTTAATATCTGTAAAAAGGAATGATCAGAACACCTTAAGAAACAACTGCATAAGGAGTCCAAATCCTTCTAAGCTACTATATTATATATAGTAATCATCCACCAAAATACAATTACGTCTCTCATACGTAGTTACGTCAGCGAGCGTTGGCTAAAATCGATTAACCAAAGCTCTGATACCAAATGTGACGACCGCCCATGACTCCCGCACCAAACAAGGAAATAATGCGCTGAAAGGCATGCCAGGCAGCCATGGACGATAGTCAGGGTAAAACAAAACAAAAGAATCTCTATCGTACAACTCACAGCGCATGGATAAAATACAATAGAGAAATATAATATAGTGAAGCTCCATAGAACAGAACATCATCATATAAGCATCACAGTAGTTTTATACAATCATCTACTCAAATCCATACATGAAAGCCTCACTACAAATCACTCAACCAAATACAGCAGCGGATACCCAGTACATATAGTAAGAAAACTAATATGCAAAGCCTCCTGCTCGTCTTCGTCATCTTCATCGTAGAACTCCTAGCACAGCACCTGTCACCTGCTACCTAGTCTGCCCATCCCAACATGGATGAACAGCCCAAGGTAATAAGAGGAGACATAAAACCTTGAGTCAGACAAAGTCTTAGTGAGCAGTAAATCAACTATCAAGCATACCAAAAAAAGCATAAAGGATAAAAGGAATAGGAACCAAACCATCCCACTCCACCTCTTTCTACAGTGATAGCCCCAGACATACACTAAGGAGAAGCAAGCATAACAACATAGACAATTAAGGTAAAGCGAATACCACTCGAGTCAAGGACGATGTTTCCCAAATACAAACCCCCAAGGCCTAAACCAAGATCAGATAAGCACCCAGAAAACACCGCTCTTGAAGCCGAATGATAATACAACCAAACATCCATGACTCTGGCTATCACTGTTATCCTTGCCTCGATTTCACCGTTAGTTGAATGACCATCTGTCAAGGGCTAATGGTAACCCCGGTTCTAACCATAACTCCGCACACTGCCTTGTGCCTAGGACTTATCTACTTTGCCCAGAGTACTCAACTACCTACCTGTAGTCTTTTGGGTGTCCCGACTACCTACCTGTAGTCGTTATGGGCGCCCCATGTACTCTTGCTTTTGAGCATGCTAGAACCTTCAACAACGACGAGATCCAAGCCTCCTAGCCATCCTTCTTGACGACTATCCTCATACAAGCTCAAGCTACCTCTTGAACAATCCATTATCAACCAACTTGAACTACTCTTCAAGTTATCAACATGCTTGGAATGATCCCTGCTTGGATTAAGCCAAGACTCACATCATACTTCGCTTCATCGCATCAAAGCAAAGTCTCAACTCAACAACATGGTTTGCCTCATCAAATCATGGCAAAGTCCCATCTCAACATCATCCAATCTATACATATGAGCTTCAACATCCGCTACATATGCCTTAAGCAGCTTTCACCATTCAAGAGCCTTCTTCCATAGCTTTTGAATCCTCTTTCATCATCTTGTTCCAAATCAACTACTAGCTAACTTGGAAACAATCAAATCAATCATACATTCAAATAATCAATCATTCAAACAAGATCTATTAAGCAATTTAAGCAATATCAACTATAATGGGAATTTCGTAAATAAACGAGCAAAAGTCCAACATATGTGAAATCATGGTTTTTAGCATAGATCTATCAATTATAAAACATGGGATTTTGTCTCTAATGCTTATTAAACAAACTTGCATAAGTAAACATCTTCAAAAACCATGGATCTAGACTTAGATCTAAGAAAAATGCATGAAATCTCTAACTTTAACACCCAAACATGCCACCAATCCAATATACTCCTTTGGATCCGCGTGAGAGATAACTACCACTCACCAAATCACCAAAACAACCTAAAATGAATCAACTTCAGATCTGGACAGCGAAGATCAAGGTTTGATCCGGCAATATCTCGCTCCAATCGATGAATTCTAGCTCGAACGGATGAAGATCTTCAACTTTGGCACTTGGATCTTCGATCTCGATCTTCGATCTTGGATGGATGTTAGAATTAGATTGGAATGGAGAAAAGAAGATGAAGAAATGTTGTAGTCGAGTCTTCAAAATGGCAGCACTTCGTCGCTTCAAAAACCGGTGCCAAAAAGTGAGCCAAACCCCTCTATTTATAGGCTGGAATCCCCCTTAGCTCGGCCGTCTTCTTAACTCGGAGCTCGCTATTAGGTCGTTGCCGACCTAAAAGACTCCGACCTAACATAGGTCGCTGCCGACCTATACGACTCAACTACACAGCCGCTAACACACCTAAGTCTTAAGTCGTACGACGACTCAGCCAACGTGCCGACCTAACTCTTAGCACAGAACCAACTTAGGTCGCATACGACCTTATCCCTCGACCGACCTAAATCCTACCGACTCACGACCTAAACAACTCAAGAACCCAAGGCCGACCTAACTATAAGTCGACTCAACCAACCACGCGACCTACGACTCATCTCATCCAACGACCTAACACACTGCCGACTTAAAACTCAAGCGACATAACAACAACACGGGCCATACGACCTAACTAGCTGCCGACCTAACAAGAACACGGCATAGCCTAGTGCCGACCTAAGTCCTAGCCGACTCAACAATGCCAAACGACCTAACTATGCTACGGCCTAGCGACCTAACAAAACCATAAGTCGTTCACGACTTATCTCCCATACGACCTAACCCCTTAGGTCGTTCCACAGGCCTAAACCACCATCCTATGAGTCGTTCACCACTGAGTCGGCCCAAACCTTAACTCGGCAACACCTATAGGTCGGTCCTCTATGAGTCGGTCACGACTCATCACTTGCACTCGGGTTAACTTCTAAACGACTCAAGCTAGAAGCAACACAAACAATACTAACGACCTGCAAATTCTACGATTTATCGACACGTAAAATACGGGTCGTTACATGGTTACTGTTCTGTGATGTGATTTACATTCAGTTATTATATTTTGTTCTGATAGATCCGTTAACCACCTATAGTTTTGGATTAAGCATTTACTGGGTATGTCGATCCACTTGAGTTGAAAAAAAAAGTTATATTGCATTTATCGACGTATTCAATAGATGTTTAAGACAAAATTATAGATGGTCGCCCTTAACCAGCCCTATTCTCCGCATTAGTAGCGGAATTACTTGTTAATTCTCTTTACTAAGGTGGGTCTCGGGGTGGGGCGTTACAGAACTAGTAATCCTGAAGGATTTAGTTGTTGATCAATCTTGTCTGTGGTCTGATATCTTGTGTAGATTATAGATATAGATGAGTAGGAGCTCAGTAGCTTAGTAGTATAGCTAGTTTGGATTTAGTAGAGCAAGTATCCCTGTGTCTGTACCTGGGAAACTCGAGATAATTTTAGGAAGCTTATCCGGATCTATGTCCAGATAGCTAGAGTTGTTTGATTGAATTGTTTGTTTGGATGAAATTGTTTGTTTGGTTATGTATGGCTGATATGTATGTTCGAATTGGTTGAATAAAATAAAACTTTGGATTATCTTTGTTTTAAATTTTGAGGACGAAATTCTTTTAAGGGGGAAGGAATGTGATATCCTGGAATTTCAAGGAATTTAAAATGTGATAATCTCTTAATTAGATTGTTTAAAATCGATAAAATTGTTATTTTCGAATATACATAGCCAAACAATTAATAATGTGATGTTTTAAATTATGATTATAGATTGATTTTAAATAGAATAAATTTATTTATAAATAATAATGTGTTGTTTAAAATTGATATCTATATTTATTTGAATTGATTTGAAATTTGGATTTTAAATTGAATTTGAATTTAAAAGAATATATATGTCTTTAAAATAAAAATAAAAATATAGTTTGGATTTAAAATATATGGAGAAAGTTTTTATTTAAAAATAACATTATTATTTAAATAAGATTTGTCTCATATTTTTTTTTTAAAAGAAATTTGTTTATAGAAATTTGGAGAAGTATTTATTTAATAGGAATAAATGCATAAGCTTTTAAATTAGCATTTAAAAATGAGTTTAAAATATTATATATGATTTTTATTTAATTCATGATTGGTTTATATTCTATTTTCTTCAAAGATTGTATTTATATAAATTTGGAAAGCATTTACAAAATTTATAAATGTATTTATTAATTAGGAATTTAATAAGAAAGGCTTTAAAAATAATTTTAAATAATATAAAAAAATGAATTATTACAAGTGTTAAAATCGAAACCACTTAAAGTAACATGGTAGCCTATAGGTAGTTGATAGACTTACAAAATCCGTTCATTTTATTCCCGTTCGGTCCAATCAGACCGTACCTCTTTTGGCCAAGCTCTTTATTAAAGAAATTGTTAAATTGCATGGAGTTCCTACTTCTATTGTTAGCGATCGCGATCCATTGTTTACTAGTGGATTTTGGAAGAGTCTTAAAAAAGCTTTGGGGATGAAGCTTAATTTGAGCGTGTAAATCAAACTCTAGAAGATCTTCTTTGTGCATGTGTTCTTGATTTTGGTGGAAGTTGGGAAGATCATATTTCTCTTGTTGAGTTCTTCTATAATAATAGCTTCCAATCTAGTATTGATATGGCATCTTTCGAGACACTCTATGGAAGGCCATGCCGATCTCCTTCTTGTTGGCTTGAGGCCGGTGGGAAGCTGGTTTTAGGTCTAGATTTATTCGAGATTCCACAGAAAAGATTGACCTTATTCGTCATAGGATGAAAGAAGTTCAAAGCAGGTAAAAATCCTATGCCAATAACCGAAGGAGGAAATTAGAATTTTCTGTGGGAGATTTTGTGTTTATTCGTGTTTCACCTATGAAGGATGTTGTGCGTTTCAGTCGATCATGAAAGTTAGCACCTCGATATATTGGTCTATTTTCCATCACCGAACGTATTAGTTCCGTGGCTTATCGCTTTTTATTACCGGCTCAGTTTTCTGCTATTCATGACGTCTTCCACGTCTCTCAATTATGGAAATGCCTTCGAGATTCCAATTCTATTATTGAGCCCGGTGTTGTGCAAGAAATTGAAGTTTCATCTAATTTGACTTACGAGCAACATCCTATTCGTATTATTGCTTCGGAGGTAAAACACCTTAGAAATAAAGATGCCCCTCTTGTGAAAGTTCATTGGTCCTCAAATCCTAAGGATTGTTCTTGAGAATCTAGAGAAATATAGAGTGAACACATCCGGATTTACTCTCTCGTGCTCTTTGAGGTGAACTTCTTATTTCAAATTTCTTTTATGTTGATATGTTTTATGGTTGTTACTTTTACTTTTCTTCTTAAATATTGCGAGGACGCAATTTCTTTAAGGAGGGGAGTCTGTAATAACCCGCATATTTTACGATTGTATATTTAAATATTTTATTTAAATATAGGGTCTCTAGTCGGATTTAAGTCCGAAAAGTTAATTTTTGCAAACAGTCAAATTAGGACCCGAGACCTCTTCCATTGAGTTCAAAATGAAGTTTCAACCATTTTGAGTATAACATTGATATGCTTGGAGTTAGCTTGAATTTTGCCATTTTCACTTAGGGTTTTGGGTTTGGGTTTCAACCCAATAACCTAACATAAGACCTTAGCTCCACCCCTCTCCTCTTCATTCGTTCTCATTTCCTACATTTCAAGCTTTAAGAAAAAATGGAGTGGAGAGAAAAGAGATTAGGAATTCCTAAGCCCTACCTTCAGTTGCAAATCCACCAAAATCAAAGAGAAGCTTAGACTGGAGTTTCTAGAAGTTGAGGTTGAAGAGTAGTTAATCTTCCTTTGCTTTCAAGCTTCTCCTTCATTGTTTTTGGGTTTAAAGGTGAGTTTTTGAACTCATATCTATGTCTATATCTTTGGTAGTTGTTAGGTAGTGATTCCTAACATCTGTTCCTTGTCCATTTGCTTTGGATTGAAATGGTTTTATGAATATTCCAATTTTTGGTGTTTTGAAGTTAAATCTTTGAAAATGTTAGCTTTGATGTTTGATCATGTTTTTGGTGGTGTATGGAGAGCCTATAGGGCTGGGTTGCCGGTTGGCGTAAACCCCTAGCGTTCATCGCTCGACCAATTGCAAATTATATGGGATTTTTCCCCTTGGGGGCTAGGCTGAGAATACTAGAATTTCCAGTTCAGTCGACTGAACCAGAATGTCAGTCGACTGAACCAGAACCCAGGAATTTTCTTGGGCCAGTATTAGTCGAATGACCAATCTAGGTCAGTCGACTGAGCCTGGAAACCGAAAGTTTCCAAGCATGTTTCAGTCGATTGACCACTTTGGTTCAGTCGAATGAACCTGGAAACAGAAAGTTTCCAGGATTTGTGTCAGTCGACCGACCACCCTGGTCCAGTCGACTGAATCTGCTGTCTCTGTCTATTTTGCCTTTTGTTTTTGAATTTCCAATTTTTAATAGATTCTTTTTTCTCCAATTTGTTGTTATTACCTTTGTTGACTTTGATAACTTCTTTTTCGGGATTTTTGAGGAGTATCCATTTTGATGGATTTGGTATCGATTTCTTTGGATTTAATTCATGTCTTCGAATGTGAATTTTTGGTGATTGTTTTTATAATCAATTTTGTGATTTGTCACTTTAAAATACAAAGGTTTCTATACTAATAATAAATATTCAAACTCTTTCTCAAATATGATTTCAACTCTATTTTTAATACAAAGCTTGTTTATAAAACCGTTTTCCAATCTATTAGTATACACAAACCTTTACCTCATTCGTTTGAGAAATCTAATTAAACAGCTTAGTAAAACTAGTGGTATGAACGCTTGCGTTTAGTTCGTCGGTTAATTTTTTGGACTTGTTCGATTGAAATCCTTGTGACAACTTTCGAATAGAGGTCTACAATTTGTTCGTAAATATTTAAGTTAAGCCATTGGTTATGGGACATGAAGCTAAACTCATTTATTTACTGGCTTAATGTAATTGACACTTCTTGATGATCGATGATGATCATTTTTGTGGTTTAGACTAGCAATGTGCGATGTCTCTTTGTTCGCGTGGGGGTTTGTACCCCGTTTGTGGAGTTTCGGCTCAAATTGGTGGGGCAGCGACCCATGGTCTTCGGGCCATTTGTGGAGCTTCAGCTCAAAGATCTTCGGGCCGTTTGTGGAGCTTCGGCTCAAATTGATGGTTAGCGACCATGGAATAGCGTTCCGTTTGTGATGCACATGTTGGTGAGTTTTCATGCTTCCGTTTGTGATAGGCCTCCCTTTTTGTGATTTCTGGATTTCTAGTTGATGATTTCTAGAATTGTGATTCACCAATTTTGTGATTGGCATTGATATATTTGTCAGTATTTGTGGTTTGGTGAAATAAAATAAAGAACATGACATTCTTTTTTGTGTTTTGAGATTTCTTGTGATAATGTATGATTTTTGTGTTATTTAATGTATACTTGTCGCAGTATGGCATTATTATTATCATACGTTTTTTTTCATATCTCTTATTCTATATCACTTTATCTGTTATTTATAGCTAGACTGATCTGTTTATTATTTTCTTACTAAATAATACTCGGGTTAGACCGAGATGTTACAGGCGCTTCTGCTTGACTCCTCTTTTGGGAACATTATCTGACTGTTGACTAATTACTCTAGTTTAGTAGTTTTTGTTGTTATACATACGAGGTAGAGACTCCTTGATGTATACTTATTCTTTTTTCTAGCACTTATATCTATTCTTTTGTGATATTGTGGACCTTATTTGACCACTACTCTGATGGACACTCCTATGTGTTATATTCATATTTGTTTCCGCCTTTGTGATATGGATATCTGTGACTGATTTATGTTATGCTTATTTCTATATTTTTTTCCGAAGATTATATATAGCCACTATGTAGTAGCTTTGAATTTGTATCGGTATGTCGGATTTCCTCTTGAATTGAAATGCATGTTATACTATCTGACATATCGGTGCTCGTACAAAGCAATTACACTAATAGTCACTCCTCAACAGCCTCATTCTTCGTGCTAGTTGACGACATTACCTCGTAGTTCCTTGGCTAGCGTAAGTATAGAGGTTTTGCGTCACATCATCCTTCTTCTTCTTCTTGCCTAAAGACCAACAACCCAAAACCACCTCATATACATGTATTATAAAACAAGGATTACAAACTAGCTTTAAAACGACTTTTAAGCCTTCATGTATATACGTATCCATATATACATCTTTTAATTTATAATTAGAAGTATATTATTTCAAATAAACCAAGTCATTAGTTATCTATATATATATATATATATATATATATATATATATATATATATATTTTCTCCTATTTATACTTATGTGATTCTTGTACACATCATTTATTTTGTAACATTTTCATCTATTTAAACATTATAAATTTTCCCTTTTGAACTTATCTTAACATATATACAACTTTTCTCATTCAAGATGTATGTTATTTCAGAAACTTAAAACTCTTTTTATTTAATATAAACAATATTGTTTATATGCCCAAAATAAAAAATATTCTCTTTTACTTCATTAACTATTTACTACTATGAATTTCTATCCAAATTATATATACATATAAATTTTATTGTCCTTACATGTAAAAATATATGCATATGATTTTTCTAATTAATTTATAGTTCTCTATTATATTTTATCTTTAGAATAAAATATACATATTTTTCTCTAAAACAAAATACACATATTTTATCTAAGACAAAATATACATATTTTACCTTTAAAACAAAATATACATATATAAGAAATTCCATTTGAATCAAATCTGTATTTTAATTTTGATCTGAAAATTCAAATTATATCGGTTATGGAAAAAATGTATACAATTATTAATTATTGATTAATGGAAATATTGTATATTAAAATACAATATTATTGAATATTATAAATCAATATTCATAACTCGGGATGTCGAAAATCCCCGATCATTATAGATGTCAATTAAATAATTAAATTTAACTAATTACTTGATTTAATAATGATTAACTTAATCATACTTCTTCCCCAAACTATTCCCTCCAAAAACTGATACTCATGCATAGTAGATATGCTCAAATCCGATCCTTCCACCAATGATTTCTCCTTATCCACTCGACAATTCTTCAAACCGTTTTCCCCATCGTGTCATACATTGAAATCTCTACGTGACATCACCACCTCGAAGACTCGACCTTGCCAAACACAACCCTACCTAGGTGCTTCATCACGCGACCATGAACTGCTGCATCCCACCATAAAGGGCTACACACCTCAAAATGTCACCTAAAGCAGCTGCTCGCTGGAAGAAAATCGAGGACAATCTCGACAATGCCTAACTCTACATAGATCGACCAAGATCTCAAGCTCTAACTCCACTACGATGATGTCGAACTACCCAAATCTTGACCGCACACTACAAGACTTATACCAAAGCCTATGTTCATACGAGTATGATGAATCTACTTTGGGGATTTTTAGTGGACTATGGATTGACATTTAAAATTTTGAACTTGCGGCCATTTTTTCTTTTGTATTACTGTGTAAGTGATGAACGAAAATAAAACAGCGTGCTTTTTTTTCTTTTGTTTTATTGTGTAAGTGATAAATGAAAATAAAACAGAGAGGAGGGAAGGATTGAAAATGAAGAGAATGTGAGTATAGATTTTGATTTTACTTTTACAAACAAAATAAATTTTCTTTACTTGAACAATAAGTTTACCAAAATTTTCAACTTAATTAATATTCCCAAGAAACACACCATATCAATCAAATCATCAAGCTTAATTTTATGAATTTGATTTAATTAAAAAAGGTTTTGAAAAGAATAATTTGCGGTACTCCGCTACGCAGTATTCCGTTCGCGTACGGACTGCAAATGGATGAAAAAAATATGATCGTGCACCAAAAAGAGACACATCCCAAAACAACAATAAAATAAACTAGTTATTTTTATATGGAATTCAAAAAATACCATCGTTTGCCGTAAAATCGTCAAATGATAATTTTAAATGTTTTTCAAATTAAAAATTATGGAAAAACAAAATAAATACAATAAAAACCAAGTTGTTTTATTAACAATTGATTTTCTTATTATTTATTCGAACTATTTATTATTGTTAATAAATTTTCAAAACGAATCCACCATTATTATTGATTAATTAAAAGGAGTTAAATAAGGCTATCAAATTTATTTAATTAATAATTAATTCACAATTCAAATATTAAATTCACCTTTCGAATATTTAATTCCCAATTCAAATATTTGAATAATCCCTATATTTGAATATAGGTTATTAAACTTTAAAAAGCCAATTATTTATTTAAATTAATTAAATATCCAAAGTCTAAACTATAAAATTATGGGATGTTACATGTTTCTTCTCAAGTTTGAGAGGTTTTTTGCTTGTAATCTTTGGAAAATTAATAAAGGTTTCGTTTGGAAGAATATGCTTGTTATTGTTTTTCTTTACATCTTATCTCTTCTCAAATCTAATTAGGCAGGGATCCCTATGATAACCATAATGGTCGGTAACAGAGCCTATTACATAATTTTTTCCTGAAGAGATTGGTTATGAAGAAGATAGGTTTGAAAAACATAGTTAGAGAAATTAGGGGTTACGGAAGGCCATGACGAATGATTTTCTATATGTCAACGATCTTCACTAACCATTGGAGAACAAAGGGGAGAAGCCCAGTAATGTTTCTGAAGAAAAGTGTGAAACTTTGGATATAAATGCTGCAGCAGCTATTTGATATTTTTTTGGAAGAATACCATGTTTCGTATTATTGCTAATGAAACATATGATTTTGGAATTTGGAAGAGATTGAAAGGAATCTACGTAAATAAATTTACAGCAAATAAGTCTCTTCTAATAAGAAGATTGGTAAATCTGAATCTTCAGGAAGGTGGGTCAGTTGGAGAACATCTTATGATTTCAAACAATTGTGAATCAATTGGAAGCCACGAATTAAAAGATGGATAATGATATATAAACTTTGATGTTTTTGAGTTCATTGCTTGAGAGTTGGCAAATACTTGTAGTGCCATTGAACAACTCAAAATTTGGATGGAGTTGTTTCAATGACATTAGTGGTTATGTAATGACCCTAAATTTGACTAACATTATTTAGAAAATTTAATTGGATAAATTAAGTGAAATAATGCAAATAGTTAAGGGATTAAGATTTGTTAATTAATAAGGAGCCATGCCTTAATGAATTTATTAATAAAAGAGAACTAAAAATAAGTAAGTAGGAGGAATATGGTATGGGTAAAATGGGAATAGCCTTTGTTCCTATACCCTAAATCCTTCTATTCTTCATTCCTCATTCATTTTAACTTTCACAAACAAAACTAAAGCCCTAAAGAACTCGGCCAGCCACCATAAAGAGAATTAAAGGAGAAAAAAGAGTATTCAAATAGAAAGCTTAAGTAAATCAATTTAAAGGGAAATCTCGACTTTCTTAACATAAAGCCAAAGTGGATAATTACTTTACATCTCTATTTTTGATGAATGATTTTGGTTTAAAGGTAAACCTATTTTCGTTTGTAAGTATATGCCATGTTATTTGATTATATGTTTTAGGTTGATGAATTATGGAGATTTAATAAGAATTTTATAATATTTTTAGATTTGAAAACCTAACATATGACATCCAAATGAGTTGCGTTTTTGACATATAGTCAACAGTGTTATTTTAGAAGTGGGTTTCAAGTTTCATAACTTTCCAAGTGAATATGTATTTATTATAAATTTCTATGAGAGAAAATAGTTAGTTTTGGTTTTTAATTATTTAAGGCAATTAAATAATGCATTTGGGTCTAAAATTTATATACAGTAGAAAACATATTTAATGTGAATTATTGTTGTTTTTGAAGATTTTTCCTACATGTTTTACTATGTTTAATAAATTATTTAAGTTAGAGGACTTAAATGTTTTAAACGTTTTATTAAGTAGAAGGGCTTAAGTGCTAAACTGTTTCAATTGTTCAATGTTGAGTTCGACAGCTTTTTCGAAAAGAATTTTGGTAAAGCATTGGCAACCAATCATATTTTGGACAATTATGTAAGTTAGGTGAAAAGTAATTACTTTAAAAAGAAAAAAATCAGTTTTGTATCGAAAATTCGCCACTTCCATTTGCATCCGTTCGTTGCCACACTCAGTAATCTTTTCGCACGGTTTCGAAAATAATGCACATGGTATCAAGCATTTTGTATGAAGTGTGTAGGATAAAGGTGGAAGAAAAGTACGGTGTCGAAGACATGCTTGCGAAAGGGATGAAGCCGCTTTTATTTTCTTTTGAACCCATTGACTCGTCCTTGTTCTTAAAGTATGCTTACGAATGGGTTGCTGCTTTTGAACCCCTTTGATACCCTAACTATTGCATTTGTACCCTTCGCCTTAGTAAAAAGCCGCCTTTATAACTCTTTAAATCAATGAGTACAGAGGGTAGAGTTTCAAATCAATACCATTCCACAACTGTTGAAGTTGCTTTTCTTTTAACTTATACATGCAAAAGGGTGGGTGCCGCTCCCATACCTTTCAAAATGGTTGAAGAAACTAGTTTAAACCCAAGTGTACATGCAGAAGTATGTCATCGTCACCTTAAGTGTTTCGAAGGAATAGTTTTCACGCAAATCCCCTTAATTCTTGTGTGTAGGGCTTTGTCACAAGTAAGACTAAAATGATGTTACATACAGAAAGGAATACATAGAGTAGAGGTAGGTTACTGGTTAGCTTGCAAAACCGTTAGGATCAATTGACCATAAAAGAAGTAAGTTAAGGACAGATCGTCCAGTATTGTATCTAACTGAAGTTTGAATATATATTGTGCATGTTAGGCCCGAGTCAGCCAGTGGTTAATTGTCAGCCTGATAGAACTATATTGTTCAAACAGATAGTCCATTGATTACCAGATTTATATGCATATATGTTATCGCTATTATTTCTATAATCAGTTTGATTGCAGAATGTTGATTTGCAAAAGATATGATTTGAAAAGGATATTAGTGAGGGGAAACCCGTTCCGCTAAGCAGCATGGTCTCACTTAATATCAGTAAACCAAGATGTAATAGAATTACTCACATCATATTTTATGTATGACTCAAAGTTTATGTTTTCTCCTTAAACTTTTGGGTGCTTAAAATAAAATTTGAGTAGTTTGAGAGTTAAGGACTTTTTAAGTTTAGTAGGTTGGACGAATAAGCTTCCGAAGACATGTAGGAGGTAAAGGTAGCTATGTAGGAGTTATTTTGGTATAATTTCCACTGTGATGTATTTATGACTGATATATCTATCAATCTAGTACTCTGATCATCCGAGGCATCTTCATATGTCGCTCTTGGTGTAATTTTTAATAATTATATTTGATCAAAAACTAAAAATCGGTTTTGGATTATGTAATTGAGTATGAAATATTGAATTGAAATGTAACCAGAAAAGTTGATTTTGAAATCTATGTTAATTTTATTCATAGTGCTTCTGATATTATGGATACCATTAACATTGCCGTATTTTGTCGCTGGAATTCAATACTATAGATGACTGCAGTATCTTTAGTGCTTAGCTTCGGGCCTCAAAATAGAGGATGTTACAACTTGGTATCACAGCATAGATTTATGAAAATCTAAAAGAAATTTTAGACTTGAAAAAGATTTTTGAAAAAATAATCCTAATGAATTAGAGAAAAGTTTGAGGTATAGGATAGAGCTATAGTAACATACTTATATTTGCTTTATATAAGTATACGCTTTATCTCTATTATCCCATCTCTCTTAGGCTATTCTTCTGTATCTTACAAAGACTCGAATGTAGATTTTAAGAAAGTAAGATATGGATGCTAGGAATGGAAGAGTTAACCTTGGTGGAGGAAGCACTAAAATTAATGAAAGTGGCAAACCAAACATCAGAAGGAATTCAGGTCAGGCAAAAGCTACTAATGTAGGTGCTGGAGTACAGCAAGTTGATATGGGGGCTATATCTGTTCTTCATCAACATGATTCAAGCTGGAGCTGCTGCGGGATTAGTTAGAGGAAATGTTGAAGAAGGAAATCAGGAAGCCTCGGTGGTCAATAACAATGCAATATTGAGCAGAGACTATGCTAGGTTTGAAGGAAAGCCGTTTATCAGCACTGAGGACGCAATTGTAGTGGAGAATTGATTGCTTCATTGTGAAAGGATTTTCGCTGATTTAGGACTTAACGATGAGGAGAAAAGAAGATTGACATCCAGATAATTGCAAGGAGCAGCACTGTACTAGGGGAATAGTGCTACTATAGGAGTAGCCGAAGAGGATATGAGTTGGGTAGAATTTCGAAGGTGGTTGGAGGAAAGATTCATGTCGGAGATCGCCAAGTCAACTCTGCTCAGGAAATTTACTGAGCTAGTGCAGGGAGACATGATAGTGCTTGAGTGTGGTACCACAATTGATGAGTTATCAATGTATGGATATGCTGGTTGACACATTTATCAAAAGAAATGAGAAGTCCATCCGTGGATTGAGGCCTAAGCTTGTTAAAGGATCTTTACCACATATTAGGGATTCGTTCGAATTGTTGATATGGCTTTGAGGAGTGAGGAGATGCTCGCTTTCTATAATAGTAACAAAGCCGTGAAAACTCAAGGTGAGCAGAACTTGAAGAGAAAGTTTTTCCACAAGAAGGGAGCTCAGAAGGGAGAAGCTGCCAATAAGGCAAAAGTTGGTCAGGTTTGCTTTAATTGTGATAAGAAGGGACATTTTGCTCACGATTGTCAGACAGCCAAAGCAAAGAAGGCTGTTGACAAGAAAGGAGTGAAATACTTCAACTGTGATTAGATTGGACATTATTAAAACACGGTGCAAGGAACCGATCAAGGATGGAAAGGGCAAAGGGTTTGCATTAGAACCAGCTACTTCAAGACCAACGACAGGGGAGAAAGGAAAAGCTGTGTTGGAAGGTACGCATTTGATTCATGGTATGTTAGTTAGAGTTACTGGTCTGTCACATTCTTTTATATCTCATTGTTTGGTAGATAAGCTTAACCTGGAACCATCATACCTAGTTACTTCCTTAAGGGTTGTGAATCCGATAGGAGGGTATGCAACTCTATGGATAAGATGTGACCAGTTAGAGCATGAATTGTTAGATCACATATTTGTTTGCAGTTTGTATGTGTTTGATTTCATAGGTTTGGGAATTATTTTGGATATATATTGGTTAAGTAAGTACGATGCTAGGATATTTTTCCATGATAGAAAAGTATCATTTCGATACCCTAGTTGTAGTGATTGGATTATATATGTGATGTCCCGGAAATTTAGGCAATATTTATTTAATAATTTCATTAATAATTATTTTAAAATGTGAAATATTGATTTAATAATTTAATTCAAATAGGAATTTTCTTTTCAAGATTAATAATTATTTAATTTTTCAAACGATATTCTTTTCAAAATTTATAATAATAATAATATAATTTGAGAATCTTATTGTTTTCGGATGTTAAAAATATTTAAGTAATAAAATTATCTTTCTAAGCTGATTTAAAGATATTTTATTTATAATGTATATACGTGTATACATTGTAAATAGGAGTTTTGATTTTAATTTAAATTTAATATAGAATATTTCCCAATTTATAATATATATAAATGTATAAATTGTAAATTGGTTAATTTGATTTAAAATTGGTATTGAAAACTTTTCAAAGGTAAACTTAAAAGTCTTTCTTACATTATCAAAGAAATATAAGTAAGTATTTATTTTGGTTATAAAAATAACTATAGTTTAAATTTTATTTTATAATAAAAGTTTATTTTGTTTTATTTTAAAAATTGTTTTCTTTTGAAATAAATTTAGTTCATTTTTATTAGAGTATAGTATTTTGGTTTGAAAACTTTTGAAATAAAATGAATTCAACATTTCTTTTCTCTTTAAAATTTTCTCTTTTGAAAATTAGTTTTAAAAATATTATTTTGAAAACATTCAAATAGACATTTAAAATTGTGTGTAATTTTATAAAAGAAGTAAACATGTAATCATTTTAAAAGCTAACGTTAATCAACATTTAAAACATGCTAAATTAAATTAGAGATGGTTTTAGATAGATTTAAATACATTTATAAATAAAGAAATTATCTTTTATACTATTGTGTATATGTGTTAAGTTTTTAATACATAAAGTAGACACTTGTAATCACATTACAAACTTAATACAACAAGTGGCATTGTTTTAAAACTTTTATTGAAATTATATTGATAAGAAAACATAGCAATACATTTTGTTAAAACATTATCTTCAAAAGAAATCTGAAAAACCAATTCTTGATCATAATCAAAACCCAAATTCAATCAAATTTCTGTAGAAAACAAATACAAATCAAAATCTGCAAAACCAATTTACTCAAATTCTGCAAAACCATATTCTGTTTAAAGTATGCAAATTACAACATCAAATTTGAGATCAATTTCAATTCAAGCATATGAAGATATGGGTCTACATGCAGTTCAAAAATCTATATCAACAAGAAAATCAACTTCAACTAGCTAATGCAAACCCAGATATTCAACTAGCAAATGCAGATGCAAATCTGGATTCTAGGAAAAAATGAATGCATCTAAATTTGTTCTCTGCATCCTCAATTTGAAAGTGAGTAAGCTTCTTTATTTTAAAAACAGATTTTCCTTTTAAAAATCAATGCCAAACATAATTTACAGAACTTAGGTTTTAAATTCACAGAAATCAAAACCGGTTTAGGCAAAATTGTTCTGTTTTCTGTTTAAAAAATGAAATGGAATAAGTAACCTTACATGCAAAAAGTTTAAGATATCTATGCATATGAATTGGAAGAAATAAGTATGTGTGATGATTTCATAATAATGATTGTTCTGTGTGTACATATATGAATATGTTTATATGTTGTTGACTTCCTGTATCTTCATATCTAATTAGTTGTAAACTAAGATATTCTTTAATAGAAAATCTTTATCATTTGAATTGTTTCAGTTAGAAATTTATGTGTGAACAAAATATGTTTGTTTAGTATAAATTTAGGTTTTGTAAAATTATGATTTAGTTAAAATAAGTTAAAATTGAAATCTGTTACCTATGAAACAAATACAACAGTAAGTATTTTCAATAAACAAGAATATCAAACATCATTAATTATTTAAACAAGTTTATAACATGAGTGTATGATAGAAATCATTAATTTTAAAAAAAAAATTCACATTTTTAAAATGACTGTGGGGTTAGTATTTCTGTTTTGAACAGAATTGGGGTTTTTGGGTTTGTTTGATGATCTAGTGGATTTTGGAGGCTGTGGATCTTTCTGGAGGTGGATTGTAGATGGGGTGGTGGGGGGAAATTTTCAGAAGTTTTGTTAGTGGGTGGTGGCGATGGTACTAGTTGTTTACAGGTTTCGAAACCCTAGTCTTTGAGTGTTGAAGTTTTGGATTCATCACATGTTCTCTGTTGCATCGAGTGATGAAATACTTTGGGAATCGGGAGAGGGGTCGAAGATGGATATATGGCCGGAGTCGCAATGATAATGATGGTCGGAGTTGGATTTCTAGCCGTTGACAGGATGGGAATGTTTTACTAGGTTGTGTTTCCAGGTTACATTATTTTCTTGGATTTTAATTCCGAGTTGAAGAGGGGTTTCTGATGGTCGTAAGCTTGTTGGCGGATGGTCGGCGACTAGGAGGAGTTGCCTAGGGTGGCTGGAGTTGATCTGAGCACTGGTGCATATGCACCGTGCATATATGAATTCTGGTGAACATTTGGGGATGTGCAGGGTTTCTAGCTCGAAGTATTACTCGGATGTTTGTAGTTTTGTCTCGAAGCAAGTGGTTTGTGAACTTGAAGCATATGAGGGGAGGTCTCGGGTATTTTGTTGCAGGTTATAAATTGTCTATATGCAGTTTTTTTTTTGAAATTTGAATGAATTCAAATTGTAGAGCAGGAATTTGATTCAAGTGTAAGTTGAATCTGAATTCAAATGAAATTTTAAATTTTTAGTAAGATTTAAATTGAGTTTTAAAATCAAGTTTAAATAAAAAATTTAGGTTTACTTTGAAAACCAAATTTGAATTCAAAACAGTTTGTACATTTAAAAAATGGACAGATTCAAATGTTTTTAAGAAGATTTAAAAATGAATTTGATTTCAAATAAAGTTTAAATTTGAAAGAATCCTCTTCTTTAATATTTGAACTAAAGTTATAAAATGTTAACTTAAATTTGAAAGTTAAAATAATCAATTTATTTTCAAAGCTTGATTTCTTTAATTAAGTAATTTTGTTTTAAACCTTTCTTTTATATTTAATTAATGAATGTTCTTTAACATTTATTTTATTTTAAGGATTATAAGTTTATTTAAATTTTGGATAATGTTTAAATGGTTAAACATTTTGAAATCTTTAAATTTTAAAATGAATTGAATTTAATTTAGAAATATATTGTTTTAAATACATTTTTGAATGTAAATAAAGTCATTAATAAGTAAATGAATTATTTGGGAAATAATTAAGGATTTACTTATTTATTTGATTTTAAATAATGACTTGAACTAATTTATAATTAGAGATGATTAACGAATAATTAATCTAAGATAAATTCCTTAAGTAAGTAATTAATGGAGTGTTGTTAATTAATAAAAATAATTATCTAAGGGTAATTAAGAATTAATTAATGTTATTAATTTTGATAATTAACTAGATTAATTAATTGAATATAATCAATTGCAATCTGTTAAGTATAATTACTTGATATAGTAATTAAAGGATTAATTACTTATTGTAATTAATTTTGATATTGTGATTTGTTTAAGTTAATTAATTTAGTTTAATTAATTTAAGTAAATCAATTGATGATTTTATGAGAGTAATTACTAAACGTAATTAATGGAGCAGGATTACTTAGAAAAGTAATAATGATAATTACTGGAATGTAATTAGTGAAAGGTGATTTATTTTAATTAAGTAATTTGGATAATTACTTTTGTAATTAATCATGGGATTAATTAATGAAGATAATTAATTA
This sequence comes from Allium cepa, assembly GCA_030765085.1. Lineage (NCBI taxonomy): Eukaryota > Viridiplantae > Streptophyta > Magnoliopsida > Asparagales > Amaryllidaceae > Allium > Allium cepa. Next base: position 729,506,244 of record CM060932.1, on the reverse strand, counting down.
TGGAATAATTAGTTTGTTAATGAGTAAATAAAGATAGTTAATTACTGAATTTAATATTAATCAGGGTGATTAATAATTCTATTTTTAAATTGTAGATTAATTACTAATTGTAATTATTATTAAATAAAGTAATTAATTTAAACATAGATTAGAGATCATTAATTAGTATGATTAATGATGAAATTAAGGATTGTATAATTAAGTAATAATTAATTATTAAGTGATTAATTAATTGTAATTAATTAAGGATAAATGTAATTAATTATAGTTAATTAATGAAGTAATTAAATGTCAATTAATTATGAATAAGATTAATTAATTTGTGAAAATTAATTAAATACTAATTAATTATTGTAATTAGAGGATGATAAATCAAAGGTTCTTAATCAAGTTAAATGCTTAGAGATTAATTAATTAACTGGGTTAATTAATTAATGGATATTAAGCAGGATTTAAATGTGGTAATTAATTTAATTTAATTTAAATTAATTAGAGATAGAAGTAATTAATTTAATTCATTTTAAATTAATTATAATTGATGGTTAATAAATCATTGCTTATGGATGATATTGATTGAATGGTTATGATCTCAGTAATGAGATGAGTTGTATCTGTATGATATGGACGCTTGGTTAAAATATGATGGTTTGTGATGGACTATCTGGTTGTGATGATTATCTGTTTGTGATAATGATATAGATTATCTGTTTATGATATGAATGTGATTATCTATTGTGATATGAAGTTTATTTATCTGTGTGAAATAGATAATAATGAAATGAGTTAATTGTTTAAAACCCCTAAGTACAACTTGGACATTAAAATGGCGTTTGATTTCGATGAGATTGAGATCGGGCTTCCATATTTGGATATCCGAAAACCACATCGATTCCAATTAAATGTTAGGTCGTTAATCCAAGTGGAGCAAGTGAAGACTCGAGGTGTAAGAACTATATGTCAGTATAACTCTGTGGGTGATTCCGTAATGAGTTTGACTGAGTTGTACTTATAGATTCGAGATGGAGATTTAGAGTGCAAGGGTGATCGTCATTGACTCTGAGGGTGATTCCAAAATGAGTGTAATGAGATAGTGCCTTCGGTTTCGTTTGAACCCGGAACGAACTTGTATGGATTGAATGCTTTCAGAATATCGTCAGGTGGACGATGAGCATTCTAAGATTGATATGTCCTATAAAGGTAATCGTAGCCTCATGCCTCATCAACTGGGAATGGCTAAAACATGGGAGATGCAGCAAGGCTTCGTGGATAGCCCCCACTGGAGAGCAAGATTTACCCCTGTCTAGAGGTCCCTTTATATTTCGGTTGTGTGGCAGTTGGCGACGGCCAATCTGCGGGGTCGTCTTGTTCGGACCTGTTCAGTAAGGAATGGTTTCGGTTTTGTGTTGCAGGGGAGCGGGCGTACTCCTCGGTACGGTGTTCTAGGCCACGTACTGTGACGGACGGTACCCCAGTAGCCCTCCCATTGATGGAATCCATAATCCAATAAGTGCCTGTACGGTTTTGATTGTGCCCAACTATGTTGGAAAGTGTGATGTAAGCATTCCATCTATTTCTGTATTTTATTTTGACAATCCTAGACATTATTATAATATCACTGGATTTCCTATCAAATGTTTTGGTTAGTGTAAGGTAAAAACTTTTCCATGTTTATGTGTGGAAAGTCTTACGTGATACCTTTTGTTTCCAATGGATTTTCTAAAAGTTAAGCAACTTTTAAACACGTTTACTCACACCAGACCCATGTCTGACCCGAGTGTTTATTTTCTGTCTTATTAAACTCTTGGGTGCTCATATTACGTATGAGTAGTCAATTGTTTCAGGATTGCTTTGTCGAGTTCTAGAGGAGATAATGGAGCAGGAGGCTTCGACGTGTAGATATATTTAGTGATTCCGTTGTGTTTGAATTGTATCTATTTTTCTCTGATGTACTTGAATTGTAATTGCTAGACAGATGTTTATAACTGTCTAGTTTGTGTTGTATTGGGTGTAAAACTCTGATGTATATGATACTATGTAAAGTTTTATGTGATATAATATAATTTATTCGTTCTTCTATGAGATTCTGATGTTGTCTGTTTCTTTCTTTCCTTTCTTTTCTCTTTTCTATCCCTTTCTTTCTTCTTAATGATGCGTCTTTCTATGGAATGAAAGGCGGGTCGTTACATTGTGGTATCAGAGCTCTAGGTTGAGCGAATACCTAGACTCTAGAGTGGCGTCCTTCTCGAGAGAGCGTATTTGTAATTTTGAATATATATATATATATATATATATATATATATATATATATTTGTTTATTCTACCTATTTGATTGGGTTACCTGTTCGGGTTTTTCAATATAAGTAATAAAGGTAGATAGGGTAGTGGTGTGTGTAACACAACTACCAATGGTTGGAGTCCGAGTGTTTGAGGTTTGAAGTGAATCTGCTAGGGCAGGATTGGGCATCTTTAGTAGTTTTGCAGTTTGGTGTGAAGGATTTCACCGATCTTTGAAGGGAAATCTTTTCAAGATTCGGAGTGTATCCTTGGATTGAAAGCTTTGTTGCACTCGTGTGAGTGGATTTTCTTGAGTCTGAATCAGTTGGGAGTACTGAAGCCAGCAATGGTATCTTGGAAACTTCAGGAAGGAGTTCAGTCTATATTTGAGTTTGAGACTCAATTTAGCAGAGTGTTTTATGCTTGGTTTGGAAGCGAGTTTCCTGAGGGATATCTGCCTTTTGAAGGCTCTATGGTGGAAGAGGCCGGTGTAGCTTTGAGATTCGATGAGCTTTTGGTTAAGGAAATTTTGGCAGCAGTAGCAGCAGTGAGTGGCCTGTTTCTTCGATGGTTCAGAAATTTCTGTGATTCTTCTGTCAGTAGGCCTGCAGATGGTGAAGCTTGTCCATTTCTTCTGGAAGCTCAGCTGGGTGTGATGTTTATGGTTGAAGGTAGACAATTAGTTCTTCTTTTGGATAAAAGGTTTTAGCTGTTCTGATTTTGGAAGAGAGAAATATTTCTTAGAATCTGAACCGAGTGGGATCGCAAAAGTGACTTGCGATGGTTCTGAAGTTATCTTAGTGATCTTTGTTTGGATTGAAGCATCTCTAGAAAATGTTTGAGTTATCGAAGTGATATTTTCTGGATGTCTTCAAAGGAATTAAGTTTTGCATCTGCATCAAGAGTTTGAGTTCTGTTTCGACTTGATTCTTGGAGCTTTGTCGGTGATTCAGCATAGTAGAAGGGTTCTTTTAGAAAGAGATCTGTTTTAGCTAGCAGGATTGATCGGATCTAGTTTTCTGGTTGAATTTTTGCTGTGGTGTTTGTGACCAAATCGGATAGGTCACTGAGATTTCATGGAATTTGATGAACAATGTTTCCGGGATAAGTTGATCAAGTTTGTACTTGTGTTTATCAACATCATTCTTAAATCAGAGTTGTGCAGTGGAAGCATAGTAGAAGCAACACCCGATTCATTGGGAATCTGAGTTTTGTCTTGGATCAGAGAATTTCTACAGGATATTCATTTTGGAGCTGGAGGCTTGATTGTTTTGTACATCTGTTTTGTTTTCCGATAAGAATAGTATGTTTGAAGTCTTCTGATATTTGTGTAGTAGAGTTTATGTGGTGGATTTGTTTGATCTAGAAGGATGAGGCAGCCCAGGATCGATACGAGAGATTTGTGGATAAGAGTATTGGATCTTTCTGTCTTCTCTTAAGGGTTAAGTGTTTGGTCTACAGGATTGAATTGCCAGTTCGGATGGCTGGAATTTGTTTCGTTTTCCACGTATCTCGAAGGGAGTACGTGTATGGTTTATCATTGGTTTTAGAATCAATAGTTCCGGGAGATTTGGATGTTGATCAGGACTTGTCTGTGGTCCAACGTTCTGTTTAGATTAATAGATCTAGATATATAGGAGCTCTAGACCTGAGTGGTGTAGCTAGTTTAGATTCTGTAGGGCGAGTGTCCCGGTATTTATACCTGGGAAACTCTAGAGAATCCTATCTAGAATTTTTTCTGGATAGTTAGTATTGTTTGTTTGAATTGGTTGCTATGGTTGTTAGCATTTGGTTGATAGCATATGTTTGCTATTTAAAATTTAAAATTTTAAAAAAAATCTGTATGGGATTATTAAATTACCTTTGCTTTTAAATTTCAGGGACGAAATTCTTTTAAGGGTGGAGGAAAGTGATGTCCTAGAAATTTAGGCAACATTTATTTAATAATTTCATTAATAATTATTTTAAAATGTGAAATATTGATTTAATAATTTAATTCAAACAGGAATTTTCTTTTGAAGATTAATAATTATTTAATTTGTCAAATGATATTCTTTTCAAAATTTATAATAATAATAATTTAATTTAGGAATCTTATTGTTTTCAGATGTTAAAAATATTTAAGTAATAAAACTATCTTTCTAAGCTGATTTAAAGATATTTTATTTATAATGTACATATGTGTATACATTGTAAATAGGAGTTTTGATTTTAATTTTAATTAAGTAAAGAATATTTCCCAATTTATAATATATATAAATGTATAAAATGTAAATTGGTTAATTTGATTTAAAATTGGTATTGAAAACTTTTCAAAGGTAAACTTAAAAGTCTTTCTTACATTATCAAAGAAATATAAATAAGTATTTATTTTGGTTATAAAAATAAATATAGTTTAAATTTTATTTTATAATAAAAGTTTATTTTGTTTTATTTTAAAAATTGTTTCCTTTTGAAATAAATTTAGTTCATTTTTATTAGAGTATAGTATTTTGGTTTGAAAACTTTTGAAATAAAATGAATTCAACATTTCTTTTCTTTTTAAAATTTTCTCTTTTGAAAATTAGTTTTAAAAATATTATTTTGAAAACATTCAAATAAACATTTAAAATTGTGTGTATTTTATAAAAGAAGTAAACATGTAATCATTTTAAAAGCTAATGTTAATAAACATTTAAAACATGCTAAATTAAATTAGAGATGGTTTTAGATAGATTTAAATACATTTCTAAATAAATAAATTTATCTTTTATACTATTGTGTATATGTGTTAAGTTTTTAATACATAAAGTAGACACTTGTAATCACATTACAAACTTAATACAACAAGTGGCATTGTTTTAAAACTTTTTATTTAAATTATATTGATAAGAAAACATAGCAATACATTTTGTTAAAACATTATCTTCAAAAGAAATCTGAAAAACCAATTCTTGTTCATAATCGAAACCCAAATTCAATCAAATTTCTGCAGAAAACAAATACAAATCAAAATCTGCAAAACCAATTTACTCAAAATTCTGCAAAACCAGATTCTGTTTAAAATCTGCAAATTACAACATCAAATTTGAGATCAATTTCAACTCAAGCATATGAAGATTTGGGTCTACATGCAGTTCAAAAATCTACCTCAACAAGAAAATCAACTTCAACTAGCTAATTCAATCCCATATATTCACCTAACAAATGCAGATGCAAATCTGGATTCTAGGAAAATGAATGCATCTAAATTTGTTCTCTGCATCCTCAATTTGAAAGTGAGTAAGCTTCTTTATTTTAAAAATAGATTTTCCTTTTAAAAATCAGTGCCAAACATAATTTACAGAACTTAGGTTTTTAATTCACAGAAATCAAAACCTGTTTAGGAAAAATTGTTCTGTTTTCTGTTTAAAAAATGAAATTGAATAAGTAACCTCACATGCAAAAAGTTTAAGATATATGTGCATATGAATTGGAAGAAATAAGTATGTGTGATGATTTCATAATAATGTCTGTTCTGTGTGTACATATATCAATATGTCTGTATGTTGTTGACTTCCTGTATCTGCATGTCTAATTGGTTGTAAACTAAGATATTCTTTAATAGAAAATCTTTATCATTTGAATTGTTTCAGTTAGAAATTTATGTGTAAACAAAATATGTTTGTTTAGTATAAATTTAGGTTTTGTAAAATTATGATTTAGTTAAAATAAGTTAAAATTGAAACCAGTTACCTCTCAAACAAATACAACAGTAAGTATTTTCAATAAAACAAGAATATCAAACATCATTAACTATTTAAACAAGTTTATAACATGAATGTATGTTAGAAATCATTAATTTTAAAACAAATTTCACATTTTTAAAATGACTGTAGGGTTAGTATTTCTATTTTGAACAGAATTGGGGTTTTTGGGTTTGTTTGATGATCTAGTGGATTTTGGAGGCTGTGGATCTTTCTGGAGGTGGATTACAGATGAGGTGGTAAGGGAAAATTGTCAGAAATTTTGTTAGTGGGTGGTGGCAACGGTAATAGTTGTTTACAGGTTTCAAAACCCTAGTCTTTGAGTGTTGAAGTTTTTGATTCATCACATGTTCTCTGTTGCATCGAGTGATGAAATACTTTGGGAATCGGGAGAGGGGTCGAAGATGGATCTATGGTCGGAGTCGCAGTGATAATGATGGTCGGAGTTGGATTTCTAGCCGTTTACAGGATGGGAATGTTTTACTAGGTTGTGTTTCCAGGTTACATTATTTTCTTGGATTTTAATTCCGAGTTGAAGAGGGGTTTCTGATGGTCGTAAGCTTGTTGGTGGATGGTCGGCGACTACGAGGAGTTGCCTAGGGTGGCTGGAGTTGATCTGAGCACTGGTGCATATGCACCGTGCATATATGAATTCTGGTGAACATTTGGGGATGTGCAGGGTTTCTAGCTCGAAGCATTACTCGGGTGTTTGTAGTTTTGTCTCGAAGCAAGTGGTTTGTGAACTCGAAGCATATGAGGGGAGGTCTCGGGTATTTTGTTGCAGGTTATAAACTGTCTATATGCAGGTTTTTTTTGAAATTTGAATGAATTCAAATTGTAGAGCAGGAATTTGATTCAAGTGTAAGTTGAGTCTGAATTCAAATGAAATTTTGAATTCAAAGTTTTGAAAAAAAAATGAAATTTTAAATTTTTAGTAAGATTTAAATTGAGTTTTAAAATCAAGTTTAAATAAATTTTTCAGGTTTACTTTGTAAACCAGATTTGAATTCAAAACAGTTTGTACATTTAAAAAAAATGGACAGATTCAAATGTTTTTAAGAAGATTTAAAGATGAATTTTATTTCAAATAAAGTTTAAATTTGAAAGAATCCTCTTCTTTAATATTTGAACAAAAGTTATGAAATGTTAGCTTAAATTTGAAAGTTAAAATAATCAATTTATTTTCAAAGCTTGATTTCTTTAATTAAGTAATTTTGTTTTAAACCTTTCTTTTATATTTAAGTAATGAATGTTCTTTAACAATTATTCTATTTTATGGATTATAAGTTTATTTAAATTTTGGATAATGTTTAAATGGTTAAACATTTTAAAATCTTTAAATTTTAAAATGAATTTGAATTTAATTTATAAATATATTATTTTAAATACATTTTTGAATGTAAATAAAGTCATTAATAAGTAAATGAATTACTTTGGAAATAATTAAGGATTTACTTATTTATTTGATTTTAAATAATAACTTGAACTAATTCATAATTAGAGATGATTAATGAATAATTAATCTAAGATAAATTCCTGAAGTAAGTAATTAATGGAATGTTGTTAATTAATAAAAATAATTATCTAAGGGTAATTAAGAATTAATTAATGTAATTAATTTTGATAATTAACTAGATTAATTAATTGAATATAATCAATTGCAATTTGTTAAGTATAATTACTTGATATAGTAATTAAAGGATTAATTACTTATTGTAATTAATTTTGATATTGTGATTTGTTTAAGTTAATTAATTTAGTTTAATTAATTTAAGTAAATCATTTGATGATTTTATGAGAGTAATTACTAAACGTAATTAATGGAGCAGGATTACTTAGAAAAGTAATAATGATAATTACTGGAATGTAATTAGTGAAAGGTGATTTATTTTAATTAAGTAATTTGGATAATTACTTTTGTAATTAATCATGGGATTAATTAATGAAGATAATTAATTATGGAATAACTAGTTTGTTAATGAGTAATTAAAGATAGTTAATTACTGAATTTAATATTAATCACGGTGATTAATAATTGTATTTTTAAATTGTAGATTAATTACTAATTGTAATTATTATTAAATAAAGTAATTAATTTAAACATAGATTAGAGATCATTAATTAGTATGATTAATGATGAAATTAAGGATTGTATAATTAAGTAATAATTAATTATTAAGTGATTAATTAATTGTAATTAATTAAGGATAAATGTAATTAATTATAGTTAATTAATGAAGTAATTAAATGTTAATTACTTATGAATAAGGTTAATTAATTTGTGAAAATTAATTAAATACTAATTAATTATTGTAATTAGAGGATGATAAATCAAAGGTTCTTAATCAAGTTAAATGCTTAGAGATTAATTAATTAAATGGGTTAATTAATTAATGGATATTAAGCAGGATTTAAATGTGGTAATTAATTTAATTTATTTTAAATTAATTAGAGATAGAAGTAATTAATTTAATTCATTTTAAATTAATTATAATTGATGGTTAATAAATCATTGCTTATGGATGATATTGATTGAATCATTGTGATCTCAGTAATGAGATGAGTTGTATCTGTATGATATGGACGCTTGGTTAAAATATGATGGTTTTGATGGACTATCTGGTTGTAATGATTATCTGTTTGTGATAATGATATAGATTATCTGTTTATGATATGAATGTGATTATCTATTGTGATATGAAGTTTATTTATCTGTGTGAAATAGATAATAATGAAATGAGTTAATTGTTTAAAACCCCTAAGTACAACTTGGACATTAAAATAGCGTTTGGTTTCGATGAGACTGAGATCGGGCTTCCATATTTGGATATCCGAAAACCACATCGATTACAATTAAATGTTAGGTCGTTAATCCAAGTGGAGCAAGTGAAGACTCGAGGTGTAAGAACTATATGTCAGTATAACTCTATGGGTGATTCCGTAATGAGTTTGACTGAATTGTACTTATAGACTTGAGATGGAGATTTAGAGTGCAAGGGTGATCGTCATTGACTCTGAGGGTGATTCCAAAATGAGTGTAACGAGATAGTGCCTTCGGTTTCGTTTGAACCCGGAACGAACTTGTATGGATTGAATGCTTTCAGAATATCGTCAGGTGGACGATGAGCATTCTAAGATTGATATGTCCTATAAAGGTAATCGTAGCCTCATGCCTCATCAACCGGGAATGGCTAAAACAAGGGAGATGCAGCAAGGCTTCGTGGATAGCCCCCACTGGAGAGCAAGATTTACCCCTGTCTAGAGGTCCCTTTATATTTCGGCTGTGTGGCAGTTGGCGATGGCTAATCTGCGGGGTCGTCTTGTTCGGACCTGTTCAGTAAGGAATGGTTTCGGCTTTGTGTTGCAGGGGAGCGGGCGTACTCCTCTGTACTGTGATCTAGGCCACGTACTGTGACGGACGGTACCCCAGTAGCCCTCCCATTGATGGAATCCATAATCCAATAAGTGCCTGTACGGTTTTGATTGTCCCCAACTATGTTGGAACGTGTGATGTAAGCATTCCAGCTATTTCTGTATTTTATTTTGAAAACCCTAGACATTATTATAATATCACTAGATTTCCTATCAAATGTTTTGGTTAGTGTAAGGTAAAAACTTTTCCATGTTTATGTGTGGAAAGTCTTACGTGATACCTTTTGTTTCCAATGGATTTTCTAAAAGTTAAGCAACTTTTAAACACGTTTACTCACACCAGACCCATGTCTGACCCGAGTGTTTATTTTCTGTCTTATTAAACTCTTGGGTGCTCATATTACGTATGAGTAGTCAATTGTTTCAGGATTGCTTTGTCGAGTTCTGGAGGAAATAATGGAGCAGGAGGCTTCGACGTGTAGATATATTTAGTGATTCCGCTGTGTTTGAATTGTATCTATTTTCTCTGATGTACTTGAATTGTAATTGCTAGACAGATGTTTATAACTGTCTAGTTTGTGTTGTATTGGCTGTAAAACTCTGATGTATATGATACTATGTAAAGTTTTATGTTATATAATATAATTTATTCGTTCCGCTGTGAGATTCTGATGTTGTCTGTTTCTTTCTTTCCTTTCTTTTCTCTTTTCTATCCTTTTCTTTCTTCTTAATGATGCGTCTTTCTGTGGAATGAAAGGCGGGTCGTTACAATATACATTGTAGAAAACCTAAAATTAGATTTTAGCGCTTTGTTGGGCGTTATGGACAAAGAAGACGGATGGAATCATATTTTCATTCTTAGAGAATTCGCAGATGACTTTGAGCCTGAGATAGGACTACGCCGGAACGAGCCATTATGTTTTAGATAGCTTTAGCACCAGGAGTTGAACTTGTGAGCAGACCACCAAGTATAATGACACCAAACGAGATGAAGGAGCTAAAGGTGCAGTTGGTGGATTTATATGGTAATAATTTTATTGTACCAAGCAGTTCAACTTAGGGAGCAGCCACAATATTTGTTAAGAAATCAGATGGATCGTTGAGGTTATGTATTGATTATCGTAAGCTGAATGAGAAGATGATAAAGAACCGATATCCATTACCAAGGATTGACGATTTGATCAACCAGTTAAGTGATGCCAAAATTATTTTCTTAGCTGGATTTAGCAACAGCGTTCCATATAGCAGAGAATAGTATTCCTTTGATGGCGTTTAGGACGAGGTATGAATCAAACGAATGGTTAGTGATGCGGTTTGGTCTAACTAATATGCCAGCATTCTTCATAGACTTGATGAACAGAATCTTCCAGAAGTGTCTGGATAGATTTGTATTAGTATTCATAGATGACATATTGATATATTCCAAGGATGAAAGAGATAATGAAGTTCTTCTTAGGATAATGCTTGAGACACCGAGACAACATCAGTTTAAGGCAATGTTTCCGAAGTGAAGTGAAGTTTCTAGGTCATGTAGTCTTAGATTAAGTAATGTTAGTAGATCTGGCTAAGATTGAGGTAGTGAATAATTGGAAGAGACCCAAGACGGTGATCGAGATAAAGGGTTTTCTTTGGTTAGCTGACTATTACCAAAGATTCATTATGGATTTCTCAAGGATAGGCGCACTAGTGACTAAGCTAACTCAAAATGATGTAAAGTTTGTTTGGACTGATAAATGTGAGAAGGCATTCTAGAAACTAAAACATTTGTTGATTAATGAACCTATGTTAGTTGTTCTAGAGGGGAATGAGGAATTAGTGGTATACACGGACACATGTAGAACAAGATTAAGAGTTGTGTTAACGAAGAGAGGTAAAGTGACTGCCAATGCTTCTCGACAACCTAGACCACATGAAGTTAGATATCATACTCATGATTTTGAATTAGATACGGTAATTTTCGCGTTGAAGGTGTGGATACATTACATTTTGGGAGAAAGATTCGAGTTGTTTACGGATCATAAGCCACTAAGATATTTATTTTCTCAAAAGGAGTTCCATACGAGACAGCAGAGATGGTTAGAGTTCATAGCTGCATACGACTTTGATATTAAGCACACATCGCAAAATGAAAATGGTTGCATATGAACCTAGGAGAAAACATTAGAATGCAGTATTGGTAATTATAGGCTAGTGGAAAGATTTAGAAATATTGACTACATGCGGAGTACAATGGACATCCGAGACTAGTACTAGTCGAGAACTGCCATGTTATCATGTTTAGAAGTTCGATTGATGATGGTGGAAAGGATTTCATCTAAGTAGAAAGATGACCCAGTGTTAGCTGAGAAGATTAGAAAGTTAAAGGCCGGAATCGAGATTGATGATCTGAAGGATTTTATTCTTGACCAGATAGGGTGCTTGAGAAAGAAGGGACAATTGTGTATCTCGAATGTAGAAAACCTAAGGAAGGAGGTCCTTAGAGAATGTCATCGATCAAAATTTATGATTCATCCTAGGTGGACCAAGATGTATCAAGGTATAAAGAGGAGTTTCTACAGAAAGGTATGAAGAGGGATGTAAGCTTATGGGTGAGGTAGCGTTTAAACCATCAATAGGTAAAAGCTTAACATCAAAAACGGAGTGGGTTACTTTAGCCTTTGGATGTTTCATTTTGGAAATCGGATTCTATCTCAATGGATTTCATAGATGAGTTTCCAAGGTCGAATAGAGCAAATGAGAGTATTTGGGTTATAGTGGACAGATTGACTAAGAGTGCATGCTTCATACCCGTTAAGTCGACCAGTACAACACCAGATTTAGCTACGCTGTTCATTAAGAATATAGCTTGATTGCACAGAATTCCATGTAGTATAGTAAGCGACAAAGAGTCCTTATTGACTAGTGAATTCTAGAAGAGTCTACAGGATACTTTAGGTACCTAGCTCAATATAGGTACTGCTTACCATCCACAGATAGATGAGAAAACGGATAGAGTTAATAAAATCTTAGTGGATTTGTTAAGATCTTGCATGCTAGATTTTAGATGATCATGGGAGGACCATCTACACTTGGTTGAGTTTTCGTATAACAATAGTTATCAAACTAGTATAGGGATGACACCGTTTGAAGATTTGTATGGAAGACCATGCAAATCTCTCTTTGTTGGTTAGAAACCGGGGATAGAATAATTCTTGGTCTGGATTTTTTTATAGAAGTTGTTGAGAAGATTCAGTTAATTCGGGCTAGAATGAAGGTGGCCCAGTCTAGGCAGAAGAGTTCTGTAGATATGAAATTGAAAAACTTAGAATTCTCAGTTGGAGATTATGTTTTCTCCAAAATGTCACCGATGAAGGGCGTGATCAGATTCGATAGATCAGGGAAGTTAGCACTAAGATTCGTTGGACCATTTACTGCTATAAAAAGGATCAAGAAACTCTCGTATAGGATAGAGTTACCGAATAGTTTGGCAAGAGTCCACAATATTTTCCATATTTTTCATCTAAGGAAGTGTAATCGAGATCCAAAGACTACTATTACACCGACCGTGTTAGAGGTGTTAGTCCTTGGGATGATGGTTTTGATGACAAAAACCTTAGGACTTGTTATGAAATATAAATACCAACATTATAGTTTAGATATATATATGTGTATGCAGGATTTAACCATGCAGGTACCAAGAATGAAGACTGTATGGTATAGAGACTCAAGATTACAGACTCATGAGTACCAAGATTTCAAGAGTACAAGTAAGTATTGAGTCTAGAATTACATTAAACCTTCTTGAAAGCACTTACATCTTTATTCTAAATTTATTTATGGAATGGAATCCACTTCGAGCTTGTTAAAGGGATGCAACCCTAGTGGGATGGAACCCATGACAATATCTAGTGGAACATATAGTGGTCCTATTTTGATATCCATTAATCTTATAAATATGTTTTTCAAAAAACACATCTCTTGTTTTTTTAAAATGTTTTCAAAACTTTCTTTTCAAAAAGACATCTCTCTTGGTTTTAAATATTTTAGCCTCAAAACAATTTTTATCATTTTTGATATTTTGATTTCAAAATTGTCCTTGATTTTAAACTATCTCTTGTATTTAATACTTAGCTTTTAAATATTTATACTCAGATTTTAAATCACTTTATAGATTAAGATTATATATTAAAAATTACTTTCTAAACTCTTTTATATGTTTAAACTATGTCCAAATATGTTTATAAAAGTTTAGAAATTGTTTTGAAAAATTATAGAAACCAATTTTAATAAAAGACAAATTAAAATAACCATTTTTTCCTAGAGCACGTCGACATACTCCTACCCCAATGTCGATATGGTGCCTGTTAAATTTCAAAATTCAAATTTTCAAAAGAAGTGTCTATTCATTGTACCTTTCACGAATAGATATGGCCGTTGATCTTTTATAAGTATCAAAAGTTCTAAACGAATTTTTAACCAGATTTCACTTGTTTTCTCTCCCCTTCATTTTCTAAATTTATTCTGAAAAAGCCCAAATTATACTCTACCAAAATATCAAGTGAATCAAACTTGATTATCTCTTGTTTGATTCTCTGCCACTCTCTCTATAAGATCTCAGTGCTATTCAAAGTTATAAGATTATTTGTAAATCAAACTGTTGAGTAAAAGGTGCGGTTGAGCCTTGAAATCAATTGGTTGTGATTGTTGCCCCGAAAATCGATTAGGTGATCTTATGGCTTGGTAAATCAAGAGAAATTGCCCCGTGCTCGAATACAGGAGGGTGTACCTCATGGCCTTAAAATCGAGGGTGTGTAATCTGGGAGATTATTTTGAAAAGAAATCCGTAAAATTGTGAGGGACTAGATGTAGCGTATCTCCGAACCAGTATAAAATCCTGGTGTGTTCTTTCCTTTACTGCTTTTATTTATTATTTGCATCTATGTTTGACTCTGTGATTAATCTGTGTTTGTGTATTGCATTTGTTGGTGATTAAATTACATAAGTTTCAAGAAGATATAGAAAATCTAGAAAACACTATTCACCTCCTCTCTAGTGCTATTCTAGCCTTAAGATCCGTAATCTGCATTTCTCACATATGGTATCTAAGTAAAGTTTTCAAAGTTTTCATAATATGAACTTTGAAAAGTTTTTAAAATGGCTACCAATATTTGTTTTGTTAACACTATCACTACTTCATTTGTAGAGGGTCAGTCTACTGCCAGATCACCACTTTTTAATGGCAGTAACTATGTGTATTGGGCATGTAAAATGAATATATATTTACATTCAATAGGATTAGACACTTGGAATATCACACAAACTAAATATTTTGAACCCACAACTAATTTTGCACAGTGGACTGCTGAGCAAAAGACTATTGTACAAAATAATTCCAAAGCCATGAATATTTTATTTTGTTCCCTTGATAGGAATGAATTCAATGGAGTATTTGTTTGTAAGTCTGCGCAAGATATCTGGAAAACTTTGCAAGTTACTCATGAAGGAACAAGCAAAGTCAAACAGACCAAAATATCCATACTCAGAAATCAGTTTCAATTATTCAAAATAAATTCTAGTGAGTCCATTCCAGATATGTATAGTAGATTTCAGGATATTGTGCATTGTCTAATATCATTGGAAAAATGTTTCACCGAAGACGATCAAGTCAGATTCTCTTACTCTGGAATGGGATCAGAAAACTCTTACAATTGAATAAGAAAATGATATCAGTACTTTAAATATTGAAGAATTGATTGGAAATCTACTGTCATTCGAAGTTCAAATGCAAGGGAGAAGAGATAGCAAGGCATTCGAAAAGAAGTCAATTGCGTTCAATGCATTAACAGATGAATTTGAATCGGGGTAGTGATGATGATGAAGAAGTAGCTTTCATAATAAGGAATTTTTGGAAGTTTCTAAAATACAGAAAGATGAACAACTTTATGAAGAACGATCATACGAAATTTGGAAATCATAATGTAGTACCAAATCGCGTCAAATGTTTCAACTATAATGAACTAGGCCATCACAGAAGAGACTGTCCGCATCCTGATGAGCAACAGTTTTCTACAAGCAATGATTGTACAAAGAAAAGTAAAAAAAAACATATACTGCTACATTAGACGATTCAGACTCAGACTCATCCTCAAGCGATGATGATCAAAAGATAGAAAATTCAAATATGTGCTTTATGGCTATTCATGATTCCGATGATCTCAAAGATATGAATCTAGAAAAAGGTACACGTTTACAATATTTTGGCAGACATTGTTTGCTTAAAATTGATTGATTGTTTGATTGCTCTTGAAATTATGTGTTATTTGAATTTAAATTATTATTATTATTATTATTATTATTATTATTTTAATATTTTAATATTTTTATTAAAAGAGTATTATTATATTTGATATTACTCCAGAAAATATACAGACATTAAAAATAATATATATATATATATATTAAATGTATATAAGAAAAGATAAGTCACACGAATTCTCTGACCCATGTCGATATGGTCCTACCCATGATGTCGACATGCTTGTCAGAAATATGAAATTCGAATTGAATTCAAACCTTTGAACTCCCCTCCACCTTTTCACCAAATCAAATGTTCTATAAAGATATCTTTTGACCAGAAAACATTACTATTGAATATTTATTTAGTTCCTTTTTCCTATCATATCTTTTCACTTTCGTTTCAAAATTCAGAATCTCTTTTACTTATTCAAACTTTCTATTCTCTTCAAAAATGTCTTCTTCAAGCACTCCATCCACAATGAGATTGTCTAAAACCATCAAAGATTATCTCTCTAATGATTCTAAAGCAATCAAGGCTTATATAAGCTATGCTAATTATGGAAAAGTTCATACGGGAAAGTTTGTTATCTTTAGCGATTTCTCTACATATGAAATCAATACTCTCCTTGAAGAGAACCATATTATTAGTCTTTTTGACAATTCTGCAAATGGTTTTTTTTGTTATATAAATATTTTTAAAATGTTTTATGCGAATTTGGATCGCGAATTTCATGAAGGAAATTAAAATGAAATTTGGAGTAGTGTTAAAAGCACTAAAATTGTTTTAAGTTGTGAAATTTTAGGCAACATTCTCAATTGCAAGAATTCGGGAATGGATCTTTCTACTTTTAATAGTGATGAACATGATCGTGAGACATTTCATCACATTTTCAAAGGAGATGACAACTTTGAATTTAAAAATCATAACTTTCGTCCGAAAGCACGTATTGTTAATCTTCTTTTGCAACATACTATCACTCCTAGATCGAGAAATTTCAATAAACCGATTTTAAAAGTTTTTAAAGCAATTTTTGCTATTTTTGGTCATTATGACATTAATTGGGCGCAAGTGATTATGGATGAGCTTCGTCCTAAGAATTTGGAAAAGTGTGAGAATACTTCGTATCATGGGATCTATCTCACTCAGATTTTTAATTATTTTGGTGTTGATTATAAAAGGGATGAATTTGTTTTAGAAAAGTGTTTAATCGTGCTAGTATTTCTCTTATGAAAATTCCTTTCATATTTCAACAATATGAATCTCTTGCCGAAAAGGATGAAGCGTTGACACATGAAGAGATGGAAGAAGAAAATGAGGAAGAAGAAGAAGAAGAAGGGGAGGTAATGGAAATTGAAGAAGAAAATGAAGATACCTCCTTGGAAAGTATTGAATATCCTATCAATACTAATATTCCTTCTAACAAAACTCTCATCAAAAATCGAAAGATCATAGTGGAAAATCTACGGATTCTCAAAAGATCCATTAGTAAGAAATTGGATAAAATGACCACTAATATGAAAAATTCTTTGCTAAAGTTGGTTGGAAACTTGGCTTATCATCCTCCTCCTCATCCTCTAGCACATTCTAAAACTAGGATGTGATGTACTAGTTTATTTTGTGTGAACTCTTTTATCATGTTATGAAGTGTCTCATGTATTGGCTCATCTATCCATAATAAAGTATCTATCTTATGTTTTGCTACCTAGTTGTCTCTCTGAAATAAATATTAGTATAGTATATAAGTTTATATATATACATACTTATTCACAAAACAAAGAAGACACGTAGATTAACATACTCATATCGACATACCCCAACCCCTTATGTCGACATATAACTGCCTGATTTAGTTATTTTTTGAAATTTTGAATTTAAAATAACTAACTTGTGTCTATTAATTTTAAACAAATTCCTACCTATTTAAACTACTGTTTCTTCCAAAAATTTGTAACCTCTTTATTTATACTCATCTCTATTTGCATCTTTTAACTATTTATCAAAAATGGCATCCTCTTCTCAAATTGTAAGTGAAAATCTTGAAGAAACTCTCAAGTCATTCAAGAACATACTTACTTTTATTCTCCGCAATCAAAGCTACTTAGAACGAAGTCAAATGTAGATGACAAAAGAACAAGAGAAGCATTTTGATGCCCTCCGTTGGATGATTTCCGCCTTAAACAAAGATGATTTCGATGCAATTCCTGAAGGAACTTTGATCAAGATAACGAAGATTGAGAAGATACTAAAAAGGACCCTATTTTTGAAGAAGAAGGATGGGTAAAAGTTCCTTAAATTATTTGATCTTCTTATGGTTTGAATTACTTATTTTTGAATTGTTTGATTTGAATTGTTTGATTTGATTTGGTTTGCTTTGATTAGAATTGATTTGGTTTGAATGGAATGTTTAGCATTATATGAAACATAGTATATGGTTATTGAATTTAAACTATCATATTTGTTATGTTTTCATTAAGTGACTCATGTTATTATATATATATATATATATATATATATATATATTCCATCTTAATTTGTCGTAGGTACTCCAGTATTAGATTACGGGGGAGTTATATTAGTTTAGGATTAGTTTTTGTCGATGACAAAGGGGGAGAAATATAAAATAAAGTAGTTAGAGTTTTTAGGCTTAGATTAAGGGGAGTTATTAGTTTTAGGGGGAGTTATTGTGAGGGTGGAGTATATTTTATAAAGGGTACTTTTGGCACAGGTCCTTATTAAGTTTCAAAATTCACGAAAAGTCCTTCATTAAATTTCAGTGTAAATTAGGTCCCTATTTTTTATTCACGATTATTGCAGAGCATGATGCAACTTTTCATAAAAGTTGCTGACATTTCCGCAACTTTTCTGTACACTGTGAACATAGTGTATGAAAGTTGCTGAAATATCAGCACTTATTTATAAAATTTGCTGACATTTCAGCAACATTTGTGTACACTGTAAACATAGTGTATGAAAGTTGCTGAAATATCAGCACTTATTTATAAAAGTTGCTGACATTTCAACAATAATTTTTCTTCATTTTCAGAGAACAGGGACCCGCTTTACAATGAAACTTTGATAGGGAAAGTTGCTGAAATATCAGCACTTATTTATAAAAGTTGCTGACATTTCAGCAATAATTTTTCTTCGTTTTCAGAAAACAGGGACCTGTTTTACAATGAAACTTTGACAGGGACCCGCTTTACAATATGAAAGTATGATAGGGATACCTTCCTAATTTCCACTTTTATAAACATAGGCTGTCATCATTAAAAAAGGGGAGATTGTTAGTCCTTGAGATGATGGTTTTAATGACAACAACCTTAGGACTCGTTATAAAATATAAATACTAGCATTATAGTTTAGATATATTTGTATATGTAGGATTTAACTATGCAGGTACCAAGAATGAAGACTGTGTAGTATAGAGATTCAAGATTGAAGACTCATGAGTATCAAGATATCAAGAGTTCAAGATTTCAAGAGTACAAGATAAGAACTGAGTCTAGAATTATGTTAAAACTTCTTGAAAGCACTTACATCTTTATTCGAAATTTATTCGTGGAATGGAATCCACTTCGAGCTTGTTAAAAGGATGAAACCCTAGTGGGATGGAACCTACGACAATACGTAGTGGAAAAAATAGTGGTCCTATTTTGATATCCACTAATCTTATAAAAATGTTTTACAAAAAATATATCTCTTCTTTTCTAAAAAATGTTTTCAAAACTTTCTTTTCAAAAATACATCTATCTTGATTATAAATATTTTAGCCTCAAAACCATTTTTATCATTTTTAATATTTTCATTTCAAAGTTGTCCTTGATTTTAAATTATCTCTTGTTTTAAATACTTAGCTTTAAAATATTTATATTCAGATTTTAAATCACTTTATAGATTAAGATTATATATTAAAAATTTATTTCTAAACTCTTTTATATGTTTAAACTATATTCATAAAAGTTTAGAAATTGTTTTGAAAAATTATAGAAACCAATTTTAATAAGAAAATCAAAATCACCATTTTTTCCTAGAGCATGTCGACATACTCCTACCTCCATGTCGACAATGTGCCGATTAAAATTCAAAATTCAAAGTTTCAAAAGAAGTGTCTATTCACCATATCCTTTCGCGAATAGATATGGCTGTTGATCTTCTATAAATACCGTAGTTCTAAATGGATTTTTAACTAGATTTCACTTGTTTTCTCTCCTCTTCATTTTCTACATTTATTCTGAGAAAGCCCAAATTATACTCTGCCAAAATATCAAGTAAATCAAACTTGATTATCTCTTGTTTGATTCTCTGCCACTCTCTCCATAAGATATCGGTGCTATTCAGAGTTATAGGATTATTTGTAAATCAGTCCGTTGAGTAAAAGGTGCGGTTGAACCTTGAAATTAATTGGGTGTGATTGTTGCCCCAGAAATCGATTAGGTGATCTTGTGGCTTGGTAAATCAAGAGAGTTTGCCCCAGACTCGAATACAGGAGGATGTACCTCATGGCCTGGAAATCAAGGGTGTAATCTGGGACTTTATTTTGAAAGTAAACCCATACAATTGTGTAGGACTGGATGCAGTGTAACTCCGGACCTATATAAAATCCGGGTATGTTCTTTCCTTTACTGCTTTTATTTATTATTTGCATCTGTGTCCGATTCTCTGATTATATCTATGTGTGGTATTGCATTTGTTGGTGATTAAATTACATAAGTTTCAAAAAGATTTTGAAAATCCACAAAACACTATTTACCCCCCTTTAGTGTTATTCTAGCCTCAAGATTCGTATAGTCACAAGAGATGAGAAGAGATTAAGGAACAAGAAAGTCAGATTAGTTAAAGTCCAGTGGGGTGGCGACGAGAGAGACTGTACGTGGAAAATCGAGAGCAGGATTAGAGGGACTTACCCTGACTTGTTTGATGGTATGTTTTATCTTTATGTTTGATAGTTGCGGGCACCTTATTGTAATTTTAAGGACGAAATTATTTAAGGAGGGTAGTCTGTAATGACTCTAATTTTGAATAACATTATTTAGAACATTTAATTGGATAAAACAAATAAAATAATGTAGATAGTTAAGCGATTAAAATTTGTTAATTAAGAAGGAGCCGTGCCTTATCGAATGTATTAGTAAAAGGAATTAAAAATAAGTAAGTAGGAGAAATATGGTAAGAGTAAAATGGAAATAGCCTTTGTTTCTATACCCTAAACTCTACTATTCTTCATTCCTCATTCATTTTAACTTTCACATACAAAACTAAAACCCTAAGAACTCAACCGACCACCATTAAGAGGATTCAAAGAGAAGACAGCTAGGATTCAAGTAAAAAGCATAAACAAATCAGTCTTAAGGCAAATCTCAACCTTCATAACACGAAGCCAAGGTGAATAATTAGTTTACATCTGTATTTTTTATGAATGATTTCGATTTAAAGGTAAACCTATTTTCTTTTGCAAGTATATGCCATGTTATAGTGATCACATGATTATATGTTTTAAGTTGATGATTTATGGAATTTTGTGATATGTTTAGATTAGAAAACCTTTCATATGACATCCAAATGAGTTGCGTTTTTGATATATGGTCAAAAATATTATTTTAGAAGTGGGTTCAAGTTTCATAACTTTCCAAGTGAATATGGATTTATTATAAATTTTCTATGAGTGAAAATAGTTAATTTTAGGTTTCTTAAATAAGGCTTCGAGTCTAAAATTTATATATGTTAGAAAACATATTTAAGGTGAATTATTATGATTTTTGGAAATTTTTCCTAAGTGTTTTACTATGGTTAATAAATTATTTATGTTAGAGGAATTAAATGTTTTATTAAGGAGAAGGGCTTAAGTGCTAAAATGTTTTCAATTGTTAAATGTTGAGTTTGGCATTTTATAGATTTTTTTTCAGTAAAGTATTGGCAACCAATCATATTTTGGCAAATTATGTAAGTTAGGTGAAAAGGAATTACTTTAAAAAGCATAAAATCAGTTTTATATCGAATTACAACTTCGCCACTTCCATTTGCATGCTTCCGTCACCATAGTCAGCAAACCTTTCACACCAATTTGAAACCAATGCACATGGTATCGAGCATTTGGTATAAAAGTGTGTTGGAGAAAAGAGGAAGGAAAGAATGGTGTCGAAGGCATGCTTACGAAAGGGTTGAAGCCGCTTTTATTTGCTTTCGAACCCATTGATCCATCCATGTTCTTAATGTATGCTTACGAAAGGTTTGCCACTTTTGAACCCCTTCGATACCCTAACTGCTGCCTTTTTATCCTTTGCCTTAGTAAGAAAACATTTTTAT
This sequence comes from Allium cepa, assembly GCA_030765085.1. NCBI lineage: Eukaryota > Viridiplantae > Streptophyta > Magnoliopsida > Asparagales > Amaryllidaceae > Allium > Allium cepa. The sequence goes on along the minus strand of CM060932.1, from coordinate 729,484,293 downwards.
AACTCTTTAAATCAATGAGTATGGAGGGTAGGGTTTAGAATTGATACCCTTCCGTAACCATTGAAGTTGCTTTTCTTTTAACTTATACATGCGAGAGGGTGGGTGCCGCTCCATTACCTTTCGACATGGTCGAAGCATCTTCTTTAAAATCAAGTATAAATGCAGAAGAATGTCATCGTTACCCTAAGTGTTTCTAAGGAATAACTTTCATGTAAATCCACTTAAGGGCTATGTACTTTGTTTTGTTTTCAAATTATGGTTTCTAAAGTAATACTTTTAATCAGTTTTGAAGCTATGCTTCCATAACTTCTTAGTCGAACCCAACGCCTTCGAAAGGTATGTTTTAAGTGTTTCGAAAGGTATAATTTTAGCATTTTGAAAGGTTTGTTTGAATTGTTTCAAAAGATATAATTAATGGCTTCGAAAGAGGATGTCTAAGTTTTAAGTAATGATTTTGCAAGGTCTATTTCCAATACATTTGATGGGAAGGTTTTGGCTTTTAGCCTAATGTTTTCAAGGTTAAAGTATTTACCCTGTTTCGAAAGGATAGATAACCCTATTGATTTTAAGTTTTCATCAACATCGTTTCATGTAGAAAACACATATCATGGCATATATATTTTAAGTAAAGCAAAGAGTATGTTTTTCTTGTTTAAGTATGATTTAAAACGGTTAAATAAATTTGAAAGAAATGTTTTCAAGGAAAATTGAATATGGTAGTTAACCCTAAGTATATGATTCAGATATTAGAAGACCGGATGGGACTGGTGTGGGGTCGCACCTTATACTTCAGCTAGTAGCCCATAGCTAATATAAGTCCAAAGTTCTAGTGCATAGGGTTTTGTCACAGGTAAGACTAAAATGATGTTACAGATAGAAAGGAATACACAGAGTAGAGGTAGATTATTGGTTAGCTCGCAAAACCGTTAGGATCAGTTGACCCTAGGAGAAGTAAGTTTAGGACAGATCGTCCAGTATTGTATCTGACAGAAGTTAAAATATTTATTATGTCATGTAGGCCCAAGTAAGCTAGCGGTTAATAGTCAGCCTGATAAAACTATATTGTTCGAATAGATAGTCCATTGATTACCTGATTTACATGCATATACGTTATTTCTATTATTGTAATTATTATTTTGATTGCAGGATTTTGATTTGCAAACGATATGATTTTAAAAGGATATTAGTGAGGGGAAGCCCACTCCGCTAAGCGGCGTGATCTCACTTAATATCTATAAACCGAAATGTAATAGAATTATTCACACCAAGATTTATGTCTGACTCGAAGTTTATGTTTTCTCCTTAAACTCTCGGGTGCTCAAATTTAAATTTGAGTAGATTGAGAGTCAAGGACTTTTCAGGTTTTGTGGGTTGAACGAATTAGCTTCCGAAGACATGTAGGAGACAAAGCTTGCTATGTTGGAGTTATTTAGTATTATTTAACCTTTTATGTATTTATGACTGGTATGTCTTATCTCGCACTCTGATCATCCAAGGGGCATCTTCATACGTCACACTTGGCATAATTGTAAATAATTATATTAGATCAAAACTTAGGAATCATTTTGGGATTATATAATTGAATATGAAATATTGATTTTACATGTAAACATAGAAGCTATTTTTGAAATCTGTGCTGATTTTATTTCATATTCATGTTCTTCTAATATTATGGTAACCATTAACATTACCTTATTTTTTCACCGAAAGTTAATATTGTAGATGACTGCAGCATCTGTAGCGCTTAGCTTCGGGCCTCAAAATAGGGGATGTTACAACTTGGTATCTGAGCATAGGTTTATGAAAACTTAAAAGAAATTTCGGACTTAAAATGATTTTTGGAAACATAATCCTAAGGAACTAGAGAACAGATTGGGGTATGGGATATAGTAAAGTACTTGTATTTGTTATATATAACTATATGCTTTATCTATATTCTTCCATCTCTCTTAGGCTATTCTTCTATATCTTATAAGGACTCGAATCCAGATTTTAAGGAAGTAAGATATGGATGATAGGAATGTAAGAGTTAACCTTAGTGGAGGAAGTACCACAACCAATGGAAATGCCAGACCAAACACTAGAAGGAATCCAGGTCGGGCACAAGCTGCTAATGTGGGTGCTGGAGCACTGCAAGTTGATATGGCAACAATGTATCAGTTCTTCGTCAACATGATGCAAGCTGGAGATGCTGCTAGATTAATTGGAGGAAATTTTAGAGAAGGAAATCAAGAAGCTTTTGTGCTCAATAACTGTGCAATATTGAGCAGAAACTACATTAGGCTTAGAAGGAAGCCGTTTATCGACGCCGAGGACGCAATTAAAGTGATGAATTGATTGATACTTTGTGACGACCCAGAATTTCTATTAATTAAAATTTGTATATTTAATTGATTCTAGATATTAATAAGTGAAATTTATAAGTCGAATAAATTTTATTTCGAACAATTGGATTTAATTGGATAATTAAATCGATAATTTAATATTGGAAATTACAGAAATAATTGAAATTTGGGTTAAATATGATTGAAAATGATTTGTAAAATTTTATTTTATCATATTGGATTTAGAACGATATTTTAGAACTTTTAAAATCGAATTAAAAGTTAATTTGTGAAAATTGAATATTTTAATATTTAATTGACGAGTTAAAATAGCCATTTTTCAAACAGTCTCGGATTTTGACGAAACCAGTTTCGTCGGATCCGTAATGTGATATTATTGTATGGCTTCAAATTTCATGTCATTCGGATTTACCGTTTGTCCGGGGCAAACTAAAACGCCTAGAAATTTGACTAACTGATTTAATATTAAATCGATCGTTTATTTTCATTACTCGCACAGATGATCGAATTAGCTTCCGAAACATGTTCCATTGTGTTCGGAACGCAGGGTAAACCTTAGGAACGCCAACCGGCATGCTTCGTTTGGAGTTCGGAAAATCCGGGATGAATAGTGTCGCGTATTTTTCTATAAAAGGACCTCCCTCTTCATAAATTTGCAAACCCTCTTAACCTCAAACCTTAGCCGCCGGCTAATATAATTAATGGCCAAAAATCTCCTGTCTTCCTCCTCAAATTTCTTCAAATCTTCTAACCAATTCGCAAAACTCCCAACATGAAAGTTGTAGAGCACTTCGAGTTCTATCTAATCAACGGCTGTGATCGAAAATAACGTCGCCGATCAACGGCAAATCGAGCTCAAAGGCTGTGCGTTCAAGCATGTTTTCCGAGCAATATAGGTGGCCGAGTTTCGAAGGGCTAGGGTCGGTGGTGTAGCACAAGATGGCGCGCGCATTGGAGGTGGTTGATCAACCTAAAGCTAGCCGTGGTGGTCGCGGCCTGGGAGAATTCGAACGTGGCCTATGGGTTCACGTACGAGATTGTTAACTGGAGATGGAAGAAAGATGCGTGCAATGGCCCTGATGAAGGAGATTGAAATATAACGGTCCAGAATAGTTTAGGTTTAAAAATAAAAAGAAATTTGTAAATTATTTATATTTAAATTCATACAATGTTTAAAAATTCATATCTTTTTCATACGAGGTCGAAAACGCACGAAACAAGTTGCGTTGGGTTCGTATGGACGAATACTACGCTATGGAACTTGATTGGTGTCGTTTGGAGCTAGTGAGAATTTCGGATAAAATTAAACGTTCGTTTAATTTTATTCGAAATAAAAGCTGAAAACGAAATTGAAACCAAGGTGAGAACTTCTCACTCAATCGAATCGGTTTCGATTTTAATTTTAAATAGTTAGATATAAAATTCTTGGTTGTATGTTTGAATGATGATTGTTATCTATTGATTGTTAGAATAGACATTATACGCTGTTAGTAAGCGGAGGTTATTTATTAAAAACATATACCGCGAATATTTCACAGTACAGTGAAATTGGTATTATTTATGTACTTGGAGTTGATTTCCCGCATTATATAGCAGATGAGACCCTATTGCGCCGCCTATTAAGCGGATAATATTTTATAAATCCCATATACCGCGATAATTCCATACTTGAACGGAATTGGTATTGTGCTAACATCTTTGGATGCAGGGAGACAGGTTGGAGAGATCCAACAGGATTCCTCAACAGTATTTATTTGATTTCAGATATTTTGATATTTGTTGATTATCATATACAGATATATGATGTCGTTGTTGTCGTGATTGACTATTTAGTGTGTATCATCATTGGGCCAATTTTGAAACTTTAAAAGGATTTTTAAAGTGATTTTTTGAAAGTATACGTTATAGAATATTTTTGGAATTGATTCATTTTAAGTAAATAACGTTATGATTTTAATGTTATAAAAATTATGATTTTTGAGAAATATAGTTAAAAGTTGATTTTTGAAAATATGGGGTTAATGATTTTATAAAATAGTTTAAATCAGGATTTTTGAATTTATTGTTAAAAGTTCAAATATAGGATTTATAAAATCTGATTATTTTATAAATCAAAAATGATGAAATTATAAAGGAGTTTAAAGACGTTTTTAAATAATAGTACCAATTGATTTATATAAAAGATTTATAAATTGATATTTATAAATTAAAATATTTGAATTATAAAACGAGTTTTTATAAGTGTTAGAATGAGGTGTAAATGAACTTCATAAATGAATGAAATTTATAGAATTATAAACGTTGAAGTTATAAATGGAATTTTATAAGCAGTAGATTTATAAAATTTGTAAAGTTATTAAAAGAATGATTTTGGGTAAATAAATGAATCTTATAAGTTATAAGATTTATAATTTGGGAAGTTTAAACGAACGATTTTGTTAAAAAATAAATTATAAGTATTTAACTTATAATATGAACTTTTGGTATATAATTGAGTTATAAATTGAAATAGGTTAATAAAGGAGATTTATAAAAGGAAGTTGTTATAAAATAAATAGAAATGGAATTTATAAACATTGTTTTATAAATCCGCAAACGGCTTATTTTGATAAGTAAATTGTTATAACTTATTAATGGAGTTATATTCACGTTTTAGACAGTGAATAATCCTTTAAAATAAAATATATAGAAATGATGAAATTGGTTAACGAAGTATATTCACGTTTTTGGATAGTGAATAATATGTTATAGAAAATGTTTTGAATGTGATGTTTTAAATAGAATTAAAACGATCTAACGATGTTTTTAAAATGTGTTAAGATTCAAAACCCTAGATTTCAACATTCATTGTTGAAATAGACGTTTTCGAGAAATAGAAGGAAATGGTAGACTATAACACAGTTGTTATAGTAAATGATTTCCGAAAGGAAATGTTTTGTATATTATTGGGATTTATATATCTATTTTAATTTTGAATCCTTATACTAGTTATTTTTTGTCTTTGTAACGATGTTTTACGTTACATTCGTTTTGGCCCAAACAAATGTGTTTAAGCGCACGTTTTCCTTAAAGAATGAAATATATACTTAATTTCGATTTAAGTATATTGAATATTTTCTAAGTATTAAAAGTAAATGGATTTGTGAATTACTTATTATTAAATAAGTATGGAAATGTTTTCCAATAGGAAGTGAATGTTTTGAGATTTTATCTTTTAAAGATAAACTGAAAATGAATATTAGAAATCGATTTGGAAATCATATATTCATAGATATTTTGGAATTGTAAATTCACTATGGAATTTATAAAAGAAAGGGAAATTTGTTTAAAAATAAACGTTGATTTATTTTGAAGTGGGGAATGAATTTACTGATTTTTAACGTAAATATAAAGTAAATCGTTAAGGATTTGTTTGATTGGTTGAAATGAACCATGTTGAAATGAAAGTATTTTCGTGTAAGGAAAATGTTTGAAATTTGTTTTCAAAAGTGGTAAAGATGAAAAGTGATTTGCAAATTGTTTTCAAATGGTTGAAGTGTGGAAAATATATATCTTGTAAAGATATTTTTGGAAAATAAATAATTTGGAAAATTATTTGGAATCTGGTGATGTTGTGCATATCCATTGATAGTTCAATAACAGACTAACAATATTTACCTTTGAATGGGTATTTGTTGTGATTTCTTGAATTCGAATGCCACACTTATTATTTTTGAATAAGCGCTCACTATTCGGGTTAGCCGGGAAAGGACCTTGGGGTCGTATAACCCATTCCGAATATGTGATACGTCGTTATGAATTGCATTTGAAGACCGGTGTTGAAGACCGGATATTTTTGAAAACGGAAGGACTACCGTCGAATGTCTCTGCACCGAATGGCCCCGGTATAGAGATTCCATATGTGATGGGAAGTCCGGACGTGATTAATGAATATCCGGATTGTAAGGACTTCTTTGTAAGTGCCTTCGGTTCTGTTCGATCCCGGAACAGACTTGTATGGATGGTATGTCTGACATTACAAATTGAGATATAAAGCTGATTTCTTTTAAATACATATCTGTTGGTGGCGGAGAATTTATTCTCTTAGCATTAACACCCTTCTCTGAGACGTAAGCTCAGAGGTTATGTAGTTGAAGGTTATTAGTAATACACTCCCAATTTGGTAGTGTGATATGCTAAGTGCTGTTGAGCATTTGTTGAATCAAAGCACAGCTTTTGTATAAAGCGTAGCTTTATGGACGAGACTGCGTCGGACCTCACACCCAGGAAATGTTCAAAATAGGAAGGATGCGGCAAGGTTATTAGGGGGTAGCGCCCCTTTAGTGTATGTCATTCCTTCTGGATAGAGGTGGTATCATGGTATGGAGCCCGGATACTTAACCTATGTTGTTGCTGCAAATTTATTGCTTTGTGGTTGTTGGAAATCGAGGATCCTCGGATATAGATCGGTTACGATCGGGGGATGACATATTCATGTCAGTAGTTAACCAGTTAGGGGTAACCCGGCCTTGTGTTGGCAGAGATCCGGTTTGGTTCTCGGGACGTCATTCTAGAGGCGTTTCCATGTAGCAATGGGAAGTTCCTTGGCCTGACCATTTGTTGGAAATCTAAAGAAACAATACGAGCCTTGTACGGTTTTAGTTGTAGAACCTGCCATCTAATATGGCAGCTATAGTAGGCATAATATAATGGTACCTATGCTGGCTAAGATTTATATTCTACTTTTGAAATGTTTTCTACACTATGCACTAATAATAATATCAAAAATGATTTGATTTTGCGTAGTAAGCATCTTTGACTAACATAAGAAGTAATCTCCTCCAAGTCTGCGTTTGCATTGTGTGTGTGGTGGGAGGTCTTATGGTAGTTACATTTTCAAAAACATTGTGAATCTATTTTAAGATATTTTTGTTTCTAAAAATAAAATAAAATAAAATAAAATAAACTGTTTTAGTCCTCACACCAGTCACATGACTAACTCGGAGTTTATTGTTTTCTTTCCTAAACTCTGGGTTCCCACCAATTTCCACACGGGCAGTCTAGAGTTAGGTTTATCAAGATATTTTGGAATTCAGGAGTTGCTGGAGGCAAGCTGGATGGCATGACATATTCACTAGTATACAGTATTTCTTTTCCGCTGTTTGTTGTTGTTTGTTGTTGTAAACTCTGATAATATAATGTAATGTGATGTAATGTAATAACTGATATAGTTCTTCGTTTAAAGATTATTCATTTATTTATTATGTGTTGTTCCGCTGCGATTGTGAGATTCTGATATTGTTCTATTGTTTTCTTTCTGTTCTGTTCTATCTTTTTCTCTCTTCTTCTATCCTTTTCTTCTTCTTTTTAACCCTAAGAATTCGTATTTCCGTTCATCTTGAGTTAATCAATGGAGAATAGTGTCTATTCAAGGAGTATGGATTTGCGGGTCCTCACATCTGGTATCAGAGCATATGGTCAAGTGACAACCATGGCTCTGTTGGGTATTACTCATTAGAGATAGAGTCAGTAGTACTCTAGAATGAGTTTGAGTGTAATAATAGATATGAGCGCGTATTTGTTAGTGAATATGAAATTGTTTTGTATTGTGTTGACTTATCGGTTGATTGTTTGTAGATTCCGGTCGATATAGTCTAGCTAACTATGGTAGATAGGGATTTCTAAACTCTTAAACAAGATAAATCGACATAGTATTGTTTTAAATTTGGTAAATGAAATAATTTTACCTTGATTATATTTTATATATAAAGGGATAATTTTTCAGAATTATTAAAGTGTATATAAGTAGATTGTTTGGTTGTTGAAAATGTAAGAATATATATATAAGTTAATTAAAAGATGTTTGAATAATCTAAATTAAAGAATTATTGTATAAGCAAAAGAATTATAAAAATTGAATTATAATTAAAGTGATTTACAATTATGAAATAAACTTATATATAAGAAGTGGAACTATATGAATATATTTATGAATATGAGTTGTAAATAAATAAAAATGAGTTTGAATAAGTAATGAAATTTGACTTTGGTAAAAGTTAAATAAAATTTACTTCAGAATTGAGAATCTGAATTGATTTATAAGTGGGAATTTAAGTTAAGTAAAGCCAAATAATGTTTAAATGGAATATAACTTAAGTGATGCTGAATAAAGTTGATTTTGGTATCGAAGTAAATTAATAAAGTTAAGTGATAAATGTGAACTTGAGTTATGTAATGAAATTCAACTTTTGTGGTTAAATGAATTGGCAATTGAATTGAACGAATGAATTGAATGTTAATCAATTAAATGTAAATAATTGATATGAAATAATGAATGTAGGTGTTAATTCATTAAAATCTAATGTTATTGAAAAAAAAGTTGAATAATTGAATGAAAATCAGTTTAATTAAACCAATTGAAAGTAAAGGTGTTAAACCAAATTGAATGAATATAAGCAAAGGAATTTGGTTGTAATTAATATACATTGGTTGTTATATGATAGTTAGTTGATTGTGTATAATTCATTAAGTATTAATGAAATTGAGTTAATGAAATTGAAAGCTAAAGTAATTGAAATCCAATTGGAAGTTAAGTGAATCTTAAATAGAAGTGAATTTGAATTGGAAGTGAACCAACTTGAATATGAATTAGTGAATATAAACTAATTGAAAATGAATGTTAGTAAAAACATCCACTGTTAATGAATCAAATGTGATTAAATTGAAAACCCATTTCATTGAATATTAATGAGAATATGAATGAATATTTATTGGTTATGGATGTTAGTTGAATGATAGTTGGTTGATGGTTGAATATATTGCTTTTACTGCATTTGCTATGTTGGCATATATAGTTATTATGTTGCTATATGTTGTATATCGATACTATTGTCTATATACATGTTTCTCATTTGTTTGTTGAGTGTTTAGTAGGTGCGGATCGCGTTTGCTTCGCATTTGGAGCTCGCTTTCGTGCTATATTAGCCGTATATGCTCGCTAATAAAATATAAGGTACATATCTCGGATTAAATATCGTACTTTTACACTTTTTTCCCTGCGGGATGCCTCATCACTTGATGAGATGTATATTTGTGATACATATACTATCTTTTTTTTCGGATCGAGCCGCGCAAAGGAGACTCTGGCGAATTTTTCTGAAAATTTAAGGCGTTAGAAAATTTTTGAGAAAAAATTGGAAAATTTTGAAAAACTATAACTTTGATTTGGAGTTGAAAGTTAAACAATAGTAGTTGTTTTTAAAAAAAAACTAAGTTGGATTTGAAAACTTAGTAAAGTTATTATAAGGAGTTTAACTATGAATTTTGGGAAAGTTAAACACTTAAGAGATTTGAAAATCTAAATTGAATGGTTTGTTTTGGGAAACATAATAAATTCTGTAACTTTTCTTACTTGGTAATTTCGAGGACGAAATTATTTTAAAGGGGGAAGTTTGTGACGACCCAGAATTTCTATTAATTAAAATTTGTATATTTAATTGATTTTAGATATTAATAAGTTAAATTTATAAGTCGAATAAATTTTATTTCGAATAATTGGATAATTAAATCGATAATTTAATATTGGAAATTACAGAAATAATTGAAATTTAGGTTAAATATGATTGAAAATGATTTGTAAAATTTTATTTTAACATAGTGGAGTTAGAACGATATTTTAGAACTTTTAAAATCGAATTAAAAGTTAATTTGTGAAAATTGAATATTTTAATATTTAATTGACGAGTTAAAATAGCCATTTTTCAAACAGTCTCGGATTTCGACGAAACCAGTTTCATCGGATCCGTAATGTGATATTATTGTATGTTTTCTAATTTCATGTCAATCGGATTTACCATTTGTCCGGGGCAAGCTAAAACGCTTAGAAATTTGATAAACCAATTTAATTTTAAATCGATCGTTTATTGCCATAACTCGCACAGATGATCGAATTAGCTTCTGAAACATGTTCCATTGTGTTCGGAACGTGGGGTAAACCTTAGGAACGCTAACCGGCACGCTTCGTTTAGAGTTCGGAAAATCCGGGATGAATAGTGTCGCGTATTTTTCTATAAAAGGACCTCCCTCTTCATAAATTTGCAAACCCTCTCAACCTCAAACCCTAGCCGCCGGCTAATATAATTAATGGCCAAAAATCTCCTGTCTTCCTCCTCAAATTTCTTCAAATCCGCTAACCAATTCGCGAAACTTCTAACATGAAAGTTGTGGAGCACTTCGAGTTCTATCTAATCAACGGCTGTGATCGAAAATAACGTCACCGATCAACGGTAAATCGAGCTCAAAGGCTGCGTTCAAGCACGTTTTCTGAGCAATATAGGTGGCCGAGTTTCGAAGGGCTAGGGTCGGTGGTGTAGCATATGATGGCGCGCGCATTGGAGGTGGTTGATCAACCTAAAGCTAGTCGTGGTGGTCGCGGCCTGGGAGAATTCGAACGTGGCCTATGGGTTTACGTACGAGGTTGTTAGCTGTAGATGGAAGAAAGATGCGTGCAATGGCCCTGATGAAGGAGACTGAAATCTAACGGTCCAGAATAGTTTAGGTTTAAAAATAAAAAGAAATTTGTAAATTATTTATATTTAAATTCATACAATGTTTAAAAATTCATATCTTTTTCATACGAGGTCGAAAACGCACGAAATAAGTTGCGTTGGGTTCGTATGGACGAATACTACGCTATGGAACTTGATTGGTGTCGTTTGGAGCTAGTGAGAATTTCGGATAAAATTAAACGTTCGTCTAATTTTATTCGAAATAAAAGCTGAAAACGAAATTGAAACCAAGGTGAGAACTTCTCACTCAATCGAATCGGTTTCGATTTTAATTTTAAATAGTTAGATTTAAAATTCTTGGTTGTATGTTTGAATGATGGTTGTTATCTATTGATTGTTAGAATAGACATTATACATCGTTAGTAAGCGGAGGTTATTTATTAAAAACATATACCACGAATATTTCACAGTACAGTGAAATTGGTATTATTTATGTACTTGGAGTTGATTTCTCGCATTATATAGTGGATGAGACCCTATTGCGCGGCCTATTAAGCGGATAATATTTTATAAATCCCATATACCGCGATAATTTCATACTTGAACGGAATTGGTATTGTGCTAACATCTTTGGATGCAGGGAGACAGGTTGGAGGGATCCAACTGGATTCCTCAACAGTATTTGTTTAATTTCAGATATTTTAATATTTGTTGATTATCATATACAGATATATGATTTCGTTGTTGTCGTGATTGACTATTTGGTGTGTAGCATCATTGGGCCAATTTTGGAACTTTAAAAGGATTTTTAAAGTGATTTTTTGAAAGTATAGTTATAGAATATTTTTGGAATTGATTCATTTTAAGTAAATAACGTTATGATTTTAATGTTATAAAAATTATGATTTTTTAGAAATATAGTTAAAAGTTGATTTTTGAAAATATGAGGTTAATGATTTTATAAAATAGTTTAAATCGGGATTTTTGAATTTATTGTAAAAAGTTCAAATATAGGATTTATAAAATCTGATTATTTTATAAATCAAAAATGATGGAATTATAAAGGAGTTTAAAGACGTTTTTAAATAATAATACCAATTGATTTATATAAAATATTTATAAATTGACATTTATAAATTAAACTATTTGAATTATAAAACGAGTTTTTATAAGTGTTAGAATGAAGTGTAAATGAACTTCATAAATGAACGAAATTTATAGAATTATAAATGGTGAAGTTATAAATGGAATTTTATAAGCAGTAGATTTATAAAATTTGTAAAGTTATTAAAAGAATACTTTATGAAAGGATTTTTGCTGATTAAGGACTTAACGACGAGCAAAAAAGGAAACTGACATCCGGACAGTTGCAAGGATCAGAATTGTACTGGTGGGACAGTGTTACTATAGAAGTAGCCGAAGAGGCCATGACTTGGGTAGAATTCAGAAGGAGCTTTGAGAAAAATTCATGTCCGAGATCGCCAAGTCAACTCTACTCAGGAAGTTTGCTGAGTTGGTGCAGGAAGACATGACAATGCTTGAGTATGCTACTGGATTCAAGGAATTATCAAGATACAGATATGCTACGGTTGATACAATTATCAAAAGTAATGAAAAGTTCATTTACAGATGAGACATGAGCTTGTTAAAGCAACTTTACCACATATTAGGGATCCGTGCGATGTAGTAGTTAAGATGGCTTTGAGGAATAAGGAGATGCTTGCTTTCTTTACTAGTAACAAAGCGATGGAAACTCAAGGTGGGTAGAACTAGAAGAGAAAGTTTTTCCATAAGAAGGAAGCTCGGAAGGGAGGAGTTGCCAAGAAAGCAAAAGAAGATCTGGTTTGCTTTAAGTGTGATTAGAAGGGACATTTTGCTTACGAGTGTTAGACAGGTAAAGCAAAGAAGGCTTTTGACAAGAAAGGAGTGAAATGCTTCAACCATGATTCGGTTGGATATTATAAGAACCAGTACAAGGAACCGACCAACGATGGAAAGGGTAAAGTGTTTACATTAGAACCAGATACCTCAAGACCAACGGTAGGGGAAAAAGGAAAAGCTGTGTTGGGAGTTACGGTTTTGATTCATGGCATGACAATTAGTGTTCTATTTGAAACTGGTGCATCACATTCTTTTATATCTTATTGTTTGGTAGATAAGCTTAACCTAGAACCCTCATACCTAGTTACTTCCTTAAGGGCTATGAATCCGATAGGAGGGTATGCAAATCTGGGGATGACATGCAACCAGTTAGAGCATGAATTGTTAGGTCATATAATTGCTTGCAGTTTGTATGTGTTTGATTTCGTAGGTTTGGGAATTATTTTGGGTATGGACTGGTTAAGTAAGTACGATGCTAGTATATTTTGCCATGATAGCCAAATATCAGTTAGCACCCTAGTTGTAGTGATCAGATTATACACACTGTAGAAAACCCAAAATTAGATTCTTGCGCTTTATTGGGCGTTATGGATAAAGAAGACGAGTTGAATTGAGTTTTCGTTGTTAGAGAATTCACAGATGTCTTTGAACCTGTGATAGGACTATCACCAAAATGAGCCATTGAGTTTCAAATAGATTTTGTACTAGGAGCTAAACCTGTGAGCAGACCGCCAAGTAGAATGACATCGATCGAGATGAAGAAGCTAAAGTTGCAGTTGGTGGATTCAGAAGGTAAGAATTTTATCATACCAAGTAGTTCGCCTTAAGGATCAGCCACTGTATTTGTTAATAAACCGGGTGGACCGTTGAGATTGTGTATCGATTATCGTAAGCTAAATGAGAAGACGATAAAGAACCGATATCCGTTACCTTGGATTGATGATTTGTTCAACCATTTGAGTGGAGCCATGGTATTTTCTCAGTTGGATTTGGCAGTAGGGTTCCATCAACTTAGAGTTGCAGAGAATAATATTCCTTTAATGGTGTTTAGGACCATATATGGATCATATGAATGGTTAGTGATGCTATTTGGTTTAGCTAATACGCCAGCATTCTTCATGGACTTGATAAACAGAACCTTTTGGATGCACCTGGATAGATATATATTAGTATTCATAGACGACATATGGATATAATCCAAGGATTTAAGAGATCACAAAGTTCATCTTAGGATAGTGCTTGATACATTGAGACAGCACCAGTTGAAGGCAAAGTTTTCAAAGTGTCACTTTTGAAAGAAGGAAGTGAATTTTCTTGGTCATGTAGTCTCAGAGAAAGGATTGTCTATAGATCCGACTAAGATCGAAGCAGCGAATAATTGAAAGAGACCTAAGACAGTCATTGAGATAAAAAAAAATTCTTGGGCTAGCAGGTTACTACCGGAGATTCATTAAGGATTTCTCATGGATAGGCGCACCGATGACTAAGCTAAGTCAAAAAGACATGAATTTTGTTTGTGAAACATTTATTGACTAATGCACATGTGTTAGTTGTTCCAGAGGGGAATCAAGACATAGTAGTATACAAAGATGCATGTGGAACATGATTAGGAGCTATGTTAATGTAGAAATTTAAAGTATTTGCCTTTGCTTCTCGACAGCCCAAACCGCATGAAATTAGGTATCCAACTCATGATCCAGAATTAGCTACAGTAATTTTCACATTGAAGGTGTAGAGATATTACCTTTTGAGAGAAATATTTAAGTTGTTTACAGATCATTATTCACTAAGTTATTTATTCTCTCAGAAGGAGTTGAATATGAGACAGTAGGGATGGTTAGAGTTCATAGCAGCATCTGACTTTGGTATTGGGTACACACCAGGAAAAGGAAATAAGGTCGTAGAACACTTAGCAGAAAACATCAGAATGCAGTATTGGCAATGATAGCTGAGTGGAAATATTTAGAAGCATTAACTACATGCGAAGTACAATGGAGATCTGAGGCTAGTTCTAGTAGAGAAACTGCCATGGTATCATGTTTAGAAGTATGACCGATGATGGTCGAATAGATTGCATCTAAGTAGGAAGATGACCTAGTGTTAGAAGAGAAGATTAAAAGGCTAGAGGATGGAATTGAGATTGATGACCTAAATAATTTTATTCTTGACCAGAGAGGGTGGTTAAGAAATAAAGGGAAATTTTTTGCCTCGAATGTAGAAAACCTAAGGAAGAAGGTCCTTAAAGAGTGTCATCATTCAAAATTTATGATTCATTCTGAGGGGGCCAAGATGTTTCAGCATATGAAGAGGAGTTTCTACTGGGAAGGTATGAAGAGAGATGTGGGCTTATGGGTGAGGCAGCGTTTGAACTGTCAACGGGTAAAAGCTAAACATCAAAACCCAGTGGGTTACTTAAGCCTTTGGATGTTTCATTCTGGAAACGAGGTTCTATCTTAATGGAATTCATAGATGGATTGTCGAAGTCGAATAGAGGAAACGAGAGTATCTGGGTTATAGTGGATAGGTTCACTAAGTGTGCACACTTTATACCCGTTGAGTTGACCAGGACATCACCAGATTTAGCTAAGTTATTCATTAAGAATATAGTTAGATTGCATGGAATTCCTTGTAGTATCGTAAGCGACAAAGATCCCTTATTCACTAGTGAATTCTGGAAGAGTCTACAGGATACTTTAGGTACCAAGCTTAACATGAGTACCACTTACCATCCGCAGATAGATAGGCAAACAGAGAGAGTCAACAAGGTCTTAAAGGATTTGTTAAGAGCTTGCATGCTAGATATTAGAGGATCATAGGAAGACCATCTACACTTGGTCAAGTTTTCATATAACAACAGTTATCAGACTAGTATAGGGATGGCACCATTTGAGGCTTTGTATGGAAGACCATGCAAATCTTCTTTTGTTGGTTAGAGACTAGGGATAGATTAATTCTTGGTTTTGATTTGGTTAGAGAAGCTACATGGAAGATTGAGTCAATTTGGACTAGAATGAAGGAGGCTCAGTCTAGGCAAAAGTGTTATGCTGAAAAGTGAAAAAAAATTAGAATTCTTGCTTGGAATTATGTTTCGTCAAAGTGTCACCAATGAAGGGCGTCATCAGATTTGTTAGATCAGGGAAGTTATCACCAAGATTCGTTGGACCATTTCCTATTATAGAAAGGATCAGGAAACTCACATATACGGTAGAGTTACCGAATAATCTGTTATGATTCCACAATGTTTTCCATATTTATCATCTAAGGAAGTGTATTTGAGATCCAGCGACTACAATTACGTCGACTATGTTAGAGGATCTAGTGGTGGAACCAGATATGAGTATAGTTAGAAAACCAGTTCATATAGTCACGAGAGATGAGAAGAGAATAAGGAACAAGACAGTCATATTAGTCAAAGTCCAATAGAGTGACGACGAGAGAGATAGTTCTTGGTAAATCGACAGTACGATTAGAGACACTTATCCTGACTTTTTGATGGTATATTTTTCCTTTATGTTTGATTGTTGTGGGCACCTTACCGTAATTTCGATGATGAAATTCTTTAAGGATAAGAGTCCGTAATGACCCTAATTTTTACTAACATTATTTAGAACATTTAATTGGATAAATTAAATGGATGTAGATAGTTAAGGAATTAAGATTTGTTAAATAAGAAGCAGCTATGCCTTAATGAATGTTTTAGTAAAAGAGAATTAAAAATAAGTAAGGAGGAAGAATATGGTAAGAGTAAAATGAGAATAACCTTTGTTCCTATACCCTAAACTCTTCTATTCTTCATTTCTCATTCATTTTAACTTTCACAAACAAAACTAATACCCTAAAGAACTCGACCAACCACCATTAAGAGGATTCAAGGAGGAAAAAAACCTAAGATTCAAGTAGAAAGCTTAAGCAAATCAATCGAAAGGCAAATCTCAACCTTCTTAACATAAAGCCAAGGTGAATAATTAGTTTACATTTGTATTTTTGATTAGTGATTTCAGTTTAAAGGAAAACCTGTTTTATTTTGGAAATATATGCCATGATATAGTGATTAAATGGTTATATGTTTTTAGTTGATGATTTATGGAGATTTAATAAGAATTTTATAATATGTTTTGATTAGAAAACCTATCATATCACATCTAAATGAGTTAATTATTTTAGAAGTGGATTTCAAGTTTCATAATTTTTCAAGTGAATATGGATATATTATAAATTTTCTATGAGAGAAAATAATTAATTTTGGGTTTAAATTATTTAACCCAAATAATAGTGCCTTCAGGTCTAAAATTTATATATGTTAGAAAACATTTTTAATGTCAATTATTATGATTTTTGGAGATTTTTCCTAAATGTTTTACTATGGTTAATAAATTATTCAATTTAGAGGACTTAAATGTTTTAAACAATTTATTAATGAGAAGGACTTAAGCACAAAAATGTTTTCAACTGTTCAACGTTGAGTTCGATGCCTTTTTAGAAAAGAATTTTGGTAAAGTATTGGCAACCAATCATATTTTGGCAAATTATGTAAGTTAGGTAATTACTTTAAAAAGCATAAAATCGGTTTAATATTGAATTACAACACCACTTCCATTTGTTTTCTTTCTTCACCATACTCAGTAAACCTTTCACACCTATTCGAAACTAATGTATATGATATCAAGCATTTGTTACGAAGTGTGTTGGAGAAAGAAGGAAGGAAAGGATGGTGTCGGAGGCAAGCTTGCGAAGGGTTGAAGCCGCTTTTATTTGCTTTCGAACACATAGACCTATCCTTGTTCTTAAACTATGCTTACGAAAGGTTTGCCGGTTTTGAACCCCTTTAATACCCTGGCTTTTGCATTTGTACCCTTCGCCTTAGTAAGAAACCGCTTTTATAACTCTTTAAAACAATGAGTATAGAAGGTAGGGTTTCGAATCAACACCCTTCCGCAACCATTGAAGTTGCTTTTCTTTTAAGTTTTAACTTATACATGCGAAGGGGTGCGTGCCGCTCCGATATCTTTCGACATGGTTGAAGCTGCTTGCTTAAACCCAAGTATACATTCAGAAGTATGTCATTGTCACCCTAAGTGTTTCGAAGGAATAGCTTTCATGTAAATCCCCTTAAGGGCTATGTATTTTGTATTATTTTGAAACTATGGTTTCAAAAGTAATACTTTTGATTGGTTTTGAAGCTATGCTTCCATAACTTCTTACTTGAAACCAATGCCTTCGAAAGATATGTTTTAAGTGTTTCGAAAGGTATGTTTTAAGTGTTTCAAAAGGTTCGTTTTAATTGTTTCGAAAGATTTGATTAATGGCTTCGAAAGAGGATGTCTAAGACTTTAAGAAATGATTTTGAATGATCTATTTCCAATACATTCGAAAGGAAAGTTTTGGCCTTTCAGCCTAATGTTTTCAAGGTTAAAGTATTTATCTTGTTTCGAAGGGATAGATAAGCCTATTGATTTTAAATTTTCATCAACATTGTTTTATGTAAAAAGCATATATCATGGCATGGGTATTTTGAGTAAAGAAAAAGTATATTTTCCTGTTTAAGTATGATTTAAAAGGGTTAAATCAATTTGAAAGAAATGTTTTCAAGGAGTTATTCCTAAGTATATGACTTAGATATTAGAAGACCGAATGGGACTGGTGTGGGGGCATGCCCTATACTTTAGCCTGTAGCACCTAGCTAATATAAGTTCAAAATTCCGGTGCGTAGGGCTTCGTCACAATTAAGACTAAAATGATGTTATGCACAGAATGGAATACATAAAGTAGAGGTATGTTATTGGTGAGCCTGCAAACCGTTAGAATTAGTTTACCCTAGAAGAAGTAAGTTAAGGGTAGATCGTCCAGTATTGCATCTAACAGAAGTTAGAATATTTATTATGTCTGGTAGGCCCGATTCAGCCTATGGTTAATAGTCATCCTGATAAAACTATATTGTTCAGATGGATAGTCCATTGATCACTAGGTATATATGCATATATGTTATTCAACTGTTGTTATAATCAGTTTGATTGCAGGGTTGTGATTTGCAAAAGATATGATTTTAAAAGGATATTAGTGAGGGAAAATCCTTTCCGCTAAGAGGCATGATCTCGCTTAATATCAGTAAATCGAGATGTAATAGAATTATTCACACCAGTCTTTTTTTCCAACTCGAAGTTAATGTTATCCCCTTATACTCTTGGGTGCTCAAAATTAAATTTGAGTAGATTAAGAGTTAAGGACTTTTTAGGTTTAGTAGGTTGGACGAATAAGTTTCCAAAGATGTGCAGGTGGCAAAGCTTGCTATGTTGGAGTTATTTAGTATTATTTCCATTGTGATGTATTTATGACTGATATGCATATTTATTTAGTACTCTGATCATCCAAGGGGCGTCTTTATATGTCGCACTTTGCATAATTTGTAATAATTATATTTAGTTAAAACCTTGGAATCATTTTAGGATTATGTAACTGAATATGAAATATGGATTTGAAATGTAATCAGAAAAGCTATTTTGAAATCTATGTTGATTTTATTTCATATTCGTGTGCTTCTGATGTTATGGATACCATTAACATTACTGTATTTTTTCGTCGGAAGTTAATACTATAGATGGCCACAATATCTATATAGCTTAGCTTCAGGACTTAAAATAGTGGATGTTACAGGTTGGTTGCCTGCTTAATGAGGAAATACGAATGATGAACATGATGGAAGGAAAGGAGAATGATGAAAGGGAAACAATCTCCATTTAGTAAGGTAGGGTGACCATCCAAATATGAAAAGAGGATCAAATAGATCAAATATGGAAAGGAATTCCAGCTGTTATTACCGTGAAAAACGTACTCGCTAATTGAAATTTTGCAACAAGCTTAAAAAGGATAAAGAAAGGATGAAAGCATTAGAGGCAGTAAAATACAAGCTTGAGGAAGCAAATGATGACGTGGTGAATTTTGTTATTAGTAATGATATTCTCTATGTTGATGTAGAAAAGGAGATAATGGGTTCTTGATTTGAGTGAATATTTCCACATATGCAATAAAAAGAAGCATTCATTGACTATAAAAATCAACAAAGTAAATTGGAAATCGTTAATGCTGGATATGTCGAGGTGAAGGAATAAGTTCAGTTAGGGTAAAGATGCACATGGAAGAGTTTTGAAATTCATGAGAGTTAGGTATGCCCCAAAAATAAAAAGAATCTTGTTTCAGTAGGACAGTTGGAAGAAAAAGGCTGCTACTTTTCAACTTGAAGCGAAATGATAAAGGTGGGTTTATAAAGTGGTTTTGGAGAGGGGAATTTTTTCAAATCAAGGTGGAACTAGCAATGGAAAGCCACAATGACCACATGGAGGCCTTTGTGGTATCACAAGAAGTATCGATTTATTGATGATATGCATGCTTAATTTAGGGGTGGATGAGGGAATGCATAATTAGGTGTTTTGGTTAATTTGAAAACAGAATATGAATCAGAGTAGTGTGATTTTACATCAAGATAGAGTGTTGATTTGTAATACAAAATCATATTTGGAGGAAAAAATTGATAAGAGGTGAACATATACGTGGACTTGCTCAAAATAAGACTGTGTATACTGATATGCATATTGTATTGAAAGAGAAGATTTTACTCTTTTAAATTAGATGCAAAAATTTATTGGTTGTCATATAAATGAGGATATAAGCACCAAGTAATCTCTAGTTACAAATATACTTGTATAAGGGTTATTTAAAGTAAGGAGAAAGGTAACTGTTGTAGAGTTTTAGGTATTAAGGTTTCTTCTCAACTTTTAGGGGTTTCCTCTTATAGTCTTTTGGTGAATCAATAAAGGTTTTTCCTCTTATCTCTTCCCAAATCTAATTCTGTAGGTATTAATGTGATAAATCTAACATACACTTAAATCTAAATGTAGATACGTATGTGTATATGTAAGCACATAGTATGTAGGTGAGCATATATGCATGGGTTAACTTATTAGGGTTTTCCCAAGGATCCTTACACAATTAGATTTGAAAAGGATAAGAAATGAAGAAAATATAAAAAACAATCAAACTCCTCCAAAACCAAATTATTAAATTCACCAAAGAATACAAAGAAACCTCTAAAATTGAGAACCAATCTCAATACCAAAAACCTAAAACGATTACTCTTATTGGATAACTTTCTAACATACATATTTGTAGCCACTATCATACACTTACTAATATATCCCTTAAAATAAATAAATATATTTGATCATGTATTTGTTTGCTTAAATATTATAGAGAAATATTATCTTCATAAATACCTCTTTCAGAATTATTTAACAAATATTTCCTTATTTAATAATTATTTTCCTTCTATGAGATTTTATAAGACAACATTCCACCTTAATGCAAAATCATATCACATTAATACTTCATCTTGATACAATATATCACCCAACCAATGTCTAAATCAGCACCAGCCTTAACCAAACCACCTAATTATACGTGTCTACCAATTAAACACTCTTCCATAAACCATTCAAAATTTCTTACAGGTTTATAAAGATATTCATGCATACTTCGTGGTTTTTCTTTACTTGCTTTACCTTGATTTAGATGAATTTGCCTCTTCAACTCCAATTTGAGAACTTCCAACATCCTCCATCATTTTTCTAAGAAATTTATACAGCATGCAACACCTCCCTATTTCCCTTCCACACCCGTGTAACTCCATCTCGTTTTGAAATTTTCCATCCTTTCTCTTCGCGTTACCCTACTTAAATAAGATTTTTTTTTGGGGCATGCTAACTCTAGTGAGATTTATCATTCTTCCATCAAAAATTCTAAGCCAAACAGAACCTATGCCATTCATCTCAAAATCTCCAACATTAGTAGGCTCCACCTTGTCTCTTGAATCTTTATAATCCATAAGTGCTTCATTTTAATTGCATATATAGAAACATGTATCTAAATCAAGCACCCACTCATTGTCTTTACCTTTGTAAAAATATAGCACATCATACTGATTTTAGCTCTAAAATTTATCTCTTCATCCCTACTTTCACCATTCTTGTTTTATCTTTCTTTCTAAACTTTCATTGTAATGACTCGTATTTTACCTATAGGAGGATCGTAAAATATTAATTTTAAATTCATATTGGGTCAAGCGATGCTATAAATTTAAATAACATCGAGTATTGACTTTTTGACCCTTAGAAATTTTAATGGACGATTTTGACCCTTAAAATGAAGGATACGGCTTGTCGGACGTAGGTTAAATAGGCAGATTTAAAAAAAATTCATATTTCAAATCCATTAGGTCTATAAAGTTTATAAGATTATTAGATACAATCTAATGAAGTTATAAAAAAAAATCTTATTTTATTTAAAATGTTTAAAAGGAGTTTCAAATTTAATTTGAATTTAAATACATATTAATAAATGTATCAAATGTTAAGTCTCTGTTTCTAGTGTTTTAGTGATGATAATTAGATCATCATATGTTTCTAGTATATAACTATATTGTAGGAGAAAGAGCTACAACAAAGACATATGACAACTACCAAGAAGGATAGAACGCATTCAAGAAATTCAAAGATCGTCAAAATAGATTATGTATATGGTCATAGAATTATATGTAAAATATCCTTAGTATCTTATATATACACATATACACGCCTGCATACACAACTAATTACAAAGAGAACGTTACATCTAAGTTTTTTAAATTTACGCACTTCAGTTGACTGAGGTATTTTCTTAGTCGTGTAACGATCCCGTTTTTAAGCCAAATTTAATTTAGTAATTAATATAATTTTTAGAATTAGTTTGTGAGCTAAATTGAATTTTTCCAAAACAAATATGATATGTTTTACTTATATGTATATATAAATAGATTGTAAATAGAATTTTGAATTTGAAATTCAAAAATATACATCTGAAAAATAAATTGGATTTAAAAACTCTATTTTAAAACTAATAAAAATATGTTTTCTAATATATATATATATGTATGTATGTATGTATGTGTATATCCATATATTGTGATTTGGAAGCTATATTTTGAATTTAATATAATAATTTTCAAAAGCTGTTTAAAGTTAAATTCTATATTTTGAAAATTCTAAAGATAAATATTTTTTATTTAAAAGTATGATAGCTTAAAATAAATATTAATAAAAAGGTTTATGTACTTTCTTTTAAATTTTTTACATAAAATAAGTATAGTTTGAATATATATAAAACATAATACTTAAATTATATAAAAACATATTAAAACATATAAATATAAAACTAAATTGAAAATATAATATAAAATTATGAAAAAAACATATAAATGTATGCATGTAACATTTGTAAGTATTAATATATGCAAAAGACAAATCTAAGCTAAAGATAACATGCATAAGAACAAGTGTCACACTTTTGATTTTCTTTAATTTTTAAAAATAAAGAAAACAAGCTATACATACACATCTACTCTCCTACACTTCATTTTCTTTCATTCAAATTTTATCAAAATTAAAACCTAAGAACAAACCAGAAAAATTTAACTAAAGCTAACAAATCTCTTACAAATTTTAGACCTGAAGCAAGCAAATGAAACAACAATCAAAATAAAATCAAACGTCAAGTTCAGATCAAAAATTCAAGTTCCAGTTTTTGAATCAAGTTGATGTTCCAAAGTAAAGATCAAATTGCAAATTTCAAACTGAAGTAAGTATGCAAAGATTCAACTCAACAAAATCAAAACAAAGCAGATCATCTCAAACTAAGTTTAAGAACCAAGTTTCAATTTTCAAAGATCAACATCATTATCTAGTTCAAAAGCTTCTCTGTTCCAAAATCTGGTGAGTAACATTTCTTTTTAAAAACTAGATCATTGGATAGACTGATACATACGAAGTTATGATGTGATCTATGCTTGCATGGTTGTGTAAATATGATTGCATGCCTGAGTATATGAACTTTTTGTGTATGTATGTCTGTGTAAAGGCATATACATCCTTGTTCAAAAATTTACAGGCTCATATTAAGTTAGAAAAATTCAATTCCCCTTCCTCCAATCTCTTTTAGGATTTGATCTTTGAATGAAATATGTTAGTATCAACCAGATTCTCTTTCTAAAAATAGTTTCAAGTGAATTACTTGAGTAGTTATTTCAAAAATAAGAAAGAACAGTGAAAAATCATTTAAAGTCAAAAATCAAGCATCCAAATTCCACGTTTTAATTATATGATCTGATTCATATTGAAGAATGGTGGTATTTTGATAATCATATATCATGATTTTTAAGATTGTGGTTGATGGGAATTCTCGAGTTGAAGGGGATTTGCATTTTTGTCAATTTCTGGTGATCGGCGAAGCTTTGGGCGTCGTGTTCGATGCTTGAGGTAGTTGGAAGTCTGGCGATCTTAGGAAAAATGCTCGGTGGATTTGTCAACCACCATGGTGGCCGGACGACGAGGATATAGGATTTAAGGACCTGATTTGGTCGATGTTGGTATTCGAGCTATTGCTCCGTCAACGTTGCATCGGGATTAACCACAAGTGGGGGGGAGGAAGCGTGGAACTCAGGCGAGGTTTTTAACACGAGCATGTGGGTTCTGGTGGTCAGAGGCGACAGTACGAGGTGGAGGTAACTGATGAGTTTTTTCCTGATATCGACATTTCTGCTCGATTTTGATTTCCAACAAATTCGAAGGAGCTGGGTGGTCAGGTTCGTCAACGCGGTCATCGCTGACATGTTAGGGGTCGGAATGTGGATCGGAGTTGGTCAGAACTTGTGTGCACGTGCATATGTGTCACTAATGTGTCTGTAAGTTTGGAGGAGGAGATGGTCTCGAGTGGATCTCGGGGAAATGATGTTGGAGCTCGGGTGTGTTCTCGGGTTGTTTGCGTGGGTTAATATGATTAACAGGTTTTAAAAATTTAAGTCAAAACAAAAGGAAGAAAAAAAGAAAAAAAAGTGGCTTGGGAAAGAGCTCGGGAATACTTGCATTTGGCTTGGGTGGGAACTCGAGTTGTCTCGGGTATATGCTGTAAAAGTTTTAAATTTTAAAATAAAACAAGTTTTAAAAGTTAAACAACTTCTTAAATAATTCTATTATATAATAATTATTTTATTTAAGTTTGGGAGTTAGTTAAAGGTTTCAAAATAAATTATTTTAAATAAAATAAGTTTAAAGTGTTTTAATATATAAACTTTATTTTAAATTAATCCTTATGTTTATTTTAAATAATGTAATAATGTAATTACGTAATAATTGAGAAGATGAAATGTTTATAATTCATTTGTTAATGATAAATTTATTAAACTAGTTTTAAAGGGGTTTCAAACAAAGGTATTGATTAAGTTTTCAAAATATAAGTATTGAAAAAGGTTTTCAAGCAAGTTTCAAAGATCGAGATTTTAAAGTATAATGTTTTTAAATTTGTTTTTTTTAAAATAATTATATATTAGGTTAATTATTTGATTTAAATTCCTAAGTGTTTTCAAAGAATTTAATGATGTAATTAAGTAAGTGTTTAAGATAAATATATTGAATTAATCAAAAGATCTCAAGTGATTTTATATGTTGATGATTAATTTCAAGCCTTTAATTTAAATAATTTTTAAATGATTTTATTAAATAATTAATTAAGGTAATGGTTTATCTTTGATTAATTAAGGACTTAAGTAATTAAGGGATAATTAGTTACTTAAAGAATAATTTCCAAATGCAAGTAATTAAAGAATAATTACTTAATGAAATTAATTAAAGGCTAATTAATTAATAATTAAAGGTTAGTTAATTATGTAATTAAAGGATAATTACTCAAAGGTTAATTACTTAATTTGTTAAAGGATGATTAATTAATGTGAGTGATTAAAGGATAATTACTTAAAGGATGATTACTTAATTAAAGGGTTAATTAATTAATGTAATTAATTAAGGGTTAATTAATCAATTTAATTAATTAAGGGGTCAATTAATTAATGTAAGTAATTAAGGGGTCAATTTGTTAATGTAATTAATTAAGGGTTAATTAATTAATGTAATTACTTAAGGGATAATTAATCAATGTAAGTAATTAAGGATAATTAATTAAGATGGATAACTAAGGTTGATTAATTAATTTCATAACAAACTAATTAATTAATGTTAATTAAGAAGGGTTATGTAATTTATTCATAAGTATTAATTTATTTGGTTTAAATTAAATTAATTATAAATTATGTTATTAATAAATCTTGCTTATGGATGCTTGGATTGATTAATTTCTCAAGTGTGTTAGCTCATGATTGTTATATGATATGAATTGCTTTGGATTGATTATGAATTGCTTTGGTTTGAAACATGATAAATGTAATTTATTTATCTGTAATGTATTGATGTGTGAATATGAACTCCTGAATTAAATTAAAATTGTATATTTAAACAACATGGCCTTTAACACGACATTTGAATTTCGATGAGATCGGGAGTTGGATTCCAAATGGTTATCCGAAAACCATATCGTATCTTAAAGGCAGATCTTTTGTTTAAAAGGTTAAAAATGAAAATCTATATCCATATGTTTTAAAATAAGCGCTCATTATTCAGAAAGGCCGAGGGAGGACATTAAGTCATAAAATCCATTCCGAATAATAATACGAAGAAATGGGATCGCATTTGAAGATGGTGGTTGAAGACCGGGTATTTTCAAAAATGAAAGGATTACCTGTCGATTGTCTCTGTATTGAGTTGCTCCGGTATAGAGATTACCCTATATGATGGGGAGTCCGAATGTGATTAGGGGATATCCGAATTTGCAGGGACCATTTCCTTAATTAGACGAATTGCCTTCGGTTCCATTCAGACCCAGGATAGACTTGTATGGATGTATGTCTGACGTTACACTTTGAGAAATAAATAGTTTCTATCAAATACATTTCTGTTTGGTGGCAGAGAATTTATTCTCTTAGCTTAACACCCTTCTTTGAGACATACGAACTCAGAGGTTATATAGTTGATGGTTTATTAGTGATATATTCCCAATTTGGTAATGTGGCATGCTAAGTGCTGAGCATTGGATGATCAAAGCATGGTTTTCGTGTAAAGCGTAGCTTTGTGGGACGAGACTTTAATTTGAACCTCACACCCCGGAAATGGTCAAACAGGAAAGGATGCAGCAATGTTATGGGGTTCGCGATCCTCCGAGTATGTGCATTTCCTTTTGGATAAAAAGTGATATCATGGTATGGAGCCAAGATATTTTACTTATGTGGTTGTTAGAATTTGTTGTGTGGCGCCTTGGTAAAGGTCAGTTACGACTGGGGGTTGCATACTCGTTATAGTTAGTTACTTTGTTACAGAGGTAACCCGGCTTTGTTTTGGTAGAGATCCGGTTAGGTGCTTGGGATGTCCCTCCAGAGGCGTACCCATTTGTATAAAGGAAGTTCTTAGACTTGACCATTTGTTGGAAATCCAAACAAAACAATACGAGCCCTTTATGGTTTTAGTTGTAGAACCTACCATTTAACATGGAAGCTATAGTAGGCATACTATAATGGTACGTATGCTGGCTATGATTAATATTATACTTTCAAAAAGTTTTTTGCACACCATGCACTAATAATAATATCAAAAGGATTTTCGCGTATCAAGCATATTTGACTACTATAAGGAGAAACCTCCTCCATGTGTGCGATTGCATTGAGTGTGTGCCGGGAGACCCTATGTTAATTTAATTTTCCAAAAAGCATAATGGATTTATTTCTTTTCTTTTTGTTCAAATAACTATTTTATGTTTGCTCACACCAGTACCATGACTGACTTGGAGTTTATTTTCCCTTACCTAAACTTTGGGTGCCCATAATTTTCCACACGGACAGCCTAGAGTCAGGTTATTAGTAGGTTCTAGAGCTAAGAGTAGATGTGTATTTGAAAGCCTTTGGTTTGGAAGCCTTAGTCTTTGGAGCTTTTGGTTTTGAGCTTTTTGCTTTGGAGCTTTGGAAATGATGATGCAGTATGTTGGACTCGCTCTCTTTCCCGCTCTCTCTCTTTGAAGATCTTGTAGATGTTGTCATTCTGCTGTTATTTTTCCGCTATTGTGTATATATTGTCTCTGATGTTGGGCATTTGTTGTAGAATGTTGTATCCATTTGGTGTATCAGTAAAAGTCATTTTGTTTCCGCCGTGTTGTTTTTATCTAATGTATTATAGCTCCAGCGAACAGGCCTCCAATGTTTGAATCTCCAGCATTTGTATACGGGTGATGTATTGGATGCCTATTTTCGAAGGTCCGATTTTGGATCGTCACATTTGGTATCATAGCTAAAGGTTGAGTAAGAACTTTAGTTTCGGAGGATAACTCATTAGGTGACTCATTAGAGATAGGGTTAGAAATGCCGTAGCATGAGTATCCCTAAGATATCTTATCCATATGCCTCATTTAATGAGTGCAAGAAGAGGATGAGGTAGGGGAAAGAGGAGTACAACTACAAATGGTTAAGACCTTGCAATAACAGTAATGGAAGGAGCATCTCTTCACATCCAACTCCAGCCAAATCTGGCAGAGTTATATCGGAATTTCTCAAGGCTTGGAGGAAACCCATTCAAAGGCACGGAGACTATTATAGAAGCGCAAGCTTGGATTCGATCTTGTGAGAGGATTTTGAAAAGATTGAAATTGGATGATGATCAAAGGAGATTGATGGCTTCCTGACAGCTCCAGGAAGAAGCTTTGGTATGGTGGGCGACCATTACTTTGGCCAAATCGGAGGATGAGTTTACATAGGATAGATTCAAGAAAGTATTTGAGCAGCGTTATATGCCTTCCGCTGGTATTTCTAGGATGTATCAAGAAGATTACCTTGTCTCTTATTTATGATAAAATTGTTGGAGTTCTATTCGACACTGGAGCCACATATAGTTTTATTTCCTAGCAAACCGTAGAAGAGTTGAATCTTCAACCCGAATTCATAGTCGAATCTATTAGTGTGAAGAACTCAGTAGGAAGCCTTGAGAATCTTTGTTTACTTTGTAGAAAGGTTCCTATTTTGTATTCTCATCATCAGTTTCCTATCAATTTTTCGTTCTTGACTTTAATAAATTTGAGATTTTACTTGGAATGAATTGGTTAACAAAATATGAAGCTAAATTAGATTGTATCGATAGAAAGATTTCGGTCAAAACCAAATTTGAGAATTTGGTTGTGATTTCTTGTGAGGATCCATGTTCGAAGAAGCACAAGCTAATGTATTGTCGGGTCAGAATACCCTAAAGTAGAGTTTGGAATCCATACCTATTGTTCGAGAATTTCTTGATATATTTGAAGAAGTTAAGTCTTTACCTCCGCATAGGGAAATTGAATTTAGAATCGACTTGATCCCCAATGCCCGTCACGTTGTGCATGCAAGTCGTAGGATGGAACAAAGGAAAGAGTAGAGTTAGTTAAGAAAACACAATATTTACTAGAGAAAGGATTCATACGACCTATTTGTTCCAGTTGGGGTGCAGCTATAGTATTTGTAGCCAAATCCGATGGATCTTTGAGATTGTGCGCAGATTATCGTGATCTTAATAAGCTAACCCTTACGAATAAATTTCCTTTGCCCCGAATCGACGACCTGTTCGATCAATTGCATGGTGCTCAATTCTTTTCCAAGATGGACCTAGCCCAAGGATTCCATCAACTGAGAATTGCGGAAGATTGTACCTAGGGAACTCTAGATAGTATTAGGAAAGCCTATTCGGATTTATGTCAGGATAGTTAGGAATGTTTGTTTGAGTGAATTGTTTGCTTTGGTTGTTAGTGTATGGCTGATATGTATGATTGGATTGTTTGAAATAAAAGCTTTGGGATTATCTTTTACTTTCAAATTTCGAGGACGAAATTTTCTTAAGGGGGGAATTTGTAACGATCCCGTTTTTAAGCCAAATTTAATTTAGTAATTAATACAATTTTTAGAATTAATTTGTGAACTAAATTGAATTTTTTCAAAACAAATAAGATACGTGTTCATTTATATGTATATATAAACAGATAGTAAATAGAATTTTGAATTAGAAATTCAAAAATAAATATCTTAAAAATAAACTGGATTTAAAAACTCTATATTTTAAACTAATAAAAATATGTTTTCTAATATATATATATATATATGTATATATATATATATATATGTATGTATGTATGTATGTATGTATGTATATGTATATCTATATATTGTGATTTGAAAGTTATATTTTGAATTTAAAATAATAATTTTCAAAAGCTGTTTAAAGTAAAATTCTATTTTTTAAAAACTCTAAAGATAAATATTTATTTAAAAGTATGATAGCTTAAAATAAATATTAATAAAAAGGTTTATGTACTTTCTTTTAAAAAATTTACAAAAAATAAATATAGTTTGAATATATATATATATAAAATAATACTTAAATTATATAAAAACATATTGAAACACATAAATATAAAACTAAATTAAAATATAATATAAAATTATAAAAAATCATATAAATGTATGCATTTAACATTTGTAAATATTAATACATGCAAAAGACAAATTTGAGCTAAAGATAACATGCATAAGAACAAGTGTCACACTTTTGATTTTCTTTTATTTTTAAAAACAAGGAAAACAGGCTATATATACACAACTACTCACCTACCCTTCATTTTCTTTCATCCAAATTTTATCAAAATTAAAACCTGAGAACAAACCAGAAAATTTAACTAAAGTAAACAAATCTCTTACAAATTTTAGGCCTGAAGCAAGCAAATCGAACAACAATCAAAACAAAATCAAACATCTTGTTTAGATCAAAAATTCAAGTTCAAGTTTTTGAATCAAGTTGTTGTTCCAAAGTAAAGAACAGATTGCAAATTTCAAACCGAAGTAATTAAGCAAAGATTCAACTCAACAAAATAAAAAAAAGCTGATCATCTCAAACTAAGTTCAAGAACCAAGTTTCAGTTTTCAAAGATCAACATCATTTTCCAGTTCAAAAGCTTCTCTGTTCCAAAATCTGGCGAGTAACATTTCTTTTTAGAAACTAGATCATTAGATAGACTGAAACATACGAAGTTATGATGTAATATAAGCTTGCATGGTTGTGTGAATATGATTGAATGCCTGAATTTATGAAGTTTTTTTGTATGCATATCTGTGTGCAGGCATATACACCCCTGTTCAAAAATTTACAGGCTTATATTAAGTTAAAAAAAACATTCAATTCCTCTTCCTCCATTCTCTTTTAGGATTTGATCTTTAAATGAAATATGTTAGTATCAACCAGATTCTATTTCTAAAAATAGTTTCAATTGAATTATTTGAGTAATTATTTCAAAAATAAGAAAAAACAGTGAAAAATCATTTAAAGTCAAAAAATCGAGTATCCAAATTCCACGTTTTAGTTATATGATCTAATTTGTATTGAAGAATGGCGATTTTTGATAACCATATCATGATTTTTAAGATTGTGGTTGATGAGAATTCTCTAGTTGAACGAAATTTGCATTTTCGTCAATTTCTGGCGTTCAGCGAAGGTTCGGGTGTCGTGTTCGATGTTGGAGGTAGCTGGAAGTCTAGAGATCTTAGAAAAAATGCTCGATGGATTTTTCAACCACCGTGGTGGCCGGACGACGAGGATATAGGATTAAAGGACCTGATTTGGTCGAGGTTGGTATTCGAGCTGCTGCGCCATCAACGTTGGGGATTGACCGCATGTGGGGGAAAGGAAGTGTGGAGCTCAAGCGAGGTTCTTAATGCGAGCATGTGGGTTCTGGTGGTCAGAGGCAACGCTACGAGGTGGAGGTAGCTGATGAGTTTTTTCTTGATATCGACATTTCTGCTCGATTTTGATTTCCGATGAATTCGAAGGAGCTAGGTGGTCGGGTTCATCAATGAGGTCGTCGCCGATGTGTTGGAGGTTGTAGCGTGGAACGGAGTTGGTCAGAGCTCATGTGCACGTGCACATGTGTCAGTAATGTGTCAGTAAGTTTGGAGGAGGAGATAGTCTTAAGTGGATCTCGAGGAAATGATGTTGGAGCTTCGTTGTGTTCTCGGGTTGTTTACGTGGGTGTAACGCCCCACTCCGAGACCCACTCTAGTAAAGAGTATTACGGAGTAATACCGTCTACTAGAACGGAGAATAGAGTATAATGGAAGCGACCATATGTAATCAAGCTATAACTATCTACTGAATACGTCGAATAGGTGGTTTTCTTTTCTCAAGTGGTTCGACATATTCAATAAATATTTATAACGAAACTACAATGGCTAAGAAAATAGGTTCAGAACAAACATAATACAAAATGATAACATCATCATCACAGAACAGTCACATAACAGTCACAGAACATAGGTACAATATATCGTCAATACAGATCCAAGTACTATAAGTGGGTACAAAGCCACTGCTCACATATGTGAGTCAAAAATATGTACATATCAAAGTTCGAATAAAACAGAGTAGCGGAATAGTGGACAAATAAAAGCGCTATCTATCAGCATAGCAGATGATGTCCAAGCAGAAGCACATAAGCTAAGTCCAGAGACCTAACCTGAAACAACTCGGTCTGACCCGAGCGAAAACACGCGGGTCAGGCTAGCTAAATAATCAGTAATAACTGAGATATATATAATAATGCAGTACATAAATAAAACAATACTTCTTCAAAGAGAAGAGTAATATGGACTACATGAATATAATGACGATCCCTAATCATCAATAAACAGTAAAAATCTCCAAAGAGAATACAAACACCAACGTGTTAAATAAATAAAATCGCCACATATCATCGGCGTAGCCAAAGCTATATAAAGTTGCTCATAGGTAATAATCCCAAAAGTGACCAGAGTCTAAAATCAATGCCCAAGCAAAGATCGATGCTCCAAAGAGCAATAGGGATATACTAAAAAGTCAATGACATCAAATACTGAAAAACGTGTCCAGAGACACTGTGAATCCACAAGGTAATCGCACTTACATCGTATGGTTCCATAGAACCAACACCGAATGGCGATACTCGAATGGATATAAAAATCATCAGATAATACAAATATTGCACGTGCACCGACCAGAGTCGTTGTTGCCAAGTACTGTAGAGTTGTGATCGATCACTCGCACAGATGCGGAACGCGCGAAACGGCAAGATCCTTCCCAGAAGGATAAAGGCCCAGAGGCACATGCCGAATAAAAACTGCTCCATAGAGCAGGTGTCCAGAGACGTTTGCCCAGAGGCGTGGTGACCCAGAGGTCCAGTACTGGCCGCCCAGAGGCTAATGTGTCACAAACTTCTTGGAGAGGAACCCGTAAAGTGTTAACAATGAGTCCCATACCCCACGTTCACACTAAACGGTTTACTAACCAATAGCTTGCTCACACTCCAATAATAAAAAGTCCACCTCGTATCATCGGTAAACTAGACCCAAAGGTCAAAACGATCAATCGAATAGGTCGGGGATTAACCGGAAAGAAAATACACACGGTTCCATAGGCCGGAGATTTCCTAACCGTTTAAGCACCTTTCCACTTCGCTCGATGTGCTAAAAGTGAGTGTGAGATTTTTGTTATAGAAAATAATGTGCGAAACGGATTTATAATTGATTTTGAAATCACTTTAAAACGGTCTTTTGAAAAGTCTCCTATTATGGAGTAATTAATTTAATAATTAAAATAATATTATATAATAATTTTCAAAAGCCATTTTGGAGTGAAAAATCCTTTTAAATCCTTTTTATAAAGCCCGTGTACGAAATCCAGAGACAAATCTCAAAGAAATCGACGAAAACCAGAAAATCATCAAAAATATTATTAAGTGTTTGAAACCATTCAAAAACTGCTGCGAACCCAAGTTCGGCAATTTATTTGGACCACCAAACTGTGTCCAAATGGCATGAAAACTGGTAGGCATATAGTCCAACATCCCTACTTTAAGATGCAAAAAGAATTTCTGGATTCCGAGTTGAGACGAAGCGGTGGCGACCTCTCAAATTTGAACCCAGAAAAAGATTCACACTGTTTACCAACAGCGACCAGAGTTCAACTTCGACACGAAATTCGAAGCAGAAAACGAACTCCAATGTTGCCCAAATTTTCCAGAGATGGTGTTCGAAACTCCACCTTTCCAACGAGACCAAAAAACGGCTAATTCCGACTTCCGATGCGATCGTGGCGGCATCGCGAAGTGGAGACAAAAATCTGGAAACAGAGGTGATGTTCGTTTTTTTTTTTTTTATAAAGCCCATCCCGCCTGGGCTGGGTAAAATAGCAAGCCCCCAGCCTAATTGGGCTGGGCGGAGCAATTGCCCCCAGCCCAATTGGGCTGGGGTGCAACCAACGCCCCCAGCCCAATTGGGCTGGGGTGCAACCACTGTCCCCAGCCCAATTGGGCTGGGGCGGAACAATTGCCCCAGCCCAATTGGGCTGGGGCGGAACCCCAGCCCAATTGGGCTGGGGCGCAACTGATGTCCCCATCCCAATTGGGCTGGGGCGCAACCTTTGTCCCCAGCCCAATTGGGCTGGGGCGTAACCCATGTCCCCAGCCCGAAGCGGGCTGGGGCGTAACCCATGTCCCCAGCCCGAAGCGGGCTGGGGTGGTGAAACCTGCGCCAGCCCATGTGGGCTGGCTTGCTTCTGGCTAGCCCCTCTGGGCTAGCCCACTGCACCTGGGCAGCAGCCTGGGTGCAACCCAGGGCCCTGTTTCAGGCTGTTTTCAGCCTGCATATTTCCAGCAAGCTGTTTTTTGTGTTTTTAATGATTTTGGGTGTTTTTTTTCAGTTTTTTTGGCATCAAAAAATCACTAATAACAATCACTAATCACCATATAATGATTATTACACTAAATTAAAGGAAACATAGGCCAAAGCTTAGCATTACAACTAGCATTAATTACTAATCCATAGTAATTACCATAATGAAGAAAAGTATCAAATGGTTTGAGTGCACAATATGAAGCAAGCCAAACTCCTCAACCCCAAAGCAATGATCAAGATGCTTCATGGACCCAAAATCAACAAAGAAAACAAAATAATAATTACTACAAGATGATAGAGATAAATGGGGATTAAGAAGGAGGATTAGAGAATAGGAGAGATTGCATTACCTTTCTTCTTCTCTTTTCTTTTTCTTTTAGGATTAAACTAATTTATGAAGAGAAGGAGATGGAGCTTCTAAATGGAGGCCATTAATTTTGTTTAGATTTATGTTTTAGGAATTTATGAAGAGGAGGAGGGTTAGGGTTTATGAGAGGGGTTTGAGATATTAAATAGGAGTGGGTTGGTTAATGGGTTATGGTAAGAGGGTTTAGAAACCCATTAGGACTTAGTTTATTTTCTAAGTTATCATGTGAAAAAAAATCCTAATAAGCATTCTAGTTTTAATTAAAACCATGTAATCATCTCATTTGGCCCATTAACCCATAATCACTTTTTATTTAAAAATTCCCCATTTCAACCCAAAATATTTTAATTTGCAAACCAATTGCAAATTTAAATTCCCAAAAATTTGTTTAGCTCCCTTTTTAACTTAAAATCATAATTTTAATTCATTATTCGGTAATTGCAATCTCAGGGTTGTTACAGACTCCCCCCCTTAAGGATATTGCGTCCCCGCAATTCCTTAAATATCGAAGTCGTCTATAACATCTAATCCACACAAGGAATACAGAAGATAAAATATAGATGCTCACCCATGCCGGAAGATGAAAGAAAACCAGGATAAGTACGCTCGATGAATTCTCTGGTCTCCCAAGTGCAGTCCTTAGGATTAGACGACCATTGTATCTTCACAAGTGGAACCACTTTGTTTCGGAGACGTCTGATCTCCGAATCAAGCACACGAAGAGGTTGCTGCTCTATAGATAGATCGGGTGAGATCTCCAAATCAGGTACGATATGAGGCTCGATAATATAATCAGGATTGCACACACACTTGCGAAGCTGAGAAACATGGAACACATCATGTATTCCAGAGAAATGAGCAGGTAGAGCCACACGATAAGCAACAGGGCCGATGCGTTCCGTAATAGGAAATGGTCCAATATAGCGAGGAGCCAATTTCCCTGTGGAGCTGAAACGCACAACCCCCTTCATAGGAGAAATCCGAATAAAGACAGAATCGCCAATGGAGAACTCAAGATGCTTCCTACGGTTGTCCGCGTAGGATTTCTGGCGGTCCTGTGCCTCTCTCATTCTCTGGCGGATAAGAACAATCTTTTTAGAAGATTCCCGAACTGAATCTGGACCAAGAATAAGCTTCTCGCCAGATTCTAACCAACAAGCAGGAGAGCGACATGGCCTTCCGTATAGAGCCTCGAAAGGTGCCATGCCAATACTAGACTGATAGCTGTTGTTGTAGGAGAACTCTACAAGCGGTAAGTGATCCTCCCAACTACCTCCGAAATCCAGAATACAACAGCGCAAAAGATCCTCCAAAACACGATTCACCCTCTCCGTCTGACCGTCGGTCTGAGGATGATAAGCAGTCGAGAGATTCAGCTTTGTGCCCAAAACGGACTGTAGGCACTTCCAAAAGTGACTAGTAAAGATAGTGTCTCGATCACAGACGATAGAGCTAGGAATGCCATGAAGTCGAACGACTTCCTTCACATATAGCTTGGCAAGCTGAGGAGCAGTCCGAGTGGACTTAATAGGGATAAAATGAGCCGCTTTGGTCAAGCGATCAACAATAACCCAGATAGAAGTATGGCCTGACCTCGATCGAGGCAGACCGTCAATAAAATCCATGGATATCTGATCCCATTTCCATAATGGAATCTCTAGCGGCTGAAGAAGACCAGATGGACGCTGATGCTCGGCTTTGATCTGTTGACAAGTCATGCAACGGCTTACATAACTTGCAACATTTCTCTTTAAACCCTCCCAATAATATAGCCGGCACATATCGGCATACATCTTACTCGAACCAGGATGTATAGTGTACTTAGTGCGATGGCACTCGTCTAGAATGTCACGCCTAAGTGATAAATCAGATGGTACAACAATACGGTTCTTCCTACGAAGACACCGATGAAAATCCAGAGAATAATCCAGCAATGTCTCATCACTGGATCCCGACTCGAGAAGATGAATAAGATGCAATAAGTCTGGATCCTGCCGTTGAGCATGGGCAATGCGATCCAATAAGATAGGACGAGCTTCCAAAATAAATAATAAGACAGGAGCATCAGAAGATGGAGCTCGATCTCTAATATCACATAAAGATAGAGTATCAAGAACATCCCACTCGGCAATCATCATAGAAACTACCGCCGAGTGCTTGCGACTGAGCGCATCTGCAACTCGATTACCCTTGCCAGGGGTATACCGAATATCTAAATCATATGAGGCGAGAAACTCAAGCCATCGCTGCTGCCTCATATTGAGATCCCTCTGACTGAATAGATACTTCAGTGACTTGTGATCGGTGTAAAGAGTGAAGCGTTCGCCTAATAGAAAGTGACGCCACGTCTTCAAGGCAAAGACGATAGCTGCTAACTCAAGATCATGAGTAGGATAGCGAACCTCATTCGGACACAGTTGCCTGGAAGCATAAGCAACTACCCGATCCTTCTGCATAAGCACAGCACCGAGCCCGCTACCACAAGCGTCGGTGTAAACAACAAGATCCTGGTTACTCTCAGGAACCACAAGAATAGGAGCATGAGTGAGAAGTTCCTTCAATCGCTGAAAAGAAGCTTCACACTTATCAGACCAAATAAAGCGAACACCCTTACGAGTCAGCGTCGTAAGGGGAAGTGCAACTCGAGAGAAATCCTTAACAAACCGACGGTAATAACCCGCCAGACCAAGGAAGCTGCGAATATCATGAACGTTCTCGGGCTGCTTCCAATTCTGAATAGCTTCGATCTTGGCAGGATCGACAGAAACACCCTCCGATGATACAATGTGGCCCAAGAACTTGACCTTGCTCTCCCAGAAATGGCACTTGGAGAGCTTGGCCTTAAGCTGATGCTGACGAAGAGTATCCAAGACAATCCGCAAATATGAGCATGCTCTGCCTCGGATCTAGAGTAAATAAGAATATCGTCGATGAATACCAAAACGAATCTATCGATGTATTCCCGGAATACTCGATTCATAAGATCGACGAAGAAAGCCGGTGCGTTCGTCAAGCCGAATGGCATGACCAGCCACTCAAAAGAACCATAACGAGTGCGGAAAGCGGTAAGAGGAATGCTATCTTCCGCAACTCGGAGCTGATGAAATCCGGTGGCAAGGTCGAGCTGTGAAAAGACCTTCGCACCGCTCAACTGATCAAACATATCGTCTATCCGTGGCAATGGATAACGATTTCTGATGGTCAACTCATTAAGCTTGCGATAGTCAATGCAAAGCCTAAGAGAGCCATCGGGCTTCTTAACGAAGACCACAGCAGCACCCCATGGCGAAGAACTGGACCGAATGAGCTGCTTCGCCTCAAGCTCTACTAACTGCTTCCTGAGTTCCTCATTCTCTTTAGTAGACATCCTCGTGGGAGGACGCCCAACTGGGTGGGAGCCTGGAATGAGATCGATGCGGAACTCAATGGCCCGCTTTGGCGGCAGGCCAGATACTGGCTCGAATATATCGGGGAAATCCCGAACGATAGGAATACGAGATATGTCCAAATCCTCATCTCGTGAATCAAAAGAAAATAAAGTAACATCAGAAAGCCCAACATCCTGAAGAGCAATAGCTAATGGAGCGGACGAGTCAGGATGACGAAGAAATAATATCCGCTCCGAACAAATAATTTTGGCGTCGTGCTGAGCGAGCCAATCCATGCCAAGAATCATGTCAAAGCCCAAATACTCCATAACGTGCAGATTCGCACGGAAAGAAAATCCACAAAGATCAATATCAACATCCTCACAAAGCAAGCTAAGGGTCGTGGATCCGCCGATGGGATTCACGATCCTTAGGGAAGAAACCAAACAAGTAACATCCAAAGATAAAACATCTACTAGCTCCTTTGATACGAATGAGTGAGAAGCACCCGTATCAAAGAGAACTCTACAAGATCTGCCATGAAATAAAATAGAACCTTCGAGAACGGAAGGATGCGTACCTCGAGGCTGAGCTGAAGATGTAGGAGCCTTGGCAGCATTAAGCTTGCCAGGCTTGGCACTAGCTGGAGCAATAAGACAAGTGGAGATCCTGTGTCCCTCCTTCTTGCAAAAGGTACAATAGAGAGGTTTGGGACACTCTCGAATAAAGTGATCTGGAGAACCGCAGTTGAAGCATTTCCTCGGAGGACGGGTTCCACTAGGCTGTGACTGAATCTGAGGCTGAGTCTGAGGCTGAGCTTGGACAGCAGAACTGCCAGTCTTCTTCTTCTTGTTCCAAGGCTTGTTCTTCTGAAATGGACCCCGCTTCTGGTTGGGGTTTTTGGAACCCCCACGATCATCATCACTATGCTCCATCTCAACTGACTCAAGATGTAGGGCTGCATCGACTAGCTTCTCGAATGAGAGCTCAAGCTGTAGCATAAGATGCCTCTTCAGATATTTCTTCAAGCCCTCAACAAATTTGAGGTTCCTCTTATAAGGAGTAGCAATAAACTCAAGGCCGTACTTGGACAAGGCCTCGAAGGAAGAGACATAGTCGGATACGGAGGACTTCCCCTGCTTGAGATCAAGAAAGCGGCGAGCAAGGGAGTTCTTCTCAGACTCTGGGATGAATTTGAGCTCAAATCTCTGACGAAACTGAGCCCAAGTAAGTGTGGTCTCATCGACCTCGGCAATAAGTAGTTCGTACCAATCCAGGGCACGACTCAGAAGCTGACTAGAAGCAATAAGAACACGGTCATGATCCGGGATATCCATACGAGTGAAAATGCGCTCGCATATCCGAATCCAAGCCTGGACCTCTAAGACATTCTCGGAGCCACTGAACGGCTTCCCTCCGAGATGGGTAAAATCACTGCAGAGACGCGCAAAAACAGACATGCGCGGAGTATCAGCAACTGGGGCTGGAGACTGAGAATGAGAATGAGAATTCCGAACCAGCTCCATGATCTGGTCGGTAGTCATGAATACGCCCTCTGGATGAGTGTTGCTGGACTGCCCAGCAGCACTAGTCTGACGTGTGGTTCTCCCTCTTCCCCTTCCAGACATACTGAAAGTCAAACGGGAATTAGAGTTAGACATGATTCAATGATAGATACTTAATTAAGGAATACTACGGAATATAATAAATTCCTACACATATTCCTAACTTATCTATCAATAAGCATAAGGAAGGGATTTGATTTAATTCGGATCCAATTAAAATGTATTGTACTAAGTGTATCCGTTCTGTGTTTGTTATGCTTAATTCTGAACCTTAGCTCTGATACCAAACTGTAACGCCCCACTCCGAGACCCACTCTAGTAAAGAGTATTACGGAGTAATACCGTCTACTAGAACGGAGAATAGAGTATAATGGAAGCGACCATATGTAATCAAGCTATAACTATCTACTGAATACGTCGAATAGGTGGTTTTCTTTTCTCAAGTGGTTCGACATATTCAATAAATATTTATAACGAAACTACAATGGCTAAGAAAATAGGTTCAGAACAAACATAATACAAAATGATAACATCATCATCACAGAACAGTCACATAACAGTCACAGAACATAGGTACAATATATCGTCAATACAGATCCAAGTACTATAAGTGGGTACAAAGCCACTGCTCACATATGTGAGTCAAAAATATGTACATATCAAAGTCCGAATAAAACAGAGTAGCGGAATAGTGGACAAATAAAAGCGCTATCTATCAGCATAGCAGATGATGTCCAAGCAGAAGCACATAAGCTAAGTCCAGAGACCTAACCTGAAACAACTCGGTCTGACCCGAGCGAAAACACTCGGGTCAGGCTAGCTAAATAATCAGTAATAACTGAGATATATATAATAATGCAGTACATAAATAAAAAAATACTTCTCCAAAGAGAAGAGTAATATGGACTACATGAATATAATGACGATCCCTAATCATCAATAAACAGTAAAAATCTCCAAAGAGAATACAAACACCAAAGTGTTAAATAAATAAAATCGCCTCATATCATCGGCGTAGCCAAAGCTATATAAAGTTGCTCATAGGTAATAATCCCAAAAGTGACCAGAGTCTAAAATCAATGCCCAAGCAAAGATCGATGCTCCAAAGAGCAATAGGGATATACTAAAAAGTCAATGACATCAAATACTGAAAAACAGTGTCCAGAGACATTGTGAATCCACAAGGTAATCGCACTTACATCGTATGGTTCCATAGAACCAACACCGAATGGCGATACTCGAATGGATATAAAAATCATCAGATAATACAAATATTGCACGTGCACCGACCAGAGTCGTTGTTGCCAAGTACTGTAGAGTTGTGATCGATCACTCGCACAGATGCGGAACGCGCGAAACGGCAAGATCCTTCCCAGAAGGATAAAGGCCTAGAGGCACATGCCGAATAAAAACTGCTCCATAGAGCAGGTGTCCAGAGACGTTTGCCCAGAGGCGTGGTGACCCAGAGGTCCAGTACTGGCCGCCCAGAGGCTAATGTGTCACAAACTTCTTGGAGAGGACCCCGTAAAGTGTTAACAATGAGTCCCATACCCCACGTTCGCACTAAACGGTTTACTAACCAATAGCATGCTCACACTCCAATAATAAAAAGTCCACCTCGTATCATCGGTAAACTAGACCCAAAGGTCAAAACGATCAATCGAATAGGTCGGGGATTAACCGGAAAGAAAATACACACGGTTCCATAGGCCGGAGATTTCCTAACCGTTTAAGCACCTTTCCACTTCGCTCGATGTGCTAAAAGTGAGTGTGAGATTTTTGTTATAGAAAATAATGTGCGAAACGGATTTATAATTGATTTTGAAATCACTTTAAAACGGTCTTTTGAAAAGTCTCCTATTATGGAGTAATTAATTTAATAATTAAAATAATATTATATAATAATTTTCAAAAGCCATTTTGGAGTGAAAAATCCTTTTAAATCCTTTTTATAAAGCCCGTGTACGAAATCCAGAGACAAATCTCAAAGAAATCGACGAAAACAGAAAATCATCAAAAATATTATAAGTGTTTGAAACCATTCAAAAACTGCTGCGAACCCAAGTTCGGCAATTTATTTGGACCAGCAAACTGTGTCCAAATGGCATGAAAACTGGTAGGCATATAGTCCAACATCCCTACTTTAAGGTGCAAAAAGAATTTCTGGATTCTGACTTGAGACGAAGCGGTGGCGACCTCTCAAAGTTGAACCCAGAAAAAGATTCACACTGTTTACCAACAGCGACCAGAGTTCAACTTCGACACGAAATTCGAAGCAGAAAACGAACTCCAATGTTGCCCAAATTTTCCAGAGATGGTGTTCGAAACTCCACCTTTCCAACGAGACCAAAAACGGCGAATTCCGACTTCCGATGCGATCGTGGCGGCATCGCGAAGAGGAGACAAAAATCTGGAAACAGAGGTGATGTTCGTTTTTTTTTTTTTTTTTTATAAAGCCCAGCCCGCCTGGGCTGGGTAAAATAGCAAGCCCCCAACCCAATTGGGCTGGAAGGAGCAATTGCCCCCAGCCCAATTGGGCTGGGGTGCAACCAACGCCCCCAGCCCAATTGGGCTGGGGTGCAACCACTGTCCCCAGCCCAATTGGGCTGGGGCGGAACAATTGCCCCAGCCCAATTGGGCTGGGGCGGAACTTCTGTCCCCAGCCCAATTGGGCTGGGGCGGAACAATTGCCCCAGCCCAATTGGGCTGGGGCGGAACCCCAGCCCAATTGGGCTGGGGCGCAACTGATGTCCCCAGCCCAATTGGGCTGGGGCGCAACCTTTGTCCCCAGCCCAATTGGGCTGGGGCGTAACCCATGTCCCCAGCCCGAAGCGGGCTGGGGTGGTGAAACCTGCGCCAGCCCATGTGGGCTGGCTTGCTTCTGGCTAGCCCCTCTGGGCTAGCCCACTGCACCTGGGCAGCAGCCTGGGTGCAATCCAGGGCCCTGTTTCAGGCTGTTTTCAGCCTGCATATTTCCAACAAGCTGTTTTTTGTGTTTTTAATGATTTTGGGTGTTTTTTTTCAGTTTTTTTGGCATCAAAAAATCACTAATAACAATCACTAATCACCATATAATGATTATTACACTAAATTAAAGGAAACATAGGCCAAAGCTTAGCATTACAACTAGCATTAATTACTAATCCATAGTAATTACCTTAGTGAAGAAAAGTATCAAATGGTTTGAGTGCACAATATGAAGCAAGCCAAACTCCTCAACCCCAAAGCAATGATCAAGATGCTTCATGGACCCAAAATCAACAAAGAAAACAAAATAATAATTACTACAAGATGATAGAGATAAATGGGGATTAAGAAGGAGGATTAGAGAATAGGAGAGATTGCATTACCTTTCTTCTTCTCTTTTCTTTTTCTTTTAGGATTAAACTAATTTATGAAGAGAAGGAGATGGAGCTTCTAAATGGAGGCCATTAATTTTGTTTAGATTTAGGTTTTAGGAATTTATGAAGAGGAGGAGGGTTAGGGTTTATGAGAGGGGTTTGAGATATTAAATAGGAGTGGGTTGGTTAATGGGTTATGGTAAGAGGGTTTAGAAACCCATTAGGACTTAGTTTATTTTCTAAGTTATCATGTGAAAAAAAATCCTAATAAGCATCCTAGTTTTAATTAAAACCATGTAATCATCTCATTTGGCCCATTAACCCATAATCACTTTTTATTTAAAAATTCCCCATTTCAACCCAAAATATTTTAATTTGCAAACCAATTGCAAATTTAAATTCCCAAAAATTTGTTTAGCTCCCTTTTTAACTTAAAATCATAATTTTAATTCATTATTCGGTAATTGCAATCTCAGGGTTGTTACAGTGGGTTAATATGGTTAACAAGTTTTAAATTTTTAAATCAAAACAAAAGGAAGAAAAGAAAAGTGGCTTGGGGAAGAGTTCTGGAAAACTTACTTTTGGCTCGGGTGGGAATTAGAGATTTCTCGGGTATATGTTGTAAAAAATTTAAATTTTAAAATAAAACAAGTTTTAAAAGTTAAACAGCTTCATAATTATTTCTATTATATAATAATTATTTTATTTAAGTTTGGGAGTTAGTTAAAGGTTTCAAAATAAATTATTTTAAATAAATTAAGTTTAAAGTGTTTTAATATATAACCTTTATTTTAAATTAATCCTTATGTTTATTTTAAATAAATGTAATAATGTAATTTAGTAATTAATTTTGAAGATAAAATGTTTTTAATTCATTTGTTAATGATAAATTTATTAAACAAGTTTTAAAAGGGTTTCAAACAAAGGTATTGATCAAATTTTCAAAATATAAGTATTGAACAAGTTTTGCAAGCAAGTTTCAAAGATCGAGATTTTAAAGTATAATGTTATGAAATTTTTTTTGATTTAAAATAATTATATATTAGGTTAATTATTTGATTAAATTCCTATGTGTTTTCAAAGAATTTAATAATGTAATTAAGTAAGCGTTTAAGATAAATGTATTGAATTAATCAAAAGGTCTCAAGTGATTTTATATGTTGATGATTAATTATAATCCTTTAATATAAATAAGATTTAATTGATTTAATTAAATAATTATTTAACCTAATGGTTTATCTTTGATTCATTAAGGACTTAAGTAATTAAGGGATAATTAATTACTTAAAGAGTGATTTCCAAATGTAAGTAATTAAAGAATAATTACTTAATGAAATTAATTAAAGACTGATTAATTAATAATTAAGGGTTAATTAGTTAAGTAATTAAAGGATAATTACTTAAAGGTTAATTACTTAATATAGTTAATTAAAGAATGATTAATTAATGTGAGTAATTAAAGATAATTACTTAAAGGATAATTACTTAATTAAAGGGTTAATTAATTAATGTAATTAATTAAGGGTTAATTAATTAATGTAATTAATTAAGGGATAATTAACTAATGTAAGTAATTAAGGGGTTAATTTGTTAATGTGATTAATTTAGGGATAATAATTTAATGTAATTAATTAAAGGATAATTAATTATTATAAGTAATTAAGGATAATTAATTAAAATGGATAATTAATGTTGATTAATTAATTTCATAACAAACGGTTGGTAATTAATTAATGTTAATTAAGAAGGGTTATGTAATTTATTAATAAGTAATAAATTTATTTGGTTTAAATTAAATTAATTATAGATTATGTGATGAATTAATCTTG
This sequence comes from Allium cepa, assembly GCA_030765085.1. Lineage (NCBI taxonomy): Eukaryota > Viridiplantae > Streptophyta > Magnoliopsida > Asparagales > Amaryllidaceae > Allium > Allium cepa. The sequence goes on along the minus strand of CM060932.1, from coordinate 729,439,438 downwards.
CTTATGGATGCTTGGATTGATTAATTTCTCTAGTGTGTTAGCTCATGACTGTTCTGTGATATGAATTACTTTGGATTGGTCATGAATTGCTTTGGTTTGAACTGTGATAAATGTAAGTTATTTATCTGTGATGTATTTTTGTGTGAATATGAACTCCTGAATTGAATTAAAATTGTTTATTTAAACAACTTGGCCTTTAACATGACATTTGAATTTCGATGAGACCGGAAATCAGATTCCAAATGGTTATCCAAAAACCACATTGAATCTTAAAGGTGGATCTTTTGTTTGAAAGGTTAAAAATGGAAATTTGTATCCACATGTTTTAAAATAAGCGCTCATTATTTGAAAAGGCCAGGGGAGGACATTAAGTCATAAAACCCATTCTGAATAATGATACGACGAAATGAGATCGCATTTGAAGACGGTGGTTGAAGACCGGGTATTTTCAAACACGAAAGGATTACCTATTGATTGTCTCTGCACTGAGTTGCTTTGGTATAGAGATTACCCTATGTGATGGGGAGCCCGGACGTGATTAGGGGATATTCGGATTTGTAAGGACTTTTTCCTTAATTGGAAGAAGTGCTTCGATTCCATTCAGACCCAGGATGGAATTGTATGGATGTATGTCTGATGTTACACTTTGAGATATAAAGATGGTTTCTATCAAATACATTTCAGTTTGGTGGCGGAAAATTTATTCTTTAGCTTAACACCCTTCTCTGAGATGTACGAGCTCAGAGGTTATGTAGTTGATGGTTATTAGTGATATATTCCCAATTTGGTAATGTGGCATGCTAAGTGCTGAGCATTGGATGATCAAAGCATGGCTTTTGTGTAAAGCGTAGCTTTGTGGGACGAGACTTCATCAAACCTCACACCCGGGAAACGGTCGAAACAGGAAAGGATGCAGCAAGGTTATGTGGTTCGCGACCCTCAGGGTATGTGCATTTTCTTCTGGATAAAAAGTGGCATCACGGTATGGAGCCCAAATATTTTACTTATGTGGTTGTTGGAATTTGTTGTGTAGCGCCTTGGTAAAGGTCGGTTACGACTTGGGGAGGCATACTCATGACAGTTAGTTACCTAGTTACAGAGTTAACCCGGCCTTGTGTTGGTAGAGATCCGGTTGGGATGTCCTTGTAGAGGCGTACTCATTCGGATAAAGGAAGTTCCTTAGACTTGACCATTTGCTGGAAATCCAAGCAAAACAATACGAGCCCTTTACGGTTTTAGTTGTAGAACATGCCATTCAACATGGTAGCTATAGTAGGCATACTATAATGGTACGTATGCTGGCTAAGATTAATATTAAACTTTCGAAATTTTTTTTCTACACTACGTATTAATAATAATATCAAAAGGATTTTCTCTTATCAAGCATGTTTGACTACTATAAGGAGAAACCTCCCCAATGTGTGTGATTGCATTGAGTGTGTGCCGGGAGATCTTATGGTAATTTCTTTTTCCCAAAAGCATAACAGATTTCTTTCTTTTCTTTTTGTTCAAATAAGTGTTTTTATGTTTGCTCACACCAGTCCCATGACTGACTCGGAGTTTATTGTTCCCTTATCTAAACTCTGGATGCCCATAATTTTCCACACACACAACCTAGAGTCAGGTTATCAGTAGGTTCCAGAGCTAAGAGTAGATGTGGATTTGGAAGCCGTTGGTTTGGAAGCCTTTGTCTTTGGAGCTTTTTGTTTTGAGCTTTTCTCTTTGGAGCTTTGGATGAAGATGCAATATGTTGGACCCATTCTCTTTCTTGCTCTCTCTCTCTTTAAAGACCTTGTAGATGTTATCTTTTTGCTGTTATTTTTTTCCGTTGTTGTGTACATAGTGGCTCTGATGTTGGGAATTTGTGGTAGAATGTTGTTTACATTTGGTGTATCAATAAAAGTCACTTTGTTTCCGTTGTATTATTTTCATCTGATGTGTTATAGCTCCAACGAACCGGACTCCAACATTTGAATCTCTGGCATTTGAATACAGCTGATGTATTGGATGCTGATTTTCGAAGGTCGGATTTCGGGTCGTCACATGTCGACTAGGGGTAGTCGACTAAGAAAACACCTCAGTCTACTAAACCTTATTATTTTACCCTACTTTGGAATTTTTGAAATTTAAGCGCAAACTCACGTGTTCTTATTCAGTAGACTGAATTTTATACTCAACTAACTGAATGCTGTATAATGGCTATTTTCTGAAGAGTCACTTTGAAAAGTTGTAAACTTTCTAATAGTAATAATGATTTATGAATGATTGCAACATTTTGTTGTACCACTTTGATTTCTATAAATACAATACAAGATCAGAATTCAAAATTTAACTTACATGCTTGCTATTTCTGTATTCTCCGATCTCTTAGTACTCATTGCAATTCAATTCTCAATATTCACCCAAACTACTTCCGTAATCACGAGCTATACACTTCCATATTACCAAGGAGATTACAGGAAGAATTGTACCAACAGTCAATATCTATGTTATTTGGAACACAAAGTTTGTCAAAGAAACTCTTTTGTATTAGTCTATTCCTCCGGATGAAGTGAGGGTTATTTAATTAAAGGAAATACCGAAGGGGAGCTTCGGAACTGGACGTAGAACTAGAGGTCCGAACCAGTATAAAATATCTGGTGTGCTCGCTTTTATTATTTAAATTCAGTTATTATTCTATGTTAAATGTTATGAGTAATATACATTCTCACACTTATATATAAGTTGCATTATATAAAGATCCTACAAATTTACATTTGGTATCATAGCATGGTTATTTCAATCTACCGTAACACGTAGTTGAAAAATTATTAATATGGCAAGCACTTTTCAGGAAAGTCAATCAACTGCTCGTCCTCCACTATTTATTGGTTCTAACTATGCTTACTGGTCAACTCATACGAGAATTTTTATGGAAGTAAATGAGTTAGAAATATGGCTAGCAACTCAAAACAAATATTAAGCACCTAACACCGACATTAGCACTTGGACTGATGCACAAAAAGTAGTGACATCTAACAATGCCAAAGCTATAAATATGTTGTTTTGCTCACTTGGCAAAAATTATTTTCACGTGTTATGCTTTGCACCACTGCATATGATATATGGCGCATTTTGCAAGTCACACATGAAGGCACAACTAAAGTCAAGCAAACTAAAATCTCGATTTTACAAAACCAATTTTAATCTTTCAAAATGAAAGCAAATGAATCAATTATTGATATGTATGCTAGATTTCAAACCACTGAACACGATCTCATGGCACTTGGAGTCAAATTCCTAGATTTTGATTTAGTCATACGAATTTTAAACTCTTTGAAAAATGAATAGGAAAGAAAGGTTTTAGCCATCGAAGAAGCTAATGATCTTTCTCAACTTAAAGTCGAAGTGCTAATAGGAAATCTAATGTCGTATGAAGCTAACTTGTAGGCTAGAAAGGATCAAAATCATGAAAAGAAAAACATAGCATTCCAAGCAAATAATGAAGATTTAGACTTAGACGAAGATGTGATTGTTTCTATTACCAAGAACTACAACAAATTCAAAAAGTTCAAGAAGATGACTAGATTTCAAAATGGTGGCAAACCAAACTCCTCAAATCAAACATCGGTTAAATGCTATAAGCGTGAAAATTTTGGCCACATGAAGAAGATTGTCTTAGCTCAATAATGACCAAAAGAAAAGAAAGTTTAAGAAATTCAAGAAAAGAAAAGAGCTTTTCAAGTAACATTGGTCGATTCAGATCATCTTCTTCATCTGACAGTGACAGTGATAACGACTCGGAATAAGCAAATGTGTGTTTTATGGCCAACACTGATGAGGTATGCCCTAAACTTTCTTATGATGAAATAATGGAAATTAGCATTGAATAGATGATAAGTAGGGAGAATCAAAAAGATTAAATAAGGAATATATAAGAAAGTTAACTAGAGAAGAATTAGAAATTGGATTATTAAAAGATGAAAAAACAATCTTAGAAGAAGAATTAGAAATTTCCCAAAAAAATGTGCAACGATATTATATCAAAATGACATCGTATTACATGATCTTGAAATTATAAGTTAGAAAAAGTTAATCTTGAAAAAGAAAAACTAGAATTACAAGAAAGATTAGATTCTTGCAACATTAAAATTTATAATCATAAAAGTAAGTTAGATAAAATAACAAATAATGATAAAATTCAACAAAGAATTTTTTTTTAGAAATTTGACTAAAATATCTAAACCGTCTAGAAATTGAAATGGATTGGGTTTTAGAAGCAAACAAAAGTCAAAGAATTATAGCACATTATATACCAAATTCATAAAGCCAAAGTTAGAAACTAAGACTAAGAATTCATAAACTAATATGGTCAAAATATAGGTTCCCAAAACAAATAATAAACAAATTAGATGAAGTATGTTGATGAATATTTAAAGAAAGTTTATATTACAATAATTACTTTTCTAAAGGGACCAAATCTTCGTGGATATGGCTACTTTTTCCACTAACACGTAGGACTCTAAATAAAGAATGTGGGCACCAACTAAAATTTTCCAATTTTGCAGGTACCCAAAATTAAAATAAAAAGTAAAGAGAAGTGGATACTTGATATTGGTTGCTCCAAGCACACGACTGAAAATGCTCATATGTTATCAAATATAACATATATCGATTGTGGCACTGTGACATTCGAAGATAATTCAAAAGGATTTGTCATCGGCATTGGAGAAGTCATCAATATCGGTATTTCTAGTTCTCCTATTATTACTAAAGTTTTATTGGTAAAAAAATTTGAAGCTTAACTTATTAAGTATAAGTCAATTATGTGATAAAGGATTTAAAATTGATTTCGAGAAGCAAATGCAATATCTTTGACCAAAATAAAAATCTAATTTTTGAAGGATTTCGAAATCGAAACATATATGTTTTAAAAATGAATGTTAAAAACAACACTAATTTATGCTTAGCCGCAAATCATGATGATCCATGGTTATGGCATAAACGTTTTTGTCATATAAATTTTAAAAATACCAACAAACTAGCTAAAAATGAATTAGTTAAAGGATTACCGAAAATCAACTACAAGGTTAAAAACACGTGTGATGATTTTCAATTTGGTAAATTAACAAAATTATTTTAAATTTGAAAGGGAAATTTCCACAAAGCAACCTCTCGAACTACTCCATCTCAATTTATTTAGACCAACTCAAGTAAGTTCAATAAATCATAACAAATATGTTTTTGTAATTGTTGATGATTTTTAAGACATACGTGGACATTATTTTTAGTACATAAATGTAACACTTTTGAAATGTTCAAAATTTTTGCTAAACAAATTAAAACTTTGATGAATTTGAAAATTAAAAGTATACGAAGCGATTGTGAAGGTGAATTTGAAAATGAACTATTTACAAAATTTTGCAACAAAAAAGGAATTAGTCGTAATTTTTCATTTCACGTACACAACAACAAAATGGTATTATAGAAATAAAAAATCAAGCTTTAAAAGAATGTGTACGAACTTTACTAAATAGTAGTAACCTACCAAAAAGTTTTGGGCCGAAGGTGTTGCTACCGCATGTTATGTATTTAATCGTGTAACACTTAGACCAAGGACTAAAAACACATGCCATGAAATGTTTTTCAGAAAGAAACCTAAAGTATCGTATTTTCGAGTATTTGGATCAAAATATTTTATTTTAAACATAAAAGACTATCTAGGAATATACATTCTAAAGCCGATGAAGGAGTTTTTATTGGCTATTTAGATCGAAGCAAAGCATATTGAATTTTTAATAAATAAACAAACATTATAGAAGAAAGTCTTCATTTTTCGTTTGATGAAAATTATAAAAACAATAAAAATGATGATGATGAAGTTATAAATAAAACAAGTGAACCTGTACATGAAAATAATGATAATAATAAAATCAATAATGAAAATATGGTAACGTCACCACCTAGGATATTAAGAGACCATCCAATTGATAATATTATCGATGATTTAAATGCAAAAATATCAACTAGAAAACAGGTAAATCATATGTGTCATGTTGCATTTATATCAAATTTTGAACCTAAAAATTATAAAGAAGTATTAAAAGATGATTTTTAGATCATTGCAATGCAAGAAGAACTTAATCAATTTGGAGGAAATGATGTATGAGAATTAGTACCGAGACCAAATGATAAATATGCAATTGAAACAAAATGGGTGTCACGACCATCTTTCTTAGCCCAGAAAGACACATCATGATATAAGAAAGAAAGGGATAAAAGAAGAAAAGATGGGAAAGAAGAAACTCAACAACAATAGATACTCACAGCGGAATGAATGAAATATAATATATCACATCAGATATTACATAGTATCATATACATCAGAGTTACACAACTTATACATCTCACATTAGACAGTTATAAACACCTGTCTATTATACAACTCAAGCACACTACAGAGATACAGATACAACACTAGCACAACGGAACCATAATATATTTACACGCTGAAGCCTCCTGCTCCAAATCTCCTCCAGAAATTCGTCAAAGCAAACTTGAATCCCTTGGCTACTCGTAAAAATTTGAGTACCCTAGAGTTTAATAAAACAGAAAATAGACACTTGGGTCAGACATGGGTCTGGTGTGAGTAAACGGGTTAAAATTTGTTAACTTTGAAAACCTTTGAAAACAAATGGTAACTCGTAAGACTTCCTGCACATAAACACGGAAAAGATTTACCTTACGATAACCAAAACATTTGATAGGAAATCCAGTTGTATTATAATAGGATCTAGGGTTTTTAAGTAAATATGAAATAGCTAAAATTGTTACATGATTAAATTCCAACATACTAGCCACAAAGTGGTTATACAATCAAAACCATAAAGGGCACGTCCGAAGAATGAGTTTCCATCAATGGCAAGGCTACTAGGGTACCGTTCGTCACAGTACAGCGCCTACATCACCGTACCGGGGATCCACCCTAAATCCCCTGCAACACAAAGCCGGAACCAACCCTTATTGGATAGTCCCGAACAAGACAACCCCGTGGTTTGTGCGACGAACCACACGCTATGCCGAAATAAAAGGTTCCTCTAAGCAGGGGAAAATCTCGTCCTACTTGGGCGCGACCCACTTAGCCTTGCTACACCTCCCCTGTTTTATCTATTCTCGGTTGATGAGGCTTGAGGCTATGATTACCTTTATAGAACATCTATCTTAGAATGCTCATCATCCTCCATTAACGATGTTCTGAAAGCATTCAATCCATACAAGTTTGTTTCGGGTTCGAACGAAACCGAAGGCACTATCTCGTTACACTCATTTTGGAATCACCCTCAGAGTTAACGACCATAGCCCTTGCACTCTAAATCTCTATCTCAAACCTGAAAGTACTATCTTCGTCAAACTCATCTTGGAATCACCCTCAGAGTTAACGACCATAGCCCTTACACTTCGAGTCTTCATCTTGATTTACTTGGATTCATGACCTAATGTTTAATTTGGATCGATGCGGTTTTCGAATATCCAAATTTGAAAATCCGATGCCGGTCTCACCGAAATCCAAAATGCCGTTTTAATGTCCAAGTTGTTTAAGGGTTTAAACAATTCAATTTATTACCTATATTCACACAGATGGATAATTCACGTTATCATAATATATAGATAATCCACGTTAACTCAATTCGACCAATGCATCTCATATCACCGAGCAGCACATACATATATCAGAGATATCACATCCAAATCATCCAATATCATTCATCATCCATAAGCAGGTTTGAATCACTCTTAATCAATTTAATGAATCTCTAATTAAATTAATTACTAACTTTTTAAATCACTTGGATTACCTTAATCCTGCTTACTTAATATTAATTAATTACAAATTAATTAATCATTCTCTAATTATCCATCTTTAATTAATCATCCTTGATTAATTATTCTTTAATTACATAAAATAATTAGCCTTTAATTAATTACACAAACTAATTATCCCTAACCATTTACAGTAATTAACCTTTAATTACTTCCGTTAATTACATTAATTAATGACCCTCCATTTACTTCCATTAATTAATTAACCGTAATTAATTACATGATCCTTAATTAATTACATTAATTAGTTATACTTTAATTAATCACCTTCATTAATCAAACTTAATTAATCATAAACAGTGATTAATTATACTTTAATTACTTACCTTAATTAATTACTTAATTAATTATATTAATCCTTTGATTAATTACACTAATTAATTAATCCTTAATTGCTTCCATCAATTAATTATTATTTAATTAATTACATCAATTAATAATTCTTAATTAATTACTTTCATTAATTAGTTACACTTTTAATTAATTACATTTAGTAATTAATCTTAAATTAATCACATTCATTAATTAATAAATCACATTAATTAACTAACTAAATTAATTACACTAAGTAATTAATTCTTAATTACTTCTATTAAGTAATTATCCTCTAATTACTTCATTACGTAATTTCTCTTTAATTAATTACATTCAGTAATTATCCATTAATTACTTCACTAAGTAATTATACTTAATCATTTCATAATTAAGTGGTATCTTTAATTAACCAAACTAATTAATTTCTTTAGTTTAATTATTTTAACTTAATCATTTAAAATTAATTAAATAAATACTTAACTCCTTATATTTAAAAGACCTTAATTAATTAAGGAAAATCACTTGTCTTAATTAAACTCTTACTTATCAATAAATCATTTACATTAATCAACTATTCATTAATCAATAACAATAACTAATTAACCTTTATTATCTTCACACATTAGTTATTCTAAATTAATCAAAATATTAATTACTTTAAAGATAAACTCTTTATTGTAATTGATTTACTTAATTATATCATTAAACCTTATTTAATTAAAACATTTAGAAATCAATTATAATTAAAAGCAATTTAAACATCTAATTTAACCTTTAAATCTTTGAAAACCTTTCAAAATTATTAATAAATTTTAATACATAATCATTTTTAAAAACCCACTTATACTACCTTTCAAAACTTATCTACAATATATGTTTCAAAACTTGTTAAACATTCATCTTTGAAAACGGATTATTTTCATAACTTAAAAACTTAATTTACCTTGTTTTAAAATTTTAAAGCTTGATTTTTTTTGTACAAAATTTTTGCTTAAGATAAAACCAGAAAATCACCTCAGGCAAAAACCGAGTCAAACACACTAAAAACCCGAGCCATCCTCGAGTCATCTTCTAATCTCACCTACTTCGAGTCGCACATCAGTTTGCATGAGCACAACACTGAGTTGAACTCATCTTCCCAAATAACGATCGGTACCAGGTACACGAACGTGCACGATGCACTTGCGTGGCAGTTCGACATCGCTCCGACCAACCACCATAGCTCCAACATCTCGCCGTCGACTTCCCCAGTCCTTATGACAACCCAGATCGGCGAACACGGGAGCAAATCATAATCGAACACTTCCATCCCAAAGTATGAAGCTAACCTTATCGAAAATTTGTCTATCGCCGACGAACCCAGCCACGATGAACCTCGCCATCCTCACCGAAGCATCGCCTCGAACTCCAGCAACTACTCCCCCTATCGCGATCATCAGGACGTGCCACAGACGCCACATTCTTCTCATCAACAACGACGCCCAAAACCCAAACGAAACCCTAGTTTTCCGCACTCTAGCCACTACGGCCACCAGAAAAATATAGAACTATTTTTCCTACTATCGACAACCCTCCAGCTAGCTTCGACCCTGAACTCGACTCCATCCACCTTGCCGATCAATGGCAATCCACCAAAATGCAAAGAACGTACAATTCGATAATTCCCACAGATTATCAAACTAAAAATCATGATACTTACATTAAAAATCAAGATTTTCTACTACGAATATATTCATGGAATCCAAATTCGAAATTGGATTAGTAAATTTTTGACATAAATATGTATTTTACTGTTGCTTTCATTTTAGAAACTATTTGTTAAATTTAAAATCCAGAAACTATTTTTATAATTATCGTTATACTTCAACAAACAACTTTCATTTAAATATCAAGATTTAAGATGGATTCGATTGGGGGATTTTGAATTTTTAAAATCAAAACCAAAGCCTGAGAATAAGAACATAGATATATGCACATGTATCATCACATTCTCATCTATATATATACATGCATTCACATCAACTTCATATAAACATTTTTAATCTATGTAACAGCAACATTTATCATTGATATCAAATATAACATCAGATTAAAACTGTTTTCAAAACAAAATTTACTCGCCTTTATAAGAAACAGAGGCCAGACTTTCCAAGTTTAAACCTGGAACTGTTACTTATTTTGAATCCCTTTGCTATTAAATCTGAAACTGATGTTGATTGTTGTTGCATGCTTAGATTCAAGTTAAAACAAGGATTGATTTGGCTGATCTCATGATGTTGAAGATTTGTAAGCTGTTGTTGAATTTGCCTTCGTTTCTTTTAATATTTTTTTATAAGTATAGGTTTTTCTTCTTCAGTTTGTTTTTAAGAAGAAAGAAGAGAGATGAGAGGAGAAGTGAGTAAACCTGGTTCTTGCTTAATTTTCTTTATGAATTTTCATATATTCCAAATTAAAAGGAAGAATTGGTTTGAGACTTGTTAATTCATGTGAAACTTGACTTACAAATGTTGAAACAATGTCTTCTCATGCTTACAAGTGTTTTAAATGCTTTATTATTGTTTTAAAAATGTTTAAACCCATTTTTATATTAACTTCTTATGTTAAATATTAATATATTTATGTCTTACTAATTTATGTTCATTTATATATATATATATATTCAATTTATATTAATTAATGTTAAAATCAAAAAGAAAGTATATTAGAATAAAAGAAATAATCCTTTAGTTAAATCTTATTTTAAACTTAAGAAAAAATATATTTTAAAATAAATAGACATTTACCTTATGTTTTGGACTGGTGAATAATTTTTTTAAATAGCTTTTGAAAGGTATTGTATTAAATTCAAACATAGTTTTCCAAATCACAATATATATATATATATATATATATATATATTAAATTTGAAAAACATATTTTTATTTGTTAAATTCAAACAAAAGCTTTTCTATTTACAATATATACAAATATATATACATTATAAATAGAAATATTTTAATATTAGCCTTTAAAATTATTATATTGAATTTTAAAACAAATTTCAAATTGCAATATATACATTCATATATATTTCAATTGAAAACATATCCTTTAAATAAATTAAAACCAATGACATCCTATTTATAATATATATACATATATACATTATAAATAGAAATCATTTTGAAATATTAGTTTTAAAAAGATAATTCTGCCAAACTAAATATTTATTAACTTTTAAAAGAATAAACTTGCCAATTAAAATAATTATAAAAGAAAATTATCAAATCAACTTTATTATTAGTTTTTTAAAAATATAGATTTTGAGAAAATTATTAAACAATATTATCAAATTTAAATCAGTATTGTCAATTTCAATAATTTTTAAATGAAGATTATCAAATTTCTATCGCCCAAAATTCCGAGTCATCACAATGGGTTTTAGAAATAGAAATATTGTCCGACATAAAGTAAGATTGGTAGATCAAAAATATAATCAAGAAGGAATTGATTATGAAGAGGCATTTTCTCCGCTAGCACATGTCGAAGCAATGCGAACATTACTTGCTTTCACATGTCATTATAATTTTAAGCCTTTTCAAATGGACGTAAAAAGTGGATTTTAAAAAGTATTTATAAAAGAAAAGGTTTATGTTCAACAGCCTTCGTTGTTTGGTCATAAGACATATCTCGATCATGTATTTAAACTTAAATATGCTCTATATGGATTAAAACAAGCACCTCATGCTTGGTATAAAAGACTAAAATCTCATTTACAAAATTATGATTTTCAAATTGGTAAAACTAACTCTACTTTATTTATAAAACAAGAAAATAATGATATATTAGCTGTACAAATATATGTTGATGACATTATATTTGGATCAACTAGTGAAAAGTTATGCAATGAATTTTCTGACATTATGAAAAATGAATTTGAAATGTCATATATGGGTGAATTAAACTACGTCTTGGGTTTGCAAATAAGGCAACTAGAAAATGGAATTTTTATAAGTCAAGAAAAATATATTCGAGGTTTATTAAAACGCTTTGAAATGGAAAATACTTCAAGTAAACCGACTCCGATGGGTACTAGTCTACATTTAGATAAAGATGAAAACGAAAAATATTATGATAAAAAATTGTATCGAAGTGTGATAGGATCCTTATTATACGTAACGACCAGTAGACCAGACATTATGATGAGCGTATATTTATATGCATGATTTCAAGCACAACCAAAGGAATCACACTATCAGCTGTTAAATGAATTTTAAGATACTTAACCAACACCAAAGATTACGGTCTTTTCTACCCAAAATGCAGCTCGTTTGAACTCCTGCCATAAAAAGATGCTGATTTCGGTCGTTGCAAAATTGTAATGACTGCCTTTTTGGACGTTTAAGCGGACACACACGTTGAACTCAAACCATTCAAAAGGGTAAATTGTAATAGGGTAAATAAGAAAAAGCAAAGAAAGAAAAAAAATAGAATCTCACAGCCGAATGACAAAATATAATAAATCAAATATCAGTTCATGAAGCTGTTTACAAAACATTTGATTATACTTATACAACACAGAATCAGAGTTACACATATTAGAGATAAATAAATAATGTAGCAGAATAGTATAAATGCAGTGGAATAAATATAGTAAATAATAGTACAATCTTCATCTTCGCCCTCCACGAATAAGGTCTTCAACTCTAAAATGTTCAATGTAACGCCCCACTCCGAGACCCACATTAGCAAAGAGTATTACAAGGTAATACCGTCTGCTAGTATGGAGAATAGAGGTGGATAGATGCGGCCATCTATAGCCTTTTCTTAACTATCTACTGAATACGTCAATAAATGTAGCCTATTTTTTTCAAGTAGATCAACATATCCAATAGATACTTAATACAAAACTATAATGGCTATAAGATCTTACAGAACAAAGTATAACAACTCAAATGTAAAACACCACATAACAATAGAATGACATGTATGTCTAAATACAAGTACATCTCCAGTACATATCCAAAATGATACAACTAAGTGGTATGAAGACCACTACTCATACATGAGCCCAAAAGAATAATACATCGATCATAGTGTTAATAGATAGGGACAACTAAAAGCTAAATAAGATAGGCTAGCAGATATGCAGAAAGCAAAGTCCATGCAGAAGCAAAAGCAAAGTCCATGCAGAAGCAAAAGCAAATAGGTTATATCCGAAGCACCTAACCTAAAATACCTCGGTCTGACCCGAGTATAAAAATACACATATTAGGCTAGCAAAACAATTTGCTAGATAAGCTAAATGATAATGAACATGCAAGGTCATAAAGTACCACAATAATCTCTAAAAAGAGATAACGTGACCATCTAACAAAATACGAATCATAACAAGCCTCATGTCATCGGCAACTCAAATAAACAAAGGATATGAATATCCCAAATCAAGCCAAAAAGGCAAATAACAAATACCAATGAAGGTAACACAATCTTGCATAGGGTAATTGTTATGTACTGAGTGGTTCAAAGGACCTACTTTGAAAGGCGATACTCTAGGGAAATATATAAATATCAAAGAAACAAAAGATGCATATGCTCAGTACTGTATAAACAAGGATCCACAAGCCCGAAGACGATAAACCCAAGTATCTCTCGAGCGATGACGAAGGGCCAACTCCAAAAGCGATACTATAGGGTAACAAACCCGAAGGCACAAACCCGAAGGCAATAAACCCGAAGGCACAAACCCGAAGGCAATAAACCCGAAGGCACAAACCCAAATGTACAAACTCGAAGGCAACAAACTATAATGGCGAAGGTCTGAAGGTCCAGTGTTGGACACCACTAATTGGCAATATATGTCACAAACCCCTCAGATAGAAACCCGCAAAGTGTTAACGTATGTCTCATACCACATGTTTGTACTAAATAGTTTACTAACTGTTAGTCAATTCCACACTCAAAGCAATACAAAGTTTACCTCATCTTATCGGTAAACCAGACCCGAAGGTCAAAATGATCAAACAAATGGATTAGGAATTAGCTGAGAAGATAAATGCACGCGTTTATAGCACCCTTTTTTTTATCTAATCACTTAAGTCTCCTCACTCTTCACTCGAAGTGCAAAATTGCGTGTTTTAAATAGAAATTAAGTTGAAGAAAACGAGTTTTAGGAACGTTTCGAAATCGCTTTATAAGTTTCCTTTGAAATTCTCTTATTATAGAGTATATAATTTTTATACCAAAAAAATAATAAATAATAATAATTTCAAAAGCCCATTTATTTGAAAAACATTTTTAAAACACATTATAATACCTGTTTATGAAATCCAGAAAGAAATATCAAGAAAACATCAAAATAACGGAAATTACACCAAGTATTATCCATTTTAAACAAGCTACGATTCAATATTTGACAGCAAGTTTGAACAAGTTATCTGTGTCAAAATGACTTGAAATTCTACAGAAATGTATTTCAACATTCCTACTTCAATCTTCAGAAAGAATCATTCAAATTCGATTTGAAACGAAGAATCTGCGACCTTTCAAAGTTAGACTAAAAACAAGGTTAAATCGCTGAATTTCAGCATGCTGCGGGTTCAAGTTCAACAGCAGTTTCGAAATAGCAAACGAGCCCAAATTGTCATTAAATTTTATTGGAATGTAGCTCAACACTCCTACTTTAATCTTAAAAAATAATCACTCAAATCCGATTTGAAACGAATGAGTTATGCTGTAACATCCCGCCTTTTTGTACGCTTTAAATCGACGATAAACCACACACATCAGACTCAAACCATATAGAAGGGCGGATTGTTATCGAGGTGAATAAGAAAAAGCAGGGAAAGAAGAAAAAAAATACAGAATCTTGCAGTGGAACGACAAAATATAATAATCAAATAACAGTTCATGAAGCTGTTTTTACAAAAACATTTGATTATACTTATATAATACATATTAGAGTTACACATACTAGAGAATAATCAATAACAATGCAGCGGAACAATGTGATGCAGTGGAATATAATAAATAATAGTATTATAAATCTTTGTCTACGTCCTCTAGAAATAAAGTCTTTGAATCCTGAAATGCTCAGACAGACCCGACCGAATTGAGAAGACAAAACACTCAAGTCGGAACTAAAAGATCTTATGTAAGTTAAATCAATAGAAATAAATATGAGTGGAACGACGTCAGAGATGTTTACGGGATTTGACATCTCCTATCCAATGTCTAACGTAAGTGTAGTAACTTAAGAGATGCTCGAGATTCACATCTCCTAAGGATCCGTTAAACTATTTACTATGTAGTAATATTTCGCTATTATAATAATGTCTATAGTAAATTAAACTTACTTTTAAATAGCGTTAAGTAGTTACCCAATCTCTTCCTTAACACAATAATACTCCCAGTAGTCCATCCAGTATCAACGCATCTCTAGATCGGGCGACTATCCTAAATACTCCATGGGCTATGGGAGAAAACCAAACTCGTACAAGGCGCGCTAGGGTAGGTGACATGGCACAACTAGGCAAAAGATATACCAATTACGCTTACGGACCAGTCGTAACGCATAGCAGCTACTACCACCCACCTCGAGCCCACCCCCAAAATAAAAAAGGGCCCCAATTAATCACAAAGTAATAGAATGGTATTGAAGGAGTGTGTCCGATAAAAGGTGCTACCTTCTTAGCCCGTCGATCACTCCTGTTTTAGCCACCTTATGCCAACTCATGAGAGTCGGGTCCACGTATATACCTCAAAGGAAATACCATCACCAACCTACTTCATTCTGGAATCTCAACTGCGTACACGGTTGTTAAAGTGGTTTTCGGAGTTGACAGAGAGTATGACAACTTTCGATCCCGGTGTCTTCAACAGCCAAACGTTATTATAACACGTGGTCATTTCAAAATAATTATACTTCAAAACCAGAATATAATATCCATTTCAAAACCATATAAATACGATATCATTTCCATTTCTAAAACCAAATCAATATGATATCATTGTTATAAAAACCCAAATCAACATAATATCATTTTTATTTCAAATGTTTCCTTTCCAAAATCACAGCACTTCAACGTTATAACACTTCGAAATCAAAACACTTGAAATATAACACTTTCCAATCATACTACTTTGAAACTCGTAGCTTTGAAACTCGTAGCTTTGAAACTTAACTTCCATCACTTAAGTGGTTTAAATATTTAAATAATTTATATAATAAACTAGCTTCTTCAATTTCACAAATCAATTCCAAATACAGATTTGAACCCCCAAATAAACCATTTCAATTTCCATATATTTCAAAGCTTTAAATATTCCACCATTTCAAAACTAATTCTTTGGTAATTCCGTATATATCAAATTCAATTACTATTATTTAGATTTGAAATGTTTACTTGATAAATCCAATATCATTTAAGTAAAACATTTAAACTTCAAATAACTGGATATTCTTTCAATTTATTTAACTTGATATATTCTAAATCAACTTGATATTCATTTAAATCATTCTAAACCAAAATCAAGTTATAAAAAATCATGCCCTTTAAAATCTCAATTTTATTTAAATTTTCAAATCAATTTATTCGAGCATAATTCTTAAATAATTTAATTCAAATCAATTTCATATTTATTTTCTAACCTTAATTTTATTTAAGTCATTATAAACTCTATATACAGTATAATTTAAACAGATACTTAACCATATTATATAAAAATAATCAAACTTTATTATTTAACTTATTTTATATTTCAAAACAAATTGATACATAGCTAAAAATCAATAATAAATTAATATATCTATAACATCTGAAATCAATATTTATATAACCCAGATATTTCTTTACGAAACCATAGAAATCATTTCAAAATATTTTTAAGACCACGGCGTCTGTATATAATTTTCGATCTTATAGTCAAGTGATACGGATATTTCTCATTTCAATTCGTAATTTAAAATATAAATACGGTTATATATCATTTCAAACCGCAATCCCGAATGAAATAAAATCCATAACAATTTGCAGTTTATAACAATATAAAATACAACATCCATTCATCCAATATCAATCATCAAACATTTATCACAATCATCATCCAATTCAATTAATAACATCATATAAACAGATAATAAACAACATGTATTTACTGGCAGTTTATATTCAATAATAATTAAATACCAATTTAATTGGCAGTTTATATGCAATAACAAATTAAATAATAATATAACTGGCTGTTATGTGCAATAATAAATTAAATAACAATTTAATCAATTAATTCAATTTAACTGAGATGGTGATTAAAATTATGCCAAACAGTAATAAATAAATTTCTAATCACATCAAAAATTAATTTAACACACATAAGAAATTTTAGAAGTTGTGAGTGGGTTAAAACACTCACGTTTTGAATTTAATTTGAATTTAAATCCAATTTAAACACAAAATTTGAATAGTCTAATAATTCGTCCAATGTAGCACCAAAATGTCCGAAATTTTGATACGATTTAAGTGCAAGAAACCGTGCATGAATCTGAGTCCGTATGCAAAAGTTATACGAATTAGAAGACCTGATTTTGAAAATAAAATAAAATCAGTAAGAAAAGGAGCTACACTAACAGCCCGCCACGTCAACGCCTCCCTCATCCAAATCATACGCAGAAATCATCGCACGCACACACGGGGAAGCGCCGCCATCCTAAAATGCATGCGCCACCACCGTTGCTGCCGCGGCCAAGACCAGAGACGCTGCCGACAACGATTGTGACTCACGCGACCCCATACGACGCACGACCCACGTAAATGCCACCTCCAATTACCATTATCGAATAGTTTCCGCTGAAGGGTGTACACACTAGTTGAATTATTTCGCCACATCCAACTATCGATTCGACGTAAAAACTATACCGATGAACTCCTCATCGTCCACTCTACAAAACCCATAAGTCAATTCGTCGATCAGCCGATGTTCATCGACGCACGAAGAACGGCCGTGAATATTTCCGCAATTTCTGCCCACATCGAAACTCAAATTGAAAAATGAATCGTATATCTAACTTGCGCTCGTCGAGAGCTTCAAATCCATATGTAATTCGATATAGTTTGAAGAGATTTAAATTTTCGCTTTGAATTTTATTTGAAATTGCAATTGGAATTTTTGGTTCCATTGGAGTGAGGAGGAGCAACTGGAATTGTACGTATAGAAAGGAGGAATAAGAAATAGGCTAGGGTTTATAATAAGGAATATATAGGTAGGTCAGAAATAGAGATGAATGGACACGATTGGTTTGGACCGTTGAACGACAATAGCCCGAAAAGCCTATTCTGGCTCCGTAACGAAATTTGGTCCACCCATATATCAAAATAGATGTTTTTGAATATTTTAAAATAAATGGAACATGTTTCAAGTCCATATTCCATCGTATGAAGAAGTTATGCTAAAATCAAGTTATTTCAAATTGATTTCAATTAAATTGATTTCTAGACGTTTCGAGCTCGTATGATCAAATGACAAGTCCGATCGCTACGAAACTTGAAATCCTACAATAATTCACTGTTACGGATCCGATGAAACTGGTCGTTGAAATCCGAGTCAGTGGCCAAAATGGCTAATTTCCGTAAATCAATAAATTAATTTTAATTAATTAAATTAAATTTTCAATTCCTATTATATAATTAGCAATCTTTATCATTTTTGATTTCTTGAACAATTTCAATAATTTAAAAATATTTAGATATCAATTTAAAGTTAATTGATTTACGCATTACCGTAATTAAATTTCAATTTTTATAGATTCATTAACTATCAATTGAAATTCTGATAAATCATTTATTTGATTTTAAATTTTATATTCAATAAATTATTACCAAATGGATGAAATTTACAATTGGTTCATGATCCATTATATTAATATTCTCAGATTTCATCTAAATTCCTATTAGCGTAATAATTAAATATTAAATTTCATTTAATTACAATTTATCCATTTATTAAGTTTTGAATTAATAAGCTTTATTTCCATTCCTTTAATTCAACAAATTGTCGTATTGTGAATGACTTAACATTATTAACAAATATTACCTTAATTAACATTAATGTAATATTTTATTTAGATTTATTGCAATAGATTCCAGTTAATTTTCTATTTCTTTCAATATTCAATTATCAAAATTTACGGGTCGTTACACTCTTCCTCACTCAAAGCCTTTCGTCCCCGAAAAGGAAAAAGAAGGGAAAAGAAAGAGATACGTAATTAATATTTTTATTCAAAAATATATTAACTTTGTAAACAAATAAATTTTCAGAATTAATTAATCCCAATAAAATATGCCAATTTATAACCATTAAATCTTTTTATACTCAAATTAATAAAGTTTGGAAAACATTTTTCGAAGTATTTTCTAAGTCCAAAATTTATGGAAAATTTTGGCAGAGTCTTATTTGTACGAAGAGGCTCGGGAGAAAATAAAATATCAAATATAACAATATATAACATATATTTTCCAAAATAATATATCCCAACCCAGGAAAAACAATATAATAACGTTATAAAACCGTAATCCGAGAATGTACCTATTTGTCGGGCATAATAACGCTTATTTTATGAAACCACAAGCAGTAGCAATTGCTTCTATAACCTGCATTTCACTTATATAATCCAAAAATGGTTAAAAATTATATAAAATGAAATAATTGAAGTTGTTTCAACTACTGACAAACAAATCAATATAAACAACAATCACTTGCAACCAATATTCAATCATCATATAAATAAACACAACCAATTATCCATTCATATTAAACAAAACAAATAGTGGTTCGGGTTCAAAAACTTTAAATTGTACAGAATGAAAAAATAAACTACTAAGAGCACCATTTACTTAATGGTCTTAGATGAAACTAAATAGAATATTCATACATCCAAACAATTTTAAAGTATCCTTGCCCGTACAACCATAAACAAAACAAAAAACAATTTCAAACAATAGATCAAGTTCATTCTTATTAATTTCATTTCATACATTTGTTGTTTGATTTTCTTTTCATTCATATAATTATTTATCTTTTTAATTTACATTTATTTCTTACAAATTTTCATTTCCATCCACTCACTCAGTGTTTATTTCATTTACTTTCATTTATTACTTGCAATTATTCATTTTCATTTATTCAGGTCATGTCAATTTCTGTTTATTGCATCATATTTATTTATTCATTCATTATTGCATAACTTCATTTATCTACATTCATTTGTTTATAGTATTTATGTTTAATTAAATTTCTTAGCATATCAATTCATCTACTTAAGTTTTTAATCACTTTCTTATAATGCTTACTTTCTATCACAATTTATTATAGTATTATTTCAATTACAACATAAGTTTATAACAACTACAACATCAAATTCTTATTTATTAAAGAATTTAATTGAATACTATCGTTATTTCATATTTTTACTTGTATAATATCCTATTACATTTCCTTTTTAAACATTAAAACTTTTAATATTTGGTAAGTTATATATGTGCCTTTAAGAATGTTATTGAAAGTTATACAAGTTTTTTTTTCTCATTTCTTTTAACTAATTTAATGTTCAATAATCATATCCTTTGTCGATAGGTTTGAATTTCAACTTTCTTGAAATTTCCTTTATAACCTAGCATTTAATCTTTTATTTTAATTAGAGGTTCCAATTATTAATTAGTTACATTTCGTTTCACTACAATAATTGAAACTATTAATTAATGAAAACTTAAGAACTAAATACCAGGTCAAATTTCAAATCATTTTAAAATAATCGATAAATGTATGTACTTACAACTTATATATATACCCAATTATATTTTAAACAATTCAAAATTTATATTTGTTTATCAAAATAAATCTGCAGTAAAACTACTATAGTGGCCTTCCAACTTCGAAACTCAAAAATGAATTTCGACGATGCGTGCACTCATCACCGAAATTATTTTCCAACGATAGAGAGGGGAGTACATGGCTTATGTCCTTCTAAAATTTCTTTAAAACAATTCTTTCAAATCAAATTGAAATATTTATATCAGAAAATACTTCTAATTAACATTATTATTATATTCCAAAATCATTCGAAAGAGATTTTTTCAAAACTCCGGAACTTATGTTCTAAAATTTCCAATCAATATTTATAATTTCACTACCTAACAACCAATATATTACAACCAAATATAACCTTTATAAAAATTTATTTTATATATAGAAAATATAATAGGCAAAACTATTTCATTCACCTATATTCAAAAACAAATATTGTGTCGGTCTGACCTATTAAGTGTTTAGAAATCCATATTGATGTCATAGCGTCCTATGCATCAACCAGAATTTATAAATACAAAACGGAACAAATTAACATAGTATCAAACCATTTTATAACACTAACAAATACGCTCTCTCATATATATACACTCAGCGACTCATTATAGGGTATTGCTACCCTATTAATAAAGAATCAGACCCCATAAAGCTAAGTTTTATCGCTAAACCTAAGCTCTAATACCACGTTGTAACATCTTGCCTTTTTGTGACGATAAACCACACACATCAGACTCAAACCATACAGAAGGGCGGATTGTTATTGGGGTGAATAAGCAAAAGCAGGAAACGAAGAAAAACAAAATAGAATCTTGTAGTGGAACGACAAAATATAATAATCAAATAACAGTTCATGAAGCTGTTTTACAAAAAACATTTCATTATACTTATACAGTACATATTACAGTTACACATACCAGAGAATAATCAATAGCAATGCAGCGAAACAATGTGATGCAGTGGAATATAATAAATAATAGCAATACAAATCTTCGTCTTCATCCTCAGAGTCTTCGAATCCCGAAATGCTCAGACTGACCCGAGCTAATTGAGAAGACAAAACACTCGAGTCAGAACTAAAATATCTTATGAAAGTTAAATAAACAGAAATAAATATGATTAGAACAACTTCAGAGATGTTTAAGGGATTTGACATCTCCTATCCATTATCTAACGTGAGTGCAGTAACTTAAGAGATGCTCGGTGTTCACATCTCATAAGGATCCATTAAACTATTTACTATGTATAATATTTTGTATTATAATAATGTCTATAGTAAAATAAACTTACTTTTAAATAGCGTTAAGGAGTTACCTATTCTCTCCCTTAACACAATAATATTCTCAGTAGTCCATCCAGTATCAGCGCAACTTCAGATCGGGAGACTACCCTAAATACTCCACGGGCTACGGGAGAAAACCAAACTCGTATAAGGCGCGCTAGGGTGACACAGCACGACTAGGCAATGCCATGGTAGATATACCAATCACGCTTTCAGACCGGTGGTAACGCGTAGCAGCTACTACCGCCCACCTCGAGCCATACCTCCAAAATAAAAAAGGGCCCTAATCATTTACAAAGTAATAGAATGGCATCGAATGATTGTGTCTGATAAAAGGTGCTACCTTCTTATCCCGTCGATCGCTCCTGTTTTAGCCACCTTATGCCAAATCATGGGAGTCGGGTCCACGTATATACCTCAAAGGAAACGCCGTCACCAACCAACTTCATTCTAGAATCTCCACCACGTACACGGTTGTTAAAGTGGTTTTCGAAGTTGACAGAGAGTATGACAACTTCCGATACCGTTCTTTTTAACAACCAAATGTTACTATAACATCGTGGTCATTTCAAAATAATTATACTTCAAACCAGAATATAATATCCATCTCAAAACCATATAAATACGATATCATTTCCATTTCAAAAACCAAATCAATATGATATCATTGTTATAAAAATCCAAATAAATATAATATCATTTTTATTTCAAATGTATCCTTTCCAAAATCATAGCACTTCAACATTATAACACTTCGAAATCAAAACACTTGAAATATAACACATTCCAATCATACTACTTTGAAACTCATAACTTTGAAACAACTTCCATCACTTAAATGGTTTAAATATTAAAATACTTTATATAATAAACTAGCTTCTTCAATTTCACAAATCAATTCCAAATACAAATTTGAACCCCCAAATAAACCATTTCAATTTCCATATATTTCAAGGCTTTAAATATTCCACCATTACAAAACTAATTCTTTGGTAATTCCATATGTATCAAATTCAATTACTATTATTTAGATATGAAATATTTACTTGATAATTCCAATATCATTTAAGTAAAACCTTTAAACTTCAAATAACTGGATATTCTTTCAATTTATTTAACTTTTATTCATTTAAATCAACTTGATATTCATTTAAATCACTCTAAACCAAAATCAAGTTATAAAAAACCATACCCTTTAAAATCTCAATTTTATTTAAATCTTCAAATCAATTTATTCGAGCATAATTCTTAAATAATTTAATTCAAATCAATTTCATTTTATCTTCCAACCTTAAATTTATTTAAGTCATTAAACTCTATATACAATATAATTTAAACAGATACTTAATCATATTATATAAAAACAATCGACCTTTAATATTTAACTTATTTTATATTTCAAAACAAATTTATGCATAGCTAAAAATCAAATAAATTAACATTTATATAACATCTGAAATCAATATTTATATAACCCAGATATTTCTTTACGAAACCATAGAAATCATTTCAAAATATTTTTATATGAAGAACACGTCGTCTTTATATAATTTTCCATTTATGATCAGGTGAGACAGATATTTATCATTACAATCCGTTATTTAAAATATAAATATGGTTATATATCATTTCAAACCGCAATCCCACATGAAATAAAATCCATAACAACTTGCAGTTTATAACAATATAAAATACACCATCCATTCATCCAATATCAATCATCAAACATTTATCACAATCATCATCCAATTCAATCAACAACATCAATATAAACAGATAATAAACAACAGGTATTTACTGGCAGTTTATATTCAATAATAAATAAATACCAATTTAATTGGTAGTTTATATGCAAGAATAAATTAAATAATAATTTAACTGGCCGTTATATGCAATAATAAATTAAATAATAATTTAATCCAATCTATTCAATTTAACCGAGATGATGATTAAAATTATGTCAAACAATCATAAATAAATTTCTAATCACGTCAAAAATTAATTTAACACACATAAGCAATTTTAGAAGTTGTGAGTGGGTTAAAACACTCACCTTTTGAATTTAAATTGAATTTAAATCCAATTTAAACCCAAAATTTGAACAGTCTCAGAATTTGTCCAAAGCAGAGCCAAAATGTTTGGAATTTTGATTCGATCCAAGGATAAGAAACCATGCTTGAATCTGAGACCTTATGCAAAAGTTATACGAATTAGAAGATTCCACTTTGAAAATTAAATAAAAAAATAAAAAAAGGAGCTACCACTAACAGCCTGCCACGTCAATGCCTCCCTCATCCAAACCCTACGCAAAACCCATCGCATGCACACACTGGGAAGCGCCGCCACCCAAAAATGCACGCGCCACTACCGTTGCTGCCGCGGCCAAGACCAGAGACACTGCCGACAACGACTGTGACTCACGCGATCCCACACGATGCGCGACCCACGCTAATGCCACCTCCAATTACCATTATCGAACAGCCGCTTCCGAAGGGTTTAAACCCTAGTTGAATTATTTCACCCTATCCAACCATCGATTCGACGCAATAACTATGCCGATGAACTCCCCATCGTCCACTTTACAAAACCCATAAATCAATTCGTCGATCAGCCAATGTTCATCGACGCACGATGAAAGGCAGTGAATATTCCTCGATTTCTGGCCATATCGAAACTCAAATTGAAAAAGAATCATATATCTGACTTGCGCTCGTCGAGAGCTTCAAATCCATATATAATTCGATATAGGTTGAAGAGATACTGTCTTTGAATTTTATTTAAAATTGCAATTGGAATTTTTAGTTTTGTCTGCCATTGAAATGAGGAGGAGCAACTAGAATTATACGTATAGAAATGAGGAATAAGAAATAGGCTAGGGTTTTTAACAAGGTATATATAGGTAGGCCAGAAATAGAGATAAATGGACACGATTGGTTTGGACCGTTGAACAACAAATGGCTCGAAAAGCCCGTTATGACTTCGGAACGAAATTGGGTCCACCCATGTAGCAAAATAGATGTTTTTGAATATTTTAAATTCAATGGAACATATTTCAAGTCCAAATTCTATCGTATGAAAAAGTTATGCTAAAATCAAGTTATTTCAAATTGATTTCAATTGATTTCAATTAAATTGATTTCTAGGCGTTTCGAGCTCGTGCGATCAAATGACAAGTCCGATCGCTACGGAACTTGAAATCCTACAATAATTCACCGTTATGGATCCGATGAAACTAGCTTCGTTGAAATCTGAGTCAGTGGACAAAATGGCTAATTTCCAATATATCAATAAATTAATATTTAATTAATTAAATCAAATTTTCAATTCCAATTATATAATTAGCAATCTTTATCATTTTTGATTTCGTGAACAATTTTAAATAATTTAAACAAATTTAGATATCAATTCAAAGTAAATTTATGTACCGATTACCGTAATTAAATTTCAATTTTTATAGATTCATTAATTATCAATTGAAATTCCAATAAATAATTTATTTGATTTTAAATTCTGTATTCAATGAATTATTACCAAATGGATGAAATTTACAATGGGTTCATGATCCATTACATTAATATTCTTAGATTTCATCTAAATTCCTATTAACGTAATAATTAAATATTAAATTTCATTTAATTAAAATTTATCCATTTATTAAGCTTTAAATTAATAAGTCTTTATTTCCATTCCTTTAATTCAACAAATTGTCCTATTATAAATAACATTGACATTATTAACAAATATTACCTTAATTAACATTAACGTAATATTTTATTTAGATTTATTGCAATTGATTCCAATTCAATTTCTGTTTCTTTCAATATTTAATTACTAAAACCCTATTAAGCTAACAAATTTAATTATCAAAATTTATGGGTCGTTACATATGCTGCCTAAAACATGGACTCGGGCCATGTTTGCAACAATTCAAAAAACCAAAAATGTATAGCCCTGACACCATATTGGGTTCTACTTCCAGTCATGAAACAGAGGAACAATTACCTTGTATCGAACTGAAAATTTGTATTCGTATACTAGAAAACTTTATTTTTCAAACAAAAAAAGAATGGTTGAATTCCGGTAAGAAATGAATGAGTTATGCTGTCTCAAACATAGACTCAGGCTATGTTTGCAGCACTCAGAAAACAACTACAGGCAAAAATCTGTGCTTGAGTTGATTTTGTAGCAAAGTTTTGAACACTCAAATGACAATATTTTCCAACCAAATTTTGCAGCAACAAAGTTCAACATGCAAACTACCAAATGCAAGAAATCCAAAAACATTTCGTTGCCGAATTCTAAAGATATTAGCATGCAAAGTGACACCCAAACACACTTTTTACAGAAACAAACATCAACAAAATCAACATTTTAAAGCTATTTTGGCATATGTTTTTGGTATTTGAAGCTTTGCTTCATCCAGTAATGTGAGCAGCAACTCACCTTGTTTTTGAAGTGCAAAAATTGGATTTTGAGCCGAAAGATGTGAGCTTTGTGTTAGTTTTTGCCTCCAAATCCTATAAGAGAGAAATAGATGCATGCAAAAGAAAGAAAAGCCATTACAAGACAATTCATTTCACAAATTAAGATTTTTGACGAAAAGATTATGTTTTGAAAGCGATTACTTATTGTATTCTTCTTTAGATTGATTAAAATGACAACTTATTGAAGAAAATTGGAGATTAAAAGCTTTGGATTTGAAAATTTGGTGGATTTTGATTCTCTTTTTCACTGTTTTGTTTCTGGCTATTTGGAGAAGACAAAGCGAAGTACGTGCAGGTAATGTTTCTCACTTCTTAATTTCTGGTTTTAGTAACCTAATGGGCTTTGGGCCTAAATTAGAGAAAATAAATAAGCTATGTAACTAAATTAACACTAAACCAAATATATACATTTATGTTATGAAATAAATGACATTTTTTTCTTCAAGTTTTAACCAAATAATTTATGTGAACATACATGCATGTTAAATAAAATAATTTACATCATATTAAAAAATAATTTATTTTTAGAAAACATTTTTACCATTAGAAAATCTTATTTTAACAAAATGCACAATTTACACATATAAAGCATAAATCATTATTTTTAACTTCAAAAATTCCACAAATTTTTTTTCTTGCATATAAAAATTTGACAAACCATTTCAATGTTAATTTTACAACCAAAATTCATTTTAACCCATTTTCCATCTTTTATTCCATAAACAACCTTAAAAAATTATATACCTTTTTTAAAAGTTATTAAAAGATGTAATTGGCAATAATTAATGAAATCATTGCATTTTCACTAAATAAAACCCATTTCCCATCTATTATCAACCCGAACAAAATGAAACAGAGTTCCAAATTTTATTATTCACAATTTAATTCCAAAATTCATTCTTTATTTCAAATAAACAATTTAATTTCTCCAATTTTATTTTAGTTCACAATATTATATCATAACTACTGTTATAATTTAATATTTACATGTAATCTCCTAAACTAAGGTTGTTAAACTCAGGCTGGCTGAGTGAATTGAAAAGACAAAACACACGAGTCAGAATTAAAAGATATTATGTAAGTTGAATCAACGATAAATAAATATGAGTGGAACAGTGTCAGAGATGTTTAAGGTGTTTGACATCTCCTATCTAGTGTCTAATGTGAGTGCAGTAACTCCAGAGATGTTCGGGATTCACATCTCATAAGGATCCGTTAAACTATCTACTGCACAGTATAATATGCTATTATAATATGTCTACGGTAAAGTAAAAGTATTAAATTAGCATTAAGACGTTACCCATATCCCCCTTAACATATTTTTATATGTTTCCATAGTCAATACAATACCGTAAGTCCTCCATAAAATGGAGGGCTATCAGAGGGCACTCCATAGGTATGGTACAAACCAAACTCATAGAAGGTGCTCTAGGGCATGTAAACAAGGCATTCGAGGCAATGCCACGGTAGATATACCAATTACGGATCTGGACAGGTGGTAACGCGTAGCAGCTACCGCCCATCTCGGACACCCTCGCAAATCAAAATTAAGGGTGGCCACCAAATCAATCACAAAGTAAGAGAATGGTATCGAAGAAATGTGCCCGATCGGAGGTGTGACCTCACTTGGCCCGCGTGGCTCCTATTTTAGTCACATCTAAGCTAACTCACGAGAGTCAGGGTTACGTCATACCTTATACAAAAATCATTCGCCAAACCATCCTACTTCATTTCTGAAATCTCCACCACGTACACAGTTGTTAAAGTGGTTTTCGGTATTGGCAGAGAGTATGACAATATCCGATCCCGGTCTCTTTAAAAACCAAATGCTTATTACACACCTGATGGTTCTTTTAAATTTCCAAAACCATTTTGTAATTAATATCAAAATATCATATTCAATTCAAATCATATCACTTTCGAACCTATATTCACTTTCAAAAAAAATCATATTTTCAAAATAGTTTAAATACCTAACTTCAAAACTTCATATTCAAATCAAATAGGTAATTAAATCCCAACTTAGGTGATAACATCATTTGACCGTATTCACTTTAAAATCAAGGATTTAAAATATAAACACATCTACTTTTTTTGAAGATAGTTTAGATAGTTATAAATAGTTTTAAATAGTTATATACAGATAAAATAGTCTAAATAGTTTACTTGAAGATTAGGATACTATTAAATTGATTCAAGATAGTTAAATAGATTTAAAGTAGATTAAATATAACTAAAATGGATTAAATAGCTTTAAAATAGATTACTTAGATTTCAAACCATAATCCCGAATTAAATTTTAAAATCCATAAAATCGCTCGAGTCTATTATTTCAACCCATAACGATTTTTCCCTAATATAGATCGTTCGGGTATATATAATTTCAACCCACGGTGATTTTCCAAATAATAACCAAGGGAACTTACAGAATGATAATATTTTATAAATCAAATATAACATCCAATCAGGCAATATCAACAACCAAACATCCATCATAACCACCATTCAATTCAATCAATAAATATCAGCAATTTACTAATTATCAATGACATGTATTTAACTGGCAATTTACATCCAATAATAAATGAAATAATAATTTAATTCATAATAATACAAATTAAAAGGAATAACAATTTAAATATATCAAACATCTATAAATAAATTCTGTAACGACCCGTAAATTTCGACAATTTAATTTATTTATTTAATAGGATTTTTGTAAGTTATTTTAGTAGAAACAATAAAAGGGATAATTAAATGTTAGAATGAAGGCTAAAATAAATTATGTAAATGGTGACTTAAAACCTATTTATTGGAATTTGAATAAAATCCAAATGAATTAAGTAGAAAAAGGATTCTTACCTGGATACAAGATTTAATATGAGAGATTAATGAAAATATTAAATTGATTTAATGCAATAAAAGAGTGTAAACGGTAATTGGAATAAATTAAGGAATCATGTTAATGCAAGATAATAATTTATGACTTGAATGAAATTCCAGTTCATTAAAATCATTTAAACGTTATGATTTGATTTTAAATGGAATATGAGAAAAACAAATGTAAGGATTTATATATGTTATTTTTTCAGGTTATTGAATAAAATTGGGAATCCAATTGTAATTAATGGTAATAATGATGGTATTAGCTAATAAATTAAATTTAATACCCTTAAATGAATGGGTGTAAAGGTATACTAGGTTTTTTATCAAATAGAAGGAAAGAAAAGTAAATATCGGATTGATTGATGAATAAATATACATTGAATAGTAATTGAATGTAAAGTTAATGGTAATTGTATAAAATCAATCAATGAATGTATATAGATTGTAAAGTTATAATAATAAGTAGAAATTGGATGACATTAATACAAGATAATGAATTGCAAATTGTGGGTTGATATTAAAGTGTGGATGGAAATCTGATTTGTTATATTAATTGAATGGAATTCAAGTTTGATGAGAAAGGTAAATGGGTATTTAGTAATAAATTTAAACGGACTTAAATAGTGAATTTATTTAATTAATGTATATAATAAATAATGATTGATTAAAAACTTATACCTGTAAGTATCTATAATTTTGAGTGGAAATAATAAGCTTATAAATGTGGGAGTGAGATTTTTACAACAATCATTATGAGTTATATACTTAGTTCATTCAATTAAATTGGAAAAAAAACATTGCAATAGATGTAAATTAAGGGTTGCGTTAAATAAATTAAAGTAATAAATGGGGAATAACGTAAATGTTCTTCATAATATGATGATTTGTGAATAAAAAAAAGATGGAAATAAAGTTTATTAATATATCGGAATTTAATTGATGATAAAAAGTTAATTGCAAATCAAATGGGTTAAATATTTAAACGGGAATCAAGCTTTATTTATTTATTTGGTTTTAAAAATATGATAATTTGGATTTATTGCAATTAGTTAAAATTAAATATAAAATTTTACATTAATTGGAAATTTAGTTGAAAACGGAAAATATTTATGTGATAATCTTGGATCCAATGGTAAATCCATCTATTTGATAGGAATGAATGGAATACTAAGTAAGTTGTGAATTTAATGAAATTAAGAGTTTATATTGAAATTTATAAATTTACCTTCTTTAATTTGACATCTAAACCTTTTGAAACTTTGTAAATGATTAAGAATTTTAAAAGTAATAAATTGGGTCAATTTTAGAATCTAGATATAAAATTTGATTTTATTTATTTATTTTGAATTTATTAATTAATATAAAAATAGCCATTTTGGTCACGGACTCGGATTTCGACAAAACCAGTTTCATCGGATCCGTAACAGTGAATTATTGTAGGGTTTCAAATTTCGTAGCGATCGGACTTGTCGTTTAATCATACGAACGTGAAACACCTTGAAATCGACTTAATTGAAATCAATTTGAAATCTATTTGGAAATATTGTTTTCAGCATAACTTTTTCACACGATCGAATTTGGATGTGAAACTTTTTCCATTGGGTTCAGAATATTTTAAAATACCTATTTTGATATATGAATTTACCAAATTTCGTTCCGGAGATAGAACGAGCTTTTGGGCCATAGTTTTTCCGCATGTTTATAATTCGTGTTCATCTACTCTATTGCAGTTTGTCTATAAATAGGCTTTTATAAACCCTAGCAGCCTCTATTCCTCATTTCTACACATATAGAAACTTCTGTACTCCTCTTCTTCAATGGCAACAAACAATTCTAGATTTAAACCAAATCAAAATCAACTTCAAAATTCAAACTCCTCGGAAAAATTCAGAAAAAATATATATCGAAGATCTCACCGATACGAACCTGCGTTTACTGTTCGTTTTTCAAGACAGTGACCGGATTGACCAGAAATCGCGGTCAAACCTTGAAATTTCGAAATCCTAAGGCCAATTTGGGGGTTTTTATTTCGGCGTGAATTGGTGAAATCGCTTTTTGGTTTTTGTCGAGGGGAGCGTCAGGAAGCTATCCGCAGTAGTCGCGTCATCCAATTCGAAACGTGGCTCTCCAATTTCGTGAATTAGGGTTCCGGTTGGAGGCGGCGGCGGCGTTGACTTGGGGGTGCCGCTCCTATGCTGGTCGGTAGAGGGGGAGATGGAGGTTCCAACGGTGGCTACGGCGTATCAAACGGAGGTCGGAAGCGCGTCGAAAGCTTGGTCAACGGTCGGCTGAAGTGGGTTCTTTGCGTGCGTGGGTGGGGTTATGTAGCCAGGAGCTTGCGTGCGTGAGCAACGGTGATGACGTGGCTAGTAAGAAAATGTGTTTCATTCCTTTGTTTATTTTTTTATGTAAATTCAGTCGCAATTTTTGCTATAACTCTCGCATACGAACTCCGTTTCACGCGCGGTTTCTTTTGTTAGGATCGTATTAAAATTCTGGACTTGATGACGCTTGTTTGGAGGAATTCTGATACGGTCAAATTTTTGGGTTTAAATTGAAATTAATTTCAATTTAAATACAAAAGGTGAGTGTTTTAACCCACCCACTACTTCTAAAATTTCTTATGGTTGTTAAATTGATTTTAGATATGAGTAGAAATTTATTTATGACTGTTTGGCATGTTTTATTCATCATCTCTGTTAAATCGCACTTATTTAATTTAACTGTTAATTAATTTTATTATTGCATATAAATTGACAGTTAATTTTTTTTATTTATTTGCTTATAAACTGATAGTTAAACAGTTAATAAATTTATTATTGAATATAAACTGTTAGTTAATAGCTGTCATTTATTACCTGTTATATCTTATATTTTATATGCTATATATTGATGTTCGTTTAAATTGATGATGATTGAAATAAATTGGTTGATGATTGATATTGGGTCAATGGATGATATGTTCTATCTTATATAAACTGCGAGTTATCATGCATTTTCATTTCATTCGGGATTGCGGTTTGATATGATATACAACCGCATTTTTATTTTTAAATTGCGGATTGAAATGATAAATATCTGTATCACATGACCATAGGATAGAAAATTATATACAGGCACCGCGGTATGTATATAAAATTATTTTGAAATGATTATTTTATGGTTTAGATATGATACGGTTTAATAAATATTAAATTTAGATATGATATAAATATATTTTATATATACATACATAGTTAAATTGTTGAATTTAAACTATGCATAAATCTATTAAATGGAAATTAATAAGTTGAAAAATGGCATTTGATAATTTATAGTATATGATTAAGTACAGGTTTAAGATCTTATATATATATAGAGTTATAAATGATTCAAATCAATAAAGATTGAAAGATAAATTGGAAATTTAATTGGAATTGAGCTTATTTGAAAATTTAACTCCATAAGTTGATGTTAACTTATTAAAATTGAAAAATTTGAAGGTATGATATTTATAACTGGATTTAATGAATAATTCTAGTATAAATAAAATGGAAGAAAATTTTAGTGTTAATAAATATAGTTTATTTTTAATGGTTATGAATTTGCCATGTAAACCTTTCAAACTAAATAATAGGAAAATGAATTGTTGATTTGAAATTCCCAACCTTAGTTTTGAAATTCGTTAAATACTCAAAGTTTGAAAATATTGAAATCGAAGTGTTTTGTTTAAACTGAAAGTGAATCTAAAAGTTATGGGTTTAGACTGAATTTAAAGTGAATAAAAATTGTGAAGATGTAGAAATTATTTACTTTTAAAGAAATTTTAAATTCAACTGTTTCATTTTATATACTATTGAATATCCAAACCATTTAAGTTTTGAAAGTTATGATTTTAAAACTATGGATTTCGAAGTACTACGTTGAAAGTTAAAAATTCAAATATTTGGTTTCGAGATATTATAAATTTAAAGTGGCATGATTTTGGAAAAGAAATATATTTGAAATAAAATGATATCATATTTATTTGGGTCTTAACAGAAAATGATATCGTATTTATGGGTTTTGAAATGGAGAATTTTATTCTTGTTTAAAGTATAAACTATTTTTAAATGACCGCGGTTTTATAATAACGTTTGGTTGTTGAAGAGACCGGGATCGGAAGTTGTCATACTCTCTGCCAACTCCGAAAACCACTTTAACAACCGTGTACGCGATGGAGATTTCAGAATGAAGTAGGATGGTGGCGGCGTTTCCTGTAAGGTAAATACGTGGACCCAACTCCCGTGAGTTGGCATAAGGTGGCTAAAATAGGAGCGATCGACGGGTTAATAAGGTAGCACCTTTGATCGGACACATCGCTTCGATGTTATACTTTTGGATTGATTCGGTGGCCACTTTTGATTTCTTTGATTTGGAGGTGTTGTTCGAGGTGGGTGGTAGTAGCAGCTACGTGTTACCACCGACCCGGAAGCGTAATCGGATTATCTACCCTGGCATGCCTAGTTGTGCCGTGTCACCTACCCTATCGCGCCTTGTACGAGTTTCTATTTGTGTCGTATCTATGGAGTATCCTCTGGTAGCCTCCCGATCAGGAGGTATTATGGTACTGTATAGACTATTGGCATTATTTGTGTTAAGGGCTATATGGGTAACCCCTTAACGCTATTAAAAAGTAAGTTTATTTTACAAATAGACACTATTATAATAGCGCAATATACTACGTAGTAAATAGTTTAACGGATCCTTAGGAGATGTAAATCCCGAGCAACTTTTAAGTCACTGCACTCATATTTATTTCTGTTAATTTAACTCACATAAGATCTTTTAGTTCTGACTCGAGTGTTTTGCCTTTTCAAATTCGCTCGGGTCAGTCCGAGCGTTTCAGGATTTGAAGATTTAGCTTTGGAGGACGAAGACGAAGATTCGTATTATTATTATTATTATTTATTCTATTGCACTACACTCATACTGTTCCACTGCATTGTTATTGGTATGTGTAACTCTGATATTTATTGTATAAAGAAGAATCAATTATGTGTAAACAGTTTTATGAACTGTATATTGATTATTATATTTTATCCTTCCGTTGTGAGATTCTGTTTTATTTATTTCTTCTCTGTTTTTCTTATTTTCCCCATAACAATCCGCCCTTCCGTATGGTTTGAATTGGCACGTGTGTTGATTTAAAGCGAACGAAAAGGCGAGACGTTACATCTGGTATCAGAGCTTTGATTTAGCGATAAACCTTAGCTTTGTGGGGTTTGACTCTTTACTAAAGGGTAGTAATACCCTATGGGAGTCGCTGAGTGTAAATATATGAGAGTGCGTATTTGTTAGTATTATAAAAAGGTTTTAATATTGTGTTAATCTGTTCCGTTTTGTATTTATAAATTCTGGTTGATGCATGGGACGCTATGACATCAATAGGGATTTCTAAACACTTAATAGGACAGACCGGCATAATATTTGTTTTAATATAGGCGAATGAAATAATTTTGCCTATTATATTTTCTATCTAAAATAAAATTTTCAAATGATATATATATATATATATATATATATATGGATGCAAATAGATTGGTTGTTAGGTAATAAAGTGTATAAATAATAATAGAAATAAGATTGAAAAATAAAATAAATAGAATTCGGAAATTTAGAACTTATGTTCCGGGGTTTTGAAATTTCTTTCGAATAAATTTTGTAATGTAATAATATTGTTTATAAGGACTTTCTGATATAAATATTTCAATGTAATTCGGAATAATTATTTTAAAAAGGATTTTTGAGATAATAAGTTTTGTATTTTCCTCTCTGTCGCTGGAAAATAATTTCGGTAATGGCGACCGCATCAACGACTTTCATTTTCGAGTTTCGAAGGGGAAAGGCCAGTGTTGTAGTTCTACTGCAGATTCATTTTTGAAAAATATAAAATATAAAATTGTTTTAAATATAATTAGAGATATATAAGTTGTAAGAATATATTTATCTATTGTTTTAAAGTAAATTGAAAATTTAACCCGGTATTTAATTCTTAAATTTCCATTAATTAATTGTTTCAATTATTGTAGTGAAAAGAATTTAACTAATAATTGAAACCCTAAATAAAATAAGAAATTTAAATTTCTAAGTTATAATTGGAAATTAAAGGAAATTTGAAATTTGTAACAAATGAAACAAAGAGTAATATTATTGAATATTAAATTTAATTAAAGGACGAGATAAAACTTGTATAAGTTCATTTGCATTTTCTTTAACATATATAACTTACCAGATATAGAAAGTTGAAATGTTTAATAAGAAATGTAATGGAAATTGTACAAGTAAAAGTAGGAAATGAAGTATTCAATGAATTTGCTATTATAAATGAGAATTTAATGTTATAAACTTAGGTTATAATTGAAATTTTGCTATAAGTGAATATAATTAAAGGTGAGTAAATGAAATTAAAGGTTTGTTAGAAATAAATGTAAATTATAAAAAGGAAAATTTATGTGGTATGAAAAAAAGAGAAATTAAACAAAGGTATTAAATGAAATTTTTAATAAGTAAAGTTAATTGTTGTTTGGATTGTTGTTGTTTTCGATTATGATTGTTTGGATAAGATACTTTAAAAATTGGTTTGGGTGAATGAATAATCTATTTAGTTTTATCTAGACTGTTGAGTAAATGGTGCGCTAGTAGTTTATTCTTCATTCCGTACAATTTAAAAGTTTGAACCCGAATAACTATTTGTTGTTGGTTGAATGGTTGCTTTGAATTTGTTGTGTATACTATTGTTAAAGTTGATGGTTATTGTATTGATTTGTTGTTAGTGATTGAAATCCACTTAAATATTTCACTTTACATAAATTGTTAACCCTTTGGATTTCATAAGTGAAATGCAGGTTATGGAAGCAATTGCTACTGCTTTTGGTTCCATAAATTTAGCGTAAATTGCACGACAAATAGGTACGTTTTCGGATTACGGTTTATAGCGCTATTTTGTATATTTTCCAGAGTTGGGATATATATTATATTATAAAATATTTGTGTTTATTATTATATTTATATTATATTTTCTCCCGAGCCTCTCCATACAAAGGAGACTCTGCCAAAAAATTTCATAAATTCTGGACTTTGAAAAATTTGAAAATGTTTACAAACTTTAACAAATTATGTATAAAAGGTTTAAATGGGTATAAATTGGTATATTTTATGTTAAATTATTTTATTTTGTAAAGTTATTTGTTTATAAATTTAATTAAGAAAGATATATTGTCTTCTTATTTCTTCTTTTCCCTTCTTTTCCTTTTTGGGGACGAAAAGTTTTGAGTGGGAGAGTGTGTAACGACCCGTAAATTTCGACAATTTAATTTATTTATTTAATAGGATTTTTGTAAATTATTTTAGTAGAAACAATAAAAGGGATAATTAAATGTTAGAATGAAGGCTAAAATAAATTATGTAAATGGTGACTTAAAACCTATTTATTGGAATTTGAATAAAATCCAAATGAATTAAGTAGAAAAAGGATTCTTACCTGAATACAAGATTTAATATGAGAAATTAATGAAAATATTAAATTGATTTAATGCAATAAAAGAGTGTAAACGGTAATTGGAATAAATTAAGGAATCATGTTAATGCAAGATAATAATTTATGACTTGAATGAAATTCCAATTCATTAAAATCATTTAAACGTTATGATTTGATTTTAAATGGAATATGAGAAAAACAAATGTAAGGATTTGATTAATATATATGTTATTTATTTAGGTTATTGAATAAAATTGGGAATCCAATTGTAATTAATGGTAATAATAATGGTATTAGCTAATAAATTAAATTTAATACCCATAAATGAATGGGTGTAAAGGTATACTAGGTTATTTATCAAATAGAAGGAAAGAAAAGTAAAAATCGGATTGATTGATGAATAAATATACATTGAATAGTAATTGAATGTAAAGTTAATGGTAATTGTATAAAATCAATCAATGAATGTATATAGATTGTGAAGTCATAATAATAAGTAGAAATTGGATGACATTAATACAAGATAATGAATTGCAAATTATGGGTTGATATTAAAGTGTGGATGGAAATGTGATTTGTTATATTAATTGAATGGAATTCAAGTTTGATGGGAAAGGTAAATGGGTATTTAGTAATAAATTTAAACCGACTTAAATAGTGAATTTATTTAATTAATTTATATAATAAATAATGATTGAATAAAAACCTATACCTGTAAATATCTATAATTTTGAGTGGAAATAATAAGCTTATAAAAGTGGGAATGAGAGTTTTACAACAATCATTATGATTTATATACTTAGTTCATTCAATTAAATTGGAAAAAAAACATTGCACTAGATGTAAATTAGGTGTTGCGTTAAATAAATTAAAGTAATAAGTGGGGAATAACGTAAATGTTATTCATAATATGATGATTTGTGAATAAAAAAAAGATGGAAATAAAGTTTATTAATATATCGGAATTTAATTGATGATAAAAAGTTAATTGCAAATAAAATGGGTTAAATATTTAAACGGGAATCAAGCTTTATTTATTTATTTGGTTTTAAAAATATGATAATTTGGATTTATTGCAATTAATTAAAATTAAATATAAAATTTTACATTAATTGGAAATTTAGTTGAAAACGAAAAATATTTATGTGATAATCTTAGATCCAATGGTAAATCCATCTATTTGATAGAAATGAATGGAATACTAACTAATTTGTGAATTTAATGAAATTAAGAGTTTATATTGAAATTTATAAATTTACCTTCTTTAATTTGAAATCTAAACCCGTTTGAAACTTTGTAAATGATAAGAATTTTAAAAGTAATAAATTGGGTCAATTTTATAATCTAGATATAAAATTTGATTTTATTTATTTATTTTGAACTTATTAATTAATATAAAAATAGCCATTTTGGTCACGGACTGGGATTTCGACGAAACCAGTTTCATCGGATCTGTAACAGTGAATTATTGTAGGGTTTCAAGTTTCGTTGCGATCGGACTTGTCGTTTGATCGTACGAACGCGAAACGCCTTGAAATCGATTTAATTGAAATCAATTTGAAATCAATTTGGAAATATTGTTTTCATCATAACTTCTTCACAAGATTGAATTTGGACGTGAAACTTTTTCCATCGCGTTCAGAATATTTTAAAATACCTATTTTGATATATGAATTTACCAAATTTCGTTCCGGTGATAGAACGGGCTTTTGGGCCATAGTTTTTCCGCACGTTTATAATTCGTGTCCATCTACTCTATTGCAGTTTGTCTATAAATAGGCTGTTATAAACCCTAGCAGCCTCTATTCCACATTTCTACACGTACAGAAACTTCTGTACTCCTCTTTTTCAAGGCAACAAACAATTCTAGATCTAAACAAAATCAAAATCAACTTCAAAATTCAAACTCCTCGGAAAAATTCTGAAAAAATATATTTCGAAGATCTCACCGATACGAACCTGCGTTTACATTTCGTTTTTCAAGACAGTGACCGGATTGACCAGAAATCGCGGTCAAACCTTGAAATTTTGAAATCCTAAGGCCAATTGGGGGGTTTTTATTTCGGCGTGAATTGGTGAAATCGCTTTCTGGGTTTTGTCGAGGGGAGCGTCAGGAAGCTATCGGCAGTAGTCGCGTCTTCCAATTTGAACTGTGGCTCTCGAATTTCGTGAATTAGGGTTCCGGTTGGAGGCGGCGGTGGCGTTGACTGGGGGTGCGGCACCTATGCTAGTCGGTAGTGTGGGAGATGGAGGTTCCAACGGTGGCTACGGCGTATCAAACGGAGATCGGAAGCGCGTCGAAAGTTTGGTCAACGTTCGGCTGAAGTGGGTTCTTTGCGTGCATGGGTAGGGTTCTGTAGCCAGGAGCTTGCGTGCGTGAGCAACGGTGATGACGTGATTAGTAAGAAAATGTGTTCCATTCCTTTGTTTATTTTTTATGTAAATTCAGTCGCAATTTTTGCTATAGCTCTCGCATACGAACTCCGTTTCATGCACGGTTTCTTTTGTTAGGATCGTATTAAAATTTCGGACTTGATGACGCTTGTTTGGAGGAATTCTGAGACGGTCAAATTTTTGGGTTTAAATTGAAATTAATTTCAATTTAAATTCAAAATGTGAGTGTTTTAACCCACTCACAACTTCTAAAATTTCTTATGGTTGTTAAATTGATTTTAAATATGAGTAGAAATTTATTTATGACTGTTTGGCATGTTTTATTCATCATCTCTGTTAAATCGCATTTATTTAGTTTAATTGTTAATTAATTTTATTATTGCATATAAATTGACAGTTAATTTTATTTATTTATTTGCATATAAACTGATAGTTAAACAGTTAATAAATTTATTATTGAATATAAACTGTTAGTTAATGTTGTCATTTATTACTTGTTATATTTTATATTTTATATGCTATATATTGATGTTTGTTTAAATTGATGATGATTGAAATAAATTGGTTGATGATTGATATTGGGTGAATGGATGATGTGTTCTATCTTATATAAACTGCGAGTTATCATGCATTTTCATTTCATTCAGGATTGCGGTTTAAAATGATATACAACCGCATTTTTATTTTTAAATTGCGGATTGAAATGATAAATATCTGTATCACTTGACCATAGGATAGAAAATTATATACAGGCACCGCGGTATATATATAAAATTATTTTGAAATGATTTTTTTATGGTTTGGATATGATACGGTTTAATAAATATTAAATTTGGATATGATATAAATATATTTTATATATACATACATAGTTAAATTGTTGAATTTAAACTATGCATAAATCTGTTAAATGAAAATGAATAAGTTGAAAAATGGCATTTGATAATTTATAGTATATGAGTAAGTACAGGTTTAGGATCTTGTATATATATATAGAGTTATAAATGATTCAAATCAATTAAGATTGAAAGATAAATTGGAAATTTAATTGGAATTGAGCTTATTTGAAAATTTAACTCCATAAGTTGATGTTAACTTATTAAAATTGGAAATTTTAAAGGTATGATATTTATAACTGGATTTAATGAATAATTCTAGTATAAATAAAATGGAAGAAAATTTTAGTGTTAATAAATATAGTTTATTTTTAATGGTTATGGATTTACCATATAAACCTTTCAAACTAAATAATAGGAAAATGAATTGTTGATTTGAAATTCCCAACCTTAGTTTTGAAATTCATTAAATAATCAAAGTTTGAAAATATTGAAATCGAAGTGTTTTGTTTAAACTGAAAGTGAATCTAAAAGTTATGGGTTTAGACTGAATTTAAAGTGAATAAAAATTGTGAAGTTGTAGAAATTATTTACTTTTAAAGAAATTTTAAATTCAACTGTTTTATTTTATATACTGTTGAATATCCAAACCATTTAAGTTTTGAAAGTTATGGTTTTAAAACTATGGATTTCGAAGTGTTACGTTGAAAGTTAAAAATTCAAGTATTTGGTTTTGAGATATTATAAATTTAAAGTGGCATGATTTTGGAAAAGAAATATATTTGAAATAAAATGATATCATATTTATTTGGGTCTTAAAAGAAAATGATATCATATTTATGGGTTTTGAAATGGAGAATTTTATTCTGGTTTTAAAGTATAAACTATTTTTAAATGACTGCGGTGTTATAATAATGTTTGGTTGTTGAAGAGACCGGGATCGAAAGTTGTCATACTCTCTGCCAACTCCGAAAACCACTTTAACAACCATGTACGCGATGGAGATTCCAGAATGAAGTAGGATGGTGGCGGCGTTTCCTGTAAGGTAAATACGTGGACCCAACTCCCGTGAGTTGGCATAAGGTGGCTAAAATAGGAGTGATCGACGGGTTAATAAGGTAGCACCTTTGATCGGAAACATCGCTTCGATATTGTACTTTTGGATTGATTCGGTGGCCACTTTTGATTTGGTGGTGTTGTTCGAGGTGGGCGGTAGTAGCAGCTACGCGTTACCACCGACCCGGAAGCGTAATCGGAATATCTACCCTGGCATGCCTAGTTGTGCCGTGTCACCTACCCTATCGCGCCTTGTACGAGTTTCTATTTGTGTCGTACCTATGGAGTATCCTCTGGTAGCCTCCCGATCAGGAGGTATTACGGTACTGTATAGACTATTGGCATTATTTGTGTTAAGGGCTATATGGGTAACCCCTTAACGCTATTAAAAAGTAAGTTTATTTTACAAATAGACACTATTATAATAACGCAATATACTACTAGTAAATAGTTTAACGGATCCTTAGGAGATGTAAATCTCGAGCATCTTTTGAGTTACTGCACTCATATTTATTTCTGTTAATTTAACTCACATAAGATCTTTTAGTTCTGACTCGAGTGTTTTGTCTTTTCAAATTCGCTCGGGTCAGTCCGAGCGTTTCAGAATTTGAAGATTTAGCTTTGGAGGACGAAGACGAAGATTCGTATTATTATTATTTATTCTATTGCACTACACTCACACTGTTCCGCTGCATTGTTATTGGTATGTGTAACTCTGATATTTATTGTATAAAGAAGAATCAATTATGTGTAAACAGTTTTATGAACTGTATATTGATTATTATTTTTTATCCTTCCGCTGTGAGATTCTGTTTTATTTTTATTTCTTCTCTGTTTTTCTTATTTACCCCATAACAATCCGCCCTTCCGTATAGTTTGAATTGGCACGTGTGTCGATTTAAAGCGTGCGAAAAGGCGGGACGTTACAAATTCTTATTCTCACCATAAATTTAATTTAACTAACATAAGAAATTTTCAAAGTTGTGAGTGGGTCAAATCACTCACCTTTGAACTAAATCGAATTTATATCCAATTTAGGGCCCTAATTCAAACAATCGCATAATTCGCCTAAACTAGCATCAAAATGTCTGGAATTTCGATACGATCCCGGCAAAACAAACCACGCGTAAATCGGAACTCGTATGTGAAAGTCATGTCGATTAGAACA
This sequence comes from Allium cepa, assembly GCA_030765085.1. Taxonomy (NCBI): domain Eukaryota; kingdom Viridiplantae; phylum Streptophyta; class Magnoliopsida; order Asparagales; family Amaryllidaceae; genus Allium; species Allium cepa. The sequence continues at coordinate 729,396,825 of CM060932.1, read as the reverse complement.
TTTCAAAATTAAAATTAACTAAAATAAAAAATCAAATGCCCCTTTTGCCACGTCACCATCCAAAGCTCGCTCTAGAACCTTAGCCACATGTTGAAATTCAAACACGATCGATACAAACCTGCCGTCGATGTCGCCAGAGCCATCGGCCTCCCCTCCGCCGTGCCAGGCGCGCTTACCAGAAGCCGCGCGACCCCATCACGACGCCACCGATCGTCATCGGCCACGTCGAACGCCCCAACCGCTGCCTACCGTCAAAAGCCTAATCGAATCGTTTTGGTCGATCTAACCATCAATTCGATGAATGAATTTCACCGATGCACTCCCCTCGGTCCTCTCCATAAAAATGTACCACTGATTTGACGATCAGGCGAAGTTCATCGGAACGTGATGAACGACCGAAAATAAACCATCGAATTCTAGGCACATAAAAACTCAGATCGAGAGGCAGACTGCTGATTTGACTTGTGTTCATCGAGAGCTTCAAATCAATATATAATTCTATATATTTTAAGGAGTTTAAATTTTGGAATTGAATTTGAAATTGAATTGAGAGTTTTTGGTTTTGGTTTATCTACCATTGGAATTTGGAGTTAAGAAGGAAATGTACGTACAGACAAATGGTATATGAAATAACTAGGGTTTATAACAGGCTATTCATAGGTATAGCTGAAATGGAAAAGAATGGACCAGATCGAATTAGAAGTTGAATGATAAACGACCCAAAAAGCCCGATCTGTCTTCGGAATGAAAATGAGTCATCTCATATATCAAAATAGATGTTCTTGATAATTTTAGACTCAAAGGAATAGATTTCAGGTCCAAATTCCATCGTATGAAGAAGTTAGCTTAAAATCAGCTTACTTCAAATTGATTTCAATTAAATTTAGTTAAATTGATTTCTATACGTTTTGAGTTCATACGATCAAACGACAAGTCTAGTCACAACGAAACTTGAAAACTTAATTCACAGTTACGGATCCAATGAAACTAGTTTCATCGAAATTTGAGACATTGGCCAAAATGGCCATTTCATGTTAATTAAATAAATTAATATTAAATTAATTAAGTCACTTTTTCAATTCAAATTTAATAGTATATAATCTCTATCATTTTAGATTACTTAATACTTTATAATCTTTTAAAACAAATTTCTATATAAATTCAATATTCAATATTGCACACATTACAAATTTTAATTTCCATTTTAATGAATTCAGTAATTATGAATTAAATTTCCAATAAATCCATAAATCTAATAAATCCATAAATCCAATAAATCCATAAATTTGACCTTTCATCCTATTATTCAACCAATCATTATCCTATGGATATAATTAATATTAGTTTACCTCTTACTACATTAATATTGTATAATTTCATCTTTACTTCCATTAATGTGGTACTTAATTACACTTAATTGCAATAGGTCCATTTATTATAATTTTAATTCCAAAAATTTGGTTTAATTTGATTTCAATCTTTATATTCGATCAATTAATACTCTAATAGCATAGTCAATATTTATTGATATCTTATTTCACTACACTGCCACAATTTCCATCTTTTATTTATATTAACCGCTATATTTAAAATACATTGAATTTTGTCAATTTTTCACATTATTTAAAATTTTGAAATCCCAATTAAGTTATTTATCTTGGTTTCACTCCTTATTTAAATCACATATTACATTATTAATATACTTAACATTTCTATTTCTTTATTACATTCGAAATTTACAATTATTGTCCTAACTCACGTTAGTGTAACATTTATTTACATTTACGTTGATGTAAGTTTATTATTTACCATAAATTGTTATAACAACTTATACAAAACTACTCTTATCAATTACCATAAATTACATATTATTTCATACATTAATTTATTTAATGCTTACATTTGTTTTCATATATTCACTTTATAACCAAGTATAACCTTTAGATCATTTCAATTGATTGGAATTTCATTCAGATTGTTAAAAATTAACTTAAATTATCATTATTACATTTCATTTTAGTTATTGTTTCATTAGCATATCACAAATTTTTATTCCTCCCAATATTAAATTACAAAATATTATTAAATTTAAAAATTTTAGTTATCGAAAAATACGGGTTGTTACACTCTCCCCCACTCAAAACTTTTCGTCCACGAGAAGGAGAAGAAGTGAAAAGAAGGAATTAAATAATCAATATATATTTTTCAAAATATTAAATTTATAAACAATTAATTTATGTAATTAAATAATCTAAATAAAATATATCGATTTACAAATTTTTTATCCTTTTATACTAGGTTAGTAAAAATTTGGAAAATATTCACAAAATTTTCTAACTCCAGAATTCACGAAAAATTTCAGTAGTGTCTCCTTCGTACAAAGAGATCTAGGAGAAATAATAATAACAGTAATAACAATATATATCATATTTTTTAGAATAATATATCCCAACAACGGGAAAAATAATATAATGTTGCGATAAAACCGTAATCCGAGAACATACCTATTTGTCAGCCAAACAACGCTTATTTTATGAAACCAAAAGCAATAGTAATTGATTCCATAACCTGTACTTCATTTTTATAATCAAAAGATGTTAATAATTATATAAAAGAGAACTGTTTAAGTTATTTCAATTAATCACAAACAAAACGTCACAACATAACAACAATCATTTGCAGACAGAACCACACAATCATCATGTGAAATCAATGAAATCAACCATCCATCCATAGCAAGTAAAACAATGGTTTGTTCAGGTTTTTTCACTTTTAATCGCATAGAATGACAAATAAACTACTAAGTATACCATCTACTCAATAGTCTTAGATAAAAACTCAATAGATTATTCACACATCAAAACAATCAGAAGTATCCTGTCCCAAACAACCCATAGGCCAAGCAAACAACAAAATCTAAACAATTATTTAAGTTCATTTTTACATATTTCCTTTCATATCATTTATGGTTTGCCTATTTTATTCTTATAGTGATTATTGTTTTTAATTTACATTTATTTCTTAAAAAAATTCTAATCCTATTCATTCATATAATACTTAATTCCATTTATTTACATTCATTTATTTACATACGTTATTTACATTTTCTTACATATGTTGCTCATATATAATTATTTAAACATATGTAAATCAATTCTTAAAATTCTATTTATAGTTTCTTTGTAGATAAATTCACATTCATTCATTCAGTACTTACTATCATTTATTTTCATTCATTACTTACAAGAAGAAAAAAAGTTTCTTTTTCACATAATGAATATTTATTTTTATTACTTTACATTCATTTATTACATGAATTGTTTCCATTTAATTGTTCATAATAATCATTGAATTCATTATTCAAGTATTGCATACATTTTATTACAATTTAGTTTACATTAATTAATTTATATACTTCACTTTATCGAATATTAAGATTCATTGGTGCATGAGTTTATATTTAAGTTTCTTACTTTTTAATTTACCTTCATCCTTTCTTATATAATGTCATTGAATATTATATCCATTTTCTAAATCATTTCAACTTTTCTAAAGCAATAACCATTTAATTTAATATAGTTTTATTTTATTATTTACTTTAATTATCAATAACTTCAACATTAACTTTAGTTTATAATTATTTACTTACAATACTTCACTTTCTATTTCATTTTATTTAGTAATATTTCAATTATAACTTTAGTTCATAACAATTATAATATAAAAATTCTCATTTTTAGAAGAAATTCCATTGAACACTTTCATTATTAAATTTTACTTATATAATATTCTATTACATATCCTATTCAACGTTACAACTTTTAATATTTCGTAAGTTATACATATATGTTTTTAAGAATGCAATTGAAATTACATAAGTTACTTCATTCAATTTAGTAAACAAAAGTTTAATAATCACATCTTTCTGATTTTCATATCATTTGATTTACAGGTTACAATTTCAAATTTCCTGTCATTTCATTTATAACTTAGCATTTAATTTCTTATTTTCATTTTAGAATTTCCATTTATTAAATAGTTTAAATTTCATTTTAGTACAATAATTGAAATATCTAATTTATAGAAATTTAAGAAATAAATGTCGGGTTCCAATTCAAATCATTTTAAAATGATATATATATACACTCATAGCTTTTAGATCCAATCATATTTAAACTTTGAAATTTATACTAGTTTATCAAAATAAATCTGTAGTAAAAAACTACAATGGTCTTCCCACTTTGGAAATCGAAAATGAGTGTAGATGATGTGTGCACTCATCACCGAAATTATTTTCCAACGACAGAGAAGGGAGTACATAACTTTTTTTCCAAAATTTCATTAAAACTTTCCTTTTCAAATTATACTGAAATATTATACCGGAAAATACTTCCAAATAATACTAATATTATATCCAAAATCTTTTTTGAAAGAATTTTGAAAATACCGAAACTTAAGCTCCAAAATTCCAATTTTTATTTACTTAATTTGTAAATCCTATTTCCAGTCAATATTTATTTTATTTACAAATCTTATTGTCAACGAAGATTCATAAATTTCACTACCTAACAAACAAATATATTACAACCAAATATGTCTTTATAAAATTATCATTCCATATACAAAAATATATAATAGAAAAAATTATTTCATTTACCTTTATTTCAAAACAAATATCGTGTCGGTCTGCCCTCTTAAGTGTTTACAAATCCCTACCGATGTCATAGCATCCTATACACCAACCAGAATTTATAAATACAAAACAAAACATATTAAAACAATACAAAAAACCTTTTATAACACTAACAAATACGCTCTCATAGATATATACACCCAGCGACTCATTCTAAGGTATTACTACCCTATTTAATATGAGTCAGACCCTACAAAGCTAAGGTTATCGCTAAACCAAAGTACTGATACCAACTGTAACGACCTGCCTTTTTGGACGTTTAAGCAGACACACATGTCGAACTCAAACCATTCAAAAGGGAAGATTGTTATGGGGTAAATAAGAAAAAGTAAAGAAATAAAAAAAAAACAGAATTTCGCAGCGGAATGACAAAATATAATAAATCAAATAATAATTCATGAAGCTATTTACAAAATATTTGATTATACTTATACAACACAGAAACAGAGTTACACATATCAGAGATAAATAGATAACGCAGCGTAATAGTATGAATGCAGTGGAATAAATATAGTAAATAATAGTACAATCTTCGTCTTCGTCCTCCATTGATAAGGTCTTCAGCCCAGAAATGCTCAGGATGACCTGAGCGAATTGAAAAGACAAAACATTCAAGTCAGAACTAAAAGATCTTATGTAAGTTGAATCAATGATAAATAAATATGAGTGGAACGGCGTCAGAGATGTTTACGAGGTTTGACATCTTCTATCCAGTGTCTAACATGAGTGCAGTAACTCAAGAGATGTTCGGGATTCACATCTCCTAAGGATCTGTTAAACTATCTACTATGTTGTACAATACGCTATTATAATATCTTTACAGTAAATTAAAAGCATTAAAATAGCATTAAGGCGTTACTCATATCCTCCTTAACACATTTTTATATACTCCCATAGTGTATACGGTACCGTAATTCCTCCGTAAACTGGAGGTCTGTCAGAGGGCATTCCATAGGTACGGTGCAAAACAAACTTATAGAAGGCCCTATATGGCATGTGGACACGGCACTCGAGGCAATGCCAGGGTAGATATACCAATTGCAGCTCCGTACAAGTGGTATCGCACAACAGCTACTACCGCTCACCTCGGACACACCCCCAAATCAAAATCAAGGGTGGCCACCGAATCAATCACAAGTAATAGAATGATATCGAAGAAATGTGCCCGATCGGAGATGTGACCTCACTTGGCCTAGCATGGCTTCTATTTTAATCACATCTAAGCTGACTTACGAGAGTTAGGGTTACGTCATACCTTATACAAAAGTTGCATGCCAAACCATCCTACTTCATTTTTGGAATCTCCACCACGTACACAGTTGTTAAAGTGGTTTTCCCTATTGGCAGAAAGTATGACAATATCCGATCCCAGTCTTTTTAACAACCAAATGCTTATTACACACCAAACGATTCTTTTAAATTTCCAAAACCATTTCATAATTGATGTTAAAATATCATATTCAATTCAAACCATTTCACTTTCAAAACTGTATTCACTTTCAAAAAAATCATATTTTAAAAATAGTTTAAATCCCTCATTTCAAAACTTCATACTCAAATCAAATATGTAATTTAAGTCCCAACTTAGGTGATAATATCATTTAACCGTATTCACTTTAAAATCGAGGATTTAAGTTATAAACACATCTACTTTATTTAGAAAGATAGTTTAGATAGTTATAAATAGTTTTAAACAGTTATAAACAAATAAAATACTCTAAAGAGTTTAATTAAAGATTTAAGATACTGTTAAATTAATTTAAGATAGTTAAATAGATTTAAAATAGATTAAATATAATTAAAATAGATTAAATAGCTTCAAAATAGATTAACTAGATTTAAAATAAGTTAAAATGGGTTAATTAGTTTTAAAATAAATTAAAGGGTTTGAAATAGGTTAAAATGATTTAATACAGTTAATATAGGTTAAATTCGTTTAGTAATTTGAAACTTAATAATTAGAAATCTTAAAACAATAAATTTTAACAGTTTTTAATTAAAATATGAATTTGGGATTAATATCAATTTAAACTATTTATTTTGTTTCAACACAGTTGAACCATTTCAATTTCTCAAATCAGCAAAACCCAATTTCGAAAGTTTTCAATTCAAATTTTAAATAAACTATTAAATTCTATATTGTTTTCAATCCATGTTTGAAATACCAATTAAAATTATTCAAATTTCAATACATTTCAAAGTTATATTTCACATGATTTAAATAACTCAATTCCGATAAATTTCAGTTATATTTCAAATCCAACTTTAAAATTTCAATTTTAATTCCTTTAACAATTCCTTAAAAACAATTCCAAATTTTAACATAAAACTTGGATTTTTATAACAATTTCAATTTATATAAATCAATTTTTATTTCCAAATATCATTTAATTAAATTCAAAAATTAAATATTTTTAAAATCATTTAATTTAACCAGTCCAGTGTCCGTATATGATTCTCTACCCTATGGTCAAGTGATACAGATGTTTATCATTTTAATCCGCAATTTAAAGTTTTATGGTTATATATCATTTCAAACCAAAATGTCGAATTAAATATTAAAATCCATAAAATCACTCAAGTCTATCATTTCAACTCGTAATGATTTTTCCCTATTCTATAGATCGTTCAGGTATATATAATTTCAACTCATAGTGGTTTTCCAAATAATAACTAATGGAACTTGCAGAGTGATAACATTTTATAAATCAAACATAACATCCAATCAGCCAATATCAACAACCAAACACCCAACATAATCACCATTCAATTCAATCAGTAAATATCAGCAATTTACTAATTACCAATGAGGTATTTAACTGGAAATTAAGTTCAATAATAAATTAAATAACAATTTAATTCAAAATTATACAAATTAACAGGAATATCAATTTAAATATATCAAATAGCCATAAATAAATTCCTAATCACATCAGAAATTTAATTAACTAACATAAGAAATTTTAGAAGTTGTAAGTGGGTCAAATCACCCACCTTTGAACTAAATAGAATTTAAATTCAATTTAGGGTCTAAATTTAAGCGATCTCAGAATTTGTCCAAACGAGCTTGAAAATGTCCGGAATTTCGATACAGCCCCTACAAAACAAACCGTGTGTAAATCAGACCTCGTATGTGAAAGTTATGTCGATTAGAACATCTCAAAACTAAAATTAATTAAAATAAAAAAAAAAAATGCCCCTTACATCTCGCCACGTCACCGTCCAAACCTCGCTCTAGAACCCTAGCCACACATTGAAGTTCCAACACGATCGACACAAACCCACCATCTATGTCGCAAGAGCCCTCAGCCCTCCCTCCGCCATGCTAGGCGCGCCTACCAGAGGCCTCACGACCCTATCACGACGCCACCGATCGTCATCGGCCACGTTGAACGCCCCAGCCGCCGCCTACCATCAAAACCCTAATCGAATTGTTATGGTCGATCTGACTATCAATTCGAAGAATGAATTTCATCGATGCACTCCCCTCGGTCCTCTCCACAAAACCTTGCCACTAATTTGACGAGTAGGTGAAATTCATCGGAACGTGATGAACGATCGAAAATAAACCATCGAATTCTTGGAACATAGAAACTCAAATCGAGAAACAGACTGCTGATTTGACTTACGCTCATCGAGAGCTTCAATCGATATATAATTTGATATATTTTGAGGAGTTTAAATTTTGAAATTGAATTTGAATTGAGGGTTTTTGGTTTTGGTTTGTCTTCCATTGGAATAAGAAATTGAGAAGGAAATGTACGTACAGACAAATGGAATAAGAAATAACTAGGGTTTATAACAGGTTATTTATAGGTATAGCCGAAATGGAATAGAATGGACTAGATCGAATTGGAAGTTGAACGATAAACGACCTGAAAAGCCCGTTCTGTCTCCGAAACGAAAATGGGTCATCCCGTATATGAAAATAAATGTTTCTGATAATTTTAAACTCAATGCAACATGTTTCAGGTCTAAATTCCATTGTATGAAGAAGTTATCTTAAAATCGGCTTATTTCAAATTGATTTCAATTGAATTTAATTAAATTTATTTCTACGCGTTTCGAGTTCGTACAATCAACCGACAAGTCCAATCGCTACGAAACATGAAACGTTACGATAATTCACTGTTACGGATCCGATGAAACTTGTTTCGTCGAAATCCGAGATAGTCGGCAAAATGGCAATTTCATGTTAATTAAATTAATTAATATTAAATTAATTAAGTCACTTTTTCAATTCAAATTTCATAATTTACAGTCTCTATCATTTTAGATTACTTAGTACTTTATAATCTTTTAAAACAAATTTCTATATAAACTAAATATTCAATATTGCACACATTGCAGTTTTTAATTTCCATTTTAATGGATTCACTAATTATGAATTAAATTCGCAATAAATCCATAAATTTGACCTTTCATCCTATTATTCAACCAATCATTACTGTCACAATCCGAAATCCAGCGTTCGAAAATCGATATCAAATACCTCACTTGTATTCGACTACCTGAGATTCAAACGTCGAATTCCAGTTCGAATGGAGCTTATAACAATATTAGATGAAAATCAACAGAGGAATAAAATGAACTATCATTAGTCAACTTCACAGATACAACATCCATCATAGTATTTGGTTACAACAATTATCATCACTTCAGAGTGCTACAGTTGATATAACAATAGAAAAATAACAACTTCACAGCGGAGCGACAACAGAGTCCCCAAAAAGTTTCAACATACTTCAACTTCGACAAGGTCTTCAAAACTCCAAACACTTCAAAAGATATTCAAACCAAAGCTTTCCACAATCCAATGGTTTCCAAACCAAAAGACTTCAAAAGATTCCAAGCCATCTCCAAAACACCGATAACCTTCTTCTAGGCTGCCCGTGTGGAAATTATGGGCATCCAGAGTTTAGGAAGGGAATAATAAACTCCGAGTCAGTCATGGGACTGGCATGATTAAAAAAAACAGTTATTTGTACAAAAAAAATTTGCAAAAGAAATTCGAAATGCTTTTGGAAAATGAAACTACCATAAGACCTCCCGACACATACACAATGCAATCGCACACTTGGGGGAGATTTCTTCTTCTGATAGTCAAATATGCTTAATACGAGAAAACTCTTTTGATGTTATTATTAGTGCATAGTGCGGAAACATTTCGAAAGTACAATATTAATCTTAGCCAGCATAGGTACCATTACACTATGCCTACTATAGCTATCACCTGAGGTGGCAGGTTATACAAAATGCAATCATAAAGGGCTAGTATGGTTTCTTTCGATTTCCAACAATTGGTCAGGCTAAGGAACTTCCTACACCAAATGGGAACGCTTCTGGAGGGACGCCCCGAGAACCTAACTGGATCTCTGCCAACACAAGGCCGGGTTACCTCTGTAACTAGGTAACTACTGACATGAGTATACCACCCCCCGGTCGTTACCAACCTTTAACCGAGGCCTCGACACTAACAACAATCCAACAATCACATAGGTTAAATATCTGGGCTCCATACCATGATACCATCTTTTATCCAGAAGGAAATGCACATACCCTAAGGGGCGCTACCCCTAATAACCTTGCCGCATCCTACTTGTTTCGACCATTACCGGGATGTGAGGTCCGACGAAGTCTCGTCCACAAAGATGCGCTTTTCTCAAAAGCCATGCTTCGATCAACACATGATCAGCAGCACTTAGCATGCCACACTACCAAATTGGGAGAATATCACTGATAACCTTCAACTATATAACCTCTGAGCTCGTACATCTCAGAGAAGGTGTTAAGCTAAGAGAATAAATTCTTCGCCACCAACAGAAATGTATTTGAAAGAAATCTGCTTTATATCTCAAAGTGTAATGTCAGACATACAGCCATACAAGTCAGTTTCGGGTTCGAACAGAACCGAAGGCACTTCCAAAGAAGCCCTTGAAATCCGGGCATCCACAATCTCGATCGAACTCCCCATCACATATGGAGATCTTTATACCGGAGCAACTCAGTGCAGAGTCATTCGACAGGTTATCCTATCATTCTCGAAGACACCCGGTCTTCACCACCGTCTTCAAATGCTATCCATTTCGTCGTATCACTATTCGGAATGGGTTATATAACACAAAGGTCCTCTCTTGGCTAAACCGAATAGTGAGCGCTTAATTTAAAAACATGTGGATATATTATTCACAAAGATTCATGGGTTCGATGTGAGTTTCAGATAACCAACTGAAATCCGACTCCCTGTCACATTGAAATATAAATGCCGTTTTACGGGACAATGGGTTTTCACATTCATAGAAAAAAATCACAGATATCACAGTTCAGCACAAAGCAATTCATATCACATGGTATCACAATCACATATCAGAATTATCAATCAATACACAGCATTTAGTAACAATCAATCATCTGAAATTGTGATGGACTAATCGTGGTATTATAATTAACTAATTACATAATTGTTTTCATTAATTATCCTTAATTGATGATTAATTATTCTTAATTTCAAATTTACTAACCTTAATTTTTATGATTTAAATCCTTAATTATTAATTAATTAGATCTTAATTACCTTTATTAATTAATTATTCCTTAATAAATTATCTTAATTAATTAATTCTTAACTGTTAATTAATTAACCTTAATTATTATTTAATTAAATTTTAATTATTATTTACTAAATTAATTAATGATTCTTAATTATTTCTTAATTACTAATTAATTAACCTTAATTACTTTTATTAATTAAGTATTCCTTAATTAATTACATTAATTAATTTATCCCTAATTACAATTTAATTAAACTTTTAATTACATTATTTGTTTAAAATAAATTAGGAATTAATTAATGAAGATAAATTTAATTACTTTTAAAGCATAACTTTCTTATCTTTTACTGTCCAACTTTAAATCAAGAAAATTTATTGTTTTAAATCATGGGTTTAAAATATTTTAAAATTTTATATCAGGTTTTAAAGTGAATCTGCTTTGTATGTTAAACCGAGACCTACTTAGGGTGTTCCCGAGTTAAAACATCGCTTGCTTTGAGTTTCACCAAAAATCAACCTGTATCCCTAAATTCTCAAACTAAAATTTTTGTTTAAGTTTTTGACCTGATACGCACATCAAACTACTCGTGTCAGGACTCGAGCCAGTAATGCAATCACCCAAAGATAACTTCGAGTCTCTCCTTCCTTCCCCAAACTCCTGTCCTTTGACACCAACCTGAGCCATGTGCACATGCACAATCGGTCCGACCACCATTGATCGATGCTACGATCGTCAACACATCAACAATGGCCTCCACGAGCCCCACGAATACTCAAACACCCCAAACGTTGACCAACTCATAAACGAGCTATATGACTATGTCTGGAATGAAAATGATCGCCGCAAGAATGCCTCGCTACGACTCCACAAGCCACCAAAGGCCACGGAAACCCAGTCAAAGCTTTGCATGTCTTTAATGCTTCGATCGCCACTGGTGCGATCAACTTCGGTGCGACGACGAAGCAGCAACAACCAAAATTCTCGACTACGGCCAAATATGGGTTTAAACCCTAAAATTCCACCACGCCGACGCCACAATGGTCGAAAAAATCTCCGATGATTTTTCCCTAGCTCGACAACCCCCCAGGCACCTTCGGTCACGATCACGACACCCAACAATCCATCGATCGTCGAAAATTTAATAAAACCCAATTTACCTCCAACTTACAAATTCTCAAGATTTATTAAATTAAAAATTGTGAATTTTCTTTTAAAAATCATTATTACCGAAAGTAAAACATATTATATAAATGAATCAAGGATTTATGATACTTGAGTTTTGACATTAATTTGAGTTTACTGCATATTCATCATTTCAGTGAAGATTATGTTCAAATCTATCTCAAAATTATTTTTAGAAGTTAGATTTTTATCATATAAGCATAGTTTGTTTAGATCTCGAAGTCTAATAAGAATCAGAGTGGAAGAATTTGAATTTTTAAATAGGTTTTTGAAACCTGGAAACAAGCAGAGGATATATGTCTGCATATATACATGCAGGCATTATTTTACAACTTTTCTTCAAAAATTCAGCACAACATCAAGTTTAGCCCAGATTTACTCACCTGGTAAAGAAGAAAACAGAAAGCTTTGAATTCTGGAAGTTGAAAACAGACAACTAGAATTTGAATTGGCTTGTTTGAGTTGATTTGTACTGGTCCCCGAATCTTTGATCTTTTTTTCGTTTGATTACTGAATTTCGCTGAAGATATCCTGTACATTGTAAAAGCTTGTTTTCCTGGTTTGAAACTTGCTTTTGATTTCTTTTGAGTTTAGTTGTTTTACTGGTTCCTGTTTTTCTTTGATCTTGTTTGGAATGTTTTTGTGGTTTGAGAATTTGATTCTTCTCAGTTTTTTTTCTTTTTAGTTTATAGACTTTTGAAAATAAGGTAAAAGAGATGAGAGGGAGGAGAGTAAAAATGTTATATAGCTTTAATTTTCTTTTTTTAAATTTTCTTAAAAATTAAAAACAAAACGATGACACTTGTTCATTTTGTTATAAGATTATTACACTTGCTAAGTTGAATATGCTAAATATTAACACTTGTAAATTTCTTGCTACATTTTTAACACTTGTAATTTTATTTTATTTTCATAATTACATGTTTAAATAAAATTTTGTATTATTTTCTTCTTATTTGTAAAATTACATTCCTTAACTATATTTATACAGCTTTTTGAAAGAGAATGTTTTAATACTATTTTATACATAAATAAAATCATATACATATGTTAATATTTTGAACCCAAATAGTTTTTTAAGATATTTATTTAAATTCAAATTCTAATACAAATACAATTTCAAATTTGAATTACAATCCACTCTATATATGTATATATTTTTAAATCCAAATTATTTTACTAAAGTATTTATTTAAAATTTAAATTCAAAGTCAAAGTCAAATTCAAATCTACTCATATACACACACATACATATATAATTTAAATTCAAATAATTTAAAAACATTTATTATTTCAAATTCTAAACTCAAATGAAATTGAAATCTTATTCATACAAATTAACACTTATTTTATTTGATTTGAATTTTTTTAAATAAATTTCAAACTCAATTCCAAAAATCCAAATAAATTACTAATTTTAAATTGATAAATTTGGAATGTTACAGATCTCCCCCTTAATAAAATTTCGTCCTCAAAATTTAAAAGAGAGAGAAAACAACAAAGAATATAAGAATATAGAAAAAGATAGAGAAATGGCTTACCAATCAAGCCAGAATATCCACTCTGCAATTGGGATAGGACTTTTGCATGCTATCCTCTGTTTCCCAAGTACATTCATTTGAATCACCGCTCTATTACACTTTAACTAGTTTCACAACTTTATTCCTCAATTGCTTTTCATCACGATCAATGATTTTCAGTGTCTCTCTTTTAACTGCCAGATTTAGTATGATTTCCAAATCCTGTTGAGCCGCCTCTTTGATAATACTATCCGGATCGTGCACATGTTTCCGAGGATGTGAAACATGAAACACATCGTATATGCCAGATAACCAGCTGGGTAGCTGCACTCGATATGCCAGAGGACCGATCCTTTCCAGTATAGAAAAAGGACCAATATAACGGGTTGCCAGCTTAACAGTCTTTCCAAATCTTAACACACCATGCATTGGAGATACTTTCAAGAAAATGGAATCTCCAACATGAAATTCTAAAGCTCTTCTCTTGCGGTCATAATAACTCTTATGATAACTTTGAGCAGTTATTAACTTTTTTCGAATAAAATCAACTTTTTCCGTAGCTTCTTTAATCATATCTGGTCCAAGAACGAGTCTGTCACTAGACTCAATCCAGCATGCCGGTGATCGACACGGACGACATATAAAGCTTCAAAAGGAGCCATTTCGATGCTGGCCTGATAGCTATTGTTATATAAGAATTCGACCAAATGAAAATGGTCTTCCTATGAACCACCAAAGTCAAGAATACAAGCATGCAAAAGGTCTTCTAAATTCGATTAATCCTTTCCGTCTTCCCATCAGACTACGGATGGTAAGCAATACTGAAGTTCAGCTTTGTTCCATGGCTTGAAACACCTCCCAAAATCTACTAGTGAAGATTGGATCATGATCACTCACTATACTGCTGGGTATACAGCGGAGATGAACAATCTCTTTTATATCTATCTCCCCCAAACTTGCTGCTGTGTGGGTAGATTTTACTGGTATAATATGGGCTGTCTTATTCAAATGGTCCATAATAACCCAAATTGCTTCATTCCCATTACGAGTGCGAGGCAACCCGTTGGTGAAATCCATCGATACTTGATTTCATTTCCACTTGGGTACCTCCAAAGGCTGGAGTAAACCCGCCATTTTCTTTTGATAGCTTTTAATTTGTTGACAAGTAGCACAACGACTCACATATATAGATATATCCCTTTTCATTATCTTCCACCAGAAAGTCCTTTTGATATCTCTATACATCTTATTAACTCCTAGATGGATACTGAATTTAGACTTGTGACATTCGTCCAAAACTTAACGTTTCTGATCCAGGATGTTTGGGACACATAACCTGTCTTTCAGTCTAATAACTTTATTATCATTAACTTTAAAACTGGTATTTTCACCATAACATATTCTCTCATAAATTTAATGAAGAAACTCATCTTCTTTCTGATTATTAGCGATCTTTACAAGTAGAGTAGGAGTGACAACAAGATAAGCAAGAATAGCATAACTTCTACTCAAGGCATCGGCAACTACATTGGCTTTTTCGGGCGTATATAGAATATCTAGGTCATATGACGCTAGAAATTCTAACCATCGTTGTTGCCTTAGATTTAAATCTTTCTGGGTGAAGAGATATTTCAGGGATTTGTGATCAGTGAACAATTAAAAGTTTTCACCTAAAATAAGAAGGATTTATTAAGTACAAATATTAAGTTAAATTGAACTTTATAATTTTAGTAAAGCTGAAAGAGATTTTTACCCAAAAGATAGTGTTACTAGTTTTTCAATGCGAAAATAACTGCTAGAAGCTCGAGATCGTGAGTTGGGTAGTTTTCTCGTGCGGAATAATTGTCTACTCGCGTAGGCAATTACTTTCCCATTCTGCATTAGCATTGCACCCAAACCATCACCAAAACCGTCAGTATAGATAGATAAACCTTGGTTCCCGTTATTGATAGCGAGAACGGGAGCGGTAGTTAATCTCCTCTTCAACTCCTGAAAAGCTTCATCACATTTCGTAGTCCAATTGAACTTGGCATTCTTTATTGTTAGCTAAGTCAATGGACTGGCCAACTTGGAAAATTCTTGGACAAACTTCTATAATATCCTACTAAACCCAGAAAAATTAGAACTTCTTTTGGAGTAGTGGGTCGCTTCCAGTCTAGGATAGAAGAAATGTTGCCCGGATCAATAGAGATTCCCTCTTCATTAACAATATGGCCGAGAAATCTGACTTCTTTGACCCAAAAATTGGAAAATTTGGCAAACAGAATGTTCCTTCTCAATATCTCCAAAACAATTCTTGGATGCTAGCATGCTTCTCTTCAGTTTTGGAGCAGATTACGATATCATCAATAAACACAAGAATTTTTTTATTCAATACATCTCTAAACAAACGGGTCATTAAATCAACGAAGTATGCGGGAGCATTGGTTAGTCCGAAAGGCATGACTAACCATTCGTAGAAAATGTCTGGACCCCTGAAAGCAGTCAAGTGAACGTTGTCTTTAGCAATTCATAGATGATGGAATCCTTGAGCTACATCCATGTTTGAAAAGAATCGGGCGCCATGTAGTTGATCGAATAGATCATCGTTCCTGGGTAAAGTAAATTTGTTTTTGAGAGTTAATTTGTTGAGATCGCGGTAGTTCATGCACAATCTCAAAGATCCATCAGATTTGGCTACGAAGACAACAACCGAACCCCAATCAGAAACACTAGGATGAATTAACCCTTTTTTCAGCAAATCTCCAGTTTGATTGACTATTTCTGTCCTTTCCCTGGGTGCCATCCTGCGACTTGCGTGAACATCAGGACGAGCATTAGGTACTAGGTCAATTCTAAATTCAATTTATCTATATGGAGGTAAGTATCCTACTTCTTCGAACACGTTTGGAAATTCCCGGACTATAGATATGGACTCCAGACTAGGTTCGGGATATCCCAAAGTATACATCAGTTTATCTCTCTTAGAACTAGGATCCTCACAAGAGATTTCAATAAAATTCCCAAACTTTGTTTTAACCAAAATTGTCTGATTGTTACAGTCTAGTTTAACTTCGTATTTGATTAACCAATTCATTTCGGGTAAGATTTCAAATTTGTTAAAGTTGAGAACATAAAGGTTTATAAGAAATTGATGGCAAGAATATGAAATAGAGATTTTCCTACAGTATAGACACAAATTTGCAGGACCACCGACTGTATTCTTTACGCAAATGGGTTCATCGACAAAATTAGGTTCAAGTTT
The DNA here is from genome assembly GCA_030765085.1 of Allium cepa. Classification (NCBI taxonomy): domain Eukaryota; kingdom Viridiplantae; phylum Streptophyta; class Magnoliopsida; order Asparagales; family Amaryllidaceae; genus Allium; species Allium cepa. Next base: position 729,379,634 of record CM060932.1, on the reverse strand, counting down.
TAATTCATTTGCGGTTTGTTGGGAGATAAAGCTATGTGAAGCTCCCGTATCGAACAAAACCCTAACAACTTTATCATAAATAATAAAGCTACCTTCTAGTACTCCTTTTCCTTTGTCCGCCTTTGAAGTTAAGAGGTCATCCTTTATTGCATAGACATTTGCCACTTGTGCTTGCTTCATCACCGAGAAATTCTTAACTACATGTTTAGGCTTTGACAGTTAAAGCATTCTCTAACTCCCTGACTAGTCTTCACCAGTTGTTCTTTCTTTATTTGTTTCTTCGGATTCTTACAACTGTTTGAATAATGGCCCTTCTCAAAGAAATTAAAACAAGTAACGCCCTTGGCCTGGTTCTCATGGTTGTTCTTCTTCTCTTTTCCTTGATAATGTTTCTTCCCTCCAAATTTCCTTTTCTTCCAATTTGAATTGCTCGTATTCCCTTTTTGAATCAGAGCTTCCTGCATATGCAGAGTAGCATACCTATACCCCATGTCGATAAGATCAAAAAAAGGTTATTTAACGTGAGCTGTCATTCTTTCGTGAAATTTCTTATTCATTCCACGAATGAATCTTCCATTTTTCTTTAGAGGTGTGTTTACCAATTCCGGACCGAAACGAGATAATTCGTTGAATTTATTTAAGTACTCCTCATATGATAAACTTCCTTGCTTCACGTTCATGAATTTTGGTACATTCGGGAGATACCAGGCGAAGACATATAGCGTTTCTCAAACACTTCCTTGAATCGACTCCAAGGAAATTCTTCTTCTGGTTCATCAACAGTAACTGTCTCCCACCAGGCTAAGGCTTCTTCTAGGAGTTGTCGAGAAGTTATTAGTCGCATTTGATTGTCTTCCAACTTTATCCCTTTAAAAAATCTTTCACTCGATCTGATCCAGGCTTGGGCTTCAACAATGGATTCTTTGCTAGTGATCGGCTTACCACCAAGCCTTGAGAAATTTTTATACATATCAGCCAGATTCGGCTGAGGTTGAGTAGGTATTGCTGCTTCTGCTGTTGGGGGGACTTGACCAGCTGTTGTGGCATTTCCCTATCCTCTAGCTCTTCCTCTTCGACCGCTCATTCTTACTATCTGTAAATAGTAAGAAAACTTGATTTAGATATACGGACGTGATATCTTAGGAAATATCAGCAGTTAAAAGAAATAGACTAAGAAATTTTAGGGTTTCGGTCTCTCGGGTTATAATCGTTGTAGGGTATGCTTCACCCTATCTCTAACGAGCCACCTAATGTGTTATACTCCGTAGCTAAAGTTCTTACTCAATCTTTAACTCTGATACCACTTGTCACGAACCAAAATCCATCGTTCGAAAATCAACATCAAATACCTCACTTGTATTTGACTACCGGAGATTCAAACGTCGAATTCCAGTTCTGATGGAGCTTATAACAACATTAGATGAAAATCAATAGCGAAATAAAATGAACTATCATTAATCAACATCACAAATACAACATCCATCATAGTATTTGATTACGACAATTATCATCACATCAGAGTGCTACACTTGATATAACAACAGAATAATAACAACTTCACACCGGAGCGACAACAGAGTCCCCAAAAAGTTCCAACATACTTCAACTTCGATAAGGTCTTCAAAACTCCAAATACTTCAAAAGATATTCAAACCAAAGCTTTCCGAAATTCGAAAGCTTCCAAACCAAAAGACTTCAAAAGATTCCAAGCCAGCTCCAAAACACAGATAACCTGCTTCTAGACTGCCGATATGGAAATTATGGGCATCCAGAGTTTAGGAAGGGAATAATAAACTCAGGGTCAGTCATGTGACTGGTATGAGTAAACAAAAACAGTTGTTTGTAAAAAAACAATTTGTAAAAGAAATTCGGTATGCTTTTGGAAAATGAAACTACCATAAGGCCTTCCGGCATACACACAATGCAATCGCACACTTGGGGGAGATTTCTCCTTATGATAGTCAAATATGCTAAATACGAGAAAACTCTTATGATATTATTATTAGTGCATAGCGTGAAAACATTTCGAAAGTACAATATTAATCTTAGCCAGCATAGGTACCATTATACTATGCCTACTATATCTACCACCTTAGGTGGCAGGTTATACAAATTGCAATCGTAAAGGGCTCGTAATGTTTCTTTGGATTTCCAACAAATGGTCAGGCTAAGGAACTTCCTACACCAAATGGGAATGCCTTTGGAGGGACGCCCCGAGAACCTAACCGGATCTCTGCCAACACAAGGGCGGGTTACCTCCGTAAGTAGGTAACTACTGACACGAGTATGCCATCCCCTAGTCGTTACCAACCATTAACGGAGGCCTCGACACCAACAACATTTCAACAATCACATATGTTAAATATCTAGGCTCCATACCATGATACCACCTTTTATCCAGAAGGAAATACACATACCCTAAGGGGCCCTACCCCCAATAACCTTACCGCATCCTTCCTGTTTCGACCATTACCAGGTTGGGATGTCCGACGAAGTCTCATCCACAAAGCTACGTTTTCACAAAAGCCATGCTTCGATCAACACATGATCGGCAACACTCAGCATGCCACACTACCAAGTTGGGAGTATTTCACCAATAACCTTCAACTACATAACCTCTGAGCTCGTACATCTTAGAAAAGGGTGTTTAGCTAAGAGAATAAATTCTCCGCCACTAACAGAAATGTATTTGAAAGAAATCGACTTTATATCTCAAAGTGTAATGTCAGACATACAACCATACAATTCTGTTCCGGGTTCGAACAGAACCGAAGGCACTTCCAAAGAAGCCCTTGAAATCCAGGCATCCACAATCCCGATCGAACTCCCCATCACATATGGAGATCCCTATACCGGAGCAACTCAGTGCAGAGTCATTCGATAGGTTATCCTATCGTTCTCAAAGACACAAGGTCTTCACCACCGTCTTCAATTGCTATCCATTTTGTCGTATCACTATTCAGAATGGGTTATATGACACAAAGGTCCTAGCCCGGCTAAACTGAATAGTGAGCGCTTAATTTAAAAACATGTGGATATATTATTCACAAAGATTCACAGGTTCGATGTGGGTTTCGGATAACCAACTGATATCCGACTTCCTATCGCATTGAAATTTAAATGCCGTTTTACGGGCCAATGGGTTTTCACATTCATAGAAACAAGTCACAAATATCACAGTTCGGCACAACGCAATTCATATCACATGGTATCACAATCACATATCAGAGATATCAATCAATACACAACATTCAATAACAATCAACCATATGAAATTGAGATGGACTAATCGTGTGGTTATAATTAATTAATCACATAATTGTTTTCATTAATTATCCTTAATTGATGATTAATTATTCTTAATTTTAAATTTGTTAATCCTCAATTTTTATGAATTAAACTCTTAATTATAAATTAATCAAATCTTAATTACCTTCATTAATTTATTATTCCATAATAAATTATCTTAATTAATTAATTCTTAACTGTTAATTAATTAACCTTAATTATTATTTAATTTTAATTATTAATTACTAAATTAATTAATGATTATTAATTATTGTTTAATTATTAATTAATCTTAATTACTTTTATAAATTGTATTCCTTAAATAATTACATTAATTAGTTTATCTCTAATTACAATTTAGTTAACCTTTTATTTACATTATTTGTTTAAAATAAATTAGGAATTAATTAATGAAGATAAACTTAATTACCTTTAAAGCATAACTTTCTAATCTTTAACTATCCAACTTTAAATCAAGAAAATTTATTGTTTTAAATCATGGGTTTAAAATATTTTAAAATGTTAAATCTGGTTTTAAAGTGAATCTGATTTGTAAGTCAAACCGAGACCTACTTCGGGTGTTTCCCGAGTTAAAACGTTGCTTTCTTCGAGTTTCACCAAAAATCAACCCGTATCCCTAAATTTTCAAACTAATTTTTTTTTTAAGTATTTAACTCGATACGCACATCAAACTGCTCGAGCCAGGATTCGAGCCAGTAATGCAATCACCCGAAGATAACTTCGAGTCTCTCCTTCCTTCCCCAGACTCCAGTCCTCTGACACCAACCTGAGCCATGTGCATATGCACAATCGGTCCGACCACCATTGATCGACACTACGATCGCCAAAACATCGACGATGGCCTCCACGAGCCCCACGAACACTCAGACACCCCAAACGTTGACAAACTCATAAACGAGCTATACGACCATATCTGGAACGAAAATGAACGCCATAAGAACGTCTCACTCCAAATCCACAAGCCACCAGAGGCCACGCAAACCCATTCAAAGCTTCGCCTGACTTCATGCTTCGATCGCCACCGGTGCGATCAACTCCAGTGCGACGACGAAGCAGCATTAACCAAAATTCTCGACTACGGCCAAATATGGGTTTAAACCCTAAAAGTCCACCACGTCGGCGCCACAATGGTCGGAAAAATCTCCGTTGATTTTTCCCTAGCTCGACAACCTCCCAGGCACCTTCGGTCATGATCACGACACCCAACAATCCATCGATCGCCGAAAATTTTATAAAACCCAATTTACCTTCAACTTACAAGTTCTCAAGATTTATTAAATTAAAAATTGTGATTTTTCTTTTAAAAATCATCATTTTCGAAAGTAAAACATATTATATAAATGAATCAAGGATTTATGATAATTGAGTTTTGACATTAATTGAGTTGACTGCATATTCATCATTCCAGTGAAGACTATGTTCGAATCTATCTCAAAATTATTTATAGAAGTTAGATTTTTATCATATAAGCATACTTTGTTTAGATCTCGAAGTCTAATAAGAATCAGAGAGGAGGAATTTAAAATTTTAAACAGGTTTTTTGAAACTTGGAAACAAGCAGAGGACATTTGTCTGTAAAACAGACATGCATAGATCATTCTTATGTGTTTACATACATGCAGGCATTATTTTACAACTTTTCTTCAAAAATTCAGCACAACATCAAGTTTAAATCAGATTTAAATAATTTACTCACTTGGTAAAGAAGAAAACAGAAAGCTTTGAATTCGGGAAGTTGAAAACAGACCACTGGAATTTGAATTGGCTTGTTTGAGTTGATTTGCACTAGTCCCTGAATCTTTGATTTTTTTTTTGTTTGATTACTGAATTATTGCTGAAGATATCCTTTACTTTGAAAAATCTTATTTTCTTGGTTCGAAACTTGCTTTTGATTTCTTTTGAGTTTAATTGTTTACTGGTTCTTGTTTTTCTTTGAATTGGTTTGGAATGTTTTTGTGGTTTGAGAATTTGATTCTTCTCATTTTTTTTTCTTTTAGTTTTACAGACTTTTGAAAATAAGTTAAAGAGATGAGAGGGAGGAGAGTAAAAATGTTATATAGCTTCACTTTTCTTTTTTTATAAATTTTCTTAAAAATTAAAAACAAAAAGATGTGACTTGTTTATTTTGTTACAAGATTATTGCACTTGTTAAGTTGAATATGTTAAATATTAACACTTGTAAATTTCTTGCTACATTTTTAACACTTATAATTTAATTTTTTTTCATAATTACATGTTTAAATAAAATTTTGAATTATTTTCTTATTATTTGTAAAATTACATCCTTTATTATACTTATACAAATTTTAAAAGAGAATGTTTTAATACTATTTTATACATAAATAAAATCATATACATATGTTAATATTTTGAACACATATTTTTTCTTAATATATTTATTTAAATTCAAATTCAAATACAAATTCAAATTCAAAATCAAATTTGAGTTACAATCTGTTCCATATATATATATACTTTTAAATCCAAATTATTTTACTAAAGTATTTATTTAAAATTTAAATTTAAATTCAAAGTCAAATTCAAATCTACTCATATGCACACACATATATATAATTTAAATTCAAATAATTTTAAAAAAATTTATTATTTCAAATTGTAAACTCAAATGAAATTGAAATCTTATTCATACAAATTAACACTTATTTTATTTGATTTGAAATTTTTTTCAAATTAATTTCAAATTAAATTCCAAAAATCCAAATAAATCACTAATTTTAAATTGATAAAATTAGGGATATTACAATTGCCCTATGGATATAATTAATATTAGTTTACTACTACATTAATATTTTACAATTTCATCTTAACTTCCATTAACGTAGTACTTAATGACATTTAATTGCAGGTCCATTTATTATAATTTAAATTCCAAAAATTTGATTTCAATCTTTATATTCGATCAATTATTACCCTAGTAACATAGTTCATATTTTTGATATCTTATTTCACCGCCATGCCACAATTTCCATCTTTTATTTGTATTAACCACTATATTTCAATTATATTGAATTTTTGCTAATTTTTCACATTAATAAAAATTTTGTAATCCCAATTAAATTATTTATCTTGGTTTCACTCCTTATTTAAATCAATTATTACATTATTAATATACTTAACATTTCTATTTCTTTTATTACATTCACAATTTACAGTTATTGTCCTAACTCACATTTATGTAACATTTATTTGTAATTGATTAATTAAATTGGTAATAAATAACAATTGTCATCGTTTCTATATTTAACAACATTTGTATGTTTATTATTTACCACCAATTGTTATAACAACTTATACAACACTACTCTTATCAATTACTATAAATTACATATTATTTCATACATTAATTTATTCAATGTTTACATTTGTTTTTCTATATTCACTTTATAACCAAGTATAACCTTTAAATCATTTCAATTGATTGGAATTTAATTCAGATTGATAAAAATTAACTTAAATTAACATTATTACATTTCATTTTAGTTATTGTTTCATTAGCATATCATAAATTTTTATTCCTTCCAATATTAAATTACAAAATTTTATTAAATTAACAATTTTTAATTATCGAAAATTATGGGTCGTTATAAAAACGGATAGAAAAAGCACTAGTGGCACATGCCATTTTATTGGTCAATCTTTAGTTTCATGATTTAGTAAAAAAACAAAACTTTGTTTCACTTAAGACACGTAAAGCCGAATACATATCACTGACTTTAACATGTGCTCAAGTAATTTATGTGCAAGAAACACCTCAAGATTTCGATAAATTAATTTCTAAATCTCTAATTTATTGTGATAATACTAGTGCCATAAAGCTTTCCAAAAATCCTATTGATCATTATCAAACAAAAATATTGATATTCGACACCATTTCTTAAGACACAATGGTAAAAAAGGAATTATATCGATTGAATTTGTGAATACTGAAAATCAAATTGCGGATATTTTTACCATAGGTGAACCAACTTCTATAAAACTAAGATAAAACCTAGGAATTTGTTCTTACAATGAATTAGTAAACTAAGGTATATAACTTAATAACTCTGAGAAAATGCACAAAATATTTTTGTATAAATATTTACAAATTTTTTATCCATACAAAAACTAATTTACTTCTGTTTTAATTTATATGGTAAAATTTTTACTAATCTAACAAATAAACTTCCAAAAATAGTAAACCAATTTATATAAAGGAACTCTGCAGTAAACTAAATTCAATATATCCTTTTTCCCAACCTCTGTTTAAAAACCTTAAACTGCTTTTATTCAAAATTTCGTCTGACCTCAATTCTACTTACTCCATAGTTGACTTTAGTTTTCCATCCTAAAGTAATGTTACTACGTCTCCAGAAATAGCAACTCCACCCTCGAATAGATCAACCTCCCTAAATATTATAAACTCTCCAACATACCACACTTGCTATTCCTCGAAAGGTAAAAAGATAAAACGTGCAGTCAACCTCGAGTCATCGTCACTAGAAATTAAAGTAGACGAAATCTTCCATTATCAGCAAGAAATGATGGGGGTTCAACGTGTAATTCACTACGAACAGCGACGATAAGGAAGATACCTCAGTTTCTTAGAGAAATGCGTCTTAGCTATATGTGGACATTCTCCAACAAAAGTATGTCTCCATAAAAAAGTATCATGTATAATTGAGAAGCTGGTTAGACCAGGAAATCTTTGTCCTCTAATATATGGAAAGCGGGACCGCCTAACCATACAAAATAACCTCGAACTCCAAAACACTCATATTGGTCTACACTGAAGTCGTTTGTTGAAGAGATAACAACTGAGCCAAATTCGTAGAACTTAGAAGAAATTAAAAAGTCCGTCTCCTCTGAACAAAACTAAAATTCTGATGGCATTACATGCAATATTCATTTGATGAAATAATATTGTATTCTTTTTACAATATTGCTGTATGTAAGAATCAATTGAATTTTTAAATAAATTTCACATTCAAATATTCGAAACAAGCCAAATCTGAAAACATACAGGCTATAGACGTATGTGAAATCATGTACAGTAAAAATGTTAATGATAGTATTAGATTTTGAGCAAAATCCAAATCCAAATTTTTTAGAACTTCAAGTACTTCTATGACAAATAATGTTTATAATATCTCAAGAAGCACAAAATAATTGACAAAAAAAATAATAAAATCTACCAAAGTATTTGGGTTTCGGTTGATTAGACGAAAAAAATAGACTTTCATTTGATGCTCGAACAACACGCAGCCGAAAAATATTCTCAACAAAATAAAAAAATGAAAAACAAACTGGCTACATGTCAATCGGTTGAATAAAAAACTCAATTGACTGAAATCAGCTCCTCATCCTTCTAATTTTCAACTTTAGCCAGCTAAATTTGTTCCTGAATCTCTGTATCAAATTCGACCATTTTCAGTCCATTGAAATCATGGGTCAATCGACTAAGAATGGTCATGTACTTTCTAGATCGAAAAATCCCAATTTCAATCGACTGAAAATTATCCTCAGTCGACTGGACTGAGCCAGCCTGGTTTTTAAACACCCAAATCGTCACTTTCTTCAAATTTATTTCCTAAATCAAAAATCCTGAATTCTTCTTCCTCGAAATCAATGGCTCTACGTCCAAAGATTATTGTTTCAAAGAAGAGAGCGCACAAAGGAAAAGAACCAGCTGGTCCATCTCATCTTGAATTTTCTTTGGATGAACTATTGCAACAATGGTTGAATGGAGGTAAAAAAAATCTCTTCAATACTTCAATGAATTGAATGATAAGCATATATTTCAGGAAGCTTTATATAAGATGTCCAATATCTCTCAATTCAACATTGAAGCCTTAGCTCGAGAACGTGGATTTCTATCACTAATCAATGCTAAGGAGAATAATGTGAAAATTTACAATTTTTTAGTAAGAATGTTCTATGCAAACTGTCGGGGTGATTTTTACAAACATCTATATTGTAACGATGATAGGCAATCATGGAGTAGGGTTTTAAGGATTGATATAGCCTTAAATGTCCATGACTTAGGAGGTATCCTTAATTGCAATAACTTTTGTGGTTATCCATGATTGCAATAACTTTGGTGCAAAACTAGTAGATATCAATCACCATAACATGACTTATGATGAAGTAAGTTACCTTTAATGAATCGAAAGGAAAGAAAACATTTCGGTCAATTTACGACCTCAAGCATATGTAATGAACAAAATGATCCATCACACTACTCAACCCTGAACTGGAAATTATGAAAAGACATACGACAAGAACTATAAAATTTTGTATGCGATTTACTCAAATCAAAGGTTGAATTGGGCTCGAATCATTCACGATGAAATCAAAAGCTTTCACGCCCGTACTCGTCATACAATATTTTATGATGCTTACTTAACAAAGATCTTCACTCATTTTGGGATCAACGTTGACACGCTACAAGACTTGTTTCATCCAAAAATTATGGATCAAAAATCTATTTCTCTAATGAAGCTTCCATTAAAAATGGAGACTCTTCCCCCATATTAAGAACATGTCTCTTGTCTAACACTGTTGGACAATCTTCAACTCGACAAGTGGAACAAGAGGATGTTCAACAAGAAAATCCAAAAAAAATTTCAATGGAGCATGGATAGTGATTAAGGAATCTGTTTAAAACATCTAAAAATGTAACCTCTTCAGATGCTTTTCTAAAAAATCAAGAAATAATCTTCGATCAACAAAAGAAATTTATCAAACACCAATGAACTTTTGAAAAGGTTACTCTCGGGTTCTCGGAGAAGATTTGGAACAAACTTACTTCATGTCCATGTTCTACTTCACCATTAAGTACGAAGCCGGAATCTTAAATACTTGGGTAAGACTATCTACTACTATGGCTTTCTATGTTCGATGATTTCTCTATATTTCATGCTCATCTACCTATTTGTTCTTACAAACTATGTGATCTTTAAAACTCTTGTGGCATTTTGTTATGTATTTGTTTGGTTAATGTTGAACTTTCTAAAAACTATGTATTTGTGACCTTATGTTTCTGTTTCGGTGTTTGTGTATATAATCTCTCTTCTGTTATGTGTACTAGTTCATGTTATCTCTGGTTATGTGCTTTTTCAATGCCAAAATATTTATTTTTTGCCGATGACAAAGAAGGAGAGATTTGTGATAAAGGGAGCATATGCATAGGGGAGACTTATTTATATATATAGGTATCATCATAAAAAAGGGAAAGATTGTTAAAAACTATTTCTACCGTTTTAATAATGATAATAGCTATATCATCGCATATTTCTATTATATAACTATACTGCAGGAGAAAGGGCTACAACAAAGACAATATGACTACTACCAAGAAGGATTGATCAAATACAAGAAATTCAAAGTACGTCAAACTAGAGTATGTATATGGTCATAGAATTATATGTAAAATCTCCTTGGTATCTCATATATACATATATACATGCTTGCATACATAACTGGTTACAAAGAGAATGCTACATCTAAGTTTTCTTAATTTACCAAGTTTAGTCGATTGAGGTATTTTCTCCGTCGACCGAGGGTATCGACTGAGAAAACACCTCAGTCGACCGAACCTTATTATTTTACCATACCTCAAAATTTTGAAATTTTAGCTTGAACTCCTTTGTTCTTATTTAGTTGACTGAATTTTATACTCAGCGGACTGAAATGATGTATAACGACTATTTTCTAAAGATCATTTTGAAAAGTTGCAACCTTTCTAATAGTATTCATCATCTTTGAATGACTACAACCTTTTGGTATACCACTTCGATTTTTATAAATACACTACAAGATCAGAATTCCAAATGTAACTTTCTTACTTGCTATTTCAATACTCTCTGATCTCTTAGTACTCATTGCAATTCAATTCTTAAACTACTTCCGTAGTCACAAGCACTTCCACATTACCAAGGAGATTATAGGAGGAATTGTACCAGCAGTCAGTATTTATGTTATTTGGAACATATAGTTTGTCAAAGAAACTCTTTTTTATTAGCCTATTCCTCCGGGTGAAGTGAGGGTTACTTGGTTAAATGAAACAGCTTGGGGTGCTTCGGGACTGGACGTAGGATGGGAGGTCCGAACTAGTATAAAATATTCGGTGTGCTCGCTTTAGTTATTTACATTCAGTTATTATTCTCTGCTAAGTGTAATAAGTAATATACATTCTCACACTTTATATATAAGTTGCATTATATAAAGATCCTACAGATTTACATCAAAAACATTCATGTGTGTATAATGCAAGGGCAACATATAAGTGGCGTACACAGTTAATTTGTACCTATATAGGTATTAGGATTTACATCACAACTGACACATTCGCCTTTTATATATGCATTTGTTGTTCATAGTTTATTTTGAAATTATATAAAATAACAATGTCTGTATATAAATAGTTTACTTATGTTCACTTATATATAATATAAAGTCGTTTTAACTAATCAAAAGGTTACATATATTCAAAATGGCAATCATTTATGATAAAGCAAGTAATTAATAAGAGAAGAAAATGTGGAAAAGTTATTTCCTTTCATTTACTTATTTTAATGCTATTTCAAAACAATTTGAACACTCAAACTCATATATGTATACATATTTGAATAATTATAAACTATATTTTAACTTAAATAAGATATATATAAACTTTGTAATTTATTATATATTTCACAATTGCCTCTGTTTTCTCTTATAAGGCAAGGAGTGGAGTAGATCGAATGGAAAGCCCAGATGCTCTAAGAAGATCCCATTTAAGTTTTTCCAAAAGTGGGGAATTTTCAAAAGAGTTAATTAAACCAAATTTTTAATAGTATAGAGGATATTCTGGTCAGACTTTATATTAAAGTCTAAGGAGGGAACTTATACTATCTGCGTGAATTTAATAGGTGATTCCACCGTTATTACACGAATAGTACGAGTTGAATATGGAACTTAATCTGGGTATGATTAGTCTAATCTTTTACTCAGTACAAACTGGTTTGGAGTTTATAGTAAACTATGTCTTAAATAACATTGTTTTTGACCCATTAACATGTTATAATTTGAATATAAGAAATCTTTGATTTAGATTCAAATAAATAATTTGGAAATGTTTTTTAAGTAAAAAGTGAAAAGATTTTGAATTATTCCAGGATTTAGAAAAGGGTTTTAATTAACCAAAGGATTTGATAAATGAGGCTTAATGATTCCATATGCTGTTAAGAGGATAAATGGAATAATTTAAAATAATGACTCCCTGAGATATTTATGAACGAATAAAGAGTTGAATTAAATTGAGTGACGATTAATAATCACATATGAAATTAATATCTTTTTATCGATGATTGGTTTGGAGAAACCAGGGTCGGATTTGGGTAATTCCTATCCGAAAAAACCACTCTGAACCAATGATACGTTCAGAAGTGGACACTGTAGCAGATGTGGATTTTTGAAGACCGAAGATCTTCAAAATGCTGGGATTGCTATAACGAGTCCTAAGGGTTTACCCGATATTATATTTTATGGCAGCGGTGTCTGCATTCTAAAATCTTTATTGTATTGAAGATCGAAGATCTTTATTACGAAAGGACTGTTTGTCGACATTCTCTGAGTCACTTCCAATATAGAGATATTTATTACAACAATGGTCCTATTGTATTTTGAAATCTTTGTAATTCAAGGACTATTCTCTACTAATCATAGGGGTGATTCCAAAGACGCAGTAGGAAGAGTGCCTTCGATTTCGTTCAGTCCTAGAACGAACTTGTATGGACGAATGTTTGACATTGCATTTCTGAGATCACAACGTCGAATTTTACAAAAAGACATCTGTTTAGTGGTAGATAAGGCAACTTCTCTTAGCTTAACACCCTTCTTTGAGACATACGAGCTCAGAGGTTGTATGTTCGTAGAAGTCAATAATAATCGAAGGAATGACGATGTGGGATTCTAAGTCTTTGTGGAAGAATAAATCATGGCTTTGTTAAAAGCAAAGCATGGATTTGAAGAAATTGAGCATAGCCTCATGAGCCTCATATCCCGGAGTTGATATGGGTAATTATGTGATCTACCGGACATATATTTCATGTTATCGGTTTTATGAGTATAGAGGTGTCCAGTGGAAATCTGGACCCTTATGGCATCTACTGCCCCATTTATTTTAATATAGTTGCTAGCTTGTGAATAGTAATAAGGCTATTGGATATTGGTAGTATGGCAAATATAGTTTCAAGTGGCTATTTTGAGAAAAACGATAAGGCTTCCGAGGGAACTATGTTTGCTATGCATGGATCGAAGGAAAACGGCACTAGTTCCCAATTATGTTGGAAATCCAATCCCAGTACGAGCTTTACAGTTTTGATTATAGTCCCAAAATAGTTATAATACTTTGCAATCATTTCAGCTACCCTTTTTGTATCATATATTCCATCCGGTATATTCCGTTGACCTAGTCCGGATATATTACCATAGTTGGGGTACTGATACTTTCCTTGGGTATATATTTATTTGATAGTGTTTTCATGCAATATTATTGGTAATAATATCAAAGTGATTTTCCGTATAAGGTATTTTGGTTATCATAAGGTTAAAACTCGTTCGTATTTATGTATGGCATGGTCTTATGAAATACCCTCATTTAAAAGGTTTTGATTGACATTAACATTAAAAAGTTCGAGTATCTCACACTGCTTTATCAATCCTGATCTGGGTATTTTTAATACTTAGGTCAAATCCGATTAGTTTTAGGGTTAGTTGAAGGCACTTGGAGTTTCCAGAGAAGAGCTAGAGATCTTCATCTATGTATGGATGTATTCTATTATCTGCTACATCTGTTGCATTTTTTTCATTTTTCATCATTTGTAAGGAAAGAGGGTTTATAACTATCCAAGCCAAGTTTTGGTTAGACTCTAATATTGTATTTAAAATTTTCCATTGTAAAGATTATATATTGAAATAACATATGTTATTCATTCGTGCGAGATTTTTTCTAACTTTTAATTTCTTTTTCCTAAACAATCGGGATTTTTGGCACTTGGATTTGTGACAGGAGGATTTATAAGTGTTGATTTTCGAGGGTCGATAATCCGAATTGTTACATTTGGTAAGCTTAGGTTGAGCAAACACCTAGGTTTTGGTGGTGTAAAACTCATTATAGATAGGGCCAGTAATACCCTAAAATGAGTGACTCGTTAAAGATAGGGTTAGCAATACCCTAGAATGAGTTTGAGAGTATGATTTATATAGGCGCATATTTGTTATTTGATATAAAAAATGTTTTGTGGTGATTAATCTGTCGAGTGGTTTATGAATTCTGGTCAGTGCATAAATAGTTCAGTGTAATCAATAAGGATTCATAAATACTTAAACAAGGAAAATCGACATAGCATTTTAAAAGGAGTATATTTTATATATACAAAAGCATAACTATTTGTGTGATTTGAAATTTTTTAAGATACATTCCCTTAGGAAAGTTCCATGGATAAGGTCTTGATCTGCTTAGGAGTGATTGGAATAATCTTCTACGTATCGATCATAAGTTGGCTTGGGCAAACGCTATCGAACACTTGGCAAATTATTTTTCTTACCATTGTACAATCAAGGCAAGTTAAAAGCCAAATAAATTAAATCAAGTTATTTGGATAAAAGGATTTTAAGTCATGGAATAAATTGTATGAAATTTCTGATTATTTCTTGGAATATCACTTAGGTTTGGTTTTCTTATTACATGATGGGTGGGCTAATCCAAAGAAAGCACGAAAAATACATGCACAAAAAGAGGCAGAAGATAAATTAAAACTAGAATCTTGTGCTAGCTGAAAGTGACTACTGTGTGGGTAGCTATCACTTAGGATCGTGTAATATTGAATGAATTATAATCTAAATGCGGAAAAAAATAATAATAGTAAAGTAAATAAGAATAAGCACACCAGGATTTTTTATACTGGTTTGAACTTCCCATTCTACGTCCAGTCCCAGACTTCCCTCTGGAATTTCTCACAATAACCCCTCACTTAACCCGGAGGAATAGGTATACAACACCGGAGCAACCGATTAGGATTTTTCCACCTCAAAAGCCGAAGAGGACTTTTACCGCCTGAACAACCGAACAGGACTTTACCACCTGAGCAACAAAACAGGACTTTAACGCCTGAGCAACCGAACAGGACTTTACCGCCTGAGCAACCGAACAGGACTTTGATTACAAAGTAGATTGTCTTGACCTTATGTGTTCTAATAACACGGATTTATCACTTGTAGTACACCCTTCTTATAATCTTTTCCTCAAGTATGATGTGTATAGTTGTGTGTATATGAAGATTAGGAAGTTTCAAATTGCTGTAGAAATATAGAATTGTGATTGTAAGCAATGAATGTATGAATTCAAGAGAGTAGTTGATTTTGAAAATATGATTCAAGTATGTTCAAGTAAGTGAAGTTAGTCAAGTGATTTGATCTTGAAATTCATGCATATATATAGTAGTTAAGGAGTTGCAACTGCTGGTGAAGAGATCTCTACGAATAGCAATGGTTGCAACCCTTAGGGAGGAAGAGGGCTATTCCAAAATGAAGTGTCTTTTCAAAAAAAAATGACTGTTGCAGAATTCAGTCGACTAGGAAAAAACGGCCAGTCGACTGAATATTCAAAGATAGTAAAATATAGTGCATATCTGTGTACAATAGGTTGTTTTATAGATATTCAGTCGACTGGTCGATTTTGTTCAGTCGACTGAATTCTGTTGATAACTAGAAATTATCATAGCTCATTTGGTTAGAGCACTTACCTTCTAAACTAGTGACCCAAGTTCGAGCCCCGCTCCATGCATTTTTTGAAAACTTGATTTTGATTAAAATATGCATGCAAGTTTATTTGAATGTGAATGATGATTCTTGAGGAAAGATTTTAACAAAACACTAAACTAGAGTCTATATACATATTTGATGGCTCTTGTTAAAATATATATAACTATACAAACCATATATTGAGGCGATGAGTCTGGATGTTATCGCAGTCGTAGATTCGTGAATTGTTGTGTCTTGTCAGCAATCAAAACCTATGATCCAACACTAGCATTTCTATTACAGATGCGGCAAAGAAGGGCATTATGCAGTTCTATATAATGATAGGAAAATAAAGGAAAAGGATAAAAGGAAAGCAAAGAAAAAGAAGAAAGAAAAATCTTTTAGAGTTGGTATATTCTATTTCAAGTGAAAAGATATATGTTTAATAAAAAGGAATTTTAAGAACTCCTATCCTAATCTTTAGAAAATTTAAAAGGAATATATTTTAAGTGTAAAGGAATATCCTTTGAAAGATATAGATATTTATATGTGTCATGGAATGATAATATTCAGTTGTTAGCATTTGTTGATTGAACATACATCTTATGAATTAAGTTTGACGATTTGGCTATAAGATGTTTGAAAATAATATGGGATTAAGGTTAATGAATTTATATAAGATAATGAATAAGCATGTAGCATAAAATACATTTGAAAAAATGGATATTAAAGATATGTTATATAAATTTTAAGACACTAAATTTTGGGGATTTTGGAAAAGAATAATAAAATTTTTAAAGGAAGTAAGTTAATATAAGATGATTTTATAAAAGGGATTTATAACATAGGTATTATAAAGAAAATAATCTCTAATGGATTTTTTGAAAATAAATTTCAAATAAGAAACTTAAAAAGTAAGAAAATCTTAAATGGTAACTAGTTTGAGTGGCTCGAAAATAACTCAAAATGGGCAAGAGATATGTTGGGTGGTAAACACTTCCCTTAAGTATTACCCTTCTTATTAAGGGGATATAGAATACCATTGGTTAACCTAGTTCCTTGGTATTATTTTGAGTTACTCAATCTATATAATTTTCCTTAAGTTAAAAGGAAAATTTTGAATTATTATTTGATAAGTTAATATCAAGGTTGTTAAAGAGGAATATATTGTAATGAGAGAAATTGATTGTAATTTTCGAAAGTAAAAGGTAAATTATCTTTTAAAATTGAAATGATTCCTTTGGGATGAAATGTTTTCCTTCAAGAAAATTATTTGGAAATAAATATTTAGAATGATTATTTATAAAGAAGCACTTTTAAAAAAGATTAAAGTTTTGTGAAAAGTTTTATAAAGATTTTTGAATATTGATAAGTACATATGAGGTACGTAGATCATTTCGTCGCATAATTTTAGATCTAAGATTCAAGAATATAATTTTAAGATGTTCTCACCGATCCAAAAGGATTTATCACTCGATTCTTGACGACGAACATTGATGAGATTTTATGATTGGGTACTTGAGTTTTCTATCATAATTGAGAGCTATGTAAGGGAAACTAAAGTTTCTAATCACAGAGCCTAATCAAAGTCCACACTAGAGGATCGGGGGATTAATACAAGTTTGGGAGTAAAGTTGTGGATTTAAATAAAAAATCGAAGCAGATATCACGTATGTATGATCTATGTATATCATGCAAAATTGAGTTTAAAGATTGTTTGAGTAAGTATTCTCGGGTATTGGTTTAATTTTGTCGCATTTTGACAAATTTTTTCGCATTTTGACAAATCGACGTCGTATTTTTATAATTGGATTTTAATATTATTAAGTATGGTTTTATAAATAAAATAAACTTGTTTTAGTTATTTAAAGATGATAATAAACTTATTTTCAAGTTTTTTTTACATAAGTAAATAGTTTGATTAAAAATTGAAAATGTGACCCACGATCGTTTTTCAGATTTTCAACTTTTCATCAAACAAAAGTTTTTGCGACATTGTTGCACGCATTTTATGTATATACACATTTAAAAAATAGGATTGTATTTAACACTAATAAAATTAATTAAACTAAGTATGTAATTAATTAAAGAAAGTAAGTAAGTAAGTAAGATACGTATACAAAAGTCAAAAAGAAAATGTCAAATCCAATCACATCAAAATCGCAACAAATCTTCAATTTAATCCACTTTTCCATCCAAATACATCCCTTAATTATTAGGTAAAGATGACATCAAGTACTGAAGTAATGTGATGATGGTAAGTGATGAAAAAAGCATGTTTTCTTAAAGATTAAGGATGGATATTTTTATCAAATTACATTCCTTAAAGGCTAAGGATTCCAGGGCTATAAATAAGGACCCTTATTCTTTCATTTTTTCACACTTCCATTCATTCTTTTCTTAGCTTTCTTTTTCTTCTCCCTTAGAGTTTTAATGGCTTCTTCCCTTCTTTTCTTCACTAGCTTTCTTTAAAACATATCAAACCAACTCCAAACTTTGCCAAAGTTCTTATATCATCATTTAAACATGGTTTAGCACCTAAAAAGTTGAAGAATGATGGAGGAAGGATGGAACATATGGAGGCCAAGCCTATTGGGATGGAGGTAGTGTTCGCATGGGAAATGGTAATGGAGAAAGGTGACCATGAGCATCAAAGGGGAAGGAGGTCACACGCATGTGATTTAAGATGAAGAAGGAAGGCTTTGACGATGTTTTGATGGAGTACATGACGATTAGTTGAAGATAACGATGGTTTAGTGAAGTGTTGTTGGATAAGAATGTTGGTAGAAAGGATTAGTTAGAGATAAAGGTGAGTACTCACATTTAAATTTACTAATTAATCTCTAAATAATTCTAAGTTTAATGATATAAAATTATAATATATATTGGTTGATTAAATGTGTGTTTACTTTGTTGATTACTTGCTCGAATATATGGATGTTAATATAGGTGATTACTTGATTAGATAAATGATCAGAGAAATGGTTAGAAATTAACCATAGTTAATTTAATGAGAATTAAATCCATATAAATATGTATATGAAAATTTTTTAGCCCCTTAATGATTTTAAAAAATCTAAAAAGGTTGAAAAGATATTATATAATTTGATATCACAATATGAAATGAAATGGAAAATGAGTTTGAAATATGAAAAATATTTGTTTAAATGAGTTTAAATGGTTTAGAAACATTTTATAAACATATAAAAGTGTTTTCATGAAGTTTGAAATGAAATTGAAAAACAAGTTAAAACAAGGCGCGTCGCGTAATGGTAGTTCGCGATTTGGCGCCAAAGAATTCAAATGAGTATATGAAATGGAATATAGCTCATAATTATTCGAGATAAGAATTTTCTAGGCTATTGTATCCATAATTTTTAAATGAAGAAATAAAATCAAGATTCCATCTTATACAAATTTTAAATAAGTCCAGAACAAATTTTTAGGAAAATCGCGCTTGTGACCAAAGTATAAATTCTTCAAAATGAATATTTTTAAAATGTTTAAAAATATGAAATGAATTTTATAAATCTTTTAAAACTTTTTAAAGGAAATTTGAATTATATAAATCAATTTCCAAAAGTAGGAAAGTCGTTTTGATCAATATAGCTTTTCGCAACACTTTTCGCACCAGTTTTAAATAACTTGTGAAATATGATTTTAAACTTAACCATCCATTTTCATATATTTTATAAATGTTTTTAAAAGAACAATTAAGTATTTTAAATAATTATTTGGAATTTTAATAAATAACTTCCAAAATGAAGATTAACAACCGATCCTACGAAAATGACTATTACATTTGTCCCGCCTGTGAGATCTAAAACGGTAAAATGAGGTGTGTAACCAAGGCTAGGGATGGAGCAACCGTTGCCCTGAACTTACCTAGCCTCTATTTTCTCTTTTTAGGCATGGGGTGGAACAGATCGAAAGAAAAGTCCAAATGCTCTGTAAAAGATCTCATTTAAGTTTTTTCAAAAGCAAGGAATTTTCAAAAGAGTTAATTAAAGTGGATTTTCAATAGTATAAAGGATATTCTAGTCAAATTTAGTATTAAGGTCTTAAGAGGGAACTTATACTATCTGTGCGAATTCAAAAGGTGTTTCCACCATTATTCCAGGAATATTACGAGTTGAATTCGAAAGTTAATCTGGGTATGATTAGTCTAATCTTTTGCTCAGTACTTAATTTGGGTTTGCAGCAAACTATGTCTTAAATAACATTGTTTTTGACCCATTAAAATGTTATAATTTGAATATAAGAAATCTTTTATTTGGATTTAAATAAATAATTTGGAAATATTTTTCCTAAGTAAAAGTTGAAATGATCTAGAATTATTCTAAGATTTAAAAAAGGTTTTTAATTACCCAAAGGATTTGATAAATGAGGCTTAATGATTTCATACACCGTTAAGAAGATAAATGCAATAATTTAAAAAAGTGTGACTATCTGAGATATATATGAGTTAATATAAATATTAATTAAATTGAATGATGATTATTAATCACATATGAACTTAACATCTTTTTATCGATGATTGGTTTGGAGAAACCAGGGTTGGACATGGGTAATTCCATTCCGAAAACCACTCCGAACCAATGTATACATCCGGAAGTGGAGACATGTTGAAGATGATTATTTTTAAAGACCGAAGATGGTCAAATTGTACGGATTACTATCACGAGTCTCAAGATTTTACCCCCATTATATTGTCTATATTCTGAAATCTTCGTTGTATTGAAGACCGAAGATCTTCATAGCGGAATGGTTGTTACTCTAGGTTGCTCTTAATATTGAGATATTTATTATAACAATGGTCCTCTCATGTTTTGAAATCTTCATAATGCAAGGACTACTTGCTATTGATCCTAGGGGTGATTCCTAAAGATGTAGTAGGAGCAGTACCTTCGGTTTTGTTCGGTCCCAGTATAAACATGAATGGATAAATGTCTTATATTGCATTTTTGAGATCACATCATTGACTTTTATAAATGTACATCTGTTTGGTGGCGGAGAAGGCTACTTCTCCTAGCATAACACCCTTCTTTGAGAAGTACGAGTTCATTGGCTATGTGTTCGTGGAAGTCAATAGTAGTAAAAGGAATGGAAATGTGGGATTCTAAGTGGAATGTGCTTTATGAAAGAATAAAGCATGGCTTTGAAGAAATTGAGCGTAGCCTCACGAGCCTCACATCTCAGAGTTGATACGAGTAATCGTGTGGTATGCAGGACAAATATTTCAGGCTATCGGTTGTATGAGTATGAAGGGGTCCAGTGGAATATGGATAGTCACGGAATCTATTGCCCTATTTATGTTAGTATGGTAGCTAGCTTGTGAAAAGTGATAAGGATACTTGATTTTAGTAGATTAGAAAGTATAGTTCCAAGTGGCTAGCTTGAGAAAAGCGATCAGGCTTCTAAGGGAACTAGGTTTGGTATGCTGGATTGAAGGAAAAGGTCACTAGTTTCGTATCATGTTGGAAATCCAATCCCAATACGAGCTTAACTGTTTTGATTATAGTCCCAAAGTAGCTGTAATGCTTTGCAAACATTTCAGCTACCCCTTTTGGTATCATATATTCCATCCGGTATATTCCATTGACCTAGTCCAGATATATTACCATGGTCTGGGTATTGATACTTTCCTTCTATATATATTTATTTGAAAGCGTTTTCAAGTAATGTTATTAATAATAAAATCAAAGTGATTTTCCGTATAAAGTGGTTATCATAAGGTAAAATCCGTCCATGTTTATGTATGGGCATGGTTCTATGAAATATCCTTCTTTTTAATAGTTTTGATTGACATCAGCATCAAAAACTTTGAGTATCTCGTGTTGGTTTATCAAGCCTGATACGGGTATTTTTAATACTCGGGTCAGATCCGAGTAGTTTTAGGTTTAGTTGATGACGCTTAGAATTTCCTGAGGAGAGCTGGAGATCATCATCTACGTATGGACATATTCTGTTATCCGCTGCATCTATTGCATTCGTTCTCATTTTTTAGCATTTGTAAGGACATAGGGTTTATAACCGTCCAAGTACAATCCAGGCTAAACTCTGATATTTTATTCAATATGTCCATTGTATAGATTATATATTGAAATAATATATGTTATTCCATTTGTATGTGATTCTATGCTATTTTTATTTTCATTTTCCCCTAACAATTGGGCTTTCTGAAACTTGGATTTGCGGCACATGGATGTAGTAGTGTCGATTTTTTAGAGTCGAAAATCCTGGTCATTACAATAAGATATAATGTTACTCTAATATATATATATATATATATATAGCATTTTAGAGTTATTAATCTTAACATTATCATCAGTCTGGATATTTATAATAGCATGTCCTTACAATTGGTGATATAAATGCATAAAGTAATGAAGTGGAAATATATACTACGGTAGGTAATCGACCAACTCTTGTACAAGAGCCCAAACCATCCATGATTAAATATAGAAATACACTCGAGGCTTACCCAAGCATTATAAGAAAATAACACCCTAATTAATCTGGTAAACCAACATGAGAAAGTCAATCATGTGAATTTTTATATTTATAAAACCCTTAAAAATAAAGGTATCTCATAAGATCGCGCCGCAAATAAACACGGACGGGGTTTTACGTTACGATAACCAAACCATTTCATAAGAAAATCTAGTGATATTGTAATAATGTCTAGGGTTGAAAATAAATATATAACACAGCTGAAATGGAAACATTAATTACATTCAATGACATGTTAGAGTATGTTTAAAACCGCTAAGGCACATTCATATATGGATTTTCTGTGGACATGACTTCAGCTTAAAAATTGAAGCGGATCTCCATGACAAGGATGAGAAGGTGCCTACGAGCATCTTAAGTATCTAGATAAAATATACCAAAAAAAACACAGCCGGCCCATGCCGGAATGAGCGAACCCAAACCATATGGAACCTAACATCATCAACTCCCTACATGCAACATTTATAAGCATATAATGGTTTTGATATACTCCCTTGGGTTAGCCGAAGCCAGGATTGTGCAGCCTACTATGTCTTTAGTCAGTTTTCCGATGTCGAAGCAACGTACGACATCTTTCACATGAATCTTCATTTCTTAAACAAATCTTGGGACAACATATTGATTTCCATATCTCAATAGATCTTGGAACCACACATGGATTCCTACCCCTTGAAACAGTCATGAACCTCTAAATCAGTTTGAGCATCTTAATCTGATCTCGAATTTCCATATAGATTCTAGCATCCTAAACAAATCCACTTCCAAGAGTGGAACACGTATCTCAGTCTTGAAGTGGTTTTTGATAAGTAAAACATTCGGCGATTCTAGTCTCTTCAAGGCTGAATCGATGAATTTGGTCACATTCAACACAATGAGAATGATTACATAAAGACTAAGTCCCGTATACTTCTCTCATAAGCAAGTAAAAACACAAGTTCTATCAATTCATATAAAGCACGATCAAGTCACATAAATGACTTTTAATCCCTTTTTAATTAATTTGTCCTTTATTAACTAGAAACCCTTTTTATTAGTAAAAACACCTTTTTATCTAGTAAAACTTTTTTCATTAATCAAAACTTCCTTTATTAATTGATACCCCTTTACTAATTTTAAACTTCCTTTACATACTTGTAATATATATATATATATATATATATATATATATATATATATATATATTTAATTTCTCTTTATAAAAGAGACATACATGTATTTTACTATTTCACTATTCACTTCTACCCTTTTCAATACTTCAAAACTTATTCATATATTTATCTCAACGGTAAAAGTATATTCAAAAATCCCTTAACAAAGTTTACTTACTTTTGAACTAAAATCGAAGAGATTAAAAATAAATGTGACTTAAACACTGTTACTATAAACCCCTTCTCTCTTTTATATTTCAAACTATACTTTTTCTATCTTTTCAAAAAAGATTCCATACTTGTTCTTATCTTTAAAATTCCATTGTTAAAGATCTAATTATATACTTAAGGGTTAAAGGCAATTGTTACTCAAACATTTGTCGCTACAAACCTAAAACTATTTCACGTTTAACCATTTTCTTTAGAACTTGCTTTTAAAGATTTAATTGCATTTAACGATTAGTGACAATTGTTACTTAAATAATGTCTACTACTACCCAAAACCTTTTACTTATAGTTATCTTTAAAATATTCATTACTAAATATTTAATTATATTCCTAAGTATAATTAATAACAAGGGTTAAAAATAAATGTTACTAAAACATTGTTTACGATAACCCAAAACTTTTTACTTAGTTATCTTTAAAACATTTATTTAAAGATTAATGCATATCTACATTTATTAATTAAGGTAATACACTTTAATCACTATCACAAAACCATTTATTTTAACTTAAGTGTTAAAATCCAAACTTTATTTATTAATTTATAAAATACTTAAATTACTTTTTAAAACACACACACACAATATGACTTAAAAATATATTATAATTATTTATAAAAATATTATGTAAAAATTGCACAATTCAAAATAAATTGAAAAACCAAAATATGCATGATTTATTCCAAAAGCTACATGCTTTAAAAATTCATAATTAATTATTAAAAATATATTTAACCATGAAACCAATTTCAGAACACTTTAATATAAGTTAAAAAACAACCCTAAAAAGGTTAACGGAAAATACTTAATTTAAATACCATTTTTACACAATTATAGTTCTAAACAGCAAATACTGCATTTCTAAAATGCTACCAAACCAATTTGCAACAGTAGAAGTCTTTCAGAGGCAAAGAAAGCATTCCAAAAACGCCATCTAAAGTTCTAGGTTATTTTTCACTTGCTTTTGCTATAACTTTATGCCTAGTTTTCGATGCTTTAACAAATGATATTTGATCCATTCATTTTACAATAGTTAATATGCTTGAAGTGCTTGAAAACACATGAAGAAAAATCCTAAAGAATATATTTTATATTTTTTTTGGAAAAAGATATCTTTCTAAAGTGCTCGTATAGCGACTATTTTGCTGTAATTTTTACCATTTTGTTCAACCAGCTATCAAATCATTCAAGCTTCAAAATTTTCACAGTAAGAATAATATATAACTTACCTGTTAAAATGATAAAGATACCCCTATGGATGTTTCCCTACAAAAAATAAAATGTTATTTCCCAAAAACAAGAATTTTTTGAGGAAAATGAGTGATCCTCTATGACTAGAGGAGAACACTCGTGTAATTTTATTCTACACTTCAAGAATGAGCTGTCAACATGCCTGATAGGTAGTGACACCCCCTGTACAATATGAAAAAAAATGAAGAAATAAAAAAAACCCCAAACCTAGAGAACTAAGGTCCAAAATAAATTACAACAACAAAAAAACCATAAAATGATAAAAACGCTCAAGTCCATAAAATATGATATACCATCTACACAAGAAAGCATACCTGAATCTACTAAGAAACTAAACCAAAAGAGTAAGCATAATACATATATATGCATATATATATATATATATATGCAAAGTAAAAATATACTAATCTTAAAATAAAAGATATGGAATAAGCAGCAATTATAATTAACACTGTACTAGGAACAATAAAGTGTATATGACAAACATATTACAATATAACCTAGTAAAGGCTAATAACCTAATAAAGAGTATAAACCAAACATAGAACAAGCAAATGAACAAAAAATTAGTTTCAATACTGACTAAGAACTAAATAAATATGTGTGTATAAACAGAAATGAATTCAAATCATTTTAATATAGGTTCAATTGTCGTATGTATAGGACTTTCGTTGTGAAAATATTTATCTAACTTTTTCGTGGTGGGTATTAGAAAAACTAGTGTTCTTTATAACAAAGGACATGCACCACATTTAAACTTGAGCTGCCTATAAGATCTACGTTTGTAATAATTTTTTAAACACTTTTGTATAAACATATACCTTATATGTTGAATCATTTGACAGTAAAACTGAAATAATTATAATATAACAAGCTAAATAACAGTAGTATATCAAAATGCTTAAAGCAATCACACTTAAACACATCTCTCTTAAACATGTCTTATCCAACTTCAGGATTAAAATCAAATCACCTCAATAACATCGTCCTCCTTGAGCTAGCTACTGGCTTTTCATTTCGAGCTGCTTGGTTTTAGCACATCTCTCTTAAAGATTGATCAAAGTTATTGTTGCCATTATTGATGTTTTGAAGAAGTTTCGAGATCTAATTAGACTAGTAAAGGCTAATGTTGATTTTCTCTCTCATGCGTTGGGTTTAGTTTAGGACTTATGTTCGACAATTGTTCCTTGTTTTGAGAAACTAGGTTGTACCACATGTACTTTTTATTGTTGTATTTTTTTTCTTTATTTTTATGCCCCAAGTTGTTCGTATGGATGGTTTTGAGTGTATTATATTTTTTTACTCCTCCACTATTTGACAACTTGGTTTTCTGGTATAATTGTTGTTGTTCTGTTAATATATGGACATAATATGCACTATTTTTTTGGCGAGGCACCCATCTAGGTTAGGGGGATCGCAAGGTTTTAACGAGGAATATTATGGAAATATATGCTTTTATTTGTCTATAAAATACTTTTCTTCCAAAAAATGACACTTAAACACGAGTATTAAATCAAACATTGAGATACACACAAGCTAGAAAAACACAGTCTAAAGAAGTGCATATATATTTGTTGAATTATATGTTTTGATTGCTGATATGAAACAACAATTCACGAATCTACGACTACGACAACATCCAGACTCAACGACTCAAAGTATGGTTCATATAGTTAGATATTTTTTAACAAGAGTCATCAAATAAATATATAGAATCTAGTTTAGTGCTTTGTCAAAATCTTACCTCAAGAATCATCATTCACGTTCAAATAAATTCGCATGCATATTTTAATCAAAATCAAGTTTTTAAAAAATGCATGGAGCGGGGTTCAAACCCGGTTCACTAGTTTAAAAGGCAAGTGCCCTAACCAAATGAAAGCTGGACTAATAGTTGATGTTTTCTCTTCCTATTAGGAAGCAGCTATGGTGATTTTTTATTATCAATAGAATTCAGTCGACTGAACAAAGTCATTCAGTCGACTGAACAAAGTCATTCAGTCGACTGAAAAAAGTCATTCAATCGACTAAATATCTATAAACAGCCTACTGAACTAGTGCACATATGTATACGCATTTATGTTTTCAAATTCAGTCGACTGAAGTTCATAGACTAGTCGACTGACCAGGTTCCAACTTCTATTTTTTTAAAAGACACTTCCTTTTTGAATAGCCTTCTTCCTCACGAAGAGTTGCAGCCACTGCTATTTGTTGAGAACTCTTCACCAGCAGTTGCAACTCCTTAACTACTATATATATGCATGAATTTCAAGATCAAATGACTTCACTTACTTTCTAATAATTGAATCATATTTTATGAATTAATTACTCTCTTGAATTCATACATCATTGCTTACGTATTCATTTCCATATTCTTCAACCAATTTCAAACTTCCTAATCTTCATATACACACAACTACACACATCATACTTGAGGAAAAAATTATAGGAAGGGTGTACTATAAATAGACTTATTAGTGTTATCAGAGCACAAAAAGTCAAACTATCATTTGTATTTGTTGAAGTCCTGTTTTGCTGCTCAGGCGTGTGAAGTCTTCCTCGGCTACTAAGGCGAAATCCTATTCCACTACTCAGGCCCCTATTCGGCTCTCAGTGGTTGTATAGACCCGTTCCTCCGGGTTAAGTGAGGGTTGTTGTTTTAGTGAAATTCTAGAAGGATTCTAGGGCTGGACGTAGGACAGAGCTCCAAACCAATATAAAATCTCCGGTGTCATTTTACTATGCCGCTTTTATGTTCCACACTATTTACTATATAACTATCATCACCATACTCTGTGTTATCATATATCCATATTACACGATCCATATCACACTTTCATTTGGTATCAGAGCATGGAATTCTATCGATCGTCACAATATCATAGAATAATGGTCAGAAAAATGATCCAGTCGAAACACAACAGGCAAAATCCCTGTCAAAGCTACTAGTGAGGACTATAAAAAGGTACTTTCTGATTTATAAATTTCAGTAAATGATAATAATGAATTAATTAGTATAAGCAATAAGATTTCAAAGCTTACTTTTACTATTTTAGAAAATATGAAATATGTTGAACTTGAAAATGAGAAATTGAAAAACGAGAAGTTAAATTTAGAAAATCAACTCGGTGTTTTAAAGAATAATTTTATAGCTGTTAAAGATTTTCTAGATGAACAAAACACCATATTTGAAAAAGAGAGAAAAATTTTCAAAAGAAATTTTTGATTTGAAAAGACAAAATGATTTATTACAGTCCTCTTTAGATAATTCAAAATCTCAAAATTTCCTTCTCAAAAATGAAAACTATACGTTAAAAAACGAGAATTCTGAATTAAATGAGAAAATTGATTTTTTGAATAATAGTAATATTTCGTTTGAAAATAATAATTGCGACTTTAAAGCTAAATTTGATAAACTTAACACTATAGTCACAAAATTTAATAAAGGTCAAAACGATTAAAACATGATGTTATATAGTTCTAGACCTTTATATGATAAAAGTGGTTTAGGATATAATAAAACTACTCGTATAAATAGCACTAGAAATGCTTTCATGTATAGTAAATATGTTAGTACTAGTACTAGATTACGAGTAAAGTCTAAATCCAATTTTTATAGAAATTCAAATGCTGCTATAACCAATAATGTTTATAATTCTTTCAAAGTACAAAATCATTGATGGGAAACACGAATAAAAGTTATGTAAGTATTTAGGTTCCTGCTAATTGAAAATAGAGAATAATACATTAATGATTACTTTGATATGGTAGTTAATAATGAAAATTATATTTATAAAGGTTGAACCACACCCAAATGGGTATGGTTTCCTAAAAATTAGAAAATTATAAGAACCCTGGATATTGCATGTTTTAAATGTTAATTTTTTTTGATACCTTACATTATAAGTAGTAGTTATTTTATTTGATATTGTTCTATGTTAAACACTTATGTGGAATATAATTTATGTCATCATATAAACTCTCTTTTTTGTCGATGAAAAAGAGGGAGAAAGATATTGCTTTAATGCTATTTGCAGGAATAAAGGATGCAATCACACATTAAGGGGGAGAAAAGATTAATTAATTATAATAATATATAGCATATATTCGGGGGAGAAATCTATAGCACAATTACAGGAATATATATCGGGGGAGAAATAATTCAGCAAAACTTGTCCAAGATTCATCCGTAGCAAATGGAGTTGCCATCATCAAAATGGGGGAGAATATTGGATCATTGGTTTTGACTGCTGAAATGAAACAACAATTCACGAATCTATGACTATGACAACATCCGGACACAACGAGTCAAAATATGGTTCATATAGTTATATATTTTTTAACAAGAGTCATTAAATATGTATATGGAGTCTAGTTCAGTGCTTTGTTAAAATCTTTCATCAAGAATCATCATTCACATTCAAATAAACTTGCATGCATATTTTTATCAAAATCAAGTTTTTAAAAAATGCATGGAGCAGAGCACGAATCCGGGTCACTAGTTTAGAAGGCAGGTGCTCTAACAAAATGAGCTATGGTGATTTTTGATTATCAACAGAATTCAGTCAACTGAACAAAGTCATTCAGTCGATTGAATATCTATAAACAGCCTACTGAATTTGTGCACATATGTATACACGTTTATGTTTTCAAATTCAGTCAACCGAAGTTCATAGACCAGTCGACTGACCTGATTCCAACTACTATTTTTTTAAAAGACGCTTCCTTTTTGAATAGCCTTCTTCCTCGCGAAGAGTTGCAGCCATTGCTATTCGTTGAGAACTCTTCACCCGCAGTTGCAACACCTTAACTACTATATATATATATATATGCATGAATTTCAAGACCAAATGACTTCACTTACTTGCTTATACTTGAATCATATTTTCTGAATTAACTACTCTCTTGAACTCATACATTCATTTCTTATGTATTCATTTCCATATTCTTCAAGCAATTTGAAACTTCCTAATCTTCATATACACACAACTAAACACATCATACTTGAGGAAAAAATTATAGGAAGGGTGTATTATAAACAGACTTATCAGTGTTATCAGAACATAAAAAGCCAAATAACCATTTGTATTTGTTGAAGTCCTGTTCTGCTACTCAGGCGTGTGAAGTCCTCTTCGGCTGCTGAGGCGAAATCCTGTTCCGTTGCTCAGGTCCCTGTTCAGCTGCTCAAGGGTTGTATAGTCCTGTTCCTCCAGGTTAAGTGAGGGTTGTTTTTTTAGTGAAATTCTAGAAGGAGACTGGGACATGACGCAGGACGGAGCTCCGAACCAGTATAAAAATATCTGGTGTCATTTTACTATACTGCTTTTATATTCCGCACTATTTACTATATAACTATCATCATTTTACTTTGTATTATCGCATATCCATATTACATGATCCATAACCCTTTTTCATTTGGTATCAAAGCATAGCGACTTTCATTTGGTATCAGAGCCTGAAATTCTATCGATCATCACAACATCATAGAATAATGGCTAGAAAAATGATCCAGTCGAAATACAATAGGCAAAATCCCTTTCAAAGCTACTAGTGAGGACTATAAAAAGGTACTTTTTGATTTATATATTTCAGTAAAAGATAATAATGAATTAGTCAGTATAAGCATATTAATTTAGAAAAGATGAAATCTGTTGAACTTGAAAATGAGAAATTGAAAAACGAGAAGTTAAATTTAAAAAATCAACTTGGTGTTTTAAAGAATAATTTTTTAACTGTTAAAGATTTTCTAGATGAACAAAACACATATATGAAAAAGAGAGAAAAATTTTCAATTTTTTTTTGATTTGAAAAGACAAAATGATTTATTACAATCCTCTAGATAATTCAGAATCTCAAAATTTCCTTCTCAAAAATGAAAAATGTACGTTAAAAAACGAGAATTCTGAATTAAATGAGAAATTAATATTTTGAATAATAGTAATATTTCTTTTGAAAACAATAATTGTGACTTTAAAGCTAAATTTGATAAACTTAGCACTGTAGTCACAAAATTTATTAATGGTCAAAACGATTTGAACATGATTTTATCCAGTTCTAGACCTTTACATGATAAAAGTGGTTTAGGATATAATAAAACTGATCGTAGAAATAGTACTAGATACGCTTTCATGTATATTAAATATTTTAGTGCTAGTACTAGATTACGAGTAAAGTCTAAATCTAATTTTTATAGAAATTCAAATGCTGCTATAACCAATAATGTTTATAATTCTTTCAAAGTACAAAATCATTGATGGGAAATATGAATAAAAGTTACCTAAGTATTTGGGTTCCTGTTAATTGAAAATAGAGAAAAATACATTAATGATTATTTTGATATGGTAGTTAATGATGAAAATTATATTTAAAGGTTTAACCACACACAAATGGGTATGGTTTCCTAAAAATTAGAAAATTATAAGAACCTTGGGTATCGCATGCTTTAAATGCTATGACCAGTAATGTTTTTAATTCTTTAGAAGTATAAAATCATTGACGGGAAATATGAACTAAAATTATCTAAGTATTTGGGTTCATGTTAATTGCAAAAATAGAGAAAAATACATTGATGATTATTTTGATACAGTAGTTAATAATGAAAATTATATTCATAAAGGTTCAACCTCACCCAAATGGGTATGTTTTCCTAAAAATTAGAAAATTTTAAGAACCTTGGGTATCACATGCTTTAAATGTTAATGTTTTCGATACCTGACATTATAAGTAGTATTTATTTTATTTTATATTGTTTTATGTTAAACACTTATGTGGAATGTAATTTATGTCATCATATAAACTCTCCTTTTTGTCGATGATAAAAGGGGAGAAAGATATTGCTCTAACGCTATTTGCAGGAATAAACGATGCAAGCACAGATTAATGGGGAAAAAGATTAATTATTTACTAAAATATATGGCATAGATTCAGGGGAGATATCTATAGCACAATTACAGGAATATATTCTGGAGGAGAAATAAGTCAACAAAGCTTGTCAAAGTGTAGCAGCCCGCAAATCCGTACCCCTAGAATCAACACTATTCTACCTCTATTAACTCAAGTGGCGTAGAATTACGAACCATTAGGGTTAAAGAAGAAGAGATAGAAGAAGAAGAAACTAAACTATATCAGAATCTCACAGTCGCAGCGGAATAAAATATAATAGTAAATATAGAACTTTACTCAAAATGAAATCTATAACTATTTTATACATCACATCATCAGAGTATCTCATACATCAACGATCAAAAATCAGACCTACATACAATCACAGCAGCGGATATATATATATATAGGTACGTATAATACGTCTCGGACTCCAGCTCCTCTCCTGCTCCATAGCATCCTGACCTGAACATATAATACTCGGTCTGACCCGAGCATTATAATGAAATAACACCCAAGTCATTCTGGAAAACCAGCTGATACTAAATATGCATCCAACTTGATTATTAAAGTTTCAAAAATCCTTTGAAAAACAAAAGCATCTCGTAAGACCACGCCACAAATAAACATGTCTGGTTTTTACCTTACGATAGGTAAAACACTTTTTATAGAAATCCTCTGATATTATAATAGGGTCTATTTACAAATACTTATAAAATAGCCGAAATTGTTACATCTATTAAATTTCAGCTACTAGCCACAAAAGTGGGTAATACAAACAAAACACGTACAAGGCTCGTAGGGAAAATGGATTTCCAACAATGACTAGGCACTGGGGTACCAACTGTCACAGTACGGGGCCTAGATCACCGTACCGAGGATTACTCCCTTCATCCCCTGCAACACAAGGCCGGAACCATTCCTTACTGGACAGTCCCGAACAAGATAAACCCCGTGGTTGGCGCGACCAACCACCCACTAAGCCGAAATATATGTAAGGGACATCTAGACAGGGGAAATATCTTATCCTGCTTGGGCATGACCCACCTAACCTTGCTGCATATCCCCTGATTTTCAGTCATTCCCGGTTGATGAGGCTTGAGGCTAAGCGTTACCTTTAGAACGTTTTCACTTAGAATGCCCATCGTCCACCTGACAATGTTTCGCAAGCATTCGTCCATACAAGTCCGTCCCGGGTTCGAACGGAACCGAAGGCACTATTCCTACTACATCCATTTTGGAAATATCCTCAGGATTAGTAGCGACTAGCCCTTGCACTTCACTGCTCCATCTTCGACTCCGAACACGTTTTGCGCACGAAACGTACAAACCGGATCGAAGTGGTTTTCAAGAAATAAATCTCGATCCCGGTCTCTTCGAAACGATCAATGTAGTTGTCCAATATTGATAGTCGGTGATTTAACTATCAATTTATATTCATAAATATCCATAAGCATCCATCACACAATAAATAATTCACATATTATTTATTTATCCAAATATCTTTACAAGATATATTTCCAAAGTTTCAAAACTCATTTGAAAACAATTTCCCAAAACTCTTCCTTTACATGGTAAATCCTTTGCCATATATTTCCATTGGAATAACCAAGTTCAAAACATTTAGATTTAAAACAGTAAAAATACTTTATTCTGAAACATACTTTAAAATATATAACTTTACTACTAATTATTTACTAAAAATATAGTTTCAAAATATTTTTAGGTAAACTATTTATTAGGATATAAATCTTGATTTTGAATAAGGGTTTTAGTTTAAACTAATCTTATAAGTAGAGTTTTTAGAAGGCTAATACTAATTTCAATAACTTAGTTCAAAACTAGTCATTGGAACAAATCCATTTGTAAAAATAATTATTAAGATATTTATAAAATTTACTATTGCTAATTTATAATAGTTACCTTTGAAAATAAATATTTTCAAACACTCTTTTAAACAAGCTTGAATTTTTAAAGCTTTCTTTTTATAAAATCAGTTTAAACTCGAACTTGGTTTTCCTAGGGAACTCATTTCGACTTAAACATAACAGAAATCCTTCTCACAATTTCTGTCAATTTATTTCAATTCAGGTTTATATTTTAATAACATAAATCTTATTTTCCCATTTATCAACTAATAACTTTTCTCTTTGTTTACCATTCCAGATTTACTAATTTTCAATTTTCATTCCAAATGGATTTCAAATTTTAATTCTTTTAAATTCATTATTTAACAATATCTTTTATTTCTCTAAAATTCAATTTATCCATTTATAATTAAATTCTGAATTTATAGTTTATCCAACCATATTCTTTATTTCTTAAAACCCAAATTTTATTACTTTAAATTCTTTATATAACAATTTCTTTTATTTTCTTAAACCACAATTAATCCCATTTACAATTAAAATTCAGGATTTATACTTATTTCAACAATATCACAGTACAATTTAAACTCAGAATTATCAATCACAATATGAAAACAGATCACAACATCAATTCTAAAGATATTTATTATAATGTGAGGAATTCAGTTGGATCCCTCCAACCTGTTTTCCCTGCATCCACAAATATTAACACAACACTATAAATATATATCAATCCAGGCTGATATGAATAAACATTTCAACCAATCACACAGATATTTAAATATTAACTACTTAAATCAACTAACATTCCAGATGTGAGTGACATTAACTCACCTTGAGTTTCGGCGAGCGTTCGAAATTCAAATTAAACCGAACGACGTTCGATTTAACTCAAATTTCTACTTGCCCGAAATGAATCCGGATCTGCACCATCGCGTAGTACTCTTTCCTGTGATTCCAACGCTACCAGTTTCGTCGAATTCTGAATACGTACGGGCGAGATATTAATTTTAAAGTTGAGTTTAAAATTCAAAACGATTATCCTTTAAATTCAATTTATATATACCAAACGATTACTGGCCGTCAGATCTCTAACCTTCATCAAGTGCTCCCCTCTCTTCTGTAGGATCTAGATTAACCCTAGAGGGGGGGGTGAATAGGGTTATTGCAAATTTTCTCGATTTAAACACAGAAATAAACTGCAGAAATAAATATGTTGAAAAGTAAATCACACACAAAATTTACCCAGCTTCGGCAACCCCTGCCTACTGCTGCATTCACAGATTTCTATTAGAATTAAACAGTATCACGCTTACAAACACTCTACTAGACTCGCAGACCCTTTTGCTCCCGCTCACAAACACTCTACTAGACTCGCACACCCTGCTCCCGCCTATAGAGTTTCGCTCACTCGCAAACACTGCTCCCGCCTATAGAGCTTTGCAAACTCGCACACCCTGCTCACTGAACTAATTCTTAATAGACAATCTGACACTACCTAATCCCTAGGTGGTGATTTACAAATTCTTCGACTCGAAAAGAAAACCAACTTCAAAATTAACCGCAGGAGCAAAAATTAAAATACGAACTTGAACGCGTAATTTTTGCTCAATTAAAAATAAGAAAAAACACCCTCTAAAAATTAAACCCTAAATTTGAGATTACTTCCCCTTTAATAATAAAGAAGACCGGCCCCTTTATTTTTCAACCGATCCACTATCTTCCCTTATTCTTTGACCCGGTCCACTTTTGCTTGTAAAAATGTCGGCCTTGCTCATGTTTCTTTGTTTGATGAATTAGGGCTTCGTTCCTTTGTGGCAGTTAGGGCTCTTCAATTTAATCCCCTGCTCTTGATGGCTGGTTGGTTGCCTTGTCGATCACTTGCTTGGAGTCACGCTCGGCTGCTTCTCTTGATTTGAGAAACTAGGGTTCGGCTTCGGTTTCTTCTATTCGTTGATGACTATTTGGTTCTTCTCTGTCTTACTTCAGCAATCGACTCTTTGGTATGTTGTTTCTTTTGTTGCTTGTTTGATTGCTTGCTCTTTTTCGATGCCGATGATGATAGATTGGGATTGCGATTGATAGTTCGATTGTGAATTGAAGCACACCTTGATGATGATACCTTCGGGTTGAATTTATATGAATTCACGACTTCATCACTTTCCTAATTTTCTAATGCCTGTTACGCACGTCTTTCCTGATATTTTTTGTGACACCTTGATACACACGGCTTTAGCTTTTACACGTTCGATTCTTCTTGTATAAAAAAAACAAAAACTTTCCCTTTTTAATTTTGCTGACTATTTCAAAGAATACAAATTTGAGTTTCATTGAATTCTGACTTCGATTTGTATTTTACTTCGATCATCTCTGCTGCATACTGTACTCGGTCGAGTTCATCCCCATTCTGTAGACCTAAACCTTGCATTCTATACAAAAGTATATGCTCACTATCTTCTGTTCACCTGCATGTTTACTGTGACGTTGGTCTTCATGTACTTGATATTGTAGTCTTCTTCGAACTGTCTTCATGTCTTGTTTCATGTTGCAACTGACTTGTGTCTGCATTGTATTGATGATTTTGTATGCTTGTAACTTTGGTTTTATACTGCTTCACCATGTTACTTGAGGTTTTGCAGTTTGGTTACTGATGCATTGTTGTACATTGGTCGTTTCTGCTATGTTATCTTAACTACTGCCACTTTGTAGTTGCTCTGCACTTTGGTGGCTCTGGCTTGTTTATCTGAACTTGTTGCATATATCACTGAGTTCTTATTTCATATGCTTGCACTACTTCTCTTTGGTCATGTCTGATGGCATTTCTTTTGTGGTCTTTGTTGTTGGCATTGTCTTCTGTCCACACTTGCCCAGTTTACACAGATGCACCACTTGTTCATTTTGTTCAAGTGTACTACTGCAGTTTGCATTTGGTCTTGATCTGTTGCACTGTTGGTTGACTATCTCCTTGAGTTGCAGTGAGCTCGACATTGTTGTTTACTTCACCACTGACTTGTGCTTTTCACTATTGCATAATTGTATTTGCTTCTGTGCATATATATTGGTCTTTTAATTTATGCTACAGTCTGCAGTTGCACATTGCTGCTTGTAGCACTTGTATACTTGGTCGAGTCCATTTGCATTCTGCAGGCTTGTACTGTCCACTGCCCTGTAATCTTGAGTTTGTTTACTTGGTGACATTGTGCATCTCAACTTGTTCTTGTATTCACTGGTCAGTGGTGTTCATTGTAGTTGCACTGCAGTTTCATTATGACTGCTTTATGTTGTCACTTGATCTTGTTGCTGTTGCGATGCAGTTGCTATGGTCTCTGTTCTTACTGTTACTTCCTTTGTGCATTGCCTTACTGACTCGATTCCTTTCATGTTTGTTGCCACTTTACTTTGTATTACTGCCCTTGTGTCTGCACTTGTGAACTTTGTTGGCACTTTTGAATGTTTCCAGCTTGGTCTTGAGTTGTTTAATGAAGAGGTTGAACTTGCATACTTCATGTAGCCTTCATGTTTGGTCTGACTGTTGCTTCATGTAGTTGACATATCTCATGCTCGAGCTCTTTGCATACTTCATGACTGTACTGTTCTTGTTGAGTTGATATATTTGTGTACACTACTGCCTTGAGCTTGATTCACTTCATGTTGTGCTTGCACACTTGCTATTGTTGGCTGCGCACACGAGTTGGCGAGGCAGTGCACACGTGTATGAACGTACACGTGTGTATTGCAGCCACTTATGATTACCTGTCCCTGTAATATCTATGTGCACGACTTTGTGATGAAAACAAGTGTGAATTATGACGAACAACCCAAATAACTGAGGCAAACCATATTTTCAAGAATCGTATTTTATTTTATATTGCAAAAATATTTCTTTTTCAATTTTACTGCGTTAGTGAATATTTTTGCAGATTGCTCAGATGCTGGATTCAAACTGGAATGCAGTTGAAGACAAAATACGAGTGTGAGTGATATGTAGTGAGGTTATCAATGTAAAAATATTTGTGATGTAATCGTGATTTAATCAAAAATGTATATGTATAGTGAGAGCATGAATTTGTACTATTCAAGATTGTAATAAATATTTGTTTGAATAAAATTTCTGTTTGAATTCAAAATCTGTGTAACTTGTTCTGTTTGAATTCAAATTCAAATTCTGTGTAATTTATTTTATTCAACAAATATTTATTTAATCTATGAAAAACAAAATAGTACATTACCAAATACATTTAAATGAATATATATGTTTATTATCATCAAACAAAAACATATAAGCGCATATTCAAAAATCTCCCCCTTTTGATGATAACAAACATATATTTAAGATTTTGTACATGTGTTAAATGTATTTGATCAATGATATAATTTAATTGCTCCCCCTATTTAAATGCTTCCTCTCTACATGATGCTCCCCCTACATATATGCATACAAATAGAAATATATTCAAATGGGCCTAGATGCATATGGGAAAATTATTTGACCTTTGCTTGATTCTATTTGACAAAATCTTAACTTTTCTCTCCCCCTTTTGTTATCAGCAAAAGAATAATAGTGTTAGAGAAAATTAGAGATAAAGTAATCGATATTAATCCAACATTAAACTCAAATTGAATATAAATATTAAACTTCAATAAGAATCAAACAAAAACCATAACTACCCATGTTAGGCGCATATTCCACTTTTAGAAATGATGGAAATTGATGTTCATATAAAATCATACAGTTGAATCTTCTTGTGGTATTTATATCAGGAATTTGAATATCTACTAATCATGCATAACCGTTAGGACTTTTAAATGAGATTAGTAGTATTCGAATTTAATTTTAAAAATGAAATCAAGTATCTTCTAACCACGCATAACCGTGAGGACTTTTAAATGGGATTAGAATCAACTTGTCTATTTAAGAAATTAATTTTGATATGCGTTCCATACATACATAACCGTAAGGACTTTTAAATGAGCATGGAAGCACATAATAAAAAAAATCCAAGTAATTCACCCATGCATAACCGTGAGGACTTTTAAATGAGAGTGAATACTTTGGATATTTATTTATTTATTTAAAAAAATATGACATGAAAAAAAACAAATGATTCCTGATTATAGTACCACATATCGAAAAACTATATTGAATATTTGATAAACCATGGTCGATAAAAATAATAATGATAGATATAGAAATGGTCATGGAATCTTTACCCAACAAAAAGTTTTATAATTCTTGTTTTAATTCCTAAAGAAATTTTCCAAATATACTCTCTTGAGTAATGTATGTTAAATATCAACACTCATCACTTTTTCAATCACTATTTATCTCTTTGATAATTAGTAGGGAGTCGGATCAGTCAAAATTTGTCATTTAAAATCAAATAAAAATGACTAATCTGAAAATATGGTCAAACAATTATTTTCTCGAAGGAGTTATATGAGAAAAAAATTCTGCTAAATGGAAAAATTATTTCAAGTGAAAAATATGCAGATATTTTCCTTGGAAAGACGATGCAGCAAATGAATGTTTCAAAAATTAATCACGTTCAACTCGTATGTTTTCTATCACCTAGATTACCAGTATGAACTGCATCTGAATTTCTTTTTCAATCCAAAATATCACTAACTGGATTTGGTAAACCAGACATGAAGTGTGCATCAAAAATTTCAAACTCAATTTTAGCAACAATTTAAATGACATTCTTTGGATTTTGAATTGAAGCCATGTTCACACTCAACCAAATATCATGGTGTTAATTTTAGAAAGCATAGGATAAACAATTATATTCATGAGTAATCAACAGTCAGTCAACATCATAATTATTTCAAAAACAATTTCTTGAAGTTTCAACAATTTCTTAAAATCCTTTTTCACATGAATTTGAAATCGTGCAAATTTACAAGCAGTGACCAAAACGTCAAAATATATCTAAGTGTAGCATGAGTAATCAAGGATCAATAAAATACCATCATTTGACCAAACATATTAAGTTCAATGATGAAAGGATGGTTGGTCTACTTTTAAGCACAAATCAAAGTAAGAACAAGTCAGAAGAAATCATATCAATTGAGAATAAGTCAGAATTAAAGTCATCATCACATCATTAACACAATTTTGGCTGATTTAATTCAGAATATGGTGCAGATTATACCTTCACCTGTTTTACCTTTACGATAATTTCTCGTGATTGCCCATTGTGATTCTGTCACCTTTATATTAGGCTAAGGAACTTTGCTTTGTTGCCCGTTGTGTTTCTAGAACAGCCAAAATCCAGAGAACACCGTTGTTGTTCCTTAGCCTGCCACCACACCTACACGATGAAAGATTGTTGTGACCTATTTCTAGGTCCATGATTGTTAGCGGCAGAAGCATTATGAATAAACAAACCCTTTGGAACCCAAACTTGTTTAGTCCTTTTATTCTTGTTCCAATAGACATGAAATTTGTTTGTAGAATTCTTAGGAACCCAAACTTGTATAAATTTTGTGTTCTTGTTCCTATAACTACAATTTTCAACATGATGTCCAATTATTTCACATTTATCAAAGACACTTTTCCCTTTTGCATTATCCTCAGCTTGTGTTTTCCCAAAACCAAGTCCTTTTCTGTTGTTAGCAAAAATTTGATTTCCTAATAGCATGTTGAAAGATTTTTCGCCTCTTGAAAAGTTATTCAAAGATTTGTCAAGATTTTGGACTTTGGTTTTTAGTGTTGTATTTTCAGTGACAAGTGAGGTGCATCGATTTATAAAATCCTTTTTCCTAGTGTCGATGGTTTCCTTAAGATTCAAGTTTTCTTTTTCAAGATTCTCAGAGTTATTCTTAAGTCTTGTCAATTCTGAATCTAAAACTTTACATCTTTTACATTCTAGGTTTTGAATATTTTCAAGTTCAGTTTCTAACCTAAAATTTTTACGAGCAAGTTCTCTCCTATCAGTTTTCAGTTTTTCAATTTTAGATTCAAGAGCATCAACTACTTTAGTAAGATCAGAACACATAAAAACAAGATCTCTATAGGAATACTCACCTTCCTCACTAGATTCCTCTGAGCTTGAATCTGAATTTGATTTCGCCATAAGACACAAGTTAGCCTCCTCTGAGCTGCTATCCGAAGCTTCTTCTCCTTCTTCATCATCCCAAGTCGCTGCAAATACCTTCTTCGCCTTTTTCTTTCCTTTGTTGTTTTTGAGAAGTGGGCATTTTTGTATGAAGTGTCCGGGCTTCTTGCAGTTAAAGCACGTCGGTTCATTATCGGAATTGTCAGAATCTTTTGGCTTATTACGATTTGTTTTCTGCTTGCGTGGCTTGAATCTCGACCATTTTCT
Organism: Allium cepa; assembly: GCA_030765085.1. Lineage (NCBI taxonomy): Eukaryota > Viridiplantae > Streptophyta > Magnoliopsida > Asparagales > Amaryllidaceae > Allium > Allium cepa. Next base: position 729,338,334 of record CM060932.1, on the reverse strand, counting down.
AAGATTATTGACAACCATTGCAAGCTCTTCAATTGGATCTTCTCCTTCTTCATCGCTTTCTTCTTTGCTCTTTAAGGCAATCGTCTTTTTCTTTGGTTCGGAGTTGTTGCGTTCTTCCTTTGCTTTTAGCTCAAGCTCATATGTCATCAAGTTTCCAATCAACTCCTCCATGCTAGCTTACTCAGATCTTTTGATTCTTGGATTGCCGTGACTTTTGCCTCAAAGTTCATTGGTAAGACTCGTAGTATCTTCCGCACAAGCTCTACCTCAGTGAATACCTTCCCAAGTGCTCTAGCGTTGTACACCAAAGTTGAAAAGCGTCCAAACATGTCCTTTATGCTCTCGCCTTTGTCCATCACAAAGTTCTCGTATTCATTGCTGAATAGGGCTAGACGAGACTCCTTGACTTGAGAAGTTCCTTCGTGTGTCACCTCCAAAGTGTGCCAAATTTCCTGTGCTGTTGTACAATGAGAAATTCTATTAAATTCATTTTTATCAAGAGCACATATCAAAGCATTCATGGCTTTAGCATTTGTCGTTTTCAATTTCTTATCGTTAGCATCCCAACTATCCTTAGGTTTAGGAATCTCAGTACCACCAACGATTATAGTGGGAGGTTTATAGCCAGTTTCAATAATATCCCAAATATCATAATCAACGGAACTAAGATAAATACTCATCCTAACTTTCCAATAAGCATAATCGTTCCCGTTAAACATGGGTGGCCTAACAATAGATTGCCCCTCAGAAAAAGCATTATTTGATGAATTCGTGACTCTAGAGTTAAATAAAAATACCAGGCTCCGATACCACTTGTAGGATCTAGATTAACCCTAGAGGGGGGGGGGGGGTGAATAAGGTTATAGCAAATTTTCTCGATTTAAACACAGAAATAAACTGCAGAAATAAATATGCTGAAAAGTAAATCACACACAAAATTTACCCAGCTTCGGCAACCCCTGCCTACTGCTGCATTCACAGATTTCTATTAGAATTAAACAGTATCATGCTTACAAACACTCTACTAGACTCGCAGACCCTTTTGCTCCCGCTCACAAACACTCTACTAGACTCGCACACCCTGCTCGCGCCTATAGAGTTTCGCTCACTCGCAAACACTGCTCCCGCCTATAGAGCTTTGCAAACTCGCACACCCTGCTCACTGAACTAATTCTAAATAGACAATCTGACACTACCTAATCCCTAGGTGGTGATTTACAAATTCTTCGACTCGAAAAGAAAACCAACTTCAAAATTAACCGCAGGAGCAAAAATTAAAATACGAACTTGAACGCGTAATTTTTGCTCAATTAAAAATAAGAAAAAACACCCTCTAAAAATTAAACCCTAAATTTGAGATTAATTCCCCTTTAATAATAAAGAAGACCGGCCACTTTATTTTTCAACCGATCCACTATCTTCCCTTATTCTTTGACCCGGTCCACTTTTGCTTGTAAATATGTCGGCCTTGCTCTTGTTTCTTTGTTTGATGAATTAGGGCTTCGTTCCCTTGTGGCAATTAGGGCTTTTCAATTTAATCCCCCGCTCTTGATTGCTGGTTGGTTGCCTTGTCGATCACTTGCTTGGTGTCGCGCTCGGCTGCTTCTCTTGATTTGAGAAACTAGGGTTCGGCTTCGGTTTCTTCTATTCGTTGATGACTATTTGGTTCTTCTCTGTCTTACTTCAGTAATCGACTCTTTGGTATGTTGTTTCTTTTGTTGCTTGTTTGATTGCTTTCTCCTTTTCGATGCCGATGATGATAGATTGGGATTGCGATTGATAGTTCGATTGTGAATTGAAGCACACCCTGATGATGATACCTTCGGGTTGAATTTATATGAATTCACGACTTCATCACTTTCCTAATTTTCTAATGCCTGTTGCGCACGTCTTTCCTGATTTTTTTTGTGACACCTTGATACACACGGCTTTAACTTTTACACGTTCGATTCTTCTTGTATAAAAAAAACAGAAACTTTCCCTTTTTAATTTTGCTGACTATTTCAAAGAATACAAATTTGAGTTTCATTGAATTCTGACTTCGATTTGTATTTTACTTCGATCATCTCTGCTGCATACTGTACTCGGTCGAGTTCATCCCCATTCTGTAGACCTGAACCTTGCATTTTATACAAAAGTATATGCCCACTATCTTCTGTTCACCTGCATGTTTACTGTGACGTTGGTCTTCATGTACTTGATATTGTAGTCTTCTTCGAACTGTCTTCATGTCTTGTTTCATGTTGCAACTGACTTGTGTCTGCATTGTATTGATGATTTTGTATGCTTGTAACTTTGGTTTTATACTGCTTCACCATGTTACTTGAGGTTTTGCAGTTTGGTTACTGATGCATTGTTGTACATTGGTCGTTTCTGCTATGTTATCTTAACTGCTGCCACTTTGTAGTTGCTCTGCACTTTGGTGGCTCTGGCTTGTTTATCTGAACTTGTTGCATATATCACTGAGTTCTTATTTCATATGCTTGCACTACTTCTCTTTGGTCATGTCTGATGGCATTTCTTTTGTGGTCTTTGTTGTTGGCATTGTCTTCTGTCCACACTTGCCCAGTTTACACAGATGCACCACTTGTTCATTTTGTTCAAGTGTACTACTGCAGTTTGCATTTGGTCTTGATCTGTTGCACTGTTGGTTGACTATCTCCTTGAGTTGCAGTGAGCTCGACATTGTTGTTTACTTCACCACTGACTTGTGCTTTTCACTATTGCATAATTGTATTTGCTTCTGTGCATATATATTGGTCTTTTAATTTATGCTACAGTCTGCAGTTGCACATTGCTGCTTGTAGCACTTGTATACTTGGTCGAGTCCATTTGCATTCTGCAGGCTTGTACTGTCCACTGCCCTGTAATCTTGAGTTTGTTTACTTGGTGACATTGTGCATCTCAACTTGTTCTTGTATTCACTGGTCAGTGGTGTTCATTGTAGTTGCACTGCAGTTTCATTATGACTGCTTTATGTTGTCACTTGATCTTGTTGCTGTTGCGATGCAGTTGCTATGGTCTCTGTTCTTACTGTTACTTCCTTTGTGCATTGCCTTACTGACTCGATTCCTTTCATGTTTGTTGCCACTTTACTTTGTATTACTGCCCTTGTGTCTGCACTTGTGAACTTTGTTGGCACTTTTGAATGTTTCCAGCTTGGTCTTGAGTTGTTTAATGAAGAGGTTGAACTTGCATACTTCATGTAGCCTTCATGTTTGGTCTGACTGTTGCTTCATGTAGTTGACATATCTCATGCTCGAGCTCTTTGCATACTTCATGACTGTACTGTTCTTGTTGAGTTGATATATTTGTGTACACTACTGCCTTGAGCTTGATTCACTTCATGTTGTGCTTGCACACTTGCTATTGTTGGCTGCGCACACGAGTTGGCGAGGCAGTGCACACGTGTATGAACGTACACGTGTGTATTGCAGCCACTTATGATTACCTGTCCCTGTAATATCTATGTGCACGACTTTGTGATGAAAACAAGTGTGAATTATGACGAACAACCCAAATAACTGAGGCAAACCATATTTTCAAGAATCGTATTTTATTTTATATTGCAAAAATATTTCTTTTTCAATTTTACTGCGTTAGTGAATATTTTTGCAGATTGCTCAGATGCTGGATTCAAACTGGAATGCAGTTGAAGACAAAATACGAGTGTGAGTGATATGTAGTGAGGTTATCAATGTAAAAATATTTGTGATGTAATCGTGATTTAATCAAAAATGTATATGTATAGTGAGAGCATGAATTTGTAGTATTCAAGATTGTAATAAATATTTGTTTGAATAAAATTTCTGTTTGAATTCAAAATCTGTGTAACTTGTTCTGTTTGAATTCAAATTCAAATTCTGTGTAATTTATTTTATTCAACAAATATTTATTTAATCTATGAAAAACAAAATAGTACATTACCAAATACATTTAAATGAATATATATGTTTATTATCATCAAACAAAAACATATAAGCGCATATTCAACATCTTCTTCAAACACGCGAGCACGAACAGGTAACCCAAAGCACGCGGCCAAGGGTTTCGAAGCGCACCCACCACGATCAACGCGAGATCGATCAGGCACTGCCGTTGAGTTCGCCTACCCCAACTCCACCTTCGGCCCAAACGCGAGCATACTCGGCCACCCCTAGGTGATGCGACTCCCCTTTGAACGCGCGACGAACGCGGTGGCCCCACGCCCTCCACGCTGCACTAAATTCCATCACCACCGTACACAACGTAGATCTCAAAGCCCTCTTCGATTCTCTAGTTGAAAGTTTTCAAAATAGAAGCATGGATCGAGAGAAAAAGAGAGGGGAAGCACGAGTAATATCGGCCATTGGAGATATATTAGCGGCGGCCTGAAGTTTTGCTAGGGTTTAGAGCGATAATGCTAATATATATTTAATTATTTAATAATATTTTAATCTCGTTCTCCATATTTTAATACCCTATGCAAATGAACTCCAATCTACGCGTGCCGACAGGCGTTCCTAAGGTTTTTCCACGTTCCGGACACAATGGAATAGGTTTCGTAAGCTAATTTGTTCGTATGTGCGAGATACGGAATTAAACGATCAATTTCAAAATAAATTGATTAAAACGATTTCGATGCGTTTCGAGCTGCCGGGGTCAAACAACAACTCCGATTGCAACGAAAATTGAAATCTGATAATAACTTACTATTACGGATCCAATGGAACTAGTTTCATCGAATTCCGAGACTGTGCCCCGGAAGGCTATTTTCACTCGTCTATTAAATCAAGCGATTTTCAAAATTGTCGAAAACGCTTAAAAATTTACTTTTAAAATTTTTACTAACTTAATAATAATTCATATAAAATTTATAAACACCATAAAAATCATTCTGGCTCATTCCGGACCAAAATCTGATTAAATTGCATTTTAATAATATTAAATTCATTCTTAAATTATATAAAATTCCAAATAATTACTTATTGACTTTTGAGTCCGTCTAAAAATGCAACCACCATATTTATATCCAAATAGACTTAAAAATAAATTTGAAAACCATTCGTATAACTATTCACATCCAGATTCACCACTTATTCCAATTTTGAATATTTAATTATTATTCTTCATTATTCAAAATCTAATGGAATCACTATAATTAAAAATTATAGCTATTTTTATTGATTGAACCCGAATCCATTCATTTCAAAATCAATTAAGAACGCACATTAAATATTTAAAACAAATTAAATGTTCAAATTCAACGGCTTAAAAATACGGGATGTTACATTCCTCCCCCCTTATAAAAATTTCGTCCCCGAAATTTGCTAGGGTAAAAAATGTTCCTACACTCATTAACTTAACCCAACTTCTTTAGTTAAAACTTATATACACTTCCAAAACTCTTTAGCTCAAACCCAAACTCACTTGCTTTATTTATATTCTAAAGCCTTTGTTTCAACATTATTTCAAAAAAAAATAACTTTTCAAGTTAATAAATTTTCCCAAAAACCCAAAAATTTTCTAACTCTCAAAATTTCCGGAAAATTTTGGCAGTCTCCCTTGTACGGAGGAGCTTTCGCGATATCGCGATACAAATAAATATATATACATCGACCCACACAGCCGGAAACCAAAATTTATCACAATATATATATCATTTCCCAATTATATTTGCGTAGGCGTACCTTTTAGCAAAATTTTAAAAGCAAGCGGCGAATATTACGCATATACGCGCTCCAACTCTCTCGAACGCCTCCCGTACCAATAATTACTCAATAAACTCATCAGTTTTCAAAGATATGAACACTTTACAACATTTCCAATATAAGTATAAGCCAAAACATATCCATTCCATAATCCAATCAACTCTTTGCAAAATTTCATAAGCAAACCATACTTTATAACATGTACAAAGTTCTTTTTTTTTTTTAAATGCCAAATTCCATTTTATTTCACACAAAAGATTTACAAACAAGTTTCGCCATTTCAATTCATACTCTACCCAATCTTCGAATTGATTTACCAAGCAAAATTTCATTTCAATTTGTTACATGTGCATTTCTAGTATAACTCACTTACATTATACTCAAATCCATTTATTAAGATTTTAGCCCATTCTACTTTCATCCAAACTAACTTCATTTTATTTCACTTGAATGATTTACATTCAAGTTCACTATATACCATTTATATTAATTACAACCAATTTATTTTTATTTCAACAAGATTTACATATGCCTTACTTGCATTTCTTTACTCTAACATGCATTCCCAATTTGATTTACAATCCAAATATTCTTATTCCACTTCAATTTATTAAATCAATCCTTATTCTCACTTTTCAAATTTTATTAATCATTTTAAATTTATGTTTATTATATTATTATTATTATTATATATTTTTTCATAGTTATATAAGTCATTCCATTCTTATTTACAACTCATATATTCTTTCTTCATCACAATAACTATCTTAAAAGTCATTTGCTTGCATTCAAAATTTTATTTTGCAAACAAATTTCAGTTAAAGCTATTTTCACAAGCTTAAAAGAACCATCTCATCATTCTCTTAAATGATTACAATTCCATAATCTCTCAATTCATTTCCATCTTAATGGATTCTTACCAAATCAAACCCTTTACAAATTTTAATCCAACTAGCTTATACATTCAGCTTAAGTTCAAATTAATAACATCTCATATCTTCTATTTCCAATTCATTATCCAACTTTAGTTTACTATTATCATTCCACTGGATTTATTGACAACTCTTATATCCATATCACAATATTAATTAAAACCATTCCACTTGCAATTCAAATTTATTACCCAAACAAAATTTATCCCAGACAAAATTATAAAGCTTAATCACAATTACCATTCAACTTGCTTAAGCTTTCTTTACAATATTTCCATTATCTTCTTATAAATCAATTTTTATTTTCATTTGATTCTCATCCAAATCAAATTCCAATTCATTTTCAAACTTTAATGCACTTTGCCTATTTATTAAATCCATTTTAGACTTATTTTATTAGCAAAGAAACCACTTTAAATTAGTTCACTCATTTGAATTTATTTACAATTAAAATCATCATTATTATAATTTAATTCCATTTTTCATTCACACTTCATTATTTGTTACCACCAATTTAAATCCCATTCTACAGTTGGATTTCTATTTACTTTCCAAATTTTGATCAATTATCAAAATTCTATTCATTACAATAAACAAATTCCATTTAATTGTAATTCAATTAGTCTCTACCTAATCCATATTAGGTTCTAATTCACTTCCTCAATTCATACTGAACTTATTTAAAATACGACCATTTTCAAATGTTCTAAACAAGAACTAGGTTCCATTTACCCTTCAGTTATTAACAAGCTTCCAAAACTATACCCGTTCCCGTACTATTTTTATTTAATTTAGCTTATACTAAATTCACCTTCAAGCTTCTCTTTATTTAATTCAGCTTATGCTAAATTCATTCTCAAATAATCCCTTTGAATTTAGTTGAGTCAAACTTTTATTCATACAATATCCCTTCAGCAAATTAGATTTCTTTCAATTCAAGTCTTTCCAAATTTAGATTCAAGTTTAACTAAATTTATTTAGCCATCTTGAATTCATTTCATTTTCCCTTACTATCTTAAATAAGGATTTAATTCCATTCATATTTATTCACAACACAATTGAATCTTGTTTTTAATTAAATCCAATTCCATCTCAATTCCATTCGATTGAAGTAAAATCCAATTCAATCTAATTTTAATTCATTTAGATTTAATTCCATTTCAAATTCTCAACTTTCATTCTCCATATACAAGTTCAAAACTTGTTTTCTAATTTAAGTTCATTCATTTCCTTTATATCTCACTTTACCTTATTTCAATTTACATTTCATTTGAGATTAAGTTTGAATTTACCATACCATTCCACTCTTTCCCATTTGTGATTATAATTTCATTTCTATTTATATAAGTTCCCCAACTTATTTAATTTAAAGCTCATATTGCTCATTTCAACCCACCTACATCATATAATAACAGTTTCAAAATTTATATTTATGTATCACTTAATACTTAAGGATACAAATTTTCTTCCAATTTATTTCTCAATGACCCACACTTTCAAAGCCAACTTACATTTGAATTTAACCCAAACCAATTTAATTCTAAGCTCAATTTATTTAACTTATCCCAAGTTAAATTCAAATTTTTTATTTACTTCAATATATTTTATTCCCTTCCAATTACTCAAGTTAAATTTTAAATTCTACGATTAAAATTCTCATTTCTTCCTTCTTATTCATATCAACTTCACTTAATAAGCTCAATAGTTGATTCATTTTATTCCACACATTATTTAAATAGAATTTTCCAGAATTCTATTACCCGTTTTTTTTCTCTCTTCAAAACCATTTGAAATAATAAATAACTCATACACCCCTGGTATCAAATCAAATCTCCCAATTCCAAAACACTTGGTTTTATTAAAACAAATTTCCCTTTGAAATTTACAAAACCACTTGTATACCCAACAAATCCAAACAATACCATAATCAAGTACTAGGGAAGCAATCCATCACTTTAGAAACTCGAAAATGAATTCTAATGATGTGGCCAGCATCATCAGGATTATTTTCCAGCGACTGAAGTGAGTTCAATGCTTCTTACTTTCCCAAATTTATTTCAAAACAGTTTCCATTTAAAAATATTTCCCAAAACAATATCCCAACATTGCCTTCAAACACCTTCAAATCTCAACAAACATTTCAAACTTTCCCAGGAATTTAAATTTCCAAACTTTTATTTTTATTTAAAATCCTTCACAAAACTCCGGGATTTAAACTCTGGTTTAATTCAAATTTAGTTATTCTTTCTTTTATATAATTTATATTCGCAGAATTTTATTTTCATTATAACTATTTCAAATTTCAGATTAAATTTTAGATTCTTATTTGATTTAGACATTAACAACCAATCATCCAAAAATATAAATATATAATAATTTCAGAAAATTATTCCTTTTATATCAAAATATAATTTTGGGTAAAATTATTTCATTTACCCACTTTTAAAACGTTACTATGTCGGTTTATCTTGTTTAAGAGTTTAGAAAGCCCTATCGATACGGTTGTACTTCCCGCACCGACCAGAATTCATAAACACTCAACCGATAAGTCAACACAGTATAAAATAATCTTTATATGCACTAACAAGTACGCTCTCATATCTATTATTACTCTCAACTCATTATAGAGTACTATTGTCTCTATTTAATGAGTAATTACCCCACCAAAGCCTAGGTTGTCGCCAACCTAAGCTCTGATACCAAGTGTAACAGCCCGCAAATCCGTACCCCTAGAATCAACACTATTCTACCTCTATTAACTCAAGTGGCATAGAATTACGAACCATTAGGGTTAAAGAAGAAGAGATAGAAGAAGAAGAAACTAAACTATATCAGAATCTCACAGTCGCAGCGGAATAAAATATAATAGTAAATATAGAACTTTACTCAAAATGAAATCTATAACTGTTTTATACATCACATCATCAGAGTATCTCATACATCAACGATCACAAATCAGACCTACATACAATCACAGCAGCGGATATATATATATATATATATATATATATATATATATATAGGTACATATAATACGTCTCGGACTCCAGCTCCTCTCCTGCTCCATAGCATCCTAACCTGAACATATAATACTCGGTCTGACCCGAGCATTATAATGAAATAACACCCGAGTCAGTCTGGAATACCAGCTGATACTAAATATGCATCCAACTTGATTATTAAAGTTTCAAAAATCCTTTGAAAAACAAAAGCATCTCGTAAGACCACGCTACAAATAAACATGTCGGGTTTTTACCTTACGATAACTAAAACACTTTTTATAGAAATCCTCTGATATTATAATAGGGTCTATTTACAAATACTTATAAAATAGCCGAAATTGTTACATCTATTAAATTCCAGCTACTAGCCACAAAAGTGGGTAATACAAACAAAACCCGTACAAGGCTCGTAGGGAAAATGGATTTCCAACAATGACTAGGCACTGGGGTACCAACTGTCACAGTACGGGGCCTAGATCACCGTACCGAGGATTACTCCCTTCATCCCCTGCAACACAAGGCTGGAACCATTCCTTACTGAACAGTCCCGAACAAGATAAACCCCGTGGTTGGCGCGACCAACCACCCACTAAGCCGAAATATATATAAGGGACATCTAGACAGGGGAAATATCTTGTCCTACTTGGGCATGACCCACCTAACCTTGCTGCATATCTCCTGATTTTCAGTCATTCCCGGTTGATAAGGCTTGAGGCTAAGCGTTACCTTTAGAACGTTTTCACTTAGAATGCCCATCGTCCACCTGACAATGTTTCGCAAGCATTCGTCCTTACAAGTCCGTCCCGGGTTCAAACGGAACCGAAGGCACTATTCCTACTACATCCATTTTGGAAATATCCTCAGGATTAGTAGCGACTAGCCCTTGCACTTCACTGCTCCATCTTCGACTCCGAACACGTTTTTCACACGAAACGTACAAACCGGATCGAAGTGGTTTTCGAGAAATAAATCTCGATCCCGGTCTCTTCGAAACGATCAACGCAGTTGTCCAATATTGATAGTCGGTGATTTAACTAGCAATTTATATTCATAAATATCCATAAGCATCCATCACACAATAAATAATTCACATATTATTTATTTATCCAAATATCTTTACAAGATATATTTCCAAAGTTTCAAAACTCATTTGAAAACAATTTCCCAAAACTCTTCCTTTACAAGGTAAATCCTTTGCCATATATTTCCATTGGAATAACCAAGTTCAAAACATTTAGATTTAAAACAGTAAAAATACTTTATTCTGAAATATACTTTAAAATATGTAACTTTACTACTAATTATTTACTAAAAATATAGTTTCAAAATATTTTTAGTTAAACCATTTACTAGGATATAAATCTTGATTTTAAATAAGGGTTTTAGTTTAAACTAATCTTATAAGTAGAGTTTTTAAAAGGCTAATACTAATTTCAATAGCTTAGTTCAAAACTAGTCTTTGGAACAAATCCATTTGTAAAAATAATTATTAAGATATTTATAAAATTTACTATTGCTAATTTATAATAGTTACCTTTGAAAATAAATATTTTCAAACACTCTTTTAAACAAGCTTGAATTTTTAAAGCTTCCTTTTTATAAAATCAGTTTAAACTCGAACTTGGTTTTCCTAGGGAACTCATTTCCACTTAAACATCACAGAAATCCTTCTCACAATTTCTGTCAATTTATTTCAATTCAGATTTATATTTTAATAACATAAATCTTATTTTCCCATTTATCAACTAATAACTTTTCTCTTTGTTTACCATTCCAGATTTACTAATTTTCAATTTTCATTCCAAATGGATTTCAAATTTTAATTCTTTTAAATTCATTATTTAACAATATCTTTTATTTCTCTAAAATTCAATTTATCCATTTATAATTAAATTCTGAATTTATAGTTTATCCAACCATATTCTTTATTTCTTAAAACCCAAATTTTATTACTTTAAATTCTTTATGTAACAATTTCTTTTATTTTCTTAAACCCCAATTAATCCCGTTTACAATTAAAATTCAGGATTTATACTTATTTCAGCAATATCACGGTACAATTTAAACTCAGATTTATCAATCACAATATGAAAACAGATCACAACATCAATTATAAAGATATTTATTATAATGTGAGGAATTCAGTTGGATCCCTCCAACCTGTTTTCCCTGCATCCACAAATATTAGCACAACACTATAAATATATATCAATCCAGGCTGATATGAATAAACATTTCAACCAATCACACAGATATTTAAATATTAACTACTTAAATCAACTAACATTCCAGATGTGAGTGAGATTAACTCACCTTGAGTTTCGGCGAGCATTCGAAATTCGAATTAAACCGAACGACGTTCGATTTAACTCAAATTTCTACTTGCCCGAAATGAATCCGGATCTGTACCATCGCATAGTACTCTTTCCTGCGATTCCAACGCTACCAGTTTCGTCGAATTCTGAATACGTATGGGCGAGATATTAAATTTTGAAGTTGAGTTTAAAATTCAAAACGATTATCCATTAAATTCAATTTATATATACCAAACGATTACTAGCCGTCAGATCTCTAACCTTCATCAAGCGCTCCCCTCTCTTCTTAAAACACGCGAGCACGAACAGGTAACCCAAAGCACGCGGCCAAGGTTTCGAAGCGCACCCACCACGATCAACGCGAGATCGATCAGGCACTGCCGTTGAGTTCGCCTACTCCAACTCCACCTTCGGCCCAAATGCGAGCACACTTGGCCACCCCTTGGTGATGCGACTCCCCTTTGAACGCGCGATGAACGCGGCGGCCCCACGCCCTCCACGCTGCACTAAACTTCATCACCACCGTACACAACGTAGATCTCAAAGCCCTCTTCGATTCTCTAGTTGAAAGTTTTCAAAATAGAAGCATAGATCGAGAGAAAAAGAGAGGGGAAGCACGAGTAATATCAGCCATTGGAGATATATTAGCGGCGGCCTGAAGTTTTGCTAGGGTTTAGAGCGATAATGCTAATATATATTTAATTATTTAATAATATTTTAATCTCGTTCTTCATATTTTAATACCCTATGCAAATGAACTCCAATCTACGCGTGCCGAAAGGCGTTCCTAAGGTTTTTCCGCGTTCTGGACACAATGGAACAGGTTTCATAAGCTAATTTGTTCGTATGTGCGAGATACGGAATTAAACGATCAATTTCAAATTAAATCGATTAAAACGATTTCGATGCGTTTCGAGCTGCCGGGGTCAAACAACAACTCCTATTGCTACGAAATTGAAATATGATAATAACTAACTATTACGGATCCAATGGAACTGGTTTCGTCGAATTCCGAGACTGTGCCCCGGAAGGCTATTTTCACTCGTCTATTAAATCAAGCGATTTTCAAAATTGTCGAAAACGCTTAAAAAATTTACTTTTAAAATTTTTACTAACTTAATAATAATTCATATAAAATTTATAAACACCATAAAAATCATTCTGGTTCATTCCGGACCAAAATCTGATTAAATTGCATTTTAATAATATTAAATTCATTCTTAAATTATATAAAATTCCAAATAATTACTTATTGACTTTTGAGTCCGTCTAAAAATCCAACCACCTTATTTATATCCAAATAGACTTAAAAATAAATTTGAAAACCATTCGTATAACTATTCACATCCAGATTCACCACTTATTCCAATTTTGAATATTTAATTATTATTCTTCATTATTCAAAATCGAATGGAATCACTATAATTAAAAATTATAGCTTATTTTATTGATTGAACCCGAATCCATTCATTTCAAAATCAATTAAGAAAGCACATTAAACATTTAAAATAAATTAAATGTTCAAATTCAACGGCTTAAAAATGCGGTATGTTACACAAAGATTCGTCTATAGCAAATGGAGTTGTCATTGTCAAAAATAAGGAGAATGTTGGATCATAGGTTTTAATTGCTGATATGAAAGAGCAATTCACGAATCTATGACTATGACAACGTCCGGACTCAGCGACTCAAAGTATGGTTCATATATTTATATATTTTTTAACAAGAGTCGTAAATATGTATATAGAGTCTAGTTTAGTGCTTTTTTAAAATCTTTCCTCAAGAATCATCATTCACATTCAAATAAACTTACATGCATATTTTAATCAAATCAAGTTTTCAAAAAATGCATGGAGCGGGGATTAAACCCAAGTCACTAGTTTAGAAGGCAAGTGCTCTAACCAAATGAGCTATGGTGATTTTTGATTATCAACAGAATTCAGTCGACTGAACAAAGTCATTCAGTCGACTGAATATCTACAACAACCTGCTAAACTTGTGCAGATATGTATACACATTTATATTTTCAAATTCAGTCGACTGAAGTTCATAGACCAGTCGACTGACCTGGTTCCAACTGCTATTTTCTTTTAAAAGAAACTTCTTTTTTAAATTGCCTTTTTCCTTGCGAAGAGTTACAGCCTTTGCTATTCGTTGAGAACTCTTCTTCTGCAGTTGCAACTCCTTAACTACTATATATATGCATGAATTTCAAGGTCAAACGACTTCACTTACTTGCTTATACTTGAATCATATTTTCTGACTTAACTACTCTCTTGAATTCATACATTCATTGCTTACGTATCCATTTCCATATTCTTCAAGCAATTTGAACTTCCTAATCTTCATATACACACAACTACACACATCATACTTGAGGAAAATATTATAGGAATGGTGTACTATAAATAGACTTATCAGTGTTATCAGAACACAAAAAGTCAAACAATCATTTGTACTTGTTGAAGTCCTTTCTGCTGCTCAGGCGTGTGAAGTCCTCTTCGGCCGCTTAGGCGAAATCCTGTTCTGTTGCTCTGGTCCCTATTCGACTACTCAGGGATTGTATAGACTTGTTCCTCCGAGTTAAGTGAGGGTTTTTGTTTTAGTGAAATTCCAGAAGGAGACTGGGACTGGACGTAGGACGGAGCTCTAAACCAGTATAAAAATCTCTGGTGTCATTTTACAATACTGCTTTATATTCCACACTATTTACTATATAGCTATCATCGTTATACTCTACATTATCGTATATCCATATTACACGATCCATAGCACACTCTCATTTGGTATTAAAGCATAACGACTTTCAATATTACCCATTGTCCACTAATTACCCTTCTAGACTTATTTGAATACTTGAGATGCCTGTTGTTACTGTTGGATGAGTGCAAAAGGTTCCATAAAAAAACCTTGTGTATTATATCAATCCACTACTCAACACCGATCTTTAATATATTTAGGAAAATAGAGAAAACCATTCATTATAACCCTTTAAGGACAAGGGTTGAAAATGAACCTGTTTAATTAATGCAAAGTGGCATTTATAAAGTGGATTTTGAACAAAACTATTATAATCAGTACTACAATACAACTAGCATTTGCACCATCAAGGTACTGGCATTCTTGAACATGTTTATTACGTACATTATTAACTCACGAATGATAGGATAGGCAAAAGTCCTAATTTAATCCTTAAAAGCTACAACTTTGATGAAATTTGCATGTGAGATCAAAATATTTTACAAAGTTTCCCTTGCATTTAATATGTAGTACATGTGCAAACTAAAGTATACAAATTGAAACAACAATCATGCAAATAAACTATCATCATTAGTTTAATAGTGCTACACCGTATATAATGGAGTATAGTCAAACGTAAAGAATAAAGATAGGCGATTTTGGGTTATTGCTATATACACTCAAATAAGCTCAAATTAGTAACTTTCGAATATGTACATAAATTTATTGATTGGAATATGTAGGTAATCACTGAACATTGAAGTCTTATGTAAATTGTTCTACATGGAGCCTAAATGCAAACAGCTGAAACTTAATGTCTGAATGCATGAATCAACAAATTTAACACCTGAACAACAAAGGATAGCACACACATAAAAGGTAATGCAAGTATGTGGTAAGCTAATCTGAGTTAATCACTGAAACATGTAAACTCATATGTAAATTGAATTCAATATAAAGTCTAAATGCAAGAAAAATGAAAGCATCTAAGGCTTAATGCCTAAGTACCTGAATGAATGAATCATTAATGCCTAACCACCTAAGGATGGTACACTAACTGAAGATTAACAACATTATTCGTATTCTATTGTATTTCTGAAGTAAATAGAGAAATTTCATATTATTAGGATCAACTGGAATAGAAATTGTGATATGAACTGTGGCTATTTACTAGACTAGCCCACTAAATGAATCCATCCAAACCAATAGGCATACCAAATATGATAAGAAACTATACAAAAAAGAATAAGCATCATACATATATACGTGTATATATATATATATATATGTGTGTGTGTGTGTGTCTATATATATATATATATATGTATATATATATATATATGTATATATGAAAATAAAAATATATTAATCTAACAGTAAAAGACATAGGACAAGCAACCATTATGATTAGCACATGTAAGAACAATAAAAAGTACAAAACAAACATATTATATAATATCCTAGTGGAGGCTAATATCTTAGTAAAGAGTCTAAATCAAACATAGGATGGGAAAATGAACGAAAAAATTAACTAACAAACTAATATTCTAATAAAGACGAAGAATTAAATATAACCCTAGTTGGCTTATCCACGGAAACAAAATTTACTATTATACTAATTTTTTTATTTGGATTGGTTTTGTTCTTTAAAGACTCAATACGAGATATTTTTTAAGAAACTCTTTAAATATAAATTTTTATTTAGTTTATAACAAGGATTTAAAATATAGTTAAAAGTAAATAGAGAAATTTCATATATTAAATTGTCCAAACCAATATTATTACTATTAAACACACGTTGGTTTCTTTCAAACCTAATATACCAACATGCAATTGTGAAAATAGTGTCAAGTAAGAAACTATTATAACACTTATAATAAAATCTAATGCTATTCCGATATAACTCACAGTTGATATATGCAAAATTTATATTTAAATCAAATAAATCGAGAATTTTTACAAGAATAAATCTAGTTATGTTACATTCAAAATATAAATGTATAATATTTTCCATTTTATTATTACAAAAATAACATTTTTTATCGATAGATATATTTTTCTTTTTTTAAAGTTCCATAGTGTTTAATTTCCCTTGTAATATTAGCCACATGTGTACTTTAGCTTTAGGAGGAACACAAGTTTTCCAAACATATTTAAATATATTCAATTTTATTCTCGAATAATTTATAAATTTATAAACCAAATGAGTCGTATATTTCTTGCTAATATCCCAACACCATATTTTGATATCTTTTTTATTATCAATAGAGTATAATTCTAATTTAGCACACAATAAAGCAAACTAGGCTAAAGTGGTATTCTTTAACGTAAGGTTAAAACTAAATTCCCATGGAAAATTTAGATTAGGCCCATTAACATTAGAAATTAGCATGTTTTTAAAATTGCAAATATCATAAAACACTAAATTCCAATTTAAGTGGAATAACTGATATCCAACATTCATGCAAAAAGAAATGTTGTCACAAGAATATACAACATTATTAATTCCTAGATTATAAACAAAAAAAAATTAAATTATCAATTTTCGAAAATAAGGTATATTATTAATATTATTAGTAGATGCATAGTATAAGTTAAAAGTACCTCCATACCATTGATTCGATATTATTTCTTTCCATAACAAATTTTTGTTACTATTAATAAAATTTCCATAACTATTTTCCTTAGAAGGATATATTTAAGTTATGTGAATTTATAATTCCTAAACCCCCCCCCCCCATTTTTAGACTTACAAACCATATCCCGATTAACAAGACATTTAGAGCCACTATTTGGATTGCCCCTACTCCATAAAAAATCACTCCTAGTTTTATCAATTACCTATATAGAAAAAAGATAAAATGACATCCAATAAATAGGTAATTAGATAAAATGAGTTAATAAGAACAATCCTACCTGCTATCGATAGGTACTTACCATTCCAGTTGAACAATCTTTTATTAATTTTATCAATAATGGTATTCCAGTCGTTGTGTTTAAGTTTTAAGGTCTAACTAAGAAACCTAAATATTTTATGTAAAATTTGATTTTCTATGTTATCTCTGTCATTTAAAACTAATACCGAGCTTTTATCAATATTAATCTTTAAACCAGAAAGAAGTTCAAAACTATATAAAATAAATTTAAGTGTAATATAGGAAAGTGGGATGTAAAAATCATAGCATCGTCTGCAAATTGAAGAATAAGGAGACCATTAATAGTGGTCTCATTGCATATAGTATCCAATATCCTATTACTACTCGCCAATTTGATAATTCTTGAAAAAACATCAGCAGCTAAGTTAAAAAGTAGAGGTGATAATGGATCATTTTGCCTAAGACCATGTTTAGATTGAATTTTATTTCCTAGTATTCCATTAACTAAAATACTAGAATTACTAGTTTTAAGCATAGACATAATCCATCCTACCCATCTAATAGTAAAGTCCCTAGCTATTAATATTTATTTGAGAAAAACTAAATCAACTGAGCCAAAAGCTTTAGCAAAATCAGTTTTGAAAGCACATAAGTCACATTATTTTACAACAGTAATTAATGTATTCTTGAACTACTACTACTCCATCCGTAATATTCCTACCCCATCGTAATATTTCTACCCTTAATAAAAAAAGTTTGAGTAGTATTTATTAACATATCCATTTTAGTATTTAATCTATTAGCTAAAACCTTGGAAATGATTTTAAAAGAATAGTTTAGTAATAGAATAGGCCTAAAATCATTAAATTGGTTAGTACCTAATTTATTATGTAATAAAATAACATTTGCGAAATTAAACATAGCTAGTTGTAATGATCCATCATAAAATTCATTGAACATTTTAGTGATATCGTCTTTTAACATATTCCAAAAAGTTCCATAGAATCAAATAGGTAACCCATCGGGTCCCGGAGTATTATTATTATTATTAGGTATATACTTAATAACCTTCAAAATTTCATCTTCCGTGAATGGATCATCTAACTTTACAGAATCAATGCTAGTATCCTCAGTGTAAAGCAAAAACCCAACTAGCTTTAATTATATATCTATTTTTGGTTCCAAAAATTTCTATACAATATCTAGCAAATTCATTATTAAGTTCTGCTTGCTCAAAAATCTCAATATCATTGATTAATATGGAATTAATGGTATTACTATAATTTCTACCATTTGATACTTTATGAAAAAATTTAGTATTCATATCACTCACATCCATCCATTGAACTCTAGATCTTTGTTTCCATATCAATTCTTCTTCCATGATAGTTCTATTTAATTCCTCTTTCAAACTTGAAAGCACATTTTTCTGAAATATTCAAATTTCTTAATTCTTCAATTTTATTCAAATTTAAAACTTCATTTAGTAGTTTTTCTTTTATTATTATAATGTTACCGAAAACATCTTTACCCCATTTCTTAAGATATAAACTTAAATTTCCTAATTTACGAACCAACACTTTCGCTATGTTATCAGAAAATCTATAGTTGTGATTATTCATAGAAAGCCAATTTTTTTTACTAAGTGTTCAAAATTATTTTCTAACAACCACATCTTTTCAAATCTAAGAATTCTATTCCCAATATTTAGGTTAGACGAGGAAAGGGTAATTGGGCAATAATCCAAATAAATATTCGGAAGCACCACAACCTTAAAAGTGGGAAATTTGACTTTTATTTTATCACTTATAAAAAATCTGTCTAACAACGCATCGATGGATTATATATAGTTAGACCAAGTAAATTGTCAGTTAATTAGTTTTGTCTCAATTAAATTACAGCTAATAACAAACAGGTCAAACTCTTCTATTGCACTAAAATCCTCTTCCCTAGGAGATATTTCACCTAAAAATCTAGTTACACTAAAATTGACACCCATAATCCATGGTCTTGGAGCAAGTGATCTAAATTCTAAACACTTATTCCATAGAGACTATGGTCTATCTTAGAGTTTGGTCCATAGACATTTGTAATATTTAAAATAGAACCATCTCTAATGTCACAAAATATCAAATGCGTCGAATGATCTTTAATAATAGATTGTAGACGTCTAACATTATTATCTTTCCAACCTATCATTAATCCACCCACACTACCCCTAGCAAGAAGATATGATTAATGATTGATATAAAGACCTCCTAGGTACCTATAAGTATGATAATTAGCATTCTCCATTTTAGTTTCTTGTAATAATACTATATCAATATTATTATCTTTGAGAAAAGAGTTAATTTTACTACACTTATATAAATCGTGTAAACCTCTTACATTCCAACTAAGGAATTTAAAAGTGTAGATATAGTGACTTTTTTAATTCAAACTTTCTTAACGTTTTTCAAAATTGTAAAAAATTTTCAAATATATTCTTTACTATCCTAAACACATCTAAAAGTGTAGAAAACAACCAAGCAAAGTTACATCAAGATATGCTTATGAATCACCAAATTACACAAGTTAAAGTTAAGGGATTTCAAAGTGCTTTCATAGCGACTTACTCGCTTCAAACATTCACATACAAACTTTTACATCACGTATAACATATCTAAACATGTCCACATCAAGTCATGGCCATGTTAGAAGTTTTAAAGGAATTATAAGAGAATTTGTAATACATATAACTTGTCATTTGCGTTCAGAAGCAAGAGGGGTCCAAAAAGTTATAGCTTGTTTTTCACTTAACCTTTATATTTCAATAATCAAACATTCATATCACAGCATACATGAAACAACCCAACTTTCGTAATACCCAAAAATGAGTGCTTTACATCATCACATGACTTTCGAATACCATGAAAGACAGGTCGTCGGTGTAAAATTAAAACAAAACACTAAACCAAGACATCGATAAGATCTCATAGCGGAATGACAACATATAATATACTAAATATAAATGAATAGATTAGAAGAACAATATATAAGAAACCACACTAGCTGAAGCAACTAATAAATAAATATTGGTATAAAAAATAAGAATACATCAGCTCCCAAAAGCAGGGAGTTTCGAATGAATATTTGATATAATAGTCTTATATACAAATAATAAGTTTGTCATGTACAATAAATTAACATGTATATATATCTCTAAACATTGATTCTATGCTTCCAAAATGCTGTAGCTACACACTTTGCTAGCGTATCCCTAAACACACCCGACTACTAAACTACTCAATCAAGTACTTGAGAGTTTTTATGACATAAACAAACAAAGACAAAACGTGAGTCGGACATAAAATCTAGTGTGAGGGGAACTATCTCGAAATACTTTATATTAAAACTATATACAAATAAGCAAGAATTACTAAATCACAGTTGGCCCTCTCCTCAAATGCGGCTCTGGAGAAATCCGGACTGCTTATAAATAAGTATTGTAAACCTATCTGAAAGATAGGAAATCATACCGTAACATGCTCTTCTCCTGTAATCAATGAGTTAGTACAATATCTTCCATTTCACCATACTAGCCCAAAAATACTAATAATATAGTACAAATATACCTTGATCATACCGCGATCCCATGATAATGATCACTACTGCTAAGATTGACAAGATACGCCTTAACATGTATGGTCTGCTAAGGCCAAATATTTATGCCACAATGCATATGGTCACTACTACTAAGACCATATATGTATGCTATAACACATATGGTCATGACTATAAGATCGAATATTCATAAGATTACAAATGTAGGACCTAAAAATGTCCAAGCGATCACAATCAAGATAAAGATATGCATGTTTTCTTTAAGACCGTGTTGATTGTGTCATGACCATCAACAATACCATACGTACACCCCAACAAGGTCGATACCAATGTAGGTAACCTAAGTCCATACCTTGGGTAAGTCACACAAGTTCATACCCTTGGTGTGTCATAATAAGTCAACACTAAAAAAAATCCTATATCACTCTAAGTTCAAAACCTTACAGTACGGACATACTCCGTACATAACGTATGGAATCGCCACGGCCTAAAAACGCACCAAACAACCATAACAAAAACCCCATACTAACCTAAATCACATTCCAAATGAAACACATGACCTTAATGTATAATACTCTTCTGGCATACCCTCCCAATCTACCTCAAAATACATGGTTTTGGAATACGTGACGGGGTGGGTCCCATGTAGGCCCCAAATCAAAGTAATCCAAAACCTGCCAAAATTTCACCTTAATCCCATTTCATATGCGAAAGTTATCGCATTTTGAAGTTGCACAATACACAGTAGGTAAGTGGACTGAAGGATTCCATTCAATCGACTGAACTAGGCCAGAGATGAATTGTTTCCTCTCGATAAGTCATCTAAATGGACCTATTCAGTCGACTGAACTGACAGGTTCCAAGCAATAAGTGTAGTGACCTAGAATTTTGGAAAATTTATTTTTTGAAATATTTAATTAATTTTAAATATTGAAATATTATTTTTATATAGCTATAATTTCAAATATAGAGATTTATTTGGATAGTGAATTTAAATAGTTTGAATATTTAAAGTAACTAGTTCGTTGATTAACATGAATAAAAATGATTTAGAATCTTATTTGAATTCAATATAAATAGATGTTAAACTTTTAAAATTAGGTTTTAAAATGATTTAATTGGCTTGAATAGTAAATCGTTTTAAGTAACGTGTTAAAATAGCCTTCTGAAACATTGTCTTAGAATTGGACAAAACTAGTACCATTGGATCTGTAATTGTGAATTATAATATGCCATCGAATTTCGTAGCGACCGGACATATCATTTGATCATACGAGTTTGAAATGCATAAGAACTAATTATAGAAATTAAATTAGCATAACTAGGTTTGGAAAGATATCTTTTATATATTATCAAATTAGGTCTTAAGATTATTTCATTATATTAAAAATAAGGGTATTTCATATAGAACGCCCGGCGGCACGCCTCGATTGGAGTTCGAGAATTTCGGGCACTTAAAAACTTAGACTTTTTTTGAAAAAAAAAGAAAATAAAGAATACCCTATAAAATCAACCATAATTGTCCCCATGTTCTGGCCATACCCACATCATCCCTCCTTTTCTTTTTTTAAAAATGCTCCTCTCCCTCTTGTTTAAACATTTTTCATGCAGAAAAAAAGGAAAAAAAAATATATTTATCCTTCCCAAAATTTGATTTAAATTCAAATAAAATGCAATAAATTAAAAAAGCCTTTGATCTTTGAGTGGCCTTTGGCAAGTACTTCACTTTATTATGTATACGGAATGTTGTGGCATCATTGAGGAGTTTGACAGTAAATGGATATGAACTAGGGTTGGGGTTTTCATTCGATTTAGTCGACGATTGTCGAAATCAAGGTGATATTTGGATTTGGAGTGTCGAACAGTACTAGTGGCTGATTTTTGGTGGCGTGCGACACCTTGGAGGGGAACACGACCTGGGGAATCAATGTGGTGTAGTTCAGGGTCATGTTTTTCTAGGTGGCTTCGAGCGGAGGATTAAGGAAATGGTCGCACAGCTCATAGAACGTAGAGTTCGTCGGAATTTGTTTGAGATGATTTCATCAAGGATTGGAATAGAATTAGTCCATTGGAGGTGTGCACGTTTTCGAGTTCTCTATGCATGTACATGGGGAGGTTTAAGGAAGGGGAAGAAGGATTTAAGATGGATTTGTAATTAATATTATAATTAGTGATTTAATATTATAATTAGTGATTTAATATTATATTAGTTAAATCAAAATCTTGTTTAATCAATAATTCTCTCAAACGAGGCCGTATCGAGGCACGAATTTTTAGGTTGCATGATGACGTAAGCTTTGTGATGTTAATGGTTTGGATGAATTTGAAGATAGTTGAAATTTAGGCTAAAATCGGACATCGTTTGATTTTAGTTCCAAATCGGAACGCCTCAGCGATAGTTGGAATAATTATGAGATAAGCTCACCATTTTTGGTTAATCAGTAATATTTTATAGTTGGTAAATGATGTTGATTGAATTTTGGATGATTTACATGTTTTTATCAGTTGGTTAGGATTTATTCCCGTCCTTGGAGAAAATGATCTTTTATATATACCCACCTAGTAGCGGATGACCCATATTATATAATTATATACTTTATATGATGTGGGGGGAAACAAGTTGAAGGGATCCAATAGGATTCCTCGCTATTGTTGATTTTAATTTAAAAATATTCCTACTATATGATTACTGAACATGTAACCAAACTGCGGACATTACGGTTTATGACATTATTATATATTCAAACATAGACCCTGTAGTGTGAGAGAATCAATATCAATATTGGTTAAACGTTGGGTAGCAATTGGCCATAAATTATTATTTTAAAAAATACTACAAATTGCCATTTGAATTGGAATTGGTTTTTGAGACATGAAATGATTTAAATTCGAAATCGGGTTTCAAAAATATCTTGTTCTAAAAAATTTAATTTCTATTTTATTCCTACCTTTTTATTTAACTTTTTCTAAGTTATTTAGTTAAGTTTATTATTGTTTTAAAATGTTATTAATATTTAATATTGTTTCAAAAGTTAGTTATAAATATTTAATATTGTTTTAAAGTTATTCATTTATAATTAGTATTGTTTTAAGGTTATTTATCAATATGTTAATATTTTGATGATTAATTATTTGAATAACTAATATGGGTTGAAATTAATAATAATGATTTATTTATACTATTTTAGAAATTAATGGTTATTATTTATAATAAGGTTGAAAGTTTATTATTAGTGATTTATTAATAATTTCCTTAAAATTATTAATTATTATTTAATATTTTTTATGGTAAATAATTATTAATTATTAATTATAATGTTTATCATTAATGACTATTATTATATAATAGTGTTTGAAGTAAATGACTATTATTATTTATAAATGTTCGATATTTATAAACAGAGTTTTATAAACATATTTGGGTTTTATAAAAAGGGTTTTATAGGATTAATTGAAGACCTAAAGGAGGATTTTACAAGGTGAAGGAGTTTATAAATGGTTAGATATGTATAAAAGAATTTTAGAAATGAGTTTATAGATTTATAAGAACAGTTTTATAAATAGTTTTATGGATTTATACAGAGTTTATAAATGTTTCAAAATTTATAAAAGAGTTTATAATTGGAAATGGAGGTTGGTTTTATAAGTTGTTTCTATAAAGAGCTTTATTAAAGGTTTTAGAGATTTGTAAAATGATTTTATAAATGGTATTTGAGTTTTATAAGGGATTTATAACCGATGTTAGAATTGTATAGGGAGGAAACCTTTCTCAGCTTTGTGAATATGCTTATAGCGTTAAGATAAGTATATAGATATTTTTCTATGTATTAAAAATATAAGGATTTGTGGGTATATCTTCATGAAGGTATTTTTATACATAAACTTTACAAAGTGATTTTAATAAATCAGAAGATTAATTTAAGAGGCTAGTGATCGCTTATATGCTTAACCATTATTAGTTTTCCCTTTTTAATTAAAACCCTGATTCGGATGTGTATTTGTTGATAGTTAAATAACCGACTATCAAATATGCACCACAAATGTTACTTTGGAAACATATATGAGAAGCACAGTATTATATGGCAAAGTCATCTCCGATGATGTCGTACTATGCGTATAAATCTCTTTTTGTTCTCCTTGGACAAACGATAAGGAAATCCGTCCAATAACTGTTAGAAGGTGGTCTCTGCTCTTATCTTTAACTGTTTATTGTCTAAAGAACCGGGTTGAGTTTACCAGAAATTATCTAATGTTGTTTTGAAAAGACCGGGATCTTATATGTTATATGAAAACCACTTCGATCCAACTCAAGTTTCCACGTGAAGATATCATGAAGATGATGGAATTGAAGATGGAGTTCTCAAACATTTTGTTCAGTCCCAAAACGAACTTGTATGGATGAATGATGGCATTGCCATGCTGCCTAGAGGCAGTGTTAGCATTCCATGTGGGAAGTGCTATATAAAGGTAAACGTGGCATCAAACCTCATCAATTGGGAATGACTAAAATTGAGAAGATGTAGTAGGGCTAAGTGGGTCTCTCTCAAGTAGAGTTTGATCATCCCTATCTAGAGTCGATATTATCTCTCATACGTATACTTCAAGGCTCATTAACGGAGGGTGATCATATTCAGTACTACTAGTCAAGTGGTAGGCCAGTTTTGTACTGTAGGAGGATTCCGGCATGGTCCTCGGTGTTATTTTATCTAGAGATGCACCGTGATGGGCAATACCCCAATGGCCCAATCATTGTATGGCATCCATTCTCCAATAAGCACCGAACGGAACTAGTTGCGCCTAACCATGCCGAAACATTAGATGTAAGCATTTCAACTATAGTCATATTTTACTTGATCCCTAGATATTCTTATAATATCGATGGATTTTCTATAGAAAATGTTTTGGTTATCGTAAGGTAAGAACCCATCCGTGTCTATGTGTGACATGGTCTTATGAGATACTTTTATTTTCAAAAGATTTTTGAAACATTAAAAATCCAATTGGGTGTGTTTTCTCACACTGATTTTTCAGCTGACTCGGGTGTTATTTTATGATATTGCTCGGGTCAGACCGAGCATATTAAAGAT
Organism: Allium cepa; assembly: GCA_030765085.1. Taxonomy (NCBI): domain Eukaryota; kingdom Viridiplantae; phylum Streptophyta; class Magnoliopsida; order Asparagales; family Amaryllidaceae; genus Allium; species Allium cepa. The sequence goes on along the minus strand of CM060932.1, from coordinate 729,312,090 downwards.
TTCTTTGGATGTGTTGGAGCTTCAGGAGACAAGCTGTGACGACCCAGAAATTTTAACGAATTAAATTGGAATAATTAATTGTTTTTAAAATAGTTAAAAGTTAATTTTAACTTGAATTCAAGATATCAATGTTTTCTTGATAATTAAAATCATTGAATTATATGGTTTAAATGTTGAATTTAATAATTGAAATTAGGTAAATTGTCGAATTTGAAATTCCTCAGCCTGTTTAAAATAATTTGAAGGCTTATAAAATTTATACTGATGATACTGAAAATAATAGAATGGTTGAAATTTAATTTAAGGGTGATTTTTGTCCAATTTTAATAATACGTCGTTTAAATCGATATTTAAAAATAGTCTTCCGAGGGACAGTCTCGGAATTCGACAAAACCAGTTCCATTGGATCCGTAATAGTTAGTTATTATCGAATTTCAATTTTCATAGTAATTGGAGTCGTCGTTTGACCCGGACAGCTCAAAACGCTTAGAAACTATTTAATCAATTTAATTTAAAATTGATCGTTTACTTCTGTAACTCACGCATACGATCGAATTAGCCTCCGGAACACGTTCCATTGTGTTCGGAACGTGGGCAAAACCTTAGAATCGCCTAGTGGCATTCCTTAAGAGGGGTTTAAATTTTTAAATGGTAATTAACGAGGCGTTTTGGAAATTTTGTAATATAAAATAAAAAAAAAAGAAAAATTAGATCAACAAGTCAGAGATATTTTTAGTAAATAAGCGTACGCAGGAAGCTTTCCCCAATTTATATTTTATCTTTTTTTCTCCTCTCTATTCTTCAAACAAAAATTCCAACTTCACGAAAATAAAAAAATAAAAAATAAATGGCAGAGAGATCGCATCTACCCCCTTCGTTCCTTCAATTCATTTTCATGCCCTTCTTTTCTTCGGCCTGGTTCAAATCGAAAGAGGAAAAAGGTTTAATTACATCAATGGCCAAAGCCTTCGAGTCTAAAAAAATATATATAGGGCAAGCGAAAATCAATCGTTCGAACGCGTGGATCTCGAATTTAATTCGAGCGAAGCTGCTTTCTTCTTGACTTCTATCACCGAAGACTGAGACAGCATGGAGGCAAGGGATTTCGCGATGGTGTCATGAATAGGTTGGGGTATCGTGTGTATTCACGCGCACGAGGAGAGGAGGGTTTGTCGGCAAGTCAAGCCGTGAAGTTGGAAGCGTGATAATTAGGGTTGCGAGTTTGAGTGGTTTCGCGGCACGTTAAGGATGGTGATGTTGACAGTCACGGTGATGAGCTCGACGAGGCACGGCTTGGATTTCAAGCCGAAGCTCATCAATTTTGGTTGCTGTTCGTTGTGAGGTACTCCGAGTTAACTTTTGTTACTCTTATTAACAGTGAGATGTAAATTAGGTTACCTTTGAGGTATTTTAGTACTTATTTTAAATATTGATTCATCAGTAAAGTTAAAATACATATGAATATATTAGGATTCAAGGGAAGTTTACCTCAACTGTAAATTGTTTAATTTAAACATGCATGAATAAACAGAAAATGCATGCATATAGGTAAATAAATAAATAAATAAACATAAATGACTAGTTTAAATTAAATTTTTAGTCAACTAAATTTATTAAATGGAAAATTATTATGGATTCTCTCAGATGTTAATAAGTCGTATAATGATTATACAAGGTCATTAATCGCGAGAACCAAGTTGGGAATGAAGTGGACTACAACTGGGAAAAGGTGAGTAAATCTCACTCTGTCGGGTTCTCATTTAAATTTATATGGTTAAATTTAAATAATTGGTTGAATGTTTAAGTTGATCGGATATATACTGATGATGATGTGACTTTGGTTTTGATTGATTCTCGAGTTAATTGTGGATTGACTCGAAGTATATAGGGTTTTAAATTGTTTTAAACTTAAATCATAAATAAGAAAATGATTTCGTTTTAAATTTAATAAGGGCTTGATTGTGTTGTGATTCATTAAATTAGTAGGGAATTTGAAATGAATAATTGATTGATTTAATTAATTAATGATTTGGCTTCACTAATTTAGTGGTGAAGGGTTTGAATTAATTAATTAAGTTTAAGTTAATTAATTAAGTGTAAGTAGTTCAGAATAATCATTGGATGGTTTAATAAGTAATTACTTCATGAGTTAATAAAATAAATCAAGTATGATTAATATGGTATTTAAATTAATGTAATTAGTTTAGATTAAGATAAATTAAAATATAATTGGAAATCAGTAATTCATATAAGTAATGAAGTAATTAAAGATTTGATTAGTTGAAATTAATTAATTCATAATAAGTGACCTATGAGAAGATAATTAATTAAGAATTAGTGTAATTGATTATAGTTAATTAATTTGTGAAGAAACTAAAGATTACTCATTGTTTTGGTAAGAATAATTAATATCGTGAATTTAATTAAAGAAAATTACTTGAATGGAATAGGAAGATAATTAATCCAGGGTTGTTAATTAAGATGAATGGATATGGAAGAAAAGATTGATCAATTAATTGTTTGGAATTAATTAATGAAAGAATCTAAGCGATTTAGAAATGAAAATAAATTAGAATCAACTGAGTTGATTTGTTTGTGACTAAGCTTTGCTTATGGATGATAGATTGGTATTGGTTGCTTTGAATGAATTAATATCTCTGATATGAAATGTTGCGTATTTCATTTGGATAACTTGGGTTAGGATGACACGAGACTCGAAAAAGCTGGAATTGGGTATTGGGAAGATACCCGACACCACTTCGAATTTCTTATAAATTGATCTGAGAAATTGATAGGTTGGAATAAATGGATTAAAATGAATTTCATTATTTAATCTAAATTTTGGCACATAGAATTCTTATTTTGAAAACAAGTCATGATTATGACAAAGTGAGACTTTGTAAATTGATTTGTGAAATCAAGGGCTGGAGATTTTATCCGAGCTTGGTATTTAGAATTGATATGTGAAATAAGAGTTGTCTATAGCAAATTGTGAATTGGATAAATTGACATAAGTTACACCGGGTTTTATAAGTTGTATGCTTTTGTATTCCATGATAGACGAGCTTACTCACGCTGGTTTCCAGCTTGACCCGGGTGTTACTTTGGTGTAATGCTCGGGTCAGACCGAGTATTACAGATTTTCAGGAAGTTACGTTCTGGAGCTCAGGAGGCGAGTTGGATGGCAGGAACGTATAAAGTATTTCCGCTGTATTTATATGATTATTAATCTGAAGCATGTTAATTGTAAATATTCAGTGATTGTATATAATGTGAAACTCTGATGTATATTAAATGTAATCGACAAATATAATATCCTTTTGTAGACTGTTATTATTTATTATTATATTTTATCCGCTGTGAATGTGCGATGTTGTTTCTGTTCTTCTTCTTCTTTTTCTATCTCTTCTTCTTTTTCATAACTATCTGGAATTTTCGGGCTCGAAAATCCTGGGTCGTTACATTTGGTATCAGAGCTGAAAGGTTAAGCGAGAACCTTGGCTCTGGTGGGGATTACTCATTTAATAGAGTCTGTAGTGCTCTAGAATGAGTCGAGTATATATATATATATATATATATATATATATATATATATATATGAGCGCGTATTTGTTATTTTCTTATATAAAGTTTTTAAATGATTCTATATAAAATATATATTTTGATATATAAAGTAATATTTCCTTCTAATAAATATTTAGGTGATTGGTTGTTGATTATTGAAATTAAAATTAAGGAATAATATAATACAACCAAACTGAAATTTAATAAAGATAAGTTTGAAATGGATTTAAACCGAAATTGAAGTCTTGAATTGGAATTAAGTTAAGTAGAAATAGAAATACAACCAAATTAAAATTTATTTGATTGAAGATAAAACTCTAAATCTAGGCCCAGAAATTGAAAATTTTGTTTCAAAGTAATGAGAAATAATAAATAAATATTATTTAAATAACTAGGACTTGTTGCAAACAACGGGTTGTTTGAAAATTTGATTTGAATTAAAAAACCAAAGGTGGTTTAAAATTTTAGAACATGGCTGGGAGGGCCAAGAAATAAATATGTATATATATGTATGGATATACATTATATCAAAGATAATTTGAAATAAACTCTAAGGTGTTGAGTTTTGATTTTCTCTGAAGTGTGATGTAGAAACCTAAAGTGATATAAGTTTGAACTTATAAGAGGGAAAGAATTTTGAAATTTGAAGTGGCAATTCGAATTTGAGTAAGGTTGATTGGATTAAGTAAATTGGAATTTAACTTGGAAGTTAAATAAGTGTAGAAAAGCAACCAGAATTGGAAATTTCGAGATGAAATTGGAATTTAACTTGGAAGGTTAAATGGTTGATTTGAATTGGAATTTGTGTGATCTCGAAAGGGTTTGAGATCTAAAAATTTAAAATGGATGGACGTTTTTAAATAAATTGGAAGATATCCTCCTATTGTAAACAAAAATCTTAAAATTAAGAATGGAATTGTATAAATAAAATAAAATAAGTTTGAATAATTGAATTGTAAAATAAACTTGTTTTAGAACTGGCTTCAAACTAGAAAATTAAATTGAATAATAAATTAAAATTTTAAAATAAAATTGTTTTGAACCATGAAATACATAAGTTAAGATAATTTAAAAAGGAATTTTGAGGATTGAACGTAGAAATTAAATTGTTTAAAAACTTTAAATAAAGATTAATTTGGTTTAAATTGTTAAACAAACCTTTGAGAATTTAACTCGAATTGACATAATTCGAGATAGTTTAAATTCAAGATTGAAATTGAATTAGTTCAAAATTGAATTTGGTTTGAATTAAGTGGATTGGTGATTGAAGATGTATAAGGTTAAAAATTTAAATTGGGAAGGGAATCAAGATTGATTCAACTTGAATTGGGCTTAAATAAATTGCAAGAAAAATTTAAGTTATTCAAGTTAGAATTGAGTCAATTAAATGGACATTAGTTGGGAAGTGAACAGTTTGACTCTTGACAATTTTCAATATAAATTGTTTTAATATAAACTTATTTTTCTAAGCTATTAAATATATACAACCTTTCCTTCTTAAAGCCAAATTATTTTATACTTGTAATACAATTAGTTTTGGAGCTATTTAACCATTTTTCAACTGTTTCCTAAACTAATTACTATTTTTCAACTATTTCACAAACTAATAATTATTTTTCCACTACTTATTTATTTTTAGAATTTTCAAGCTATTTTCTAAATATAAACTGGTCGGAGTTCAAACTGTTACTAATTTAAATACCCAACTGAGATAAGAATTGAAGTATAAAAGGGGTTTTATACAAGTTTGAAATGATCCAAAGTTTCAAAAATTATATATATCTGTGTATATATATATAAAGGATCTTATGAGGATTTTGGAAAAGGTTTTGAGAACCTTTGGATTTGGAAAGGCTTTTGATTTTTGGGTAAAATCAATATGAGAATTTGGAAAGCCTAGTTTGGGAATTATCGATTTTGGAATAATCGATTTTGTATAAATGAGCTTTGTATGAGATCATACTAGGTCTATGATTTGAAGATACTATATGTGTATAGTATAAAATGTTTTGATGATGGCTCTGGGGAAAAAGGCGCTCCCTTGAAATGGACTTCTCAAGAGTGCCCCCGGGTGGTGCTGCCTTGAGCCCCAAGGGGGCGGGTTCCAAAGTTGATCCTATAAGGAGTCCGGACAAAGCTAGTTCCTGAGGATTATGAGTTGAGTATACCATAGTGAGGGTCGTGTGTGCAGCTGAGAGCCAACAGTTACATGGACTTTTGCTGCGACTACAACGTAACCCAGGATGTAACTGCGACCTATGGTATAACATAGCGAAAGTCGTGTGTGCCGCTGAGAGCCAACAGTCTGCGTTTGATTTTATATCGGTAGACTGCGACGTATGTAGAAGTGGAGAAGTTTCATTTCGATAGCGAAAATCAGAGGCCGCTGAGAGCCTGCAGTTACATGGACTTTTGCTGTGAGGGAAACGTAACCCTGGATGTAACTGTGATTTGTTATGGGATCCATGGCGTAATTGAGAGACCGCGGAGAGCCTGCAGTTACATGGACTTTTGCTGTGACGGCAACGTAACCCTGGTATGTAACTGTGACCATGGATGGGGGTGATGATTTCCAGAGCATTCTCACTAAAGATATTTCCTCTATATTTTCAAAACCTGATTTCTATAATTTCAATAAAAATTAGTTTTTCAAAAATATTTTCACTGGGTGTTGAGAATGAGTCTGCTAAGTACTTATAGATTTTCAGTTCTACGTCTAATCAACGTATGACTGAATTTCTATGAGAACAAGGATGGACTGGTTGAGACATCGAGTTATAAAAAGTATTTTTTTTATAAACAGTTATTTTAATAGTATGATGTGAATTTAAAAGCATTTCTAAAATTTTTAAATAAAGATATTGGAATTGTGGAAAATAAGTGTTAACTGGCATCTTGGCCTGGTTACAAGACGACAGTTGAAGAAATTATCATTAGCATTAGACAAGATTCTGACCAAGAAGGGCCTGAGGATATATGGGTTTGATGCAGTCGACATGTTTTGGCAATCAAGAGCGTTCGACGTTAGAAGGACGCTCGGCATTGAGAATCGTTCGATATTGTATATCGTTCGGCAATTATGGAATGCTCGGTATATAGGAGCACTCGGCACCAAGAACGTTCGGCATAAAGGGACGTTCGGTATTGAATATCGAACGACACCTAAAGAATGTTCGGCATCCATGAACGTTCGGCATACAAGGAACGTTCGGCATCCATGAATGTTCGGCATACAAGATACATTCGGCATGTATGGGTCAAATGGTATTTAAGAGCGTTTGACTTCTAGAGCGCTCGGCATTCATGCTTCACTCGACATTCCTTGACTGTTCGGCATTACAAGCCTCGTTCGGCAAGCCTCGTTCGACAAGCTTTGTTCGGCATCCAAACATCGTTCGGCCAAAGCCTCGTTCGGTCAAGACACTGGTTCAACCCCCAATTCTGCTCGCCACGAATACCTCCCACGGCACTCAGAAGGTTCGGCCTCACTACACTCGGCATAGAAGAACGTTCGGCATCAGAAAGACATTCGGCATGTTATGAGCATTCGGCGTCAGGCAATAGCGTCCGACATTTTCAAGGTGCACTCGGCATCGAAGAACGGTTGGCTACCGTTCGACCAGAGGAAGACGCTCGGCCAAAGCCATCATTTGGTGAACCCGGATCGTTCGACATTCCAGCATGGTTCGGCAACCTTGGATCGTTCGGCATGAAGGCATGGTTCGGCGCAATTGCCTTGTCTCGGCAACAAACCGTTCGGTCTCCCTGGTTCGGCGCACAGAGTTAACACTATTTGGACCGAGCTATTCAGCTACCAGGCCCACCAGGAAAGTCCAACCCACCTTCGTCTATAATAGAGGGATAGGGGCACAGTGAAATGGACCCTTTTTTCCGAAAACACTGGGGAGACTCTGCCATTTCTTATACTCTCCTCTTTTTATTTCAAACTTGTATTCAAGTGATTGATTTACGGATTGTATCTGTATTCAAGTAATTGAGAATGCAATAAAGATCAAACTCAAAGTGGATGTAGGCAATTACGCCGAACCACTATAAATCTGGTGTTCTTGTTTTTATTGTTCTTCTGACACTGAATTACACTATTCTTCTGTTTTAACTTAATCTCTTCATTAATCTCTCTAGATAACTTTACTCAAGGGTGTTAGTGACCAATTTTGGTGCTAACATTTTGGTGCTTTCACTGAGAATTGAATTCTCAGCTTGATTGGATCTCATCATCTACTATTGGATTTCCATATTCGCGAGATAGATCCAGTTGTCTAATAGAGAACTTCCTATTCTACTCAGATTTGAAAGAAATCTAAAGGAAGTTGATAGTCGTAGATTGGATTCACTGATGTACGCACGATTTGGCGATTGGATGTTAAAGTTTGCACTCAAGTTGAATGAAGGCCGACCCTCCTCTAAAGGCAATTCAACCGATCGCCCCAGAAAAAGTCTATGCCGACCGTTGCAGAAAAGGTGTATGCCGAGTTACACTTGGCCGAACACTCCTGGCCGATCCATCTTGGCCGAACACTCCTGGCTGATCCATCTTGGCCGAACACTCCTGGCCGATCCATCTTGGCCGAACACTCGTGGCCGATCCATCTTGGCCGAACACTCGTGGCCGAGCCATCTAGGCCGAACGCTCCTCCAGGCCAACCATACCTCTAGGCCGAACACTCCTCCAGGCCGATCCAAACCTCTAGGCCGAACGCTCTTCCAGGCCGAACATACCTCTATGCCGAACACCTCTATAATGTCGAACGATATTGTATATGCCGAGCGACATCCAGACCGTTCCAAACTTAAGTTACACCGGTCTTTTATACGACCCCTATAGTGAATTCAAAACTCAACTTAATAAAGGAACATTCTATCTACTTCCCTTACATCCCCTGATCGACCGGGGAATAGAGGATCTAGCGACAGCTTCTGAACGACAACAAGGGAGCGGACAAACAACTACTACTCGGACGATGCTCTCAAAGGGATATTATATTGATCACTTGAGGATAATCGACCTCCATATATATTTTAGCCGCCGGTTAGCTGGAGAGCCTCCAACGACCATGGATCGTCTCTATGACAATAATGAATCTAAATCAAAGTGTGGAGGAGCAGAACAGACTAAGGAAAATAACAACGAAGGCCCGTTGACTAAGGATGTAGATCCTAGTAGCCGAAACAAGACCTCAAAATTTGGCTCATATGCTCTTTGAAAGATTCAATTGACAACCTCTACTTGAAGACTCACGACTCGGAGTGATATTGGAAACCAACCTCGAGAGAGTACACCAAAGTCTAAAGAAAATCAGAGGAATGTTGTATATTCCCAAATGCTCACTGATCCTAACACGGGCGATTACAAACACCTCCGAGGTGTGATCAAAAAGCTGATCTAGAAAGTAAAGCTTCAATAGTATGTACATGTCCTGTAGAATGGCGGGAAGCGAATATCTGATGCCTATTAATAAAGGGCTATGATTATCAATTGGACTGCTGACGGCCGACATCCCTTTGAAAGGAGCCAAGGGCAAAAGTCGAATAGCAAGCACACGACGCTGCTTCATCTATCAATGAGATTTATCATAATCTTCTTTGAATCATTTCCATTTCTATTTCAATTGTTCTATGAACTACGACTAACTTTAACTAAACTACTTTCAAAACGATGCACGAGATTGGATACTCAGATTTGGTCACCAACCAATCCACGCAGACCATGATCGGACGTGTGGAGTGCGTCTAGATGAGAATAATTCAATCGCTCATCATCAATCATGTGCCTTTAATTTAGGGCCAAGAACTAGAGATTGAAAATCTCATTACGATTAGAGCCCAAATATAAAGTCGACATGACTGACCATCTATTCATTAACCTCCACGTTTGACTCGGAGACCTGAACAAGGCTTGGAATTAGTATGGCCTGATCGCTCACTCAAATCAAGTCATAGAACAAAGTTCGACAAAATACAGAGGCCTCTTCTGAAGCTCAGTGACGCCAAGATCTGTCTAGAGTGGACGTGATTTGATCATCTACACACCAAATCCTGCCTTCAACACAAAAGAAGGAGAAACAGAGCAAATTGTAAGAGATTCTGCTATCTAACCCAACACGGATGTGATCCAACCATCTGTCATATACCTCCTTCCTTGACTCGATTGGAAGAGCTATAATTACCAAGCGGACGAGAATCGATCGTCCATTTTTCAAATTTCGTCCCTTGAGCTGGGGCAAGATCCCATTCCTTGAGCAAACGTGGTTCGACTGTTCATTCGACAATGTTAGCCTCGATACGATAGATGAATACAAATTAAAGAGTGGAAATACGACTACTATCAACTTAAACCTCCAAGTCCCCAGAGCGCGGACTGGAGTACTCTAAGTCCCTAGAGCACGGACAAGAGTATACAGGACTTAAACCTCCAAGTCCCCAGAGTGTGGACTGGAGTACTCTAAGTCCCCAGAGCGCGGACTAGAGTATAAACGACTTAAACCTCCAAGTCCCCAGAGTGTGGACTGGAGTACTCTAAGTCCCCAGAGCGCGGACTAGAGTATAAACGACTTAAACCTCTAAGTCCCCAGAGTGTGGACTGGAGTACTCTAAATCCCCAGAGCGCGGACTAGAGTATAAACGACTTAAAACCTCCAAGTCCCCAAAGCGTGGACTGGAGTACTCTAAGTCCCCAGAGCGCGGACTAGAGTATAAACGACTTAAACCTCCAAGTCCCCAGAGCGCGGACTGGAGTACTCTAAGTCCCCAGAGCGCGGACTAGAGTATAAACGACTTAAAACCTCCAAGTCCCCAGAGTGTGGACTGGAGTACTCTAAGTCCCTAGAGCGCGGACTAAAGTATAAACGACTTAAACCTCCAAGTCCCCAGAGCGTGGACTGGAGTACTTTAAGTCCCCAGAGCATGGACTGGAGTACTTTAAGTCCCCAGAGCGCGGACTAGAGTATAAATGACTTAAACCTCCAAGTCCCCAGAGTGCGGACTGGAGTACTCTAAGTCCCCAGAGCGCGGACTGGAGTATAAATGACTTAAACCTCCAACTCCCCAGAGCACGGACTGGTATAAATGACTTAAACCTCCAACTCCCCAGAGCGCGGACTGGAGTACTCTAAGTCCCCAGAGCACGGACTACGGTATAAATGACTTAAACCTCCAAAACCCCAGAGCGCGGACTGGAGTACTCTAAGTCCGCAGAGCGCGGACTAGAGTATGAATGACTTGAACCTCCAAGTCCCCAGAGTACGGACTGGAGTACTCTAAGTCCCCAGGATGCGGACTCGAATATAAGCAATTCGGATCTCCTAGTTCCCTGAATATGAACTATGACACAAATGACTTGAATTTGTCAAATCCCTGACATACGGGCTAGAATGTATTCTAAGTGCTCGAAGCACAGAATGGAAGTTCAACAACTCCCGAAGTGTTTCCGAGTTATATGAAGATGGACCGAGAAGTCTATGTTACTCACAACTGCTTGGATCAACATCACAATCACAAAGAAAACTGAACAATAAGAGTCTTTTGTAAGGCGGGAAAAGGAACTAAACTTTAATAAGAAATGAGTTCCTATTACAACCCCTCCAAAGTTCGGAGTCGACATTCTATTTACAAGGACTAAGGAAATAGATGAAAATAATTACATGACTTAAACTAATTCTCGTTGAACGAGGATAGTAATCACTTCTTGTACTTCTTCAACTCCTATTCGGACGGCTCCTCTCCATAGCATTTACCCTTGGTACTCTTCTTTGATAGAGGGGTAGCAACTGAAGAAGTACGGGTAACTTCCATAGGCTTGGACCCGCGAGGAAGGATGACCTTCAACGGCTTGTTCAAAGGATCGTCCAAGTCCACAACTCGGGGCTCGACCTTGACCCTGACCTTCTCTTCCCCGAGCCGCTCCTTCATGCTCAATTCGGATGTGTGATTAGAGGCGCCTGTAATTTCTACTTCATAACCCCCGTCAGTATAGGAGGAGGTTCCGGACTTGTCTTCATCAAGCGCTCCAATCACCTGAGCGCGGACGGGAGTACTCTAAGTCCCCTGAGTGCAGACTAGAGTATAAACGACCTAAGAACCTCTACATCCCCGGAGCACGGACGGGAGTACTCTAAGTCCCCAGAGTGCGGACTAAAGTATAAACGACTTAAACCTCCAAGTCCCCAGAGTGCGGACTGTAGTACGCTAAGTCCCCAGAATGCGGACTAGAATATGAACGACTTAAACCTCCAAGTCCCCAGAGTGCGGACTGGAGTACTCTAAGTCCCAGAGTGCGGACTCGAGTATAAACGACTCAGAAACCTCTATGTCCCCAGAATGCGGACTAAAGTGCTCCTAATCCCCTGAGTGCGGACTAGAGTATAAACGACCTAAGAACCTCTACATCCTCGGAGTGCGGACTAGAGTGCTCTAAGTCCCCTGAGTGCGGACTAGAGTATAAACGGCTTAAAAAACCTCTACATCCCCAGAGTGCGGACTATGGTACTCTCAGTCCCCAAAGCACGGACTAGATTATAGAAGACTTGAGAAGAATCTCCAAATCCCAAAAGCGGACTAGATTACTCTAAAATCCCAGAATGTGGACTGGAGTATAAACGAGTTGACAAAAATCCCTGCGTCTCGAACTGTGGACTAAAGCATAAACCGTTCGACAAATCTCTAAGTCCCCGGAGCCTGGACCGAAGCATGAGTACAAATTGGGCGCGAATCAACCGGGGGGAGAATAACACTAAGTCACCAGAATGCAGAGTGGTGTATAAACATCGATAAATAGATGAGTGGATTCCGACCATTCTCTATTACGCAAAATTCGGCATGGAATCGACCGAAGGATTATTAACCCGCTAAGGATGGAGTTCGACCATCCAACTAGTGGCCTGGCCAAATCAATGCTGGGAGCATGGGTACAAATCACTAAAAAGCTGAATACGACAGCTTACTATAACTCTAGCGTGGCGTTCTTTATAACTTGAAGCAACGACTGCGGGGAAGCCTCAATACAAAACCAATCGAAATGGCATCCAAAGCTACGAGCAATCGACTATATCATACCTCAGATCGAGGGTCAATACCGATCCGCACCAAGCACATACGAATGTGACTCGGATGTTTCTTGAAAAATTATGACCTCCAGAGTGTGGAAAGGGGGGTAAACCATGAATACTTGGTCAAAAATTCTCCAGCACCCTCATTCGATTCGTCAGGAGGAGTATGAAACTAGAAGAGCATAACCCGACTGCATTTGTAGCCAACTTTACCCCGAGAACTGATTACAGGGCATGAACCAAAGTGGACGTATATGACCATCCACTGTCCAAATTACGCCCTGAAACTGACGTGGCATCGAAGTATTCCTCTTGGAATGAAAAACCACGATAAAATCTGAGATAGGTGAGACCTAGTCTCCCATCGATTGACATGATCCCACGATTCAACGGGAAAGAGAGTAAAGCTAAAGTGGGCGTGGCTGGCCTTCCTACTTATCGGTATATGCCCCAGACCTGGGGGCACGAGCGAGGAGCAAGATGAATGTGAACCGACTATTCACCGATCACCCTATGTCTTTGGAACTTAGGTGAAAATATAAACATAGCTAGGACGAGACTTAACCGTCCACGCAGTACATTTATCAACCCGAGACTGGGAGAAGACGCATGGTCATCCTAAAACTGGCTACGATAGCTCAGTATTAAGACCTATATATAGTGCTTACAGTTGCTCAAGGAGACGACCGAAAGGATGCCTAGAGATTGAATCATTGAATTGACACCTTAGCTCTTGAGCAATTGACTTTCACTCTAACCCGAAGGACGGGTAAAGGATCATGAATGCATTGAATAGAAAGTGTGTTACTCGAATACACAAGCAAATTCAAACTCATAGCAAGATCCAGCTATACAGTTGCACGCCACTCGAGGCTGACCCCCACTCGACATTTCCTTCAATGCGCTTTTAAGCCTGATCTTTGTCCATTCGCTGATAATCTATTAGAGCATTCAGAGTCCTTCACTATTAGACTTAATAACTCATGACAAGACTCTAGGATTCGACTAGAGTAACCGTCAACATTGGTCGTCCCAACCATATTTCACATTGAATGCTATCTCAAAGAATCTGGGATGGCACCGGCTAAGCTGACGGTCGACATTACAGCCAGCCATGGCGACCCCTTCCCGGGTGCTAAATATCGGATCACAGCTCAGTGTAGTGATCATAAATGAATTAGTTGGATTTTTATGGATAAATGATGATATGTTCCCTTGGACCCATTCTGACATGCATATGTGATTTCATTAACTATCATGAGCCATGCATTGGATATCAACCCGAAGCTACAAAAGCTAGCATAATATCTATTGACTTCACCATGAAAGCTCCACTCTTACTTTTAGGCTCAATCCATCAAAGTCTATGCCTACCAGCCATTGCGACAGGGCATACAATGACCTGAGATGTCTGAAAGACTACTTAAATAAAATATCAAACTAAGCTAATTCGATATCACTTATTTCCCTCGAAGGGCTATCTAAGGGCGGAAATCAGCAGACCTCCAACCCAAATTCACTACCTCAGAAGACTACTCGAAGAGTAGCAGAGAACCAACCACAAGATGGAAAATGTACGCGGATGGAGCATCCAATGATCAGTGTTATGGCATAGGAGTCATGATAATAACTCCTGAGGAACGATCAATCTGCTACGTCCTGAAACTCGATTTACCTATAACAAACAAAGATGCTTAGTATGAAGCCTTGGCTGCCAGCCTCAAACTTGCTAGAGGATTTGAAGTGAAAACTTTACATATCTTTTGTGATTCTTGATTGGTAGTATACAAATTTAAGGAAGTTGATCTTGCTAGGGGGCATTGTCTTGCTCCTTATCTCGACCAAGTCCAAGGGCCACTAACCGACTTCACGAATTACATCATTACACACCTCAGCGAACAAAATGAAAAGGTGTCATGGTTGACTCCCATCAAAGACTATCTACAATGAGGAATTCTTACTGAACGGAGGAATGGAAAATGACAGATCCTCCTCAAATCTTCATGCCAAATCATCTAAGAATAAGTCGTGTGTCAAAAGGAGTTTGTCCATCCCCATGCTTCGGCGCATCGCCCATGATGATATCTTGAGCAAATTCTATGAAGAAGAATGCGATAATAGCATCAGGGGAAAAACCTTGATAAAGAAGATACCCTGCTACAGGTATTATTGGCCAACTATCAATCTAGATACGGTTGATCATGCTAGACAATGCGAAAAGTGCAAGATGTTTGCAAAAATCCAGGAACCCCACCGATGAAAATTACTCAAATGGCTAGTCCACGGCCGTTTCCCACTTGGGGGCATTGACGTCCTCTTCTTACCAATCCTAAAGGTTGAAGCTGTGAACAAAATCATAGAGTTTTTACTGAAGAGGGGTTCGGAAAACTCCTCAAGTGGCTGATTGCAACCCTTATTTCACAGAAAATACAAACAAGGAATCGCAATTGAGTTGCAATTAAACTGGACGGAGTTGGCGACGACTTATGAGCATATAAAACGCATTCGAGAGCTAATGGAAAGAACATGTACCCAAACGTGCATGTGTATATCCGAACAAGTCCGACTTCTTGAAATCAACAGAAATTAAATTCTCACTAAGGGTTATTGAGAAAATACTAGATCAGATAGCCGAAGCTTGCTAGCTCTGTAGAGTCAGACACGAGTGGTCACTGATGAACTACAACCCTGGATTTATAATATTGGGAATCAACCAAGCGTCAAGACGGCCAAAGAAGGATATGACAGCTTGGGAGGATAAAGTCGAAAGATAATGACTATTAAAGAAACATGATGGATTTCTTTCTGAAGACAAGGAATACTAGCTGATTCAAAGCGTGTTGTGTCGCTTCACACGACACGCTTTGGGGGGCAAATGTTAACTGGCATCTTGGCCCGGTTACAAGACGACATTTGAAGAAATTATCATTAGCATTAGATAAGATTCTGACCAAGAAGGGCCTGAGGATATATGGGTTTGATGCAGTCGACGTGTTTTGGCAATCAAGAGCGTTCGACGTTAGAAGAACGCTCGGCATTGAGAATCGTTCGATATTGTATATCGTTCGGCAATTATGGAATGCTCGGCATATAGAAGCACTCGGCACCAAGAACGTTCGGCATAAAGGGACGTTCGGTATTGAATATCGAATGACACCTAAAGAATGTTCGGCATCCATGAACGTTCGGCATACAAGGAACGTTCGACATCCACGAACGTTCGGCATACAAGATACGTTCGGCACGTATGGGTCAAATGGTATTTAAGAGCGTTTGACTTCTAGAGCGCTCGGCATTCATGCTTCACTCGGCATTCCTTGACTGTTCGGCATTACAAGCCTCGTTCGGCAAGCCTCGTTCGGCAAGCTTTGTTCGGCATCCAAACATCGTTCGGCCAAAGCCTCGTTCGGTCAAGACACTGGTTCAACCCCCAATACTGTTCGCCACGAATACCTCCCACGGCACTCAGAAGGTTCGGCCTCACTACACTCGGCATAGAAGAACGTTCGGCATCAGAAAGACATTCGGCATGTTATGAGCATTCGGCGTCAGGCAATAGCGTCCGTCATTTTCAAGGTGCACTCGGCATCGAAGAACGGTCGGCATTGAATACTGTTCGGCCAGAGGAAGACTCTCGGCCTCTCGAAGACGCTCGGCCAAAGCCATCGTTTGGCGAACCCGGATCGTTCGACATTCCAGCATGGTTCGGCAACCTTGGATCATTCGGAATGAAGGCATGGTTCGACGCAATTGCCTTGTCTTGGCAACAAACCGTTCGGTCTCCCTGGTTCGGCGCACAGAGTTAACTCTATTTGGACCGAGCTATTCAGCTATCAGGCCCACCAGGAAAGTCCAACCCACCTTCGTCTATAATAGAGGGATCGGGGCACAGTGAAATGGACCCTTTTTTCCGGAAACACTGGGGAGACTCTGCCATTTCTTATGCTCTCCTCTTTTTATTTCAAACTTGTATTCAAGTGATTGATTTACGGATTGTATCTGTATTCAAGTAATTGAGAAAGCGATAAAGATCAAACTCAAAGTGGATGTAGGCAATTACGCCGAACCACTATAAATCTGGTGTTCTCGTTTTTATTGTTCTTCTGACACTGAATTACACTATTCTTCTGTTTTAACTTAATCTCTTCATTAATCTCTCTACATAACTTTACTCAAGGGTGTTAGTGACCAATTTTGGTGCTAACAATAAGGAAACCCAAACTGGAATTATAAAATAAAATTTGAAACTTGGGAAATTTAAGAAGTGATTCTTTGTCATTGAAATCGAATGTTGATTTAGAAATTGAAAATAAGCTGATTGGTTAAATAATTGTTTGATTGAATACGTTAATAAAATTTAACTTTGGTAAATAAATGGATTGTATATTAATAATGGAGCTTGGAAATGAATTCAAATTGTAAATAGAACTCGACTTGGATTTAATAATGAAATCAATTAGAAGAGATGTTGTAAAAATAAAATAGAGTTGGATTGAAAATGAGATGGTTTGAATTACAAATAAAATTCAAGTGTGATTTGAATAATATTTAACGTAATTTGCAAGTAAATTTGATATAAATGGAAGTGTTGTCGAATGAAATGAAAGTGGATTATAATAGAAATGGTTTGGGTTGCAAACAAAACCCAGGTGAGTAGAAATAATTGAGAATGGCCTTGTATTAATAAAATAAATTCGATAATGAATTAAGTGGGTAAATTAAGAAGTTAAAATGGGTTAATTGAGTTAAATAATAAATGGATGAAGTCTGGTTTAATAAAAACTAAATCAAAGATATGATTGGAAATGGGTTATCTGAATGGACTTAAGTTATGGGCGAATTAATTTGAAGCAAAATTTCTTTAATAAAAGCTTGGTTTTGAGCGAGAAAAGAAGTTGGCTTCGAGCAAAGGTGAAAGTATGGGTTAAATTAATTTGGAAACGGGTGTAAATTTATAAGTATTGAATGGGCCGAGTTTAATAAATTGTTTTGAATGAATCCAAGGCGGAGATTAAATGAAATGCAATAAATGGTTGGTGAATAAATTAGAAATGAAATGGAATTAAATACAGGATGAGTTGGAATTGATTTGTAGTAGTTATAAATTAAAACGGATACACTATTAAGAGAATGTCACCAAATTTGCATATAAAAAAATAATAATAATATAGATGTCGTTTGATGTGAATGAAGGTAAAGGGATTCTATAAACTAATAGAAGCGAATAAAATTGATTTTGAATCAGTTGAAATGGAATATGAGCTTGTTTGGGTCTAAAACAAATTGAATGTAAGCAACTGTGTTGTAAACCATTAGAAATTGAAGGAAATGGTTTATTTATTTGTCGAAAGAAATTGAATAAATTTTAGAATCATATAAATCGCTTATGGAAAGCGTTTGGTGCTTGTTGTTTATGTAATGCTTATGTTTAGCTATTGAAAGTAAGTGGAATACTAATAAATTTTCTTATATGACACTTATATATTTAAATTGAGTAATTACAGGTACTGGGAGGCCATTTGGCTGGATTTGGATTGTGCTATTTGCTAAAATTAATAAGCTGCTTGCTTAAAATGCTAAATAAGGTACGCCTACGCAATAAAAATAGGAATTATGAACTGTTTTTGCTTTTTCCGACTGGGTGGGTCGATGTATATATATTTATATCTCTTGTCAAATTGCAAAAGCTCCTCCGTACAAAGGAGACTCTGCCAAAAATTTTCGAAAAGTTTGGCAGTTAGAAAATTTTTGAGAAAATTTTGATAATTCCAAATTTGGTTTTAAATTGAAATTTAAACGATTGGGTAAAAATGGATTGTTGGAAACCATGAAAGGTTTTGGGAGTTAGTTGAGGTATTAGTGGATCTTTAATAAAGGATATTGTGGCGAGTTGATAAACCTGTTGGTTTTGGAGAAAAGGTAAAAGGAATTGGTTCATTCTTCCTAACTAGTAATTTCTGGGACGAAATTCTTTTAAGGGGGGAGGAATGTGACGACCCGGAAATTTTAACGAATTAAATTGGAATAATTAATTGTTTTTAAAATAGTTAAAAGTTAATTTTGACTTGAATTCAAGATATCAATGTTTGCTTGATAATTAAAATCATTGAATTATATGGTTTAGATGTTGAATTTAATAATTGAAATTGGGTAAATTGTCGAATTTGAAATTCCTCAGCCTGTTTAAAATAATTTGAAGGCTTATAAAATTTATAATGATGACACTGAAAATAATAGAATGGTTGAAATTTAATTTATGGGTGATTTTTTCAATTTTAATAATATGTCGTTTAAATCGATATTTAAAAATAGCCTTCCGAGGGACAGTCTCGGAATTCGACGAACTAGTTCCATTGGATCCGTAATAGTTAGTTATTATCGGATTTCAATTTTCATAGTAATTGGAGTTGTCATTTGACCCGGACAGCTCAAAACGCTTAGAAACTATTTAATCGATTTAATTTAAAATTGATCGTTTACTTCTGTAACTCACGCATATGATCGAATTTGCCTCCGGAACACGTTCCATCGTGTTCGGAACGTGGGTAAAACCTTAGAATCGCCTAGCGGCATTCCTTAAGAGGGGTTTAAATTTTTAAATGGTAATTAACGAGGCGTTTTGGAAATTTTGTAATATAAAATAAAAAAAGAAAAATTAAATCAACAAGTCGGAGATATTTTTAGTAAATAAGCGTACGCAGGAAGCTTTCCCCAATTTATATTTTATCTTCGTTTCTTCTCTCTATTCTTTAAACAAAAATTCCAACTTCGAGAAAATAAAAAAAAAAATTAAAAAAATGGCAGAGAGATTGCATCTACCCCCTTCGTTCCTTCAATTCGTTTTCATGCCCTTCTTTTCTTCGGCCTGGTTCAAATCGAAAGAGGAAAAAGGTTTAATTACATCAGTGGCCGAAGCCTTCGAGTCTATATATATATATATATATATATATATATATATATATATATATATATATAGGGCAAGCGAAAATCAATCGTTCGAACGCGTGGATCTCGAATTTAATTCGAGCGAAGCTGCTTTCTTCTCGACTTCTATCACCGAAGACTGGGGCAGCATGGAGGCAAGGGATTTCGCGATGGTGTCGCGAGTAGGTTGGGGTATCGCATGTATTCGCGCGCACGAGGAGAGGGGGGTTTGTTGGCAGGTCAAGCCGTGACGTTGGAAGCGTGATAATTAGGGTTGCGAGTTTGAGTGGTTTCGCGGCACGTTCAGGATGGTGATGTTGACAGTCACGGTGATGAGCTCGACGAGGCACGGCTTGGATTTCAAGCCGAAGCTCATCAATTTTGGTTGCTGTTCGTTGTGAGGTACTCCGAGTTAACTTTTGTTACTCTTATTAACAGTGAGATGTAAATTAGGTTACCTTTGAGGTATTTTAGTACTTATTTTAAATATTGATTCATCAGTAAAGTTAAAATACATATGAATATATTAGGATTCAAGGGAAGTTTACCTCAACTGTAAACTGTTTAATTTAAACATGTATGAACAAACGGAAAATGCATGCATATAGGTAAATAAATAAATAAATAAATAAACATAAATGACTAGTTTAAATTAAATTTTTAGTCAACTAAATTTATTAAATGGAAAATTATTATGGATTCTCTCAGATGTTAATAAGTCGTATAATGATTATACAAGGTCATTAATCGCGAGAACCAAGTTGGGAATGAAGTGGACTACAACTGGGAAAAGGTGAGTAAATCTCACTCTGTTGGGTTCTCATTTAAATTTGTATGGTTAAATTTAAATAATTGGTTGAATGTTTAAGTTGATCGGATATATACTGATGATGATGTGACTTTGGTTTTGATTGATTCTCGAGTTAATTGTGGATTGACTCGAAGTATATGGGTTTTTAAATTGTTTTAAACTTAAATCATTAATAAGAAAATGATTTCATTTTAAATTTAATAAGGGCTTGATTGTGTTGTGATTCATTAAATTAGTAGGGAATTTGAAATGAATAATTGATTGATTTAATTAATGATTTGGCTTAACTAATTTAGTGGTGAAGGGTTTGAATTAATTAATTAAGTTTAAGTTAATTAATTAAGTGTAAGTAGTTCAGAATAATCATTGGATGGTTTAATAAGTAATTACTTCATGAAGTTAATAAAATAAATCAAGTATGATTAATATGGTATTTAAATTAATGTAATTAATTTAGATTAAGATAAATTAAAATATAATTGGAAATCAGTAATTCATATAAGTAATGAAGTAATTAAAGATTTGATTAATTGAAATTAATTAATTCATAATAAGTGACTTATGAGAAGATAATTAATTAAGAATCAGTGTAATTGATTATAGTTAATTAATTTGTGAAGAAATTAAAGATTACTCATTGTTTTGGTGAGAATAATCAATATCGTGAATTTAATTAAAGAAAATTACTTGAATGGAATAGGAAGATAATTAATCCAGGGTTGTTAATTAAGAAGAATGGATATGGAAGAAAAGATTGATCAATTAATTGTTTGGAATTAATTAATGAAAGAATCTAAGCGATTTAGAATTGAAAATAAATTAGAATCAACTGAGTTGATTTGTTTGTGACTAAGCTTTGCTTATGGATGATAGATTGGTATTGGTTGCTTTGAATGAGTTAATATCTCTGATATGAAATGTTGCGTATTTCATTTGGATAACTTGGGTTAGGATGACATGAGACTCGAAAAATCTGTAATCGGGTATTGGGAAGATACCCGACACCACTTCAAATTTCTTATAAAATGATCTGAGAAATTGATAGGTTGGAATAAATGGATTAAAATGAAGTGGATTATTTAATCTAAATTTTGGCACATAGAATTCTTATTTTGAAGACAAGTCATGACTATGACAAAGTGAGACTTTGTAAATTGATTTGTGAAATCAAGGACTGGAGATTTATCCGAGCTTGGGATTTAGAATTGATATGTGAAATAAGAGTTGTCTATAGCAAATTGTGAATTGGATAAATTGACATAAGTTACCCCGGGTTTTATAAGTTGTATGCTTTTGTATTCCATGATAGACGAGCTTACTCACGTTGGTTTCCATCCTGACCCGGGTGTTACTTTGGTGTAATGCTCGGGTCAGACCGAGTATTACAGATTTTCAGGTAGGTACGTTCTGGAGCTCAGGAGGCGAGCTGGATGGCAGGAACGTATAAAGTATTTCCGCGGTATTTATATGATTGTTAATCTGAAGCATGTTAATTGTAAATATTCAGTGATTGTATATAATGTGAAACTCTGATGTATATTAAATGTAATCGACAAATATAATATCCTTTTGTAGACTGTTATTATTTATTATTATATTTTATCCGCTGCGAATGTGAGACGTTGTTTCTGTTCTTCTTCTTCTTTTTCTATCTCTTCTTCTTTTTCATAACTATCTGGAATTTTCGGGCTCGAAAATCCCGGGTCGTTACACAAGGTGGAGGCCCCGAGACATAGTTGTGCATGGTTATTTTTCTGTTACATTCATTATTGTATTTATCGGCAACTGTGATATTTGGACTCGGGGTATCGAACGAAACTTGTGGCTGATTTAAAATAATTTTATAAATGGTTTTTGGAGATTTATAAGGGATTTATAAATGATTTTATAATTTTATAGAGAGGAAACCTTTCTCAGTTTTGTGAATATACTTATGGCGTTAAGATAAGCATATAGATGTTTTTCTAAGTATTGTACATATAGGGATTTGTTGGTGTAACTTTAAAGGTATTTTTATACAAGAAATTTACAAAGTGATTTTAATAAATGAGAAGATTAATTTAAGAGGCCAGTGATTGCTTATGTGCTTAACCAATGTTGGTTTTTCCGTTTCGAATTAAACCCCTGGTTTTGATGTGTGTTTGTTGATAATTAAATAACCGACTATCAAATATGGACCCAAGCGTAACTATGGAAATATCTAAAAGAAACACGTGAGTTATATAGCACAATCATCTCCGATGATGTCGTACTGTGCGTATAAATCTCGTTTCGTTCTTCTAGGATAAATAATAAATAAATCCGTCCACTAACGGTTAGGAGGTGATCTCTGCTCTTATCTTAGATTGTTCATTTCCTAAAGAACTGAGGTTGAGTTTATCGAAAATAATAGAATTTGTTTCGAAGAGACTGGGATCGGATATGTTATCCAAAAACCACTTCAATCCAACTCAACCATTTGAAGTGAAGGCATCTTAAAGATGATGGAATTAAAGACAGAGTTCTCAAGCATTTCATTCAGTCCCAGAATGAATTTGTATGGATGAATGCTGGCTGCATTGCTACTTAGAGGCAGTGTTATCTTTCCAAGTAGGAAGTGCTGTACAAATGTAAAACGTAGTGTCAAGCCTCATCAAACTAAAACATGGAAGATGCAGCAGGGCTAAGCATGTCGCTCTCAAGTAGGGTATGATCATCCTTATCCAGAGTCAATATTATCTTTCATTTCTATGCTTTGGGACCCATTAATGGAGGGGTGATCATATTTGGTACTACTAGCGAGTGGAATGCCAGTTGTATGTTGGAAGGGGATCCCAACAAGGTCCTCAATGTTATTTTATTTAGAGATGCACTGTGACGGGTGGTGGCCCAATAGCCCGGTCATTATATGGAATCCATTCTTTAATAAGCACCGTACGGAATTAGTTGTGCCCAACTATGTTGAAACGTGAGATGCAAGCATTTCAGCTATATTCATATTTTACTTTGGTCCTAATACATTATTATAATATCAATGGATTTTCTGCAAAAAATGTTTTAGTTATCATAACGGAAAAGCCCATCCGTGGTTATGTGCAGCAAGGTCTTACGAGATATTTTCATTTTCAAAGGATTTCTGATACATTAAAAATCCAATTGGGTGTGTTTTCTTACGCTATTTTTCCAGACTAACTCGGATGTAATTTTATGATAATGCCTGGGTCGGAAAAAGCATATTACAGATTGATTTGGATGTGTTAGAGCTTTAGAAGATGAGCTGAAAGCCTAGAGATGTACTCGGATATGTGCTTATTTTTCCACTACATTCATTCTTGTAATTATCAATGATTGTGAGGACATGTTACTATAACTGTTAGGGTTGAAATAGGTTAGTATACTTTGATTGATGTATATATATTACATTTCTTCTTTATGTAACGTTATATATTATAGATTATTCGTTCCACTTGATATTATGTGTTATTTAGCTTTCTTTCTTCTTATCTTCCTCCCTTTTCTTTTCCCCCAACAATTTGTTTTTCAAACATTTGATTGCTCAACACGTAATATAGTGGACATATTAGTTTTGATTTTCGAGGGTCGAAATTCCCGAGTTGTTACTATGAGCCTAGGCAGAGGCAAACCATGCTAAACGATTGCCAATTCACATGTCGTTTCCTTCGAAGCTTCACCCGATTAGTCGCCTTGTTACTAGAGTCTGCCTCCATCCCATCGGATGTCTATCAGGTTTCATTTGTTGACATTTTGGAAGTGGCTTCAATAAGTATATGAAATCCAATTTTGATACCAAAATCCACTATTTGCATGAGTAGAGTTCATCGGGCAATTATAATGACCCGGCTTCCTCTAACATGCCAAAATGAAATACCCAGCTTCCTCCCCGTGGCGTAGCCTATATGTGTGTTGACACACTCATTTGTGCATGCTTCCACAATGGAAAACAAAACAAAAATCACATTTTAGACTTCATAGGGATTATTGCTCAGGCCGGCATACTCTCACGCAACATAGCGCATGCGATATTCGCTAGGGCTACATGAAACACCCACAACATATTTGTGATCAATTATATTTCTATATAATCAAACAATTACAAACTTAGAAAAAAACAACCAAATACACAACCATTATAACTATAATACAATATTGGTTTTAATTGTCGCGTAGTTCCAAATGCGTGTATACCTATACCCGCTCGTTCACACATACACATGCATGCATTCAACAGAGCAATTCAACCATTACTAGATCAAATATTACTTTTATTTACAAAAATTCTTTGATAAAAGTCTAATATGGTCTTATACCTTTTATAGAGTCCTGCTTCTATTCTATGAAATGTATCATTGGCTTATATATCATTTTTAAGCGTTTAAATACTTAATTATCTAACTTGCAATTAAGTATGCTTCATATTACTATTTTACAAAAGATCATATCTATTTCGTATAGTATAATATTCATTAATAAAATCTTCAAACCATTTTATATGTAATAATTACGTCTCGTTAGGTCTCTAACCATTTTAATGATAGGTGTAGAACTCCTAAACCCCTTAAATAGTTTACTAACCTTTTTGTAAATTAATTTAAATGGATTAATTAGTTATTATTAATGATGTGCATATCATTACTCTACATAATTAACCTCAAATCAACAATAACATCACAACTAATCACACCAATTAGCCAAAACCAATCCTATGGCTTACTATCTATTTTCAAAACATAGCAATTAGGGTCTTACATAATTAGTGGATTAATGTAATAGTGTTTACAATTAAACACAAGTCCAAACTAACCTAAACATCCTCCAATCACTTCTTATATTCTGTATTAGGCCATAAACGACAATGTGAACTAAAACATACAAATTAATAAAGGGAATCATCCCACTCACCTTAATTAAACCTAAGCCAAGCTCTAATCACGAAAACCCCAAATTTGATTTCTTGTAATTCGAAAATTAGGCTTGGTCTCCATTCCATCCCAATCCCTTTATGGGTTTTGTAGACGTGAGGAGAGAAGATTCATGGTGATTTTTATTTAATTTTAGGAAATTTTTTGGAGGGGTTAGGGCTTGGGGATTAAGGAGAGATTATGGAGTGATTAGGAGAGGATTAGAGGAGTGGAGACGAAATGAACATGGAACGAAGATGAGATGAAAAGTTTAACAAATTATAAGCTATGTTAGAGGTAGGATGGTGGGCTTAGCCCAATTCTCTTTATCCAACACTATTCATCCCCAAAATTCATCGACTCCAGACATAGTCAAGTTTATACTCATTTTGCTTGTGTCGAAAAAGAAAACTTAACTATGGGTGTATCGAGTCCTAACTTGCTCATTTGTAAAATTCGAGCATAAGAGGCGCTTTATTCACTTGAGTATGAGAAAGAAGCAAGACCGACCAAGCTTCTCGAATCTCAGTTTTAGAAAATTTCAACAATACCTTCTCTTGTGCTATCAGCACTACGGATTTCCTAAATTAGAATGCATCACATGCTTGGAAATATGCGATAACCTACGTCATCCCACATGCTAAAAAATTCAACCTCTCTTAAGAAAGCTTCTCACTATTTAAGTGCCAATTTAAGCAAATAAGCATTTAATTAGCTACATATCTGCTCTCAAGTGCCTCATTGTACTACATAAAGAGGATTGTACCCTAAAACAGAATTCAAACATGTATAAACTTAGCATAGTAACCAATACTATTATAGTCGTACATGAAAATCAATTGAAGAGTAAGCTTAAGTGAGTCAGTCTCAAAATGAACCACTGACTTCGAGTCACATCAAATGGTAGTGGACTCGTATAGTTCCCATCTTGCCCCATAGCGGGCATGGATGATATGTGATATATTCTAGATAACTGAGGAATATAAATAGATACCCATCATTACTGACGGGTGGATTCAATGTGCACACTTGTCACGATCCAATGATTCCAGATAAATAGGCCCAGTATATTAATGTACTCGGACTTTTTTGCAATTCAATTATAAACAGAGTCAGTACACTAATGTACCCAGACGTCTATTAGGATCCAATCATAGGCATGGCCACTACTATAAGGCCAATATAATGTATGATCAGTAATATAAGATCAACACTGTTTATGGTTACTAATATAAGACTGATATGATATACAGTCACTAATATTAGACTGATACGATTTATCTAACTATATGTATCCCAGAGTAAACCTATGAAGGGAGGAATTCGTTATTGCAATGCAATTACACCGACTTAATTATATCATATAATTAACCTCTAGTCAATCAATAACAATAAGCAACAAACAACAATCAGGCAACGAGCAACGATCAAATCATAGCAAGCAAGAATAAGCAACAATAGTTGGCATATAAATTATTAAATATGCAAACAGGAAATCGACAAGAATCAACCAACAATAGAAACCAACCAATAGCAAAATCAAATGACAACGAACAACATCAAACAATAGAAACCAAACATAAGTAGTAGAAACAACAACAAGTAATAACAAGTAATAAAACAATGAAATATTTAAAAGAGTCTATACCAACATTTTCGGCAACCGTCCAGAGTCAATCGCACATGTTGAACCATAAACTCCAATGAGTCCGTACGTCATACAAAAGGAATAAATGCCTACGTGGTTTAACCCCTTACGTGAATACAATACATAAAAGTCTATTACAACGCAAGCTATGAAAAGGAAAAACTATATGGTACGCACGATCTTCTAGTCTCAAAACTCTCAAATAAATCTTTTAATCAATGCCTCAACTTTCCATTTCTTCTGAACCAAACTCATTCTCTAGAAGGGAAAATTATACTAATTAAATCATCATTGAATGAAGATTTGCAATTTTCCGCGCTTTCTTGAGTATAAATTCACCTCGACCATATAATGTTAATAATGATAATATAATAAGTGCACTACAACACTCTCCTAGGCGAGTGTCATCACGTCACCTAGGAGATTAGCTGAATTACCATAAAACTTGTTGAGAAATCCTTCGCCAAACTCTCCCATGCAATAATCATACTACATTAAAATTTTATAATTTCTCAACGTAATTCCAAACGACATAATGACCATTCCAACCCTTCATTTTCTCACAAAATTCTTTGTTAAACTAGGGTCAACCACCTGACCCCATCCGTTCAAACTCTGATCCAGTTCCTTGATCTGACAACAGAAATTTCTTGGCATGACTACGGTTGTGTTTTGGAAATCTCTCAGTCATCCCAAGAATCCAACTCAAGTGCTCGTTTATCAGAATCAAGTGAAAATCTCTATCCCAACTGGCGAAATCTGTGCTTGAACTATAGGTTAAGAACTGGAACATGAATAGGAAAATCTTTAGAAAATGTCCCTTTCAGTACATGGGATTGCTCCTATCACCTGAGGTTTACTGATACAAAAGAGAACAATTATAACATGAATGAATTTAGATAAACACCTATAAGTCATCCGCTCGGTCTCTGCTCTAACCTCCACCGAACCCTTACATGGATATAAATCCAAGTCACACTTCATCGACCGAACCCACTTAACATGAAAGCTCATGCATAAAATTCAAATGGCAACACTTTGGTCACTTCACCTCAGTTTTGCAACTAAGGTTATTCATAGAAGGTTTATCTCTACTGAAGAATTTACCTACTATGAAAGATGTCAAGTTTAGCCTATCTACCAAGTAACCGACAATTGATAAAATATACCGCTTAACTGTTAGAAGGAAAAAAAGTGAGTTTCCAAGAATAGAGCATACCTCACTATATAAGCTCCTTCTGATTTTTCTCAGCCATAAGCCCGCTAGGACTCGGTAATGCCTGAAAAGCATAAGTTATCATCACTTATACACCTTTCGAAATTGTAGGACAATCCTTCTTCTAGTGATCAAGCCGATCGCAAATGAAGCACTTATACATCACTCTAGCTGAATGACATTTCATAGTGAAACGTCTACCATATGCCATAGGAGTGACATACTAGGCCAACATTTCTTTTTCCAACTAGCTTGATCTTCTTTTTTACCATGATCGTTATGCCTCGGTTGGAGTTTTGGTTGTTTTCCACTTTCATTACCTCAATGGTAGCTCATGGGAATTTTTACAAAGGAGAACCATCCCGATGAGATATTCAAAAGTGGACCCTGATAGAGATAAGGCTAAGCAATGAACCCCTAACCAATGCTTAAGACCCAAGGAAAATCTCTTTGCCTACAACAACGGAGTATCGACCACCTCAAACCCTAAAAACAAAAGGCTGAACTGGTCAACACTCCTTCATAGATAATCTATCCTTCTTAGGATGGATGGAACTCAAGCTATATGCTCTTCTTGATCTAATAAATGAATTGAGAACTTAAAGCGGGCGTGAATGAATTCTAAATCATAGGTCTACTTATTTGCCATAAAAACACCGCATCCTACCCAGCCATAGTCTCCCTTTCTCAAATACCGAGAAATAATATTCAAGTGAACATTCCCTGGACCTATACGATGGAAGCCTTCTCATGCATATGTCCATGATTGCCCCTCGGCAACAATCTCGGGACTCATATATCCCCACCCTCCAAGGCTAAGGAAATTTTGGCACTACTTTGAAGAGTCTAAAGCTAGTGGAGCTAGAAATATTGATGCCCAAAGGGCCACACCACTTCAGGCGTTAACCGCAATCAGGAAATGGTCACAGGCGACTGAACATCTTTTGTAGTAGCTAAATAGTCTCTAAACTAATCAGGCATCTCAGAGTACCTATCCATAATCGTTCATGTATTTCATCTGCTCATATATATAGGCTAATGAAAATACCACAGCAACTAGCAGTAGAAACAAATCAAGTCAAGATGACAAGCATTGTATATAGTATTATATAGTAGAAAAATACAATTAAGCTCTCTCAATGGATCACCTTCAACCAGATTTATTAATTAAAACTAGTCTACTTGGTCCGAGTGCCGAGCCTAAGCTCTGCTACCAACTACAACTATCCGCCCTTCGTAATACCAAAATCGATGCTTTACATTGTCGCACAATTTTCAAATACCACAAAAGACAGGTCGTTGGGGTAAAATTGGAACAAAACACTATACCAAGACATCGATAAAATCTCACAACGGAATGATAACATATAATACACTCACTATACATAAACAGAATTGAGTAATCGATATATAAGAGACCACACTAGCGGAAGCAACCGACAAATAAATATCAGTACGGAAAATTAGAATACATCAACTTCAAAAAGCACGAAGCTCAAAATGAATATCTGACACAATAGTCTCATATATACAAATAACAGATATGTTATGTACAAATAAAATAAAAAGGGTATGTATATCTCTAAGCATCGATGCCATGCCTCCAAAATGCTCTAGCTACGCACTCTGCTAGCTTATCCCTAAAAGAACCTGACTAGTGAACCACTCAATCGAGTAACTATTAAACCACAGCTGGCCCCTCTCCACAAACGTGGCTTAGAGGAAATCCAGACTTCCTATAAACAAGTACAGTAAACCTATCCAAAAGATAGGAATCGTACCATAACATGCACTTCTTCTATAACCAGCCAGTTAGCCTAATATCTTCCATTTCACCACACTAGACCAAAACTACTAATAATATAGTACAAATATACCATGACCAAACCATGATCTCAAAACAACGATCACCACTGTTAAGATCGATAAGATACACTCTAATGCTTATGGTCACTACTGCTAAGACCGAATAGGTACGCCACAATATGTATGGTCACTACTACTAAGACCAAATACACATGCCACAACGGGTATGGTTATGACTATAAGACTAGACAATTATAAGATTATGGACATAGGACCCAATGTTGTCCAAGCAATCACCGAAGACCATGTCGAGTGTGTCATGGCCATCAACACCACTCTAGGTACACCACAACAAGGTCAATGCTTGGGTAGGTAACCAAGGTCCATACCCTACTTAGGTCACATAAGTCCATACCCTTGGCATGTCATAACAAGTCAACACCAGACAAATCGTATATTACTCTAAGGTCGAAATATTAGAGTACGGACTCACTTCGTATGTAACGTTTGGAATCACCACATATGGTTTTAGTCATCGTGACCTAAAAACAACTGAAAAACTCTATCTAATCTCATACTAATCCAAATTGCACAAGAAATAGAATGCTTGACCTCAATGTCATAATACTCTTCTAGTATTCCCTCCTGGTCTACCTCAAAATGTACGGCTTTGGAATACATATCGGGGTGGGTTCCACATGGACCTCGAAATTAGAGGACTCCAAAAATAACTAAAAATTCATAGATTAACGCCCTTGAAAAATGTTGAACAATGGTCCAAACCTCACCTTAATTCAACTTCATATGCGAACGTTATCGCATTTCGAAGTTGCACAATACATAGAAGGTCAGTCGACAAAAGGGTTCCACTCAATCGATTGAACCAGGGAAAAGTTGAATTATTCCTCTTGACTAGTCGACTGAATGGACCTACTCAGTTGACTGAACTAACATGTTCCAGGCAATAAGCCTGGGCAGGGACAAATCCAACCAAATGATCGCCAATTCACAAGTCGTTTCCTCCGACGCTTCACCCGATTTGTAGCCTTGCTACTTAAGCCTGCCTCCATCCCATTAGACATCTACCGTGGTTCATTTGTTGATGTTTTGGAAGTGGCTTCGATAAGTATATAAAAACTTGTTTCGATACTGAAATCCACTATTTGCACGAGTAAACTTTAAAGGGCAATTGTAGCGACCTAACTTTCTCTAACACGCCAAAATGACATACTCGGTCTCCTCGCCTTATGCGTAGCCTATATGTGTCTCGATACACTCATTCATGCATGCTTTTAAAACATACAACAAATAAAAAATCACAGTTTAGACTTCACTAGGTTGAATGCTCAACTCGATATACTCTCACATAATTTAGCACACGCAATAGTTACTATGGCTATGTGAAATTCCCACAACGGACTTGTAATCAACTATATTTCAATATAGTCAAACAATTACAAACGTATAAAAGCAACTAAACATAAATCAATTATGACTACAATTTGTTTCAAAAATAAATATCGGTTTATTTTTAAAAAAGTGTGGAAAGAAATCTGCGGATTTGGAATGTAAATTTAAAATAAATCAAGGAAGGTTTATTAATTGACGTAAATGAACCATTTTTTAATGGAAAGAGAATTCTTCCCTGGAAAGCCGAGTATATTTCAAAAGTAGCTTTTCAAATATAAATTAAAAGTTCTAAAGTTGGTTTTAAAAGAATATTTTGGAGAAATTATTTTCTTGAGTTATTCTGAAAATCTTTAAAGTAAAGATTTATTTGGTAAATTATAGAAGTGATTGTTTAAAGATTAAATTGATGTTTGTTTTAGAAAATGGTTATTTATATATTTATACTCTATCTACTAATTTTATTTTAAAATTAGTTTGGACTTGAAGTTTTATATGAGATGTTGATATAATGTTTTCATAGCTAATATTTAAAATAAGTGTTTAAAAATAGTTTTTATTTTAAATATGTCCAAGTATATATGTTTGGATAAGTAATTTAAATAATTTTAAAATATTTGAACTTGGTAGATTTTCATTGGGAATGAATAAATATTTGGAAATATATTCCGCGGAAGGAAAAGTGATTTGAAATTTGTTTTCAAAGTATGGAAATGTGGAAAATTTATTTGAAATTTGTTTTCAAAAGATTGAAAGGTGAAAAGTGATTTGAAATTTGTTTTCAAATGGTTGAAGTGTTAAAATTTTATCCTGCGAAGATATTTTTAAAAATAAATAATTGGGAAAAATTATTTAAATCTTGGTGATTGTTGTGAATGTTGATTGATAGTTAAATAACCGACTATCAATATTGGTCTTTAAATGGCATTTGAATTTCGACGCGACCGGGGTGGGATTCTAAATGGATATTCGAAAACCACATCGAACCTTTGTGATTGTGATGGATCTTTTGTTTAAAAGATAAAAGTGGAAATTGTTATGATTTGTTTGTAATCTGAATGCAACACTTATTTTTAAAAATAAGCGCTCGTTATTCGGATTAGCCGGGAGAGGACCTTGTGTCATAAAACCCATTCCGAATAATGATACGACGAAATGAGATTGCATTTGAAGATGGTGTTGAATACCGGGTATTTTCGAAAGCGAAAGGATTACCTGTCGAATGTCTCTGCACCGGGTTGCTCCGGTATAGAGATTTTATCACCCTCTGTGATGGGGATTCCGGACCTGATTAGTGAATATCCGGATTGTAAGTGCTTCTTTGGAAGTGCCTTCGGTTCCGTTCGATCCTGGAATGGACTTGTATGGATGGGTGTCTGACGTTACACTTTAAGATGTAAAGCTGGTTTCTATCAAATATATTTCTCTTGGTGGCGGAGAATTTATTCTCTTAGCTTAACACCCTTCTCTAAGACGTACGAGCTCAGAGGTTATGTAGTTGATGGTTACTAGTGATACATTCCCAATTTGGTAATGTGGCATACGAAGTACTGCTGATCATTTGTTGATCGAAACATGACTTTTGTGAAAAGCGTAGCTTTCTAGACGAGACTACATCGGACCTCACAACCCGGAATGGTTAAAACAGGAAAGATGCCGCAAGGTTATTTGGGGTTAGCGCCCCCTGAGGGTATGTCATTTCCTTCTGGAAAAGGGCAGTATCATGGTATGAAGCCCAGATATTTTACCTATGTTGGTGCTGTAAATTTATTATACTTTGTGGTTGTTGCTTTGTGGTTGAGGATCCTTGGATAAAAGTCGCAAACGACCGGGGGATGGCATATTCATGTCAGAAGTTACCAAGTTACAGAGGTAACCCGGCCTTGTGTTGGTAGAGATCCGGTTAGGTTCTCGGGGCGTCCCTCTAGAGGGGTAACCATGTGGCCCAGGAAGTTCCTTAGCCTGACCATTTGTTGGAAATCCAATCTCCAATACGCGCCTTGTACGGTTTTAGTTGTAGAACCTGCCATCTAATATGGTAGCTATAGTAGGCATACTGTAATGGTACGTATGCCGGCTAAGATTAATATTATACATGCAAATGTTTTCCACTATACACTAATAATAATATCAAAAGAGATTTTTCGTATCAAGCATGTTTGACTATCATAAGGAGAAATCTGCCTCAAGTGTGCGATTGCATTGTGTGCGTGCCGGAAGGCCTAATGGTAGTTTCATTTTCCAAAAGCATAGCAGATTTCTTTTATTATCTTTGAAGAAAATAACTGTTTTTAAGATCTCATACTAGTCCCATGACTAACCTGCAGTTTATTTTTCCCTTTCTAAACTCTGGGTGCCCATAATTTTCCACACGGGCAGCCTAGAGTCAGGTTACCAGTTATTCGGAAGTGAAGGCATAAAGAGATGCTTTGGAGATTTGGAGCAAGCGGGATGGCGAAGCGTATCACTTATACTATGTAGTGTCCGTTGCATTTAGGTTAGTGCAAGTAAAAATTTCTTGTATACAAGTTATGATAACTGCCAGTTTTGTGTTATTGTTGTAAACTCTGATGACGTATGTATAAACTGATATAGTGCTTTTGTTTAAAGATTATTCATTTATCTATTATATTTGTTCTGCTGCGAAATGTGAGATTTTGTTTATTATTTTCTGTTCTTCTTCTATCTTCTTCTTCTTTAAAACCTAACGGTTCGGTTTTCCGACATTCGACTGTGCGGCATTGGATACAGTGGACGTATCGATGTCGACTTTCGACCGTCGAAAATTGGGCTGTTACATTTTAGTATCATAGCGTTTGGTTAAGAGGCAACTTTGGCTCTGGTAAGGATTACTCATTAGAGATAGAGTCAGTAGTACTCTAGAATGAGTTTGAGTGTAATAAATAATATGAGCGCGTATTTGTTAGTGAGTATAAAAATTGTTTTATATCGTGATGATTGGTTTGTTGAGTGGTATATAGGTCCTAGTCGGTATAGTCAGTACAAATCTATCGATAGGGATTTCTAAACACTTGTACAGAACAATTCGACACAATATTGTTTTGAAATAAGGGTGAATGAAATAATTTTACCCAAATTATTTTCGTATATAAAAGAAATGATTTTCCATAAATATTTATAGTATATGGTTGCTTGGTTGTTAAGGGAATGGTAATATTAAACTATTACCGTTATTGAATAAGGGATTGAAATGATAAACAAAGAGCTAAGTAATAAATTTATAAACAAATGGGATTTGTAAATATAAATTGTAAAAGTGATTTATAATTTGAAAGAGAATTCCAGAGAATTATTTAGAAGGATTTGAAAGGATTTGAAAATTTTGATATATTGGTGAGAAGTTTAAATCCCTTTAGAGTTTGAAAAGGATTTTCAAAGGTTTGGAAAAATATTTTGTGGCGTCCCACCTCTATACTCATGCCAGCCAAGGACACTATGGAGTAATGCCGTCGACTAGCACGAAGAATAAGGCTGTTTAGGAGCAACCATCCGTGTAATTACTTTGTGCGAGCACTGATATGTCAGATAGAATAACATGCATTTCATTTCAAGAGGAAATCCGACATACCGATACAAACTCAAAGTTACTACACAATGGCTATATAATCTTTGGAAACAAATATAGAAATAAGCATAACATAAATCAGTCACTGATACCCATATCATAAAGGCGGAAATAGATATAAATATAACACATAGAAGTGTATATCAGAGTATAGTCAAACAAGATCCACAATATAACATAAGAGTAGATACAAATGCTAGAAAAAGGAATATGTATACATTAAGGAGTCTCAATCTCAAATGTATAACATCATAAACTACCAATCTAATGTAGTTAGCCAAAAGTCGGATAATAACCCCTAGATGAGGAGTCAAGCAGAAGCACCTATAACATGTCAGTCTGACCCGAGTATTATTTAATAAGAAAATAATAAATGGATCAGTCTAGCTATAATTATCAGATAAAAATGAGGTAGAATAAGAGATATAACAAATACATATGATAACAATAATGTCATACTATGATAAGTATGCAATTGAAAATCAACCAGAGATTAATCAGTATCACAAGAATCTTCTCATAGATTCAAAAAGAATATCACATTCTTTATTTTATTCACCAAACCAAATATATTGACATCATATCAATGCCAATCATAAAACTGGCGAAACACAAATTCTAGAAATCACCAATTAGAAATCTAGAAATCACAAAAAAGGGGAGGCGTATCACAAAACGGGAGCATGATAACTCACCAACACGTGTATCACAAACGGGACGCTATCCCATAGTTGCTAACCATAGAGCCGATGCAACAACGTAGTACAATATGGGTACGCCCGAGGAACCAGAAACTCAAATATTTCAAAACTACGATGTAGTACAATGGTACGCCCAGTGATCCTGATAAGTCGGTACAACAATGTAATACAAAGGTACGTCCGATGAACCAAACTCCATAAACAAACATGGGTCGCTAGCCCATAAGAATTGAGTCAAAACACCAAGGAACTATTAAGTCATTAGCCTATAAAAGAAATGAGACGAAACTCAATAAAACGAGGTATCGTCCCCTTCGTGGACAAGAAAATATAGCAAATCGCTAGTCTAAATCATAAAAATGACCATCACCGATCATCGAGAAGTGTCAATTACACTAAGCTAGTAAATAAATGAGTTTGGCTTCATGTCTCATAACCACTTACTTAACTTAAGTATTTAAGAAAAAAATTTAAATCTCCACTCGAAAATTCTTACAAGAATTTCAATCGAACGAGTCTAAGAATTAACCAACGAAGTAAACGCAAGTGCCTCATACCACTTGTTTTGCAAAGTCGTTTAATTGGATTTCTTGAACGAATGAGGTAAAGGTTTGTATATACTAATAGATTGGAAAACGGTTTAAGAAACGATCTTTGTAATAAAATAGTGTTGAAATCATTTTGATGGAAGAGTTTTGATATTTACTACTAATATAAAAAACCTTTGTATTTTAAAGTGACAACCCATCGAAATGATTGTAAGAACAATCAATCACCAAAATTTCACGTTCAAAGACGTGAATTAAATCCAAGAAATTGATTCCAAATTCATCAAAATGGATATACCCAAAAATTCCAAAATAGAAGTTATCAAAGTCGATAATAAATGATAACAACAAATCGGAAAACAATGAATCGATAAAAATTGGAATTTCAAGCAAAATAGGCTAAATAGGCAAAGTAGGCTGAATACAA
This sequence comes from Allium cepa, assembly GCA_030765085.1. NCBI lineage: Eukaryota > Viridiplantae > Streptophyta > Magnoliopsida > Asparagales > Amaryllidaceae > Allium > Allium cepa. The sequence goes on along the minus strand of CM060932.1, from coordinate 729,275,489 downwards.
GAAGGTCAGTCGACTGGCTCTCTGAGAACAGTCGACTGGTCAATTTCCTGGAAAACTCTCGAGTTCAAGGTCAATCGACTGGACTCAGAGGGTCAGTCGACTGGTGCCTGTTTCCCAGTATTTCCTGCCAATACAATTGAGGAGCAAACTTAACCGATTCGCGATCGGACGAGCAATGGCGCTAGGGGTTTTTGCCAATCGACAACCCGACCTTATAGGCTCTTCAATGCATCACCAAAAACATGTTCAAACAACTAAGCTTTGATTTTCAAAGATTTGGCTCCAAAACCCCTAAAATTAGAATATTCACCAATTCAATCCAAATCAAAAGCAATTGCATATGAATAAGTGTTAGGAATTCATACCTAATAATCAAAGATAGTTATAGACATAGATGTGAGATAAAAATCTCACCTTTTTGCACGAAGAAGAAGCTAAAGAGCAAGGCAAGAACAATCACACTTCAATTGCAACCCAAGAAGCTTGAATCTAAGCTTAAAAGAAAAACACTTCCTATGTTAGGGTTTAGGAATTTCTGAAATTGAGGGTAGAATGAGTTGGAGAAGAAGAAGAGGATACTTACCAATAGCTTCTCTTTGAATTTGGAGTTAGAGCTTGGATTTGCAATGGAACTAGGGCTTAGGAATTCTAATTCTTTTTCTCTTCCCCCATTTTTATCCAAAGCTTGAAGGTACTAGGAAATGAAAGTGAAGAGAAGTTGGGGTGTAGAGCTAGAGTTAATAGTTTAGGCTAACCCAAACCCAAAGTTCAAAGTGCAAAGGTTAAATTTTTAGCTAGCCTAAACATATCGAAGTTTATACTCAAAAAGGTCACAAACACCATTATGAACTCAATGGAAGTAGTCCCGAGTTCTAATTTGATCGTTTGCAAAAAGTAGCATTTTGGACTAAAATCCGACTAACGATGCTATGTTTAAATAATTAATCGTAAAATATGTGGGTTGTTACATGTTTTTAAGGGATAAAAAGCTCTAAACTCTTTTCGGTCACTGGAAAATTACTTCGGTGATGACTGCAACATCACCGATGTTTATTTTCGAGTTTCTAGGAGAGGAATTGCTACCAAATTGTTTTAAATGAAAGTTGTTTGCAAACCGGGTTTGATTTTGGAAATTCAAAGGATAATTTGAATTGATTTCAAAATTGTTTTGAAAAGATGGAAAGACAGTGGAACCCTATATAAAGTATTTATAGAATATAATTGAGTTTGACAACTTATAAATTTGAAGTTGTTAGAATAAAATTTAACTTGAAGAAAAGTTAAAATTAAAATAGTTTGATTTTGGAAATAATTGATTTCAAAGGTGATTTTGAAGTGTTGTGAGATTGTTTAAAACTCTGGAAGATTTATTAAAAGTGTTTATGAGTTGATAACTTATATAATTTGAATTTTGATGGAATGAACTTAACTTAAAGGATTGAGTTAAACTAAAGTGAATATGGAAACCAAATAAGTTGGAAAAGTAATTTTATTAGATGAAATGAAAATAAATGAAAAAACTTATGGAAGTTTAAAATTGAATTTGAGTTGCGTTAAATAAGGTGAAGGAGAAAATAAATTTGGGAATGAACAAAAGAATAAAACTGGAATTGAAACTGAATATTGAAAATCAATTTGAATTGTGTGAAATAAAATGAAGTTGTAAAATTAGTTCCAAGTGAACTAAAGGTGATATGGGTGGAAATAAAATAAAATGGTTTGAGATAAAATGATTTGGAATTTGCAATGAATTAGTAAATGAAACTAATTTAAAATAGTGATATAATCAGTTGTGAATGAAAGATAATTGATAAAATTCAACATCCAGAAGGTAAATTGAATCCAAATAGAATTAAAAGAGTAAATTGAATTCAAATGAAATCGAAAATATAAGTTTGAATGAAAAAGGATATATAACTTCAATAGTGAAGTAAAGATGGTATAAGAAGTAAGTACTCAAACTTTTGTAATGGAATGTGCAAAATGATTTTTGAATGTAGAAACTGGATATGGTTGTTAAATAGCATATAGGTATTATAAAGGGATTGGGGTTTTGATTTTGAAGATATAATTTAATTTGCTCGTAAAGGTATGTATTTAAATTTCAGTATGAAATTTGATGATTTTCTTGTCTAGCTACTTGGCATTTTGTTTTCTTTTGAAATCTGGAGGCCCGTGGTGGCATTTTGTAGTTGTACCGAGCTAGCCGCGCAAAGGAGACGTTGGTGAAATTTTTCGAAAATTTAGGGGGTTAGAAAATTTTGTAGAAATTTTGATAATTTAAAATTTGAATTGTTAAAAAAAAACCATGTTGTTTGGAACTTTTGATTGAATTTGGAAAGTTAGTTGAAGAAATGATGGGTCTTAAATAAAAAAATTGTTTTGGGCAATATGATAAAACTATTTGATTTTGGAAAGATAGTGAATGGGTTAAGGATCATTCTTCTTAACTAGTAATTTCGGGACGAAATTCTTTTAAGGGGGAAGGATGTAATGAATAAGAAATTTTGACATTTGAAATTGAGATATTTGAGTGAATTTTAATATTTAGAGGTTGATTTAACTTGAATTCCAAATATTAGAATGAATTTGGAAATTAAATTATTTAATTTAACCTATTGAAGTTGGTAAAAAAAAATCGAATCTTCAGTTTTAAGCTGTAAAAAATATATTTTGCATCGAAAATTTATATTGATGATACTGAAGATAGTAGAAGCTTCAGAGTAGAATTTGAAACTGTTTTATTCAGTTTTGAAATTATATAGTTTAAATTTATATTTAAAAAAAATAGCTTTCTAAGTCACAGTCTCGGAATTCGACGAAACCAGTTCCATTGGATCCCTAATAGTTTTTTATTATCGGATTTTAATTTTTGTAGCATTCGGAGTGATCGTTCGGCCGTACGATAAGCAAACGCGTTGAAACTTAAATTGAAATTTAGTGTTTTAACTGGTCCAAAAAGCTATTTTCTCCATACGATCGAATTTGGCCTCGGAACCTTTTCCATTGCGTTTGGAATAGGCGTATAACATTATGAACGTGTAACGATCCAGAATTTTTGTAATTGGAATATTTAATTAATTTTTAATATTCAGAGGTTAATTATCAACTTGAATTTCAAATATCAATATTTATTGGATAATTAATTGTAAAATTTAATTATCGAAATTGAGAAATTTATTGAATCTGAAATTTTAAGCCGGTTAAAAATAATTTGAAGACTTGTAAAATTCGTGTTAACAATACGGAAGGTGAAAGAATTTTTTTTAATGGAATTTCAAAGTGTTTTGTTCAGTTTTAAAAATATATCGTTTAAATTGAATTTAAAAATAATCTTTCGAGGCACAGTCTCGGAATTTAACGAAACCAGTTCCATTGGGTCCGTAATATTTTATTATTATCGGATTCCAAATTTCGTAGCTTTCGGAGCTATCGTGGGATCGTACGGAATATAAAGGGCTAAACGGAAATAAATCGATTTAATTTGTATATAGATTTTTATATCAAGTCAACTTCAGTTTAGCTTCCTCTACACGCCCCTTCTCTTCTATATGTCCAGCGAAGCTTCTTTTTTTTCTGAAAAGAAATCAAAGCCGGTAAACAAAAAAATAAATAATACGAAGGGAAAAAGGGAATTCAATAAAACAAAGAGGGGAATGGCATCCTCTTCAAATCTTCTCGTTCGAAAACGATAAATTAAATGAATCACGCCCTCAACAAAAATCGAGTTCGAGCTTCGGCTGTGGAGAAGTTGCAAGTTCGATTTAGGGTTTCAAGCGAGCGACTCGCGTTAGGGTTCGCGAGATTCTTGGCAACCGATGGAGGAGCGGCTCGTATTTCGAGCACGTGATGATGCTTGCGAGTTGTGGGAGGCGGGTCGGCATCGCGACTCGAACCCTAGGTGTTCTGAGGCGTTGCGAAAGGGAGCAGTAGAGGGCGAGCAACCGAAGTAGCCGTCGCCGTAAATCGAAAAGCGAAGTTACTAGAGGGTGGACCGAGTGTTCAGAAGCGTGTGAGGAGGTCGCGATGGCGGCGGCAAAGTGGAAGCTTGGCAGTCGAGATCTCTTGGGAATAGATGCATTAAGGTATTAAGCTGTGTTGATTTCTTTCTTTATATACATACAGTTCAAAAAAACAAAAAGAGTTAAACATTTATAAACATAGGTAATATATATGCAGTAAATAAAACCATTTCCATTTTTAATCTAATATATAGGATGGGAAAAATTATAAACTGACAGAAGGAAAATAATAATAATAATAATAATAATAAACTGTAAGTGTATATATGTGTATACAATTGTTTATTTTAAATGTAATAATATATATTCAGTAAAAGAAGAATATTATACAACATATAGATGAAAAGGTAAAAATAGATTTTTAAAACCCTATATAGTTTATTTTGAAATTTAATAAATATACATACACATTTTTATTCACTAGCTTATTTTAAAATAAGTTATTTAAGTAATTAACTTGTTAGTAAACTTATTTAATTATTTATTTAGTAAAGATTTTTTTTAGGGGAAATTTATTAGTTAAATTAAAGTGATTAGTTAATTAAATTTATTAAAGTGAAAAGTGATTGTCCGGTTTGTTTCAAAAGAATAATAATAATAAGCCATAAATGTTTATTCAAGGTCTAAAATCAGGAGAAGATAGCTGGTCTGAATTGGATTGCAAATTAAAAGGGCAAAGGTGAGTTAATCTCACTCAGTTAAATTTAAATTTAAATGATTGAATTTAAATAATTGTTTGAATGGATGAATTGATTGGTGTGATATAGTATGATATTTTGGAATTGGCATATTATATGGTGCTAACATTTGTGGATGCAGGGAAAACAGGTTGGAGGGATCCAACTGGACCCCTCACATTTATTTAAATCATTCAATATTCTCTGTTGTGATTATTTGATATCTTATGATGAGTTATATTGGGATATTGAATGTTATGGTTCGATTGGATATTTGGGTATAATGAACTACTAAATTATATGAATTGGATTGTTGAAAAGAAATTAAAAAGAAGTAAATTTGTAATCGAAATAATTATAGAAAGTTTGAATAAATTAAGAATGAATTGGAGAGAAATAGAAGTAATATGAAAATAATACTAAATAACTTCGAGTATGAAGAGAAATGGAATTTTGAATAAAATGAAATGGATGAATTGTAAACTTAAGTTATATCAATTAAAGAAATAAAGAATTATTTAAAATTTAAAGTTTAAATTGATTTAAAGGAACGAAGAAGTAATTGAGAAATCTAAAAATTGGAATCAGGAAATGAGATCTGAAATTAATAGATTCTGAATTTAGAGGGAATAAATTGGGAATCACTTTGGAAAATTGATTTAAGTGATTGAAGTTGGGATTTTCCTCTGGATAACCAAGTACATTTTTAAAGTAAATTCTTAAAATAAATTTAAAGGTTTTAAAGTTGTTGTAAAATGTAACAACCCGATATTTTCAGCCATTCGCATCCGCACATGTCGGACTTGAATTGCTCAAAATACCGCATTGTAAATAAATTTGGAGCAAATGAAATACAAATCACAGAATCACAGACACAGAACAAACAGAATACCTCGCAGCGGAATATAAAATACATAGTAGTTCATGAAGCTACTATGGCAGAGTCTCAAACTAAATACATAATACAGTCTGAAAACAACATAATAGAAATCCCAAATACATAGAAGTTCACTAATACATGAGATAAACTACAATAGCTGAAACTGAAAGTAGGTATAAATGTAGATAAGCAGAAACTCCAGCAAAGACCAGCTCCAGAAAGAGAATCCAAAGTTGTGAATACTCAGGCTGACCTGAGCGTAAAGTAAAACACAAAACACTCGAGTCAGGACAATATATACTTATATAATGTAAACTAACTCAAGTGAACTGTAGTAGAAATGCACAATAACTTAAAGGATGTTTGGGATCGCCCATCCTTTAAGAATCAGTTAAACTATAAATTTTACATCCCGTGGTTAAAATTTCAAAATGGTATTTTATACTTCAAACTCAAATATCATTTCAAAATTCAATATCATTCAAAATCCATTTCAAAATATCAAAAATATAATATCTTCCAAACCACATTCATTTTTATTTAATTTAAATACCATTACAAAACACATTTCAAAATAGTTTATATTTCAAAACAAATTACTTCATTTTAAATCATAAAAATGAAGTTATTATATTTAATAATTAAATTATTAAATTTACAAAATTTTAGTCTTTCAAAATTCATTTATCCACTTAATTTATTAAAACAGATGAAAATTCAACTTTCGCAGCATTTAGAAATTGCTACGGAAAGTTACATTCAAAACAGTTCAATTTAATAAAAGATAGAATTTAAAAAGGTTGTAATAGGGTTACATTAGTTTCAAATAAAACTTAGTTAAATTCAATAATTATAGCATTTACAAAAATGCTATAATAACCTTTAATTAAACTTAGCCATTTGGTTCATTGTTATCAACTATAGCATTTACAAATGCTGTATCATCATTTACATTAGAATTAATAGCATTTCAGAAATGCAGTTAATTAACTTCAAATATTCAATATAATTTTACAAACAATTATATTTTTATTTAAATCATTATTAGCTTATAAAATCATATAATTTCACTTTTAAAACAGTCATTCAAATACCCTTATATTCATGATTTTATAAAGTTAAATCTCCATTCAAAAATCAAAATTTAATAATAATTCACTTATTAAATTCCAACATTAAATTTTAAATTCATTAAATTAAATTTAACTTAACATTTAAGTTTAAAATTTTCAAATATAACTTAATTTCATTTTTATTTACTTAACTTAAAATTCACTTTTAAGCCAAATTCACAAATTTTCAATTTTAGTTATATTTCCAAATTTCAACCTAAATATTCATTCATTTCACATTTTAACTTTATTCAAAAATCATTGATATATTATAAAATCATTTTTATATTCATTTAATTCAAAATATCATAAATTTATCATATTTTCATATTTAATTTAAATTCCATTTATCACCAAATTCTAGTTTCCAAAATAACTTACATTTTAGATTTTCTAACTTTACCATTTATTTATTTCACTTATAAATTTTCAGAAAATCAATAATGATTTACAAAAATCATTTTTAATCAAAATTTAAATCGAAATATTATAATATTTACATTTCTAAAAAAAATTAAAATTTTTTAGAAAAACATATTTTAACAACGGGTCTGTATTTTATTTTCTAGCCTAGGTAAAGTGATACGGGTAATATATCATTTCAACCCGTAATTTACAAAGAAAGCCCGGGTTTGATCATTTCAAACCCGCAATCCCAAGTAAAAGAAAATAATTGAAAATCATTCAGGCCTAACATTTCAGCCCATAATGATTTTCTCTTATTCTAAAGTCCGTTCGGGTATGTATCATTTCAACCCATAGTGATTCTAATCTAAAGGGAACTTGCAGTGTGATAAACTGATGAAAATAACCGAATATCATGAAATAACAGTAACATATGGTATAACAAGTGTAAATATAGGTGTGAACTTCATATGAATATAATATAGCAGTTATAACAGGATGATATGCATTTACAGATTCAGGTGATGTCAGTTTATCAATATATAAGTACATATTAGTCTGGTGAGATTTACACAATGTTTTGAGCTGATGACACAACGACGAATTGCACAACGGGATCTACACAAGCATCAAAAGCATGATACATATATGAAATGGAGGAGCCAAGGATTAATTCCCTTGAATACAAATCAAACAAACAATATAACAATTATAAGGTTTCAGACCAAAAATACGATAAACGATGCTAGAAATTAAGGAACAACAATTAATCAAACACTTGCACTTACTTCCACCATCACTATGCTCAACCTATAGGGTGATAAGGTACTTCCATGGGGTGTATTTGGTCAGGTATGGGTCATATATGGTCGGCCTTGCAAGGGTAGTGAAGGTATGGAAGTTGCTATGTATGAAAATACAAGTACAAGGCAAACAAGTGGATTTTTGTGCAATTTCAAGCATCGGGCAAGGTTACAAATGGCATGGCCAGACTTGCTGGAGGCTAGAAGATGGTGTGGCAGTGGTTTTGGTTCATGTATGAGCTGGAGAAGGTGGTGCAAAGGGCGGCTAAGGGTGTGGTGAAGTGGTGGAAGTTACAAGGTGTGAATACAAAGGGTTTAAGGCAAATAAGTGGCTTTTGTGCAACCATGGCTCAACCAAAGGACCATTGGGCTCGGCCCCTACAAGGTGAAGGTCAGGTGGGGTCTGGAGTGTCGGCCGAAGGTGGTGGAGGGACTGGTGATGGCGGCCAAGGAGGTGGTTTAGGTGAAAAATGAAGGGTATGTGCATAAATGGTTCGGCTAGGCTGAACAAGTGGAGTGTTTGCATAAACTTTAGTGGATATAGTCATAGATGACCATGGCATGGCTTGGTCATTGGGCTGGAGGAGATGGTGACCTGATGTGGTGATAGTGGAGGCAGCTATGGTGGTGGAGGAGCAAGGCCGAACCTATGATGAAGAAGAACAAGTGTAAAAACCATGAATTCAAGCATAAACAAATGGAAAAAGGAAATAAAGTTTACCAAACTTTCTTCAAAAGCTATGGCCGAATTTTTTTGAGGAAATGAGAGAAAAATGAAGTAAGTGAATGAGAAATGAGGGTGGCAGCTGAAATAATGAAGAGATATGGCCATTTGAGTGAAAAGAAACGTTAAAATGTGAAAAGGTGGGAAAATCAAAAGGCATAAGAAACAAAAGGTCACAAACCCTTTCAATTTACCTTTTATTATTTATATAAATTTATGTAGCTGAAATAATAATAATATCAGATAATATTTCGAAATTTTCAACCAATATAAAAATATATATGATATTTATCAATTATGTAAAGTAAAATTAAGGAAAATAGCTAAAACAGTGAACTAGACTAGCAAAATTTGAAGTTAAATGAAATAATTTTTAGAAAAGTCATATAAGCTTGTAAAGTATTTTTAAACAAAAATAATAACATAAAATACAAATATATTCACAAAATAAATATTTAAAATTTAATTTAAATATAAAATTATAATGTAGAAAATAGCAGAAAATGGGAAAACAGCCCTTAAAAATAGGAAATCAACACAGTAATTTTTAGAAAAATTCTATTATTATTTTAAAAATATTTAGAGATGAATTTTCAAAAATAAAAAAAATTTAAAATAAAATAAAGAAATTTAAAAATGAAGAAAATGGCAGAAAATTAGAAAACAGCCTTTAAAAATAGGAAATAAATACGGTAAATTTTGGAAAAATTATATTATCATTTTAAAAATGTTTAGAAATGATATCACACAAATAAAAAAAATTTAAAATAATTTCAAAATGAAATAAAGTCAAATTTAAATATATATAAAAATCTAGGGTTGTTACACTCTCCCTCACTCAAATCTTTTCGTCCTCGAAAAGGAAGGAAGTGGAGAAACAACTAGAAAGAGAAATAGGTTGGAAGACATTCGAAAGAAGGTAGGGAGAAAGTAGCTAGGAGGGAAAGCAGGTTGAAAGATAAGGATGAACCATTATTTAAACCATTATACATTTCAATTAAAATTTCATAATATTTTAAACATTTTATAATATGATGAATAGTCATTTGATTCAAATCTGATGGTTCAAAGTAAACAATATTTAAAACATTTTAAATTTTTAGAAGGGAAAATAACTGATCAAAATATTCTTTATATAGTACTTTATCAAAATACGTTTATCAAAATACTTTTATAACTCGATGTCTTAACAAGTTTATCCTCGTTCCTGTAGATTCTGGTAGTGCGTTGATCAGGCGCAAAGCTAGACTTCTCCAGGTACTTAGTAGACTTGTTTCAACACCCAATGAAAATACTAGAAAACTCTTTTTAAAAAAAACAGATATGGAAAGTACAATCCAAACAAATCAACCAAACCGAAGCAGTTGTCTAACCATGGATCGTAGATACACAATGGTTACGCCTGGATCCCCCAGGAAACAATCCGTATCCGTAAGCTTTCTCAGCCCTGCGAGTTATGCCATGATGACGAGTAGAATGCAGGATACACAATGGTTACGCCTGGATCCCCCAGGAAACAATCCGTACCCCTAGGCAAGACTCAGCCAGACACTTGCGCTACTCTTCGCGACCTACACAGATTGCAGGATACACAATGGTTACGCCTGGATCCCCCAGGAAACATTCCGTACCCCTAGGCAAGACTCAGCCAGGCAGTTGCGCTATGTAGTCGCGATCATAAGACCACGGGGATCGCCGTGGAATTCGATGGACACTCGAGTATCATATCCGGAAAACCCAAATCAAAGAGAGATAATAATATCGATAGAATGAATCCACAGTGTGGCCACAAAGCGGATATCAAGCAGAAGGCACTTTCAATATCTTTACTTCGAAAATATGTATCATATAGTACCTTTCAAAATCACTTTCAAATATCATACTTATATAAAGTCCATTTTATATAAGATTTCATTTCAAATCAAATACTTTTCAAAATACTAGCATATCAAATCACACTTATATAAATTTCGATTATATAAGATTTCATTTTTTCAAAATTGAGTACCTTTTCAAATCAACAGTTCTCAAATCAATAGTTTACTTATACAAATCATTTTTATATAAGTTCGATAGCTCCCAAATCAAGTATTAAATAAAACAGGTTCTAAATTTTAATTCATTTCAATAGTATTTCAGTTTAAAAATCATATATGATTTCACCAAATCATTTCTTTCAAGTTATACATATTCAGTTTCAAAATTTCTTAAAACAATAGGTTTAGAAAATAATCCAAATTTCCAAATCAACAAAATTTAAGTCAAATAAATCCATTTCCATTTCAAACATGTGTTCACTTCAAAAGTCATAATACTTTCAAAGTTATGAATCTTTCGAAACTAAAATACTTGAAATCATTACACTTTAAAATCATAACATTTAGACATCATGCATTTGAATCATAAAACATGCCCTTAATTCTTTTCATTTCAATTTTATTCAATTAAACCAAAATCTAAAATTTCCAATTTTAATTCAATTCAAACCATCAGTTTCAATTTACTTTTCCAACAAAACCATTTCAAATATTATCAATTTCAAATACAGATTTGATTTACAAAATAAACTATTAAATCTTAAATATGTTTCAAGGCTTAAATATACCATATTTCAAAACTAATTTCATAATTTCATATATCTCAAATTTTACTTCATTATTACTTACATATGTCATTATTTCGCAACATTACATTCGATCGCTCGCTTGATCACACAAGTTCGCTTTCGAACTAGTATTGTCCATTCGACTTCCCTAATGCGGACTTCGATATGGTTTCTTGACTAGAAGCCATCAGTCTCCTTGCATAGCCATATACTATGATAGAGAATTCTAGAATCAAGCCCAAAATCCGTATCAAATGTTCGCCATCAAGAATCAAATGAAAAATCCTAACATGAAATGGTGTAATTCACCTCGAACTTGTGTACTCAAACTTTGATCAAATTAATTATGCGAATAAAACAACGTACGTACAACTTATGTATCTATTCCAACTTGTTAAATAAATAGTTTTATAAAGATGTTACTAAGTTAAAACATTTAAAACCAAAATTTTCTCAAACATTTGAAGACTAATTTTTATCCAAAACATTTCAAAACTAAATTTCATATTAGTATAATTCAAAATTGTCTTATTTATTTACTTAACAAAACAGTTTCAACTTATAAAAAACCATATTGTTTCATACTTGAAACATACAAACTAAACTTATATTCTTTATCAAATACCTTATACCTTTCAAAAAAAATTTAGCTTTGAAAAAATTAACCTTGATTTGGAAGTGCTCGAATCTTAAAATAGTCGAAGAAGTCATATTTTCAATCCAAGAGTTGAAAATCAACACTAAATCAGTAAATCAATTTCAAAAGTTAGGTTTCAAAATCTGAAACTCGAGAACTGAACGCCGGCTTACTTTAAATCTTTTCAAATATATATATATACGGATCTATCTTTCGAATATCAAACCATACTTTGAAATCTGAAATCAAAATTGGTTTCAAAAAATCACTCGCAGAGCAAAGCTACTAGAGTGGCCTCTCTCTCACTCAGAAACTCAAAAATCAATGTCGATGATGCATGCATTCATCACCGAAATTATTTTCCAACGACATAAGTGAGTTCTGGACTTCAATTAACTTTGAAAAACTTCTTTGAAATTCCTTCGAAATCATTGAAATTCATTCGAATACATTTGAAACATTTCTTATTTGAAATATATATATATATATATATCTTTAAATCATATTACTATATATATTTTCCAAAATCTTAAAGCCGATTTCAAAATACCGGAATTCGATTCCTTGAAATTCAAATTCAAAACCCTTCAGTTATAAATCATTTTTGTATAAATCAAGTTCTTATAAAATTTTCAAAATTTCAAATTCTTTTGAAATTTCAAATTTTCATTTTTGAAAGGTATATAATCCTTATCGAAAACATTTCACTTTTATATATAAAATTATGGCCATCCTTAATAATTTCGATGTATGCACAATTTCAAAATACAACCAAACACAAATTTCCAAAGGATGATTCAAGGATAGATTTCAAACAAACAGAAATTCAAAGTTATAGGACTCTAATCAAATAGAATTCATGTTCGAAGATAAGTTCGAACGAAGATGAGATAATTTAATTACAAATAGAAAATGGATAAGCCTATATAAATCGCGGCCGACCTTAATCGGTCAACCGTGACTTCAGGAATATAACCAACGCGGAAATCTAAGGTAAATCGACATTCGACCGCCAGAGATAGAATCCGAGTAGAGCAGGAGATAGATAGCATCATAAAGGATACAGAAATCTTTGGTGAATCAATGCTAATTGTAAAGGAGTTTTACCCCTTTACAAATCATTCAAAGATTTACGGAATCATCGCTCTTTAGAGAGGTCATTCCAAAGTAGAGTTACAAATGCTCCAATATTAAAAGGAAAAATGGGGAAAACAAGACTGGATTCCAGAACAAGTGGGAGTGATCCAAAGTTCAAGGAATCCTAGTCGATAAGAATCTTAACCAAAAGATTTCTAACAAGGTGGATAACGATAAGATGAAGTTTAGAAAATCTTGATTTCGAAATAAGAACATTTTTATACCAAAATAGTCTTTGAAAAATCTTTTAAAAATCTTTTTAAAAATCATTTTATACTTCGAAAATACGTTCTCTCACAAAGAAAGGATCCTGAGATTGATTTCACTCATTCTAGGGTATTTCTACCCTATCTCTAATGAGTTTTTGCTCCGCAGGCTAAGGTTTGCCTAAAACCAAAGCTCCGATACCAACTGTAACAACCCGATATTTTCAGCCATTCGCATCCGCACATGTCGGACTTGAATTGCTCAAAATACCGCATTGTAAATAAATTTGGAGCAAATGAAATACAAATCACAGAATCACAGACACAGAACAAACAGAATACCTCGCAGCGGAATATAAAATACATAGTAGTTCATGAAGCTACTATGGCAGAGTCTCAAACTAAATACATAATACAGTCTGAAAACAACATAATAGAAATCCCAAATACATAGAAGTTCACTAATACATGAGATAAACTACAATAGCTGAAACTGAAAGTAGGTATAAATGTAGATAAGCAGAAACTCCAGCAAAGACCAGCTCTAGAAAGAGAATCCAAAGCTGTGAATACTCAGGCTGACCCGAGCGTAAAGTAAAACACAAAACACTCGAGTCAGGACAATATATACTTATATAATGTAAACTAACTCAAGTGAACTGTAGTAGAAATGCACAATAACTTAAAGGATGTTTGGGATCGCCCATCCTTTAAGAATCAGTTAAACTATAAATTTTACATCCCGTGGTTAAAATTTCAAAATGGTATTTTATACTTCAAACTCAAATATCATTTCAAAATTCAATATCATTCAAAATCCATTTCAAAATATCAAAAATATAATATCTTCCAAACCACATTCATTTTTATTTAATTTAAATACCATTACAAAACACATTTCAAAATAGTTTATATTTCAAAACAAATTACTTCATTTTAATTCATAAAAATGAAGTTATTATATTTAATAATTAAATTATTAAATTTACAAAATTTTAGTCTTTCAAAATTCATTTATCCACTTAATTTATTAAAACAGATGAAAATTCAACTTTCGCAGCATTTAGAAATTGCTACGGAAAGTTACATTCAAAACAGTTCAATTTAATAAAAGATAGAATTTAAAAAGGTTGTAATAGGGTTACATTAGTTTCAAATAAAACTTAGTTAAATTCAATAATTATAGCATTTACAAAAATGCTATAATAACCTTTAATTAAACTTAGCCATTTGGTTCATTATTATCAACTATAGCATTTACAAATGCTGTATTATCATTTACATTAGAATTAATAGCATTTCAGAAATGCAGTTAATTAACTTCAAATATTCAATATAATTTTACAAACAATTATATTTTTATTTAAATCATTATTAGCTTATAAAATCGTATAATTTCACTTTTAAAACAGTCATTCAAATACCCTTATATTCATGATTTTATAAAGTTAAATCTCCATTCAAAAATCAAAATTTAATAATAATTCACTTATTAAATTCCAATATTAAATTTTAAATTCATTAAATTAAATTTAACTTAACATTTAAGTTTAAAATTTTCAAATATAAATTAATTTCATTTTTATTTACTTAACTTAAAATTCACTTTTAAGCCAAATTCACAAATTTTCAATTTTAGTTATATTTCCAAATTTCAACCTAAATATTCATTCATTTCACATTTTAACTTTATTCAAAAATCATTGATATATTATAAAATCATTTTTAAATTCATTTAATTCAAAATATCATAAATTTATCATATTTTCATATTTAATTTAAATTCCATTTATCACCAAATTCTAGTTTCCAAAATAACTTACATTTTAGATTTTCTAACTTTACCATTTATTTATTTCACTTATAAATTTTCAGAAAATCAATAATGATTTACAAAAATCATTTTTAATCAAAATTTAAATCAAAATATTATAATATTTACATTTCTAAAAAAAATTAAATTTTTTTAGAAAAACATATTTTAACAATGGGTCTGTATTTCATTTTCTAGCCTAGGTAAAGTGATACGGGTAATATATCATTTCAACCCGTAATTTACAAAGAAAGCCCGAGTTTGATCATTTCAAACCCGCAATCCCAAGTAAAAGAAAATAATTGAAAATCATTCAGGCCTATCATTTCAGCCCATAATGATTTTCTCCTATTCTAAAGTCCGTTCGGGTATGTATCATTTCAACCCATAGTGATTCTAATCTATAGGGAACTTGCAGTGTGATAAACTGATGAAAATAACCGAATAGCATGAAATAACAGTAACATATGGTATAACAAGTGTAAATATAGGTGTGAACTTCATATGAATATAATATAGCAGTTATAACAGGATGATATGCATTTACAGATTCAGGTGATGTCAGTTTATCACTATATAAGTACATATTAGTCTGGTGAGATTTACTCACTGTTTTGAGTTGATAACACAACGACGAATTGCACAACGGGATCTACACAAGCACCAAAAGCACGATACATATATGAAATGGAGGAGCCAAGGATTAATTCCCTTGAATACAAATCAAACAAACAATATAACAATTATAAGGTTTCAGACCAAAAATACGATAAACGATGCTAGAAATTAAGGAACAACAATTAATCAAACACTTGCACTTGCTTCCACCATCACTATTCTCAGCCTATAGGGTGATAAGGTACTGCCATGGGGTGTATTTGGTCAGGTATGGGTCATATATGGTCGGCCTAGCAAGGGTAGTGAAGGTATGGAAGTTGCTATGTATGAAAATACAAGTACAAGGCAAACAAGTGGATTTTTGTGCAATTTCAAGCATCGGGCAAGGTTACCAATGGCATGGCCAGACTTGCTGGAGGCTAGGAGATGGTGTGGCAGTGGTTTTGGTTCAGGTATGAGCTGGAGAAGGTGGTGCAAAGGGGGGCTAAGCGTGTGGTGAAGTGGTGGAAGTTACAAGGTGTGAATACAAAGGGTTTAAGGCAAATAAGTGGCTTTTGTGCAACCATGGCTCAACCAAAGGACCATTGGGATCGGCCCCTACAAGGTGAAGGTCAGGTAAGGTCTGGAGTGTCGGCCAAAGATGGTGGAGGGACTGGTGATGGCGGCCAAGGAGGTGGTTTAGGTGAAAAATGAAGGGTATGTGCATAAATGGTTCGGCTAGGCTGAACAAGTGGAGTGTTTGCATAAACTTTGGTGGATCTAGTCATAGATGACCACGGAATGGCTTGGTCAGTGGGCTGGAGGAGATGGTGACCTGATGTGGTGATGGTGGAGGCGGCTATGGTGGTGGAGGAGCAAGGCCGAACCTATGATGAAGAAGAACAAGTGTAAAAACCATGAATTCAAGCATAAACAAATGGAAAAAGGAAATAAAGTTTACCAAACTTTCTTCAAAAGCTATGGCCGAAATTTTTTGAGGAAATGAGAGAAAAAATGAAGTAAGTGAATGAGAAATGAGGGTGGCAGCTGAAAGAATGAAGAGATATGGCCAATTGAGTGAAAAGAAACGTTAAAATGTGAAAAGGTGGGAAAATCAAAAGGCATAGGAAACAAAAGGTCACAAACCCTTTCAATTTACCTTTTATTATTTATATAAATTTATGTAGCTGAAATAATAATAATATCAGATAATATTTCGAAATTTTCAACCAATATACAAATATATATAATATTTATCAATTATGTAAAGTAAAATTAAGGAAAATAGTTAAAACAGTGAACTAGACTAGCAAAATTTGAAGTTAAATGAAATAATTTTTAGAAAATTCATATAAGCTTGTAAAGTATTTTTAAACATAAATAATAACATAAAATACAAATATATTCACAAAATAAATATTTAAAATTTAATTTAAATATAAAATTATAATGCAGAAAATAGCAGAAAATGGGAAAACAGCCCTTAAAAATAGGAAATCAACACAGTAATTTTTAGAAAAATTCTATTATTATTTTAAAAATATTTAGAGATGAATTTTCACAAATAAAACAAATTTAAAATAAAATAAAGAAATTTAAAAATGAAGAAAATGGCAGAAAAATTAGAAAACAGCCTTTAAAAATCGGAAATAAATACGGTAAATTTTGGAAAAATTATATTATCATTTTTAAAATGTTTAGAAATGATATCACACAAATAAAAAAAAATTAAAATAATTGAAAAATGAAATAAAGTCAAATTTAAATATACATAAAAATCTAGGGTTGTTACATAAAAAAAGAAACAAGTTTTAGAAAATTTATTATTTCTAATCTTTAAATTCAATAGTAAGTATTTTCCTAAATTTATTATAGTAGTAATTACTTAAAAAGTGACCTAGTATTTTGTTTTCAAAAGTGAAAATCTAGTTTTATATTCTATTAAGTAACTTCATTTTCAAATACTCATATAGTATGTATTTTTACAAAATATTGAAGTAATTTAACTTAAATGTTTAAAGGTATATTTTCAAAGTAAAGTGTTTTAAATTATTTTAAAAATCTATTTTTGTGCTTGGTGATTTCAGAGAAAATATAAAATATTTGGAAAAGTTTATTCTGAGAAGAACGATGTTTTGAAACTGTTTTCAAAGGATTGAAATATATATTATGAAGATATTTTTGAGATTAATAAATAATTTGGAAAATTATTTATTGGTTGATGGTTGTTTGTGAATATTAATTGATAGTTAAATCACCGACTATTAATATTGGACAAATGCGTTGATCGTTTCGAAGAGACCGGGATTGAGATTTATTTCTCGGAAACCACTTCGATCCAGTTTGTACGTTTCGTGCGAAAAACGTGTACGGAGTCGAAGATGGAGCAGTGAAGTGCAAGGGCTAGTCGCTACTAATCATGAGGATATTTCCAAAATGGATGTAGTAGTAATAGTGCCTTCGGTTCCGTTCGAACCCGGGACGGACTTGTATGGACGAATGCTTGCGAAACATCGTCAGGTGGACGATGGACATTCTAAGTGAAAACGTTCTAAAGGTAACGCTTAGCCTCAAGCCTCATCAACCGGGAATGACTGAAAATCAGGGGATATGCAGCAAGGTTAGATGGGTCATACCCAAGCAGGACAAGATATTTCCCCTGTCTAGATGTCCCTTTATTATTTCGGCTTAGTGGGTGGTTGGTCGCGCCAACCACGGGGTTTATCTTGTTCGGGACTGTTCAGTAAGGAATGGTTCCGGCCTTACGTTGCAGGGGATGAAGGGAGTAATCCTCGGTACGGTGATCTAGGCCCCGTACTGTAGCAGGTGGTACCCCAGTGCCTAGTCATTGTTGGAAATCCATTCTCCCTACGAGCATTGTACGAGTTTTGTTTGTATTACCCACTCTGTGGCTAGTAGCTGGAATTTAATCATGTAACAATTTCGGCTATTTTATAAGTATTTGTATATAGACCCTATTATAATATCAGAGGATTTCTATAAAAATTGTTTTAGCTATCGTAAGGTAAAAACCCGACATGTTTATTTGTGGCGTGGTCTTACGAGATGCTTTTGTTTTCGAAGGGATTTTTGAAACTTTAATAATTAATTGAGTGTGATTTTCTCACGCTGGTATTCCAGACTGACTCGGGTGTTATTTAACTATAATGCTCGGGTCAGACCGAGTATTATAGGATACGGGATATGATGCTGTGGAGCTCAGGAGACGAGCTGGATGACAATACGTAGTTACGTACTTGTTTATATATATTCCGCTGTATTGAGTAGCTGTGTATCCAGTTGTATGTAATTGATATTGTGTGTACTCTGATGATGTACTCGGGTAATGTATATATAAACAGATATAGTTTTGATTTGTGTAAAGATCTGTTAATATATATTATATTTTATTCCGCTGCGATGGTAAGATTCTGATGTTGTTTTTATTTTCTCTTATTCTACCTCTTCTTCTTTAACCAAAATGGTTCGTATTTCTGTACAACTTGAGTTGTTATGTGTAGAATAGTGTGACTCAAGGGGTACAGATTTGCTACAATACAGCGTGATAGGGGGTTCTCGCTTTGCGTTAGGTGGCGAACGGGAGACTCTTACCCCTACATGCCCCCGGGGATAGTATAAGGTCTTGCGGGGTTGGTTGCGACTCGAGAGGGTGGCCGTAAAAGCAAATTCGAGGTATCACTGTGAGCCA
The DNA here is from genome assembly GCA_030765085.1 of Allium cepa. Classification (NCBI taxonomy): domain Eukaryota; kingdom Viridiplantae; phylum Streptophyta; class Magnoliopsida; order Asparagales; family Amaryllidaceae; genus Allium; species Allium cepa. Next base: position 729,256,162 of record CM060932.1, on the reverse strand, counting down.
CAACGGGGCTGGGATGGTTGAAAAGCCTACCGGTCATGAGCCGTTGCTGATGGTTGAAAAGCCTAGGACGTTACACTTGGTATCAGAGCTTAGGTTGGTGATAACCTTGGCTCTGGTGGGAGTTACTCATAGAATAGAGTCCATAGTACTTTAGGATGAGTTTGAGAGTATTAATAGTATGAGTGCGTATTTGTTAGTGAATAAAAATTTGTTTTATATTGTGTTGATTTATCGGTTGAGTGTTTATGGATTCTGGTCGATATATGGGACGCCATGTTATCGATAAGGATTTCTAAACTCTTAAACAAGATAAACCGACACAGTATTGTTTTAAATAGGGTAAATGGAATAATTTTACCCAAATTATTTTTGTATATATAAAGGAAATAATTTTCTTAAATCATTATAGTATAATGGATGCTTGGTCGATAGAAGTGATAATATTTAATTATTATCATTGTGGAATGAGAATTGAATAAGAAATTGAAATAATAACCGAGAATTAAAGAATAAATTAATAAATAATTGGAATTTGTAAATGTGATTTATAATTGACTAAGGAATTGAAACCATAATTTAAAAACTAAGATATAAATTCATATAGAAATGAAATTGGTAAGTATAAATTATAGATGTGAAATATAGTGTGATTAATTATTAAAATAAGATAAAATTCCAAAGTAATGTTTGAATATAAATTTAAAAAATTTGGAATTTGGGAAACAAATTGGAAATTTAAATTTCCTTTGTATTTGAAAATGTTTTTGGAAGTTCTTGAGTAATGTGTTGGATAGATTTCAGATTTGGAGTTTTGGGAAAAATTTTGAGTTGGATTTGAATTCTGGAGAAATTGGAATTTTTGAAAGGGATTTTAGAAAGAGAATTAAAGCATTGTACTCTTTTGGACGCTAGAAAATAACTTCGGTGATGACTGCGGCATCATCGATGTTCATTTTCGAGTTTCCAGAAGAGAAATTGCTACCAAATTATTTTGAATTGAAATTGTTTGCAAATGATAGTTTTGGTTTAGAAATGCAAGGAATTTTGGATATATGTGATTTCAAAGGAAATTTTGAAATGTTGAAAGATTGTTTAAACTCTGGAATCTTAATTAAAAAGGGTGATGGCATATATTGGGGTTGATAACTTGAAAATTTGTATATGAAATAAAATTCAACTTTGTAAATAAGTAAAGAAAAGCTGAATACTGGAATTTAAGATTGAATTGTGTGAAGTTATGTGGAATGGGGAAATTAGTCGGGATGGACTAAAAATAAAAATGTATTGGTTGAAAATGAATTTGGAAATGAATAAATGGATCAACTATTGTACTTATAAAGTGAAGTTGATATTAATAAGAAGAAATTTGAAAATTGTAATCCGGGGTTAAAATTTAACTTAAGTGAATGAAAGTGAAGAAAATATATTTGAATTTAACTTGAAATAAGTTATATTAAAAATGAAATTGAAATTGAATTAATTTGGATTGAAATAAATTCAGCTGAGTATAGATAATAATTAAATAGAATAAAATTCTTATTTAACTAAATAAATAAATATAAACTAAGTATTGAATTGGAATAATAAGTTTCGGGGGCTTATAAAAGAATTGAAGAGCATAGAAATAATAAAAATATATATAAATCCAAACTTGGGATATAAAATAAGATTGAACCTAAGGAAGTCAAGAATGAGATTATAAATTGGAAATCTTGTTGAATGAAAAATGAATTGGATTAAAATGGATATGGTGTGAAATATAAACAAATCCGATTCAAGCATAAATTGAATGGTCTTATTATTAATGAAATCAACAATGAATTGTTAATGTGAATTAAAATTAAAAAATGGATAAAAGAACAAACTAATTGAATAAAATAGTGAAATGGTTGGGATTTGATAAAAGGAAAATCAAATCAAAGTTTGTGAATGATAATAGAGTTTGGAATTAAAGCTTGGGTTATAAATGGAAATTCAACATAGAATGGTAAATGAATTAAATATGAATTGAAGTTGTACGGAGTTGGGTTAAAACAAAAAAATGATTTGAGATGAAAATAAATTCAATTCCGATATGAACAAGTTAAATATGGCTTTGGGTATTATTTTGAGGAATGTGAATTAAAATTTGAAAGGGATTAAGTGAGTGGCTAATTGAATGGAACAGGATTTGATTAAACGACCATCGAATTGGAATGAGAATGAACTTAAATATGAATTGAAGTAAATTTACTTAAGTTTAAAATTAATAGAAGTATGGGATAATGTCGTGTAATATAAAATGGTTTGGAATCAAATCTTTTGGATATGGAAGAAATGCAATGGAGGTTTGTGAATAAATTTAAAATGGGATTAAGTGTAAATTGAGTGGAATCAATTTAAATGGTTATAAAGTTTATGTTATTAATTATTCACATTAATATTGTCGAATTGCATTTGAAAATTGGCCGTTCGATGTAAACGGAAGTAAAATAAATTTTATGAATCAATAGCAGTTTAATAAATTGATTTTGGCATCAATTGAGACGAATATGAGTTCGTTTCGTTTAAGAATGAATTGAATGGTATATAATTTGGATGCAAACAATTTAAACTTGTGTCGAAACCTTGCATATGTATTTGTGAATGGATATCACATGCTTTATTTATGAAATCTATGTGTTAGCTATTTGAATATAAGTGAAATGTTAATAAGTTGCATATATTTAGTACTTACACATTTAAATTGAGTAAGTACAGGTTCGGGGAAGCCATATGGATGGATTTGATCGCGCTAAATGTAAATTAAATACGCCGCTTGCTTAAAAATGCTAAATAAAGGTACGCTTACGCAAAAGAATTCAAATAGGAAATATGAACTGCATATATTGGTATATATTGTGATTGTCGGCCTGAGGCCGATGTATATTTATATTTGTGTATCCTACGATATCCCAGAAGTCCCTCCGTACAAAGGAGACTCTTCCAAAAAATTTCGAAAATTTTGGGAGTTAGAATTATTTTTTTTAAAATTTCACTAACGATAAAGGATTTAAAATTAGTAAGCAGATAGATTTAAAAGCTAAATGTAGAAATCTAATATTAAAGCGAGCAAGTAAAGTAAATTGAAATTGAAGAAATGGTTTGAAAAAAAAAAGAGATTGCAAATAAACTTTCATATAAGATTAAGTAAATTAGTAACCGGAATTAATAAAAGAAACGGCTAAGTGCATATGGGTTGAAATAAGACAAATACGATTCAAAACTTTAAGTTTGATGACAAAATTGAATTCAAGTGAATTGGATTGTAAAGTTGTAGTAAATGGAAATGGTTATAAACTTCGATAAGGAAGTGAGAATAAATAAAGAAGCATTTAGATTGGAAAGCAATTAGTAAATTTGGAGCTAATTGGAATCAAAGGGAATTGTAAAGGGCATAGTGAATGGAATTGGATATAAACTCCAATAGTGTAGTGAAAATAAGTAAAGAATGGTAAATTCTTAATTCGAAATTGATACTGCAAATATATCCTAAGTTAATATTTGAATAAATGAGTATCGACATTTTGTAAGGTAGTCGATAAAATGTTTTGAATGTTGTGATTGGATATTAGTGCTAAGCAGGATATGCAGGTATTATAAAGGGAAAGGAAATTGATATTTGATTCCGAAAGATAAATTTGAAATGACCGACAAAAAGGTATGTGCTTAAATTTCTATATGAAATTGATTGGGTTTTTGGATCTAGCCACTTGGCTTTTTGTTTTCTTTTGAGATTTGGGAGGCCGTAGAGCCATTTTGTAGTTGTACCGAGCTAGCCGCACAAAGGAGACGCTGGCGAAATTTTTTCGAAAATTTAGGGAGTCGGGAAAATTTTGAGAAATTTTGATAATTTAAAATTTGAATTCAAATTTAAATTTGAATTGTTAGGTAAGTAATATGGTTTGAGGCTTATGGTTAAGGTTGGAAGGTTAAAAAGAGGAATAAAGTGTCCTTAATTAAATGATGGTTTTGTGCATTAGTTAAAAACTATTTGGGTTGAGAAATGGTTAATGGGTTACGGATCATTCTTCCTAACTAGCAATTTCGGGGACGAAATTCTTTTAAGGGGGAGGAATGTAACGATCCAGAATTTTTGTAATTGGAATATTTAATTAATTTTTAATATTCAGAGGTTAATTATCAACTTGAATTTCAAATATCAATATTTATTGGATAATTAATTGTAAAATTTAATTATCGGAATTGAGAAATTTATTGAATCTGAAATTTAAAGCCGGTTAAAAATAATTTGAAGACTTGTAAAATTCGTGTTAACAATACGGAAGGTGAAAGAATTTTTTTTATGGAATTTCAAAGTGTTTTGTTCAGTTTTAAAAATATATCATTTAAATTGAATTTAAAAATAATCTTCCGAGGCACAGTCTCGGAATTTAACGAAACCGGTTCCATTGGGTCCATAATATTTTATTATTATCGGATTCCAAATTTCGTAGCTTTCAGAGCTATGGTGGGATCGTACGGAATATAAACGGCTAAACGGAAATAAATCGATTTAATTTGTATATAGATTTTTATATCAAGTCAACTTCAGTTTAGCTTCCTCTACACACCCCTTCTCTTCTATATGTCCAGCGAAGCTTCTTCTTTTTTTTTTTCAAAAAGAAATCAAAGCCGATAAACAAAAAAATAAATAATACGAAGGGAAAAAGGGAATTCAATAAAACAAAGAGGGGAATGACATCCTCTTCAAATTTTCTCGTTCGAAAACGATAAATTAAATGAATCACGCCCTCAACAAAAATCGAGTTCGAGCTTCGGCTGTGGAGAAGTTGCCAGTTCGATTTAGGGTTTCAAGCGAGCGACTCACGTTAGGGTTCGTGAGATTCTTGGCAACCGATGGAGGAGCGGCTCGTATTTCGAGCACGTGATGATGCTTGCGAGTTGAGGGAGGCGGGTCGGCATCGCGACTCGAACCTTAGGTGTTCTGAGGCGTTGCGAAAGGGAGCAGTAGAGGGCGAGCAACCGAAGTAGCCGTCGCCGTAAATCGAAAAGCGAAGTTACTAGAGGGTGGACCGAGTGTTCAGAAGCGTGTGAGGAGGTCGCGATGGCGGCGGCAAAGTGGAAGCTTGGCAGTCGAGATCTCTTGGGAATAGATGCATTAAGGTATTAAGCTGTGTTGTTTTCTTTCTTTATATACATACAGTTCAAAAAAAAAAGAGTTAAACATTTATAAACATAGGTATATATATGCAGTAAATAAAACCATTTCCATTTTTAATCTAATATATAGGATGGGAAAAATTATAAACTGACAGAAGGAAAATAATAATAATAATAATAAACTGTAAGTATATATATGTGTATACAATTGTTTATTTTAAATGTAATAATATATATTCAGTAAAAGAAGAATATTATACAACATATAGATGAAAAGGTAAAAATAGATTTTTAAAACCCTATATAGTTTATTTTGAAATTTAATAAATATACATACACATTTTTATTCACTAGCTTATTTTAAAATAAGTTATTTAAGTAATTAACTTGTTAGTAAACTTATTTAATTATTTAGTTACTATAGATTTTTTTAGGGGAAATTTATTAGGTAAATGAAAGTGATTAGTTAATTAAATTTATTAAAGCGAAAAGTGATTGTCCGGTTTGTTTCAAAAGAATAATAATAATAAGCCATAAATGTTTATTCAAGGTATAAAATCGGAAGAAGATAGCTGGTCTAAATTGGATTGCAAATTACAAGGGCAAAGGTGAGTTAATCTCACTCAGTTAAATTTAAATTTAAATGATTAAATTTAAATAATTGTTTGAATGGATGAATTGATTGATGTGATGTAGTATGATATTTTGGAATTGGCATATTATATGGTGCTAACATTTGTGGATGCGGGGAAAACAGGTTGGAGGGATCCAACTGGACCCCTCACATTTATTAAAATCATTCAATATTCTCTGTTGTGATTATTTGATATCTTATGATGAGTTATATTGGGATACTGAATGTTATGGTTCGATTGGATATTTGGGTATAATGAACTACTAAATTATATGAATTGGATTGTTGAAAAGAAATTAAAAAGAAGTAAATTTGTAATCGAAATAATTATAGAAAGTTTGAATAAATTAAGAATGAATTGGAGAGAAATAGAAGTAATATGAAAATAATACTAAATAACTTCGAGTATGAAGAGAAATGGAATTTTGAATAAAATGAAATCGATGAATTATAAACTTAAGTTATATCAATTAAAGAAATAAAGAATTATTTAAAATCTAAAGTTTAAATTGATTTAAAGGAACGAAGAAGTAATTGAGAAATCTAAAAATTGGAATCAAGAAATGAGATCTGAAATTAATAGATTCTGAATTTAGAGGGAATAAATTGGGAATCACTTTGGAAAATTGATTTAAGTGATTGAAGTTGGGATTTTCCTCTGGACAACCAAGTACATTTTTAAAGTAAATTCTTAAAATAAATTTATAGGTTTTAAAGTTGTTGTAAAAAAAGAAACAAGTTTTAGAAAATTTATTATTTCTAATATTTAAATTCAATAGTAAGTATTTTCCTAAATCTATTATAGTAGTAATTACTTAAAAAGTGACCTGGTATTTTGTTTTCAAAAGTGAAAATCTAGTTTTATATTCTATTAAGTAACTTCATTTTCAAATACTCATATAGTATGTATTTTTACAAAATATTGAAGTAATTTAACTTAAATGTTTAAAAGTATATTTTCAAAGTAAAGTGTTTTAAATTATTTTAAAAATCTATTTTTGTGCTTGGTGATTTCAGAGGAAATATAAAATATTTGGAAAAGTTTATGCTGAGAAGAACGATGTTTTGAAACTGTTTTCAAAGGATTGAAATATATATTATGAAGATATTTTTGATATTAATAAATAATTTGGAAAATTTTTTATTGGTTGATGGTTGTTTGTGAATATTAATTGATAGTTAAATCACCGACTATCAATATTGGACAAATGCGTTGATCGTTTCGAAGAGACCGGGATCGAGATTTATTTCTCGAAAACCACTTCGATCCGGTTTGTACGTTTCGTGCGAAAAACGTGTACGGAGTCGAAGATGGAGCAGTGAAGTGCAAGGGCTAGTCGCTACTAATCCTGAGGATATTTCCAAAATGGATGTAGTAGGAATAGTGCCTTCGGTTCCGTTTGAACCCGGGACGGACTTGTATGGACGAATGCTTGCGAAACATCGTCAGGTGGACGATGGACATTCTAAGTGAAAACGTTATAAAGGTAACGCTTAGCCTTAAGCCTCATCAACCGGGAATGACTGAAAATCAGGGGATATGCAGCAAGGTTAGGTGGGTCATACCCAAGCAGGACAAGATATTTCCCCTGTCTAGATGTCCCTTTATTATTTCGACTTAGTGGGTGGTTGGTCGCGCCAACCACGGGGTTTATCTTCTTCGGGACTGTTCAGTAAGGAATGGTTCCAGCCTTGTGTTGCAGGGGATGAAGGGAGTAATCCTCGGTACGGTGATCTAGGCCCCGTACTGTGGCAGGTGGTACCCCAGTGCCTAGTCATTGTTGGAAATCCATTCTCCCTGCGAGCATTGTACGAGTTTTGTTTGTATTACCCACTCTATGGCTAGTAGCTGGAATTTAATCATGTAACAATTTCGGCTATTTTATAAGTATTTGTATATAGACCCTATTATAATATCATAGGATTTCTATAAAAATTGTTTTAGCTATCGTAAGGTAAAAACCCGACATGTTTATTTGTGGCATGGTCTTACGAGATGCTTTTGTTTTCGAAGGGATTTTTGAAACTTTAATAATTAATTGAGTGTGATTTTCTCACGCTGGTATTCCAGACTGACTCGGGTGTTATTTAACTATAATGCTCGGGTCAGACCGAGTATTATAGGATACAAGATATGATGCTGTGGAGCTCAGGAGACGAGCTGGATGACAATACGTAGTTACGTACTTGTTTATATATATTCCGCTGTGTTGAGTAGCTGTGTATCCAGTTGTATGTTATTGATATTGTGTGTACTCTGATGATGTACTCGGGTAATGTATATATAAACAGATATAGTTTTGATTTGTGTAAAGATCTGTTAATATATATTATATTTTATTCCGCTGCGATGGTAAGATTCTGATGTTGTTTTTATTTTCTCTTCTTCTACCTCTTCTTCTTTAACCAAAATGGTTCGTATTTCTGTACAACTTGAGTTGTTATGTGTAGAATAGTGTGACTCAAGGGGTACGGATTTGTGGGTCGTTACAGAACGCTTAGCGGCACGCCTCGATCGGAGATCGAGATTTTGTGTTGCATTTACGGAAAGAATAAAAAATTAAATTTGAATATAATATAATATATATATATATATATTGTATTTAATAAAAAATTGTTTTCACGACACAAACTTTACACGTTTCATTAACTCAAACATTTGGCAGAATTTTAAAAACACGCATTCGTTTAAAAATTTAAAAGGAAGAAAAAAATTATCTCGTTCAAAAAAATAAGAAAAGAAGAAAAAATGGAATGAGACCGCTTCACTCAAATTAAAACACAGGAACTTCAAATTAAAATGGCAGCCGAGCTTCTCTTCATATAAAAAGAAGAAAAAATCGATTGGTCTTTGTTCGCGATGAAGGTTTGGGAACTACAGCGACGAGCACAGCGATCGAGGCCGATTTCATTATCGACAGAGGTGGATCTCGCGCATGGAAATCAAGGCCGTCGAAGCATGGGGGCATCGCGATGGCGACAAGGCGAGTCGCGAGGCACTCGCACACGCGTGGGTTCTCGAACATCGCAGTATTAGTCTGGAATTGGTCGCATTTAGATCTAAATTTCACGAGGGTGTGACTGATGGATGATGCGCATGGGTTTGGGTCAATGGCGACGCAAGGCAAGTGAAGTCGATGTCGTGAGCCTAGGTTCGAGATCGGCAGTGAAGGTATAATTTGAATAACTTAAGTTAAAATTATTTAGTAAAATCTTATAATATATACATATACGTTTATGTTTATAGTAAAGAAAATATTTCACAGTAAAATAAATTACTGTTATATTCCAAAGTGGTGTATATATATATATAAGCTTTGAAAGACAGGAATTTTTAAAATGATAATATAGATATATATTTACTATATATATTTTGATTCAACCAGTAAATGTATGTATGTATATAGATATAATTTCAAAATTAAAAAAATAAAAATAAATAATAAGTATATTTTAAAATTTACCAGTTATTTTTGAAAATAATTTATTAAAGTGATTAATTTGTTTTATTAAATTGTTTAATTTATCTAGTTACTAAAAATAATTTAATAAAGTAAATTTAGTTTAATTTTAATTTTTAGTCAAATAAATTTATTGAAAAGGAATTCGTTTAAATTTAAAAATATTAGTTCAAAAATCAAAATTGTTGGTTAATTTAATATATTAAAAGGAAATAGGTTTAAGAAATTTAATTATAAGTTTAAATAAAATAAATCTATTAAATAGAAATTTATTATTTGATTATTTCAAATATAAATCAACCATTTAATTTATTTATACAAGGTCAAAAGACATGAAAACGAGTCAAGATGGATTGAAAATGGGTTGCATGCAAAGCAAAGATGAGATCTTCTCACTCAATCACCGATTTAATTTTTAATAGTTAAATTTATTGTTGATTGTGTGCTTGGATGATTAATTATTATTAGTTATATTGGATTAGACCCTATGCGCCGCATAATAGCGGATGATATTATATTAAACCCATATACCGTGACATTCCACCCCGAAGTGGAATTGGTATTATATATGTATTTGGAGTGATTGATTTCCCGCATTATATAGCGGATGAGACCCTATGCGTCGCATAATAGCGGATGATATTATATGAAATCTCATATATTGCGATATTCCATCTCAAAGTGGAATTTGTATTTAATTGTTGTGCTAACGTTTGTGGATGTAGGGAAACATGTTGGAGGGATCCAACTGGATTCCTCAAATATTTGAATTTGTTTCAAAATTCTGTGTTGATTATCTATAATCTACGTGTGATTATATTTGTGATTAAAACCGTTGAAGGCTATAATTTTGCCGAATATATTTTTGGTATTGTTTGATACCTGAAATAAATAAAAATTGGATTTTGAAATTTGGGTAGAAAATTTATAATAAATTCATTTAAAGAATTGGGTGAATTTAAAAGAAGAAATTTGAATAGATAAAGTTTTATTTTGAAAACATATTGAATAAATTCCAAAAATATGGGAAAATGTTTTAATAAAGGATTTTCAAATAATATTGTTCAATAGTTGAAGAATTTATTTAAAATACGGATTTTAAATATTTGAAAAAGATAAAGGAATTTATTTCAAAAGGAAATAATTTTAGAAATTATATTTGGGATTTAATTTCGGGTTGAAATTAATTTTAGAAATCGATTTGAAAATTTGTTTTGGCGTTTTGGAAATAAATTAGGAAATCAATTTGAAATTTATTTGGTGTTTCAAAATAAATCTTTGGGAAATCGATTTGGAAAATCTGATTCGGTATTGGAAACAAAATAGAAATCAACTGGAAATTTTATTTGGTGTCTAAAAGTGGATATTTGGGAAACGATTTGAAAACTGTATATCAGTGGATATTTGAAAATTTAAATTCACAATGAAAATTTATAAAGGAAAGGGGAATTTGTTTTAAATATCGGTTTATTTTTAAAAAAGTGTGGAAAGAAATCTGCGGATTTGGAACGTAAATTTAAAATAAATCAAGGAAGGTTTACTAATTGACGTAAATGAACCATTTTGTAAAGGAAAGAGAATTCTTCCCTGGAAAGCCGAGTATATTTGCAAAGTAGCTTTTAAAATATAAATTAAAAGTTCTAGAGTTGGTTTTAAAAGAATATTTTGGAGAAATTATTTTCTTAAATTATTTTGAAAATATTTAAAGTAAAGATTTATTTAGTAAATTATAGAAGTGATTGTTTAAAGATTAAACTGATATTTGTTTTAGAAAATAGTTATTTAAATATTTATACTCTATCTACTAATTTTATTTTAAAATTAGTTTGGACTTGAAGTGTTATATGAGATGTTGATATAATGTGTTCATAGCTAATATTTAAAATAAGTGTTTAAAAATAGTTTTTATTTTAAATATTTTCAAGTATATATGTTTGGAGAAGTAATTTAAATAATTTTAAAATATTTGAAGTCGGAAGATTTTCAGTGGGAATGAATAAATATTTGGAAATATATTCTGCGTAAGGAAAAGTGATTTGAAATTTGCTTTCAAAATATTTAAATGTGGAAAAGTGATTTGAAATTTGTTTTCAAAAGATTGAAAGGTGAAAAGTGATTTGAAATTTGTTTTCAAATGGTTGAAGTGTTAAAATTTTATCTTAAGAAGATATTTTTGAAAATAAATAATTGGGAAAAATTATTTAAATCTTGGTGGTTGTTGTGAATGTTGATTGATAGTTAAATAACCGACTATCAATATTGGTCTTTAAATGGCATTTGAATTTCGATGCGACCGGGGTCAGATTCCAAGTTGATATTCGAAAACCACATCGAACCTTTGTGATTGTGATGGATCTTTTGTTTAAAAGATCAAAGTGGAAATTGTTGTGATTTTTTTGAAATCTGAATGTAACACTTATTTTTAAAAATAAGCGCTCGTTACTCGGATTAGCTGGGAGAGGACCTTGTGTCATAAAACCCATTTCGAATAATGATACGACGAAATGAGATTGCATTTGAAGATGGTGTTGATGACCGGGTATTTTTGAAAGCGAAAGGATTACCTGTCGAATGTCTCTGCACCGGGTTTCTCCGGTATAGAGATTTTATCACCCTTTGTGATGGGGATTCCGGACGTGATTAGTGAATATTCGGATTGCAAGGGCTTCTTTGGAAGTGCCTTCGGTTCCGTTCGATCCTGGAATGGTCTTGTATGGATGTGTGTCTGACGTTACACTTTGAGATGTAAAGCTGGTTTCTATCAAATATATTTCTGTTGGTGGCGGAGAATTTATTCTCTTAGCTTAACACCCTTCTCTAAGACGTACGAGCTCAAAGGTTATGTAGTTGATGGTTACTAGTGATACATTCCCAATTTGGTAATGTGGCATACGAAGTACTGCTGATCATTTGTTGATCGAAACATGACTTTTGTGAAAAGCGTAGCTTTCTAGACAAGACTTCGTCGGACCTCACAACCCGGAATGGTCAAAACAGGAAAGATGCCGCAAGGTTATTTGGGGGTAGCGCCCCATGAGGGTATGTCATTTCCTTCTGGAAAAGGGTAGTATCATGGTATGAAGCCCAGATATTTTACCTATGTTGGTGCTGCAAATTTATTATACTTTGTGGTTCTTGCTTTGTGGTTGAGGATCCTCGGATAAAGGTCGCAAACAACCGGGAGATGGCATACTCGTGTCACTAGTTACCTAGTTACTGAGGTAACCCGACCTTGTGTTGGCAGAGATCTGATTAGATTCTCGGGGCGTCCCTCTAGAGGCGTACCCATGTGGCACAGGTAGTTCCTTAGCCTGACCATTTGTTGGAAATCCAATCTCCAATACACGCGTTGTATGGTTTTAGTTGTATAACCTGCCATCTAATTTGGTAGCTATAGTAGGCATACTATAATGGTACGTATACTGGCTAAGATTAATATTATACTTGCAAATGTTTTTCACTATGCACTATGCGGACTTCTTTTATTCTCTTTGACTATCATATGGAGAAATCTCCCCCAAGTGTGAGATTGCACTGTGTGTGTGTGCCGGGAGGCCTTGTGGTAGTTTCATTTTCCAAAAGCATAGCGGACTTCTTTTATTCTCTTTGAAAAAAAATGTTTTTAAGATCTCACACCAGTCCCATGACAGACCTGGAGTTTATTGTTCCCTTTCTAAACTCTGGGTGCCCATAATTTTCCATGCGGGCAGCCTAGAGTCAGGTTATCAGTTATTCGGAAGCGAAGACAGAAAGAGATGTTGTGGAGATCTAGAGCAAGCTAGATGGCGAAGCGTATCGCTTATACTATGTAGTGTCTGTTGCGTTTGGGTTAGTGCAAGTCAAATTTTCTTGTACATAAGTTATTATAACTGCTAGTTTTGTGTTATTGCTGTAAACTTTGATGGTGTATGTATAAACTGATATAGTGCTTTTGTTTTAAAGATTATTCATTTATCTATTATATTTGTTCCGCTGCGAAATGTGAGATTCTGTTTATTGTTTTCTGTTCTTCTTCTATCTTCTTCTTCTTTAAACCCTAACGGTTCGGTTTTCTGGCATTCGACCGTGCGACATTGGATACAGTGGAAGTATCGATGTCGACTCTCGGGAATCGAAAAATTGGGCTGTTACAATATGGTTTTAGATTGGGTTTTGAGTCATCTCATATAAATACACTCCCCCTCATACTGGTCACTTTCAAACCAAATCGATAGTTCCAGTAAACTCAACTTCAGTTCTTTTGGAAATAATTAGACAATACATAAGAGCGGAGATCACCTCCTAACCATTTAAGCGGACGTTTTCCTTATCATTTGTCCCAAGAGAACAAAATGATATTTATATGTACAATATAGCTTCATTAAAGATAACCGTGCTATATAACCCCCATGTTTCTCCTAGATATTTCCAAAATTATATTTTGGCTAATGTTTGATAGTCGGTTATTTAACTATCAAATAAACAAACAATAAACATAGGTTTAATTCCTTGTGGAATCCACTAAGCCTTAATTAATTAATCTTCCATTAATTAGATCTCTTTCAATTATTCGATTCGAAATTCCTTCACAAATATATTTTCACAAACCCTTTATATTCCTTTCAATACTTGGAAAAACATTCATATACTTATCTCATCAGTTTAAGAATATTACAAAACATCAAACTTTCAGTAGTTAGTAAGTATATACATATACTTATCTCATTGAGATAAGTATATTAACAAAAATGAACGATGGTTTCCTCTTTTCCAAATTTATATTCACATGGCCCAAAAACAAATATAATTTAGAACATTACTTACCCTAAACCAAAACCACTTCACGTTCGGTGTTAAGTATGGAAAGAATGCTTCCATACCACCATAATTTAGAAGGACTATTTATCAAAATTATGTGGTGACCCCTTTCAATTTTCACATAGATTTTTTTTTTTTTACAAAATGAAGGTGTAATTAAATCCCATAATGTTAAGTTTGAATATTTGGAAAATTCATAGATTCTTTTCCCAAGATCCTGGATGACCAATATAACTATATCAGTTCATGTTTCACTTTAAAATAGCTCTACATATTTGATGATATGTTTTCTTCTTTTATTTTGCATGATATGAAATTTACAACAAGCCCATTGCATAAGTGATTGAGGTACACAGTGCACCTTTATATATATATATATATGTATGTATGTATGTATGTATGTATTTTTTTTTTCTTCGTCCTTAATTCACTACTTTCTCTACCTATATATGTCTGTTATCACCTAAAGTAGTGTTAAATGTTATTTGGATGAAGTTACTTTGGAGAAATGTAGTTACAAGCATGAACATTTTCAGATTGAACAAATTACAGTTTCACTACATTTTTCAGACAGGTTAGAAATGCATACTGGTATGCTTGGAGTTTATATTGCAAAAACTTGGTGTTTTTATGTCTTTTTCTTTGAACTGGAAGCACTTACCCAATATGGATTATAGAGAAGTGATTCCAGGCATATAAGAATTTGATCATTTGGCATCTAGGCCGGCCATGATCCCATACTTTCCACTTTCAAAACCATATTTTTTAAGTAAACCAATTTTCACATGTATTTTATTTTATCACTAATTTGCTTCCACCATATCAAAGTTTTTTTTTCTGAAATTTTACTTGCTCAGGCATTCAATACTAAACACCAAAATTTCCAAGTCAATTTCTTTTTTAAAACCGTTTCCATTTTTTTTTAAAATCAAATGCATAAATATTGATCAGAGATATTTCTCAGAGTTTATGTATCAACCAATATCTGTTACTGGCCATACATCATCCTATTTTTATTCAAAACTTGTAAGCTCATTTTCATTTTCTAGTAAATCAGTTCACTTGCCAATCTTAATTGCCATTATTAAAACACAAATCAGTTTCAAACAAAAGAACCAGGGATTGACATGCACACATATCATATTAATATGATATATCAGTTTTCTCAGTCCCAAAAGAAAAAGATAACCAAACATTTTATAAAAGCATCATCTAGTTACTTGCCATAAGAATTCATTCATCACAGTTTTAGTTAGATACATGTCATAATCCAAGCACCCAGAAAAAAATATCCTCACTATTAACTTTAATTACTAATAATAACCAGGTCTTTCACTACAAGCAATCTGCAAATACAAGCAATGTTTCTCTTATTTATACTAGCAGCTAATGCCTCCTTCATCCATCATGTCACTATTACTTACCTGCATGCAAATCATTGAGCTGCCCCCTTTATTTGAGACACCCAGATGTATGCAAGGCAACCAAAAGGGTCAGTTTACACTGGTATGAACATTAATAGATTTTATACATATGTTTACAATTTTTATTAACTTAAAAATACTTGTTTAAATCTAGTAGAGTGTAAACTTGCATAATAGTGAATCTTGCCAGATATCTTCAAGGATACAAACATTCATTCAACAAATAAT
Organism: Allium cepa; assembly: GCA_030765085.1. Lineage (NCBI taxonomy): Eukaryota > Viridiplantae > Streptophyta > Magnoliopsida > Asparagales > Amaryllidaceae > Allium > Allium cepa. The sequence goes on along the minus strand of CM060932.1, from coordinate 729,240,476 downwards.
CAACAAGCAATGCATCAATTCAATCAAATGTTCAGCAAGTCATACATCATTCAATACATCATTTTTACATAAATGATCCCAAGTTATGTCCTCCCATATTTCTCCTAGTATTTCTAATCAGGGCATCATATATTAACCCTGATAAATTTAAATCCCTGTCCAGATGCTTATAACCCAGAGATTTATAGCCTATACCCCATTTTATTTTATGGTCTAAATCCCCCTGTCATATGAACACAAGTATGCATTGTGAAGGAATCGCCCAATTTGTTTTTTTTTTCTTCCAACACACAAAGGCCTCAGGGTGCACTTGCACCATGCATATACTTCCTCCCACCTAAAGCAAGCAGATCATTGACTAACCCCAAATGACCTATTTAATTTTCTTTTATTTAATCATAGAGTTTATTAATTTAATAAACTCCCCCTCCAGTTTTCTGCTTAACTTATTAAGCCCCTGCTTATAGTTTAATCATAAAAACCTTCAACCCATTCATGTTTCGAAAAAACATAAATACTTTCTAGTACAATCCTTTGTTATCCATTTAACTTTTCTTACTGTAGAGATTTACAGCATGTGTGTGATCTTTCCAAAAATAACTTAAGCATCATGATCCTACTATTTTATTGAAGAAATATGGACAGAGGTGTTTGTTAATAAAATTCATCAAAAACTCAGAAAAGCCTCCTACCTTATTATTTAGAATATAAACATGAGCTAGATCTTCATCTTGCTGCCTATGTTCTAAATAATTTAGATCCATACTTAACAATAATAAAAATAGAATTAAAAATGCTCAAACCATCTTGGCTTGGAAAAACTATCATACAAAACTCCAAACAGAAATGCACAACAAACATCCATTTCATCCATATCAAACCATTTCAAATATTTAAATAATTCTTATAATACTTTTAGGCTGCCTACCAGAGGACTTAATGCCATTGCATAAAATGGATTAATGCTCACCTAGTATTTTCCTTTACTATCTTGCTCCTCTACTCAGCAAATCCCTTCAGAACTGCATACCTATATTTCTTCTATTTTATTTTTGTTTTACCTTGATTCTGAGAGAATGATGGGCATGATGGTGTACAGGTTTTATAAAGCTATTTTAGGGTTTTAAGTAAATGGGTAATCCCCTTGATGCCCCTAGGTGTTCATGCACAAATCATTACACTGTGTGGTCCTTATTTGGAATTGCTCTCATCTGGTTTCCTTTAGTGGTTATTTCGGGAATGCATCACTTTTATCACTGCATGCCATTTCCATGATCCTATTGTGTTCATGCCATATGCATGTGACTTTTACTTATTTTATTCTCTGCTCTATTTTTATAAAAACTGTGAACTCATTTTAAGGAGGTTATATTCTATTTGCATTTTTTTTTCTACCTAGTCTCTATTTCTATTCAACCATGTACACTGTCTCATATATATATTTATGTGATGTGATAATTATTCATACTATATTGTTTTATTCCACCCCTTAAAACAGCAACTCCTTTATATATATCTATGTTATAAAAATTATACACACACACACAAGATTATTTATTCTCTCTTCTTTTAGCATGATTATATAAGTCATTTGAAACTTCATAAATTTCCATTGTATTTTGCTTCTTAAATTAAACAGAAATTCCCTATATTTTAAATACATATACTCATATAATTCTTTAGACATGGAACTATATTTGTTTTAAGTCCCAATTTTCTTTATAACTTCAGAAATTCTTAAAGTAAATATAACTTTCATTTTATTTTAGTTTAGGGTCATTACAAATTAAACCTATCTCTTTTATAAAATTCACTTTTTATAAACCCATTCCATATTTACAAGTCCTTTTATAAATCTCCAAATTAATTTATAAAACTTCTTTTATATATCTCTAAAGTTATTTGAAAATTTTCTTTTTATTTTACAAAACTCTTTTCTATTAATGAAATTCTTTTTTTTCCTTCCTTTATTAAAGAAATCTTTTATAAAAATCTTTTTATAAATCTAAAGCTCATTTTTATAAATCTTATACATTTAACACACATCTTCGTTATCTTTAAAATATCACTTATAAATTAATTATTTTATTTATAAATTACCATTTAATAATCACTCTTGCATAATACCTCCTATAAAACTACTTTACAAAATATCGTTTATTAATGTCCTTTAAATAAATCCTTTTTATTAAGTAAAACCCTTTTATAAAACAATTTACCATTTATAAATTTCTTTATTAAATTAATTAATTTCCTTTAAACTTCAAAATTAAATAGTTAATTAACTTTAAAGCATTATTAATAAAATAAGTAATTAACTTTAAAAAATAAGTAATTAACTTTAGAACATTATTTGTCTCTATATTTAAATCATTAATAATTAAGTAACACATAACTTCAAATGTTATAAAATTTAAGTTAATTTAAATCTATAACTTTTCAAATTCGAAAAGATGCTTAGCGACCCTCATGATACGCAAACAAGCTACCATTTATTTTTGATTCACTTTCCAAGTCATATCACTAGTTTAAAGATAAATAAGCATATATGTAAATAAAATCAACCATTCATAATCACTAGTTCATCCATCAATTAACCAATATTAATTAATCCACATATTAATTAATTGGCATATGAATAAATGTCCAAATTAATAAAATAACAGAATAGATATTTATTCTACTAAACAGATGTCATCAATAATCTATTCAATCTAATTATAGCAGAACGATGTTTTATTCTACTTAATAAATGTCCAAAATAATTTATTCAATTTACTTTAACAGGGCGATATTTTTATTCGGCCAAATAGATAACACTAATGAAGTATACTTAATTTAACTATGTTATTATTTAAAATAACGTAAATAAATTCAACCTCAATTATTTAGTTATAAATATATACTAGATTAAAACTACCAACAATTTATACAATAGCATTGTACTCATCAACTGCAAAAACCCATAGGTCAATCCGATTTAAAACGGATGAGATATCACTTATTCAATTTTAACACACTTTAGTTAATATATTTTTAAAAAAATATTAGCTCTCTCACCCAAATGCATTAGCCCAAAGCCTAACAACTCACTAACTGACATGCTACAGTACCTCGTCATCCCCATCTTCAATTCAGAATCCCAAAATCAAACATCTCCAGGAACTCAAAACCAACAAGCATCGTGCATGTGCACATCACCATCACACCACGAATTCCTGTACCGATGCCACCAACAAACTCAGTTGTTCGAGCTCATCACGCTGCCACCATCCCCACAACCTCCGGCGCCTCCAAGAAATTTCCGTCCATCTTTCGCTAATCTAAAAATTGCGTCTAGGATTTCGAAATCGTCTCACCACAATCACCTCATTCAACACTGATCTTGCCAATACCTCCATCATAACCGCCACTCACCTCTATACCTTCTTGACACATTAGGACCAACCCGATGCCTACCTCCACTATTAGCGACACATAAATGAATCCAAAATGCAAAACAATTGAAACCCTACTTTTAGATTGTAATAGCAACTCCGACCACCGGATTAGATGCCGTCACCTTCCATAGATCTGCCATCACCCAAGCGTCCTCCCGACACCTCCGCTCCTCTCTTAGACCACTTGACAGCCAAAATAGGCACATGAACATTTAACTGCCATAACTAACCTAGGCTTCTAGAATTCGCACGACCATCATTAGAAATCTTAACTTTATGATACGAACTAACCAAGCCCTACGTTCGCCTTTTCATGATCGCAAATTTTCACTACTTCTCGACATCTACTCTTTTTGGATGATTCCCACGACCTCATTTGGCTATTTTCTAAAAATACTAAAGGCTAAGACAAACAACATTGATGTTAGTGACTTTAGCTAAATTTGCTTGGTTAAGGAGATGTGGGTTTTGTAGGTGGAAGATAGAAATATCTTCCTTTGTTTTAAAAAATATAGACAGAGGCTAGGAGAGAAGAAGGAAGTCAGCTATGAGAAGAATAAAAGTAAATGCAAAGGGAAAATAAAGACGAGACAAAAACTTTACTTTTATAAATGAAAAAAGTGTTAAAAGAGATAATTATCCTTAATCTCATTTCCCTTCCTTCCCATCATTTCTTAAGTCAACTACATGTACCTTTCTCTACTTTAACACTTAAGCCATCAAATCAAATTCAAATTATAAATTATAAATTTAAATACTTTATTTTTATTAATTCATATTATTATTATATTATTAGATTTCATAAATATATTTTTTCTTAACTTAACCTAACCATTTAAATGTTGTTCAAAAATAAATGCCAAGGTATAACAACATTATGACTTGTCGTCCGATAAGAACTAAAAATCCAAAAAGCAAGTTTCGGTCACATTTTTTTCATTTTTCGTCGACCTACCTATTTTTGCAGAAAATATTCAATAATGATTTTTCTATCATTTGTTATAATTTAAAAGAGGATTAGTTTATTATTAAAACCACTATTAAATATTTAAAATAAATTAAATATTTTCAAATCAAAGCGATAAAATTCCGGGTCGTTACATTCTTCCCTCCTTAAAAGAATTTCGAACCTGAAATTTCATCGTAAACAATGAAGGAAACAAGTTTACACCAAAACTTAATCATTATACTTTCAATAACTACTTATGGAAACATTTTCATAAATCATAACTTAAGTTTAAAATTTGTATAATGCTCTTTTATATCTTGAGAGTATATAGAACTACCTGATTTAATCCTTTTTATTTTGGATCTGTTTCCCTCATTTAAACTCAAGATTCAAATACTCCATTTTTTATTCAAAACCCTTTTTGAGATGATACTATATATATTAATCCATAGAATATACATACATACATATATGCATATATACATACATATATACATATACATATATACATATACATATATACAAACACATACATACATGTACGCACATACACACACACACACACACACACACACAATATATATATAGAAAGAGAGCCCGAATAACCCCAAAATGATATCTAGGAACTAGGTACTACCAAACAGTATCATACATTTTCTTACCAAAAGGGTAATACTTAAAAGAAGTGTTTACCATCCGAACACATCTGTTTTTCATTTTTAGTTGTTTTCTAATACCTCAAACTAGTTAACTTAAAAATACTTCTTCTATTTTCAAAATTCCCATTTTGAAACAATATTGTATATACTTCCACATAAATAATTTTAACAAAATATCAATACCCAAATTTCTTTGGGTGTTGTTCGTATTTGAACTTATTTCGATTGTACAATGATTGGAAAAATAATACTTAGTGCACTATAGCGTCCGCCTAGGAAATCATCTAATCGTCGCTTAGAAGATTTTTCTGATCGTTATAAAACAAATCAAGACACTTTCCCTGAATTAATCCAAAGAAAAATACTCCTTACTTAAAATTTTCTTTTCAAATTTTTATATTTTCAAGTGTACCTATTATTTTTTCCATAAGTAATTAGAAATCTTAATATTCATATTTCCTTTTCTGTAAATCAAATCATGCTTCTGGGATCAAATCAAAACTTATTTTATCAAAAATTCCATATAAAAAAAGCTATGGTAACATTACCCACTTAGTAACTCGAAAATGTATACTGATGATGCTGAAGTCATCATCTAAATTATTTTCCAATGATAAAAGTGAGGTCAGTGCTTTCTACCTCCTTTAGAACCCTTTAGAAATATTTATATTCATCGATACTTTTAAGTAATACTATTATTAAATGATGTATATCCATCACCACTCATTGATTTCAAACTTGTACTATCCCTTGGGTAATAATGATTCTAGAAAAGTTAAGGTAGTGTTACCTTGAAGTCATGTCTCAACGTACATTCTTAACTTTCGGGATAAGGAAGAGTCTCCCTCTTCGACATGTGGTGTTAAGTATAAAACTACATACTTTCCACATAAGTGATATCGCTTTAGTGAAGTTAATTCATTTCCACAAACGAATCAAACTTTTACTTTTAAAATTGAATTCATGCTTGGGCTTCACATTACAAGTATTAATTTTAAACGACTTTGTTAAAGTGATTTATTAACTTTAGAACACCATTATAAAGGATTTAATAACATAAAACATCATTATTAAATTTGATTAATTAACTTTAGCTATCATTAATAAGAGGATTTATTTATCTTTAACCTTTGTTAATTAATTTGATTAATTAACTTCAAATTCCATTAGTAAAAATGGTTAGTCACTTCTAAAAAAATAGCATAAAATTAATTAATTAATTTTAAACACCATTAATTAAATTAGTTAATAAAATTTAAACTCCCTTAACTAAAAATGATTAATTAATTTAATACATTATTAAAAAAAGATTAATTAAATTTAAACTAATTAGTTAACTTTCACCCATCATTATTAAATGATTAATTAACCTTAAACATCATTAGATTTAATGATTAATTAAGTTTAATGTCATTAACAAAGTAATTAATTAATTCTAAACACATAATTATTAAGTTAATTAATTAACATTAATCCTAATTAATTAAAATGATTAATTTAATTTAAAATCATTACTAAAATAGTTAATTAAATTTAAATCCATCATTATTCAAAAACTTAACTAACTTTTTAAAACAAAACCCAAGCAAGAGATTAGACCAAAAAGGTTTCAAAGTGATGGTATTTTTCAAAAGCGCCGATATAGCGATAATCCCTACATAGACACTACTATAACTACTTTCATGTCGTATTGATTTTCATCCAAGCATCACATCACATATGATAACTATGACATATACACAAAGGTAAACCATATTCTTGAATACAGAGAAAGCATCACTTATACAATTTACTTCGAACTTTACAACTAGTTTAAGTTACTAACTAACTACTAAAGGTGTTGTATTTTTAGAACACAAACCAAGTCAACAATATTACATCCAAACTTAACTAACTAAGAAACTAAAATAGCAACAACATCATGAAGAAAATAAAGTTCAAAATTTTTGTTAAAAATGCGAGCTTTACTTACCACAACGAACATAAATTTGAACCGAAAATTTGAAATAGTCACACAAAGTAGTCTCCTTTTGTAAAAAGTGGACATTTGGGCCTTAAATGGGCCTAGTTGGTTCGGTCATGGCATGAAGTGGCTCGGCCATGGAGGGATGAGGTGTATGGGGACTTATTTTGGCAAGGAGTGGTTGTGGGAGTGGATGGAAGGCTTTTAAACAAGGCACTGTTTTTAAAGTGAATGAAACTGAGGGATTTCGAATTTTTAGAAATATTTGGAGGTCAAGGAAATTTCCTTTAGAGCTTGGAGAAAGGTTTTATAAATTGGGAATAAATGGAAAATAAGAAAAGAATTAGAAATTTGGTTACATTCAAAGGGGATTTACTAAACTACCAAATTAGCCTTAGTACCATGCCCTCCACTCAACACTTGCCACATCATCACCTTGCCTCCTCCCCCCTTATTGCTCACATGTACCTTATCCCTTCCCCTTAGTTTGTTGAGCCAACATGCATTTATGGCTTATATACTTAGTCTTTTTGATGTGTGTTATGACAAAATTTTCATTTATATTTTAACTTCTTTTAAACTATTTTATAAAAGTCATATTATAATATTATTTAACTTAAGTATATATTTATATTTTTAAAATATGATAACTTATTTATAAATGAATGTTAGTATTCATACCAAAGATTTCACAATGTTTTTGATAACTTTTAGAAAATGAAAAGTCGAAAATTCGAAAAACGATTTCTGGTCACATTTTCAATTTTTCTTTGAACTAAATATTTTTGTAAACAAATTTTGAAAACCATCTCACCCTTACCAGTTATCATTTAAAAGAGTTTTGTTTTAGTTATAAAATTCACTAATTAATTATTTAAAAATATATTAAATATATGCATTTCAAAGTGATTAAATTACGGATCGTTGTAGTTTGTACGTATATATAATTGGAGAATAATAGAAGATGATGAGAAGAAGAATAGCGTCAAATCCAATCATCAATGCTAAGATAAGTTGTAAATCTGGATCTAAATTGTAAATCAAATCCAAATCTCGTTTCTAATTTGGATCTCAGATAAATCTGTGAAACTTGCGGTGTATATATCCAAATAGGGAGGAAATAAAGTCAAACTGGAATAACAAGAATTAGATCTGGAGATTTGGAAAGCTAAAAAGGTGAGTGTGAGATTATATATTTTTATAATATTGGATTTGTAACGTTGTAAACTTTTTCCTATATGCTTGAAATGTAAGTTTGAGTTGTAGGTTAAGTTGTATACGTGAATAAAATTATAAAACATGCCTACATATTCTGTTGTTGATAAGTTGTATTGTACATTGTATATATGTAAATCTGGAAAATAATGGGTATGAGTAGTCCTTGAAATTTATAGAATATGTCATAGTTCCAAATTGTTGAATTTAGTATGACTTGTGCAAAGAAAAATGTAAATTGAGTTATCATAGTAAATTGCGAGGATTTAAGTAGTATTTTAATTTATCGAGTTATATAGCATGTTGTAAAGTAAATTTCTATACATTATCAAGTTTCAGATTTATAAATAAAAGTGTAATGGTTGAAATAACAAGGAAACCTAAAAAGAAAGAGATGTATAAAATATGGATATTTACCATATTCTGCACTATTTATTAAATAACTATGAAAAGATAATTCAGTGTAATTCCAAATGTAACATAAATTCCCCTTTTAGGTATGATATAGAAATTTATAGTGTTAACCTTTCCATTGGGAGAAATGTAATTCCAGTGCATTAAAATATAGAAATCTCTAAGACTAATTTAAAGAATATAAACGGGGTAATAAAATGATCTAACAATTCGCCTAGTATAAATAAGACGAAAATGAAACAAAAGAAATGAAAAGTAGACAAGTCATAATTTAAAATAAAAAGGGTATAGATAGTCCTCTAAAATAAGATAGGGAATTAAAAACTAAAAAGTAATATAAGTAGAAAGTAAGACAGTGGGGAAAAAGTGGAAGCAAATGAAAAAAGGTATCTAAATCTTTTAATAAGAAAGTGGTAAATGACCTTAAACTAAATAAGATGTAAACACATAAAGAAGTAGAGAAATATTGTTAATGGTGAACTGTAGAGGCAAAATAATTAAATAAGAAGTAGACACACATACACACACGTAGCTAGCCTAAAGTATGCGTTTATGACGGGCATGAATTATTAAAAGTAAATAAATAACATAGTGAATAAGAATGACACAGTCATTAGTATGGGTTGAAATGTGAGGTCGTTAGTATTACACAATAGAGATCTGCCCACCGCAAAGGGATACCAACAGTTGTCTATACAATTCAAAAAAATTCAACATATTTGTTAGTGTTTGATCGTGTTTAATTTGTTCGAATTGATAGTAACATATATTGAAACTTTGTATTTGATTCTTGCTTTGAAAGCAAGTGGCATATGTATGGACTAAACAAATTTGAATGGCCTTTTATAACATGTGAAATAATCTTGAAACAAAGCACATAGGTTGTAATTGAACTTTGGACTAGATTGAACTCAGATTTGAAAGTGTGTTAACAACGATAGTCGCTATGGATGCACTTAGAAATTACTTTGTTTTTTATTTCTATGGAACTTTATAGAGGGATCCTTAGGGTCGCCATATTTGTAACGTTTTATATGTATCTTTTTTGCCATAAAAAGCATGAATAGTAAAATTTTAAGTAACATCTCGAAAAGCAACAAAAATTTCACTTGTGCAAAACTGCTCCATTTAGGCTTGATTTTTAGATTTTAAAGGTTTGAAAAGATATTTAAATTTAAGTATTTTATTTCATACTTTCTATAAGTGTTTAATAACTCATATTAGAGTATTTAAAATGTGGTTTGAGATATTTATGAATTTTTAAGAATTAATTATGGATTTTTAAAGAAGAGGTTTTTAAAATGAAAACTTATTTTTCCAAGTTTTTAAGTAAATTATAAAGTTGTTATTTTCAAGCAATATTTTGAGTAATGTTTTAAAACCTATTGTAAGTATTATAGATTATTTTAAAAGAATTTTTGAAGTATACATAGTTTTCATAAAATATGTTGATTATTTTTGTGTAATAAATATCTTCTAAAAATAATTTTTTTAACATCTAGTTATATAAATAAATTACTATACATATATACCATTTTAAAAAAGGTTATAAAATTATAAACAAAGATTTAGAAAGTGGTTATAAATTGCTTAATGGCCGAATGTTTAATTTTTAAAGTAATTGTTTCAAAGGTAATTAACTATGTTTAACACTACAAGTCGACGAAGTAGGCTTATCTATTTGTGAGAGTTAAGATCGATGTTCGAGTAGGGATATGAGCATAGAGCTCTAACCTACCAGCTTCCCTCTTGACCAGGGAATAGTTAAGTCGAGAATGTCGAAGACATGTTAATTGTGTTAATTACTTACTTATGGAAATCATTGATATTATACTTAGCACTAAAAGCCGACAAGATAGACATCTCTATTTATGAGATTTGAGAATGAAGTATCCAGATAAGGGTTTGATGCTACCAGTGCTCTAACTTACCTGGCTTCACTCTTGGACGAGGAATAGTTAAGTTGGAATGTCGAAAACGAGTTAAGTATATGAATATTGATTTGTATAAGTAATTATTTTTGACTAGATAGTCGATTAGTCGACTATCGAACTTGACTTAATATGACTTAAGAAGCATCGAAAGGCTCCGTGATTTCATACCAACGAGAACCCCCAGAAAGGAGCACTATTATGAAACGTCTATTACTTACTTCTGAAAGAACCAGAATTGAGTTAACCGAAAAATCATTGGCTGGTTTTGAAAAGTCCAAAATTGGTAAGTGTTTTACTCATAGAATACCACTTTAAAACAAGTATACAAGTTCTACCTTTTGGAAGCGGTTGCAAATAAGAATCTATGTGGAGATTCTAGATCTGTTGAGGTGCTAAAATCCATGTGGTGAATCGTGATCTATTAGAGATACTCAGATCCATTTGGGAATTCATGTTCTATTTGAGTGATGAATACTCGTGTAAAAGATGCCAAACATAACCTTGACATCGAAAATGGCTAAAGACAGAGTAGGATGCACAATATGGGGTTTGGTTGACCCATGACAGGGTATTATCAACTCCATATCTAGAGTGTGCTCATTGATATGTCGGTACTAGGAGTTGATGAAATTTGGTTCTGTGTGGTTCATGTTTATATTCAGGCGTGGGCTTTTGTGTTTGCCTTACGGTATATTTTATCTAGAGATATACGACACTTAGAGAGTGTTTTCTTCCTTGTGCATTGAGATTGGATTTTGGCTTAATCGAAGGGATATCTATGGAAAATCCGTTATGCGAACGTACCTTAGCATTTTTGATTGTACCATAAATATGTTGTGGTGTAATGAATGTAGGCACACAACTATTTGATAAGATTTATATTTTACTCTGACATTATTTATCATATCACTATATTAAACTTAATGAATGATTGGTTCTTTTGAGGGAAAAACCATTAAGGGAATTCGTACGGTCTTCATAGTTACTACTACAAGTTGCATGTATCTTGGGTTTTCTCATACCAGACTTATGTCTGACGCTTGGTTTTTGTTTTCCTTAAATTTTTCGCACACTCTTTCAAGTAGGTTAAGTATAGCAGCTCTTACCTTGGAAACTTTAGAGTTTAGGAGATGAGCTAGAGGCTTCCACTATCGGTCCATTTCTATTCTTGTTGTTCCATATTTGCTATGTACATACCAACATGTGATGACATATAGTTATAACTGTCCATGCTGATGATAGTACATAGGTTTTGTAACTCTGAAATTCTTATATTCAAAGTAATCCGTTGTACTATTCTTTTGAAAATATATATTATTACTCCACTATGAGATTCTAATGTTATGTTCTTTCTTTCTTGTTTTATTCTCTTTTTTAATTTACCCTAACTTTCAACCTTTCTAGCACTTGGGTGTTCGATATACGAATCCGTAGATGTATTTAGTGTCGACATTCAAGGGTCGAAAATTTGGATCATTACAATATCCAACCGTAATATATGCGCTTGCATATAGGTGTAGCAATACACTCATTAGAGTTTACTTCAATAAATAGGGGGAGGATGTATTACCTTGATTGCTTTAGGCAATCTAAATAGGATGGCGAGTAACTCCTCGTTATGTCAGTATGCATTGGTACCAAATCAATAGTAGGAGCTATACATAGGTTGAGTGCATCATCAGTACTACATGGTCAATGGAAAAGATAGGGTTACACCTAATGGGCTAAACCTCCTACTTAGGTAGATCACATTAGGTCATGCACTATCATGGTTGTTTGCTAGTTTGTTTGTTAGAGGCAAGGCTATTTAACCCATGAAAGAGGTCTTTCAAAACTATTTGGTTAGTTTGAGGAATTGAGTTTTCTATCATCCGTGGAGCTAGGTCCATAATAGAAAGCAAAGAAGTGGTAAATCCCTAAGGCGAGATAGAATATGGATAAACTACTATGACGTTGTTATTAGGCATTATGGAGTTCCTTGTATGTCTGACGGCGAGAAGGGTTACGGATACTAGCAGGGATAGTATCTTGGTCCAAAGGGGGATTGTGGTACTTATATGCGTATAAGTAGTTACGGTCTACTTCAAATAGATGAGGCGTATCTTACACGTATGTAGAGTCGAGATGACTAAGTGAAATAAAACAAAAAACCATGTGATGGAAGACAATCAGCATAAACTAGTGTTACGTACAAAATGTATAATTTACCACTCATCAAAGTGTTGTTCTGACTCCCCTCCTCATTACAATCCATAAGATATCTTTAGAGGATAAGTGCTGGTGCAAGGTGGGAATAGTGAAAGGACAAGTTTTCTTATGCATTGTCCACACTGACAAGGACGCTTAATCTTAGGTAACTATATGTTTTATTATACTTTACTAATCCGTTGTGAGTTTATATCGGTAGCGCTTTGATATTCATTTGTACATTTGCAGGATACCAAACCAACGATTCGTACTTTAGTGGACTTAGGTTTTTGATTCGGTGAAAATACTAGCCCACTAGGATGCGGTTTTTACAGTGGCTATGCTATGAAGGCATTTCCCCAAGTGCAAAACATGAAAAACATCCTGGACTCCTGCTGATTTATTCGGTATCTCCACACGATAAGCGAATCTTTCTATTCTTTCCAATATTATATTGGTTCTAACTTTCCCGCCTTACCAAATCTCACGACCTTCTTAAGCGGGAAAACTTTGAAAAACATCATCTCCCCTACCTCAAATTCCAGCTACTTCCTTTGCCTATTGGCATAGGATTTCTAGCAATCATAGGGTCCATCATTTGTTGCCCAAACAATTCTACCTTTTCTAAAGTCTTGTGAATTAAATCTGGTCAGAATAAAATTTTGTTGGTGTTTTCCCACCAATAATTGGGCGATTTGCATGGCTCTTATAAAACGCTTAGAAGGATGCCACACCAATCGTCGCTCGGTGACGTTATTATACGTGAATTAGACTAAAGGTAAGTGCTGCTCTCATTTTCCTCCAAAGTCCATGATACAAGTTCTCAACAAATCGTCCATGATCTAATTAATCCTTTCGGTTTGACCATCGGTCTGTGGATGGTAAGTAGTGCTAAGATTCAGCAAAGTTCCTCAAGCTTCCTACAAGCTCCTCTAAAATTCAGTAGCAAATAAGGAGTCCCTATCACTAACAATGCTAACCTCTTCTTCAACCCTAGCCAGTAGAAAATTCGCTTTATATACCTATACATCTTATCCCCTCTAGGGTGAATGATTATCCTTGAATGGTGGCACTTTACAAGCACTTTCTCCAACACGCTATCAATCTTTGGAACACAAAGGCATCCATTTCTCCTCATACATCCATTTTCGCCAACTGCTCCTATCTATTGACATGTGGAAAATGTTCTCCTCTACTAAGCTTACCTAAAATACCTGCTATCTTCTCGTCCTTCTTTTGCTCAAGTCCAATGCGGTCCATCAATGCCAGCCTAACATCCATTGCTATTAAATAGGCTTGAGTGGGTTCTGTTAACTATTGGAAGTTGAAATTCGAAAGGAACTCCAATTACCTCCACTCATATATAGTGCCTATAATAGAAAGCCTTCGGCTAAGGGCATCGGCAATAACATTCCATTTTCCAGTGGTATTCCAAAGTCATATGACGCTTTGATCTACATCTACATCTATTGTCTAATATTCAAATCCTTTTGAGAAAATAGGTATTTGAGTAATTTGTGGTCTATGAATAACTCAAACCTCTTTCCCGAAAGATAGTACTTCCATATCTTTAAGGCAAAAATGATAGCCTTTAACTCTAATCCATGAGTTGGGTATCTCTTCTCATGATCCTTCAATTGCCTACTAGCGTAAGCTATCACCTTTCCTTCTTGCATTAAAATTCCTTCCAATCATGTGCCATATGCATCCGTATAAACTGTAAAAGGCTCCATCCCTTTGGAAATGGTAAGCATTGGCGTACCTATTAATAGTTCCTTTAATTTCTCGAATGCTTCCATGCATCTTTCATCCCATGGAAAGACTAGATTATTCTTAGTCAAGCAAGTTAAAGGGACTGCTATTTTTGCAAAGACCATTATGAATTTCACGTAGTAATCCTTAACCCAAGAAAACCCCCTAACCTCCGTGACATTCTTTGGAATCATCCAACTTTGGATACTTACGCCTTCGTAGGTTCTATTGATAGTCCATGCTCAGAAATAATGTGCCTAAGAAATCTCACCTCCTCCTAAAAGTGACATTTTAAGAATTTGACTTTGAGTTGGTGCTTCCTTAAGGTCCTTGATATCTCCCTTATGCTCTCCATCACTCTTGGAGAATACTAAGATGTCTTCAACAAACATTATAACAATTTATTTAGTTATCTCCTAAATACTTTACTCGTTAAATCTACAAAGTATGTTAGGGCATTCATTAATTAAAAAGGCATCACTTTCCATTCATAAAGTCCATCAGAAGTGCGAAATGTCGTCTTCAGTTTGCTATCCTCTACTATCCTCAACTGATGAAATTCTGTAGCCAAGTCCAAACGGGAGAAGAATTTGTCTCGCACAAGCTGATCAAACAAGTTGTCTATTCTAGGTAAGGGATACCTTATCTTCTTAATCAATTTGTTGAGTTTTCAGTAATCGATGTATAGCCTTAATGAGATATCTTCCTAAGTGGCAATGACAATAGGTGCTCCACGTTTTCAAATTAATTCATCGGATGAATCCTTTCTACCACAGCTTCGAGATCTACTTATCTAACACCTGCCTTTTAGAGGCAATTTGTCTTAATGGCAGAGCGATTGTGTAACACCCCAAATTTAAAATAGCGTTATTCAGGAGATTTAATTAGATAAATTAAATAGAATAATGAAGAGACTAGAGTGATAAGGGAATTGAGATTTGAGAACTAATTAGGGTCATTCCTTAACTAAATGAATATATGTGTGATTTATAAATTAGGGATTTAAGAAAATAAGCAAGGGTAAAAAGGGAATAGCCATATACTATAACCCCTAAACCCCTTACCTCATTCTCCTTCACATTTTCATAAACCAAAAACATAAACAAAGGTGAAACAAGGCCGACCATAACCACAGGTAAAGAAGAGCTCAAAAATCAAGTAGAGGCTAAGATTCGAGCTAGGAAGATTAAAGCAAGAACAATTCTCAAGTTCCTTACCAAATAAGATGAATAATGATCTAAACCATCTCATATAAGTCTTCTTGAACGTTTTAATTCGGGTTTAAGGTTTAAAACCATATGATTTGATGAATGATGATATGTTTTGATTTATATGCCATGTTATAATTTAAAGAAGGATTTTTGTGGAATAATATAATTCGATTTTAAAGTTAAAATTATACAAATTGATTTCCTAATGCCACGATGTTTGAATATGTTATGCAAAACATTTTTCTGGAAATGGGTTTAAATTCTCATAATATTCTAAGCTATGGATAATTTATTATGAATTTGTAATGAAAGAAATAGTTACTTTTCAGTTTGAATTATTTAAGGCAATCAAGTAATGTTTTCGTATCTGAAATTTATATTTGTTAGAAAACATATTAAAAGTGAATAATTTTGATTTTGAGGATTTTTCCTAAGTGTTTTACTATGTTTATTAAATTATCTAAATTAGAGGACTTAAGTTTTTTATATGTTTTTTAAGCGAAATGCTTATTTGTTAAAATGATTTCATTTGTTAATTGTTAAATTCAGCAGCCTTTTAGAAAAGAATTTTTACAAAGAATTGGCAACCAATAATACTTTTACGGAAAGGACAATGTCAAAGGCATGCCTCTGAAGGAGTTGAAGCTATTCTTATAAGCTTTTGAATCCATTACTTGCCTTTGTTTTTAAAAGATACTTTCGAAGGGGTTGAAGCCACTTCTATTATCCTTCGAATCAATCAACTTTCCTTTGCTTTAAAAGAAGTTTTCGAAATAGTTGCGACTTTCGAGCCTATGTGATACCTAGATTCCACATTCATACTATTCGAATCCGTTAGAGTCCACTTTTCTTTCTAGTATTTTAAAGGGAAACTTTCGCCCTTTTAAAATTTAAGCTGCTTCCACAATGCTTTCAAAAGGGTTGTTTTAACCACTTTAATAAGACTTTAGGAGGTAATGGTTTTGAATGGTTGGTTTTGAAGTTATCCTCTTCCCCAATTCTTTTAGTTGAGATCAATGCATTCAAAAGCGATACTTTCTCTTTTGTGCTCTTTTGGCCCATTAGTTGTATTTAATGTTAAACCCAATGATTTCAAAAGGGATACTTTCAAATAGTTTCGAAGCCATGCTTCCATAAATTCTAATTTGAACTAAATGCCATCGGAAGGTTTGTTTTTGAGTGTTTCAAAAGGAAGGTTTCCAATGCTTTTGAAAGGTATGTTTTTAATGGTTGCGAAAGAGAAGTTCTATGATTTTAAGTAATGCTTTCGAAAGGGAGATTGACTGAGGGTAACTAATGAAGTCATAATGATATGAAGGATCTAGTTGAAAGTCTTAAATTTCGAATAAGAAAACCCAATCTCATTTTTAGAAGGTTTACCCATGGTGTAAAAGATTTTTAAAATGGCATTTAAAAATTTGATATCTTAAAGAAAGTTTTCCTTGCCAAGGATAGTGGGTTAAGGGTATTAACCATGTCTTAGTAGAAAATGATTACAAGAAATTAAACCATGGATGTTTATATAGTTATGTTTTGATCTGTTAGCATGTATGCTTCTGTAATTAAATTCACTTCATAATTAACCCATAACTGCATTTTGGGGTGTTAAGGGCAGAATAGCCGGTTAGGTTGACCCAGTAGTGAATATCATTGAATTATCTCCCGTGTGAATAGAATTGATCCAAGAGGTCAGTAGACAAGAATATTGGATCCCCACAGCTAATCAAAGATAATTGGTTTAGAAAAGTTCTTAGTAAGCCTATAAAATTTATGTTATGGAAATTGTTATTGGCAGGGGCCATTAAGTTCTTAGTGATACCATGAAAACTATGACTGAAACAAGTTATTGATATAGATTAATAGGTTCATAGCCAGCCCACGAAAACTATGACATGAGAGATGTTATTGGAGAATCCAATAGGTTCATAGTAAACCCATGAAAACTATGGTTGGATAATGTTGTTGGTGGATATTAATAGGTTTTTAGTGATCCCATGAAAACTATGTAACCGACATATACTCCGTAAGCTTGGAACCGGTTATTAGTCAGCCTATGAAAACTAATAGGTAAATAGTGATCCTAGAAACTATAACTTAAGATGGATAGTCAGGTAAATGGGGATGGGAAATCTAAATCATATTACATGTTTACATCTCATCATGATATATTATATTATGTTATGTCTTAACCATTATGGATGCAGGTGCACAGTATATGGTTATCATAAATTAGGTTAAGATACTAGTGGGGGGGAACCCGTTCCACTATGCGATGTGGTCTCACTTGTATCTATATGGTTCGAGATGGTAAGTTATTATTCACTCTAGATATTTTGTATGACTCAAAGTTTATGTTTTCCTCTTAACCTCTCGGGTGCTTAATTGATTTTGAGTAGTTTGAGAGTTAAGGTTTTTAGGATTTCCATTAGACGAATAAGCTTCTAGAGACGTGCAGGAGGCAAGCTAGCTGTTAAGAGTTCTTTCTATTTGATTCTGCTATGAAATTAGATGTAATGGCAAAGTTTTTTTGTTCCCTATATTTAGACTCTGATCTACTAAGGAGGCATCTTTATTTTCCGCTCTCAGTGTATTTTGTAATAATTATATTTCTCTAAACGTGATTTATGAATTGAGATTATGTAATGAATTTGAAATATGATTTGAAGTGGTATTAGAAATTTGTTTTAAAAATCGAGTTTAAATTTTATCATATTCCATGTGTTTTTGGTACATCAATGTACCAAATATTACCATATTTGGTCACCGAGAATTAAAACTACGGATGACTGCAGCATCACTAGTAGTTAGTTTTGGTCCCTCAAATGGAGGATGTTACAAGTTGGCATCAAAGCACAGGTTTATGAAAACTTAAAATAAATTTTAAACATAAAATGATTTTAAAAACATAATCCAAAGGAACTGGAGAAAAGATTAGGGTATGGGATAATGCTTGTTGGTGTCAAAATTGGCTAGCAACACCAAATTATGTAAAAGTTCCAATATCCAATCCAATCACAAAAATATAAAGAGAAATAAACAAAGAACAAAATTAAGACAATCAAAAAGCAAGTAAAAAGAGACAAGATATACAGTGGTTCGGTTAACTCCGACCTACATCCACTCCTGAATAATCCTTTTTATTATATTAAAGTTTGCTTACAATTACAATCTGAAATCCAAGAATAAATTTGGTAGAGTGTAGTAAAGGTTAAAGATAAAGGGAAGCAGCCAAATGATCCTTTTTCTTATGCCATGCTTGCTATACCTATAAGGGAAGACGTGTAGGGATCGGGCTGAAATTTTAACAAAAGGTTTGGGAGACCAAAACGAGGCCACCCAAAAATTCCATGTCCATTGGGGCCTACAATAAGGATCGGTGTAGATCTCTATAAGTGTGTCCAAATGGCCTTCGATCCCTATGAAGGATGCCTCATGATGTTAGCTACATACTCCTCATATTTCATGCAATTTCAACTTACAGTTTGTGAGATAGTCGCATTTTCCGTGAAGTAGTGTTGCTTGAATTCTGATTTTACCGATCCCTCTAGAGGGATAGGTATCGATCCCTTCAGTCTCTTCCAATGCCATGCAATCCCTATGGGAGCTTCTCCATATTATATTATGCTTATCCTCTAAGTTTCATGCCAATTGGATAGTACAACTCGAGCTATTGATAAATCTTTGTTGCAATATGTTGTGAAGGATGATTACCGATCCCTCCAACATGCTCCAAGTGATTTTCAATCCCAATGGGGTGTTCCACATATTGTAGTTAGCTTGTCCACCAAGTTTTATGTAAATTGGATGTGCAAATGTTGAGATATTGATCGATCTTTGCTATAAAGTTTGGTTTAGTCGATTCCTAAGAGGAAAGAGGGTCGCTCCCTCTTTCTTCATCCTTTGGATGTGCGATCCCTAGGGTAGGCTCCCTAGGGACTCCAAATCTTGCTCAGAAAATTTCATATGCATTGGACTTATAGATTTTGAGATATTGATTGTTTTCCATTGAGTTGTACTAGCATGGCCGAAATATTTCGATCCCTTTTTTACCGATCCTTTTTACACGATCCATTTCTTAGGTGAAGTATTTGCCCATAACTTATGCATGCAAACTCCAAAGGACTTGAGATTTGAAATGTAGCCTCGTGGGGCCTTCCTTGTCACTTTATACATGTCTCACGCAGTTTGGGGCAAAAATTGAGGACATGTACTGATCCCCTAGGGGAAGAGATAGGCATCGATCCCCTGCTTGGGCGAGGCACTAATCCTTAGAATATTATGGAGATTCTATCTTTTAGCATTGGTTGAGTGTCGCTTTATATCATTGCCTACACTTGATTTCTAGACCTCATAAACATTGCCCTTAAATAATGGCATTGATAATCGTGAAGTCTTTTGGGTTAAGTCTGCCTGTCTACGCCTTGGAAAAAGGTGGATGAACACTTGGCCCTCCAAAACATGCCT
Source organism: Allium cepa (assembly GCA_030765085.1). NCBI lineage: Eukaryota > Viridiplantae > Streptophyta > Magnoliopsida > Asparagales > Amaryllidaceae > Allium > Allium cepa. Next base: position 729,220,288 of record CM060932.1, on the reverse strand, counting down.
TGCGATAGAAAGGTTTGTTCTGATTTGCCATAAATCCAAAATATGAAACCTATAACCCATTGATAGTCGTATTTTCAGTCCAAAATCAAATCTAAATCCATAGTCTCTTTGGATTGTTTTATCCGAATCTACATCCATCCATAGCCAAATCTATTGTTGTTAGAAAATGATATCTAAATCCATGACCTCTCCAGGTTGTTATCCAAACCCAAATCCTCAATCTCACCAGATCCTTGTTGGGCACAATCCATACTTGACAAACTAAGTACGCCGATCAATCGCATTTGAGCGAAGCGACCTACCCATTTCCAAGCATAGTCCATACCTGATGACCCTTATTTCTCCAGATCCTTACCGAGCACAATCCATACTCGACGACCTAAGTAGGTTGATCCATCGCGTTTGAGCTGTAATGACCCTAGATTACAATTTAATTTAAATTGATAATTAAATGAAATTTTGAATAAAAATTTATAAAATTAATTATAAATGGAAGCGAGTTTCCTCAATTCAAATAGAAAAAATATATATAAAGTCATATGGATTTGAAATTTTGTATATTGTGAATATATATGTATATGTTGGATTTTAAATAAATTCTTAAATAAATGATTTTAAAAAAAAATAAATAAATAATATACTTTGGACACAAGTATAAAAAAATAAATAAATAAATTGATTTAAAAATTTATAAATGATGATAATTTAAGTTATACAAAATATATGTGTACATAGAGAAATATAAAATGATAATTTTTAAAGTAAAATTTATGATAAATATTTAAACTAAAAATAGAAGTAAAATAAAAATGCAAGAAAAAAAACAAAGCATAACACTAAAACAAAGTGGTAAATAAGTATGCAGAGTAAAAATTATAAAGATAAAATAATAAAACAAAAGATAAAATAAAAGCATCTTCAGACATGCATATTTCAGAGTATGAATAAACAAACAAATACATAAGTATGCAGGCAAATAGAAAGTAAGTATGGACTGAAGTAAGGCATGTGGTATGTGCAGTAGTATGTAAATCAAAGCAAAAGGAAAATATGCTTATTAAATATCTATCAAACATAAACAAAGTATAAAGGGAAATAGCTGTGTACATATAAATAGGGTAGGCTGTAAGTAAGGCAGGAGCATGTGCATATTTAATGCAAGAAATCTTTGATACATCCAAACATTATCTTCAGCCATGCCTATTATACTAAATGATATAATTAACCTGTACACTTTTCCTATATATCACCTCACATAGAAATAATAACAACCCTGCACAATTCTTTGTATATACTACTTCATCTCAGTTTCGAGTAGAATCTGAAGTAAAAATCCATTTCAAACTAATCCAAAGCCTGGGAATTCATTCCTGTAAGCAAAGCAAAACAGGATCATATATCAAGTACAAATTCAAACCCAAAATATAATTCAACTCAAAGTTTTTTTTTGGAAAAGCAAAACAGATTAAAGGGCTGCCTCTGTTCTTCTCTGCCATTTTTCTAGGTGAGTAACTTATGTTTTTTTTTATTTAAAAGTTGAATTGATTTCATATAGGTGTCTGTTGCTATATATATATATATATATATATATATATATATATATATCCTCTGAATATTTTGGAAACAAGAGATTACAGTAAAATCTTTTAAATTTGAATAAAAATCACTGTGAGTAAACAAATTTATATTGATACTTAAATATCATCAAGTTTGAGTATAAATACTTGGTTTATGAAGCTCTGTTTGTTTTTATGAAGTTGATCGGTGAGTTGTTGTTCCTTTCTCCTCTGTTCTTTTGTTTTCTTCCTTTCTGAGCTTACAGGTTGCTATCAAACAAGAAACAAAACTCAAACTCATATTATCAAATTATCATTAGGATTTGGTTTCAAAAGAAAGTTGCGTATTGAAGTATGAACTAGAATCTAAAAATAGATTTAAGAAGAATAGAAATATACAGTGAAAAAAATTGATTTTTACAGAGTAACTCAAATATATGAAAAATTCAAACATGATGAATCGGTGCTTCAAGTATATATTGGGAATTGTTATTCGAAAACTAGATTTTTAAAACAAAAATTTCGATTTTTCATCAAGTATGTTGAGAGCAATTTCAAGTTGAACTAAAATTGCTTTTTACCAAATTCCCAGTGATTGAATGATTTTAAAATGTTGAAATTTTGTCTGAAGCTTGCTTGATCTTCTTAGAATTCAGGAAAATTGTCGAAAGAATTTTTTACTACGTGAGTTGGTCGAACGAGTTCAGATTAGGGTTTAACCATAGGTTTAGAGAGATGATCGGAATTTGATAACTGCGACGTCGACGAAGCAATTGGGGAGATCGCACCGAGGGGGATGGCTGCGTAGGAAGGTTGCGGTGATGTGGCCAGAATTTTGAGGGAGCTGGTGATCGAGAGTGCCTGGACGAGGAAGGTTTAGGTGATGATTTGTTGGTTCCAGTTTGCGTTCTTCGTTCCAGGTTTGAGTTTAAAGACCCAAATTTGATTTCCGAGATTGCATCGTCAATCTGATGATTGGAATGGGTTTCGAGAGTGATGGCTGACTTGAGGAAGACGTCATAGTTGATCGGAGGTGATTCGATCACCTGTGCACGTGCACATGGTATTGTTCAGTGCCTGATGATGTTGCGTCTTTGGGGAAGGAGAAGGAACGCGGGTTTTTGCTCGAGTTTTGTGTGAGTTGTTTCGTGTCTTTTTGTTTTTTGTTTTTTTGTTTTTTTTTTACTTAACAGTTATAAAGAAAAAAAAAGAGAGGGAAGAAGATAGGATCAGGGGGAAAGGGGTTGTGTGAAGACAGGGGAGAGACTCGGGAAATACACGTGCGTTTTGAATTCTAACTCGAAGCATTAGCAGGGGGTCTCGGGTTGAATTCCTGTTTCAAATTTTAACCTGAAACCTGAAGCTGTTTTGGTTTGGAAATTTTAAAACCCAAATTAAATTTTAAACCAAGATTTTTTAAAGCATAGTTCAAATTGAAATGTTAATATAAATTCAAGTTGAATGTAGAGTTTAGTTTGAACATAAATAAGTTTTAAATTTAAAATTGTTTTAATAACTTAAAAACAATTCAAAATATATTAAAGAAATTTGAAATGGAGTTGAGATTTTAAATGAAAAATTTAAGCAAGTTGAAACTAAAAGTTTAAATTTAAATTTAAATCTGAATTAAAGATAATTTGAATCCTAGTCTGAAATCAAAGAAGTTTTAATATTTAAAATTGTTTAAATTTTCTTTGTGATGATAATTAAAACATTAGTTAGAAAATGTTTTAAAATTGAATTAGTAAAGATAAAATGATATGCACTCATTTAATTAGTTCAAGTGGATAATTGATTAATTTATTTTATCAAGAAATTAAGATTTGAGTTAAATTAATTAAGGTAAATTAATTTGTAAATAAGACTCATTAATTTAATAAAGAGTTGTCTTTTAAACAAATGATAAAGGTTATTTAATCAAGTAATTAAGATTTTTAAGTTACAGTTTAGAACTTAATTAATTAAATAATCAGTGATTAAATATATGATTTTAAAGGTTAATTTAATGATAATTAACAATAATTAAATTGAGTTTAATTACTTAAGAATAGTAATTAAATAATTATGAATAGTTAATGAGAATCATTTACTTGAAATTTATTTGATAATAAATGTGAAAAGAATTATTCATAGAAATTTAATCTGATTTAAATTTATCAGATGATTAAATTGATCCTACTTAGGGATGTTTGGATTTTATTGGATGTTGAATTGTTGATATCCCTGATATATGATGCTTTATGATTATCCTGATTTGTGTTGTGATCTGTGATATAGTTTATTATTTGTGATATATATATCTGCGAATCTGTGTATGAAAGATAAGCATTATAGTTATATCGCTTATCAAATATATATTGTTGTATTTGAATCTGTGATGGTTGAAATGATGTTGCACTATTGTGTTAAACCCTGGACCACACCATACGCACACAAATATGGATTTCACGAGGAAATCGATTAAGTCGCAGATTTTTGAAAATAGTTAAGTTTGAATTTTTAAATTCAAATGTTTTGGAAATGGAATCGGAATAAATGTGAAAAGTTTTGGAATGGAATTTCAAAATAAAAATTTATTATTTTTAAATTACTTGATTAAGTTTTGGAATTTAAATAATTTGATTTAAATTTAAATTCAATACTTGGAATTGAATTCTGTAATTTGAAACTAGGGATTAACGATATTATACTAGTTATTATGAGTTAAACCATTTTAAAAGTATAATTTTGAGAATTTGAATTTAACCCAAGGATTTCAACTCGTATAAATGAATCAGATTTCCAAAATGAAAACTGTTGTTTTCAAATGATAAACACTTTTAGATAAGAACTGAGATTCCAGTTAATTAGGGGAATCTCAAGATTGAATAGAGAAATGATTTTCCTAAGTTATGAATAAATTCTTTTTGAAAGCTATGAATTAAATGTGTTTATTTTTAACAGATTTAAATTGATGATTTGTTTAAATCAAATTGAAATGAAATTGTTTTGAAAGCTATAAGTTAAATCTTTGATTTAAAGATTTAACGAGTTAATCAAATTGAAATGAAATTGTTTTGAAAGCTATAAGTTAAATCTTTGATTTAAAGATTTAACGAGTTAATCAAATTGAAATGAAATTGTTTTGAAAGCTATAAGTTAAATCTTTGATTTAAAGATTTAACGAGTTAATCAAATTGAAATGAAAATTAATTTGGAAAATCTGTGAATGAATCTTTTGTTAAAAGATTAAAATGTGAAAATTGTTTAAACCGTTAAAGGTTATGAAAATGAATCTTTTTGTTTAAAGATTGAAAATGGTAATTTGTTAAGCCATTTGAAGAAAAGTTTTGGGTAATAAGTTGTGACTTAATTGAAATCCCATTATCCATTTGTTTTGAAATATCGTGCTCACTATTCGGTTTAACCGGGAAAGGACCTTTGTGTCGTATAACCCATTCCGAATATGTGATTCGACGTTATGGATAGCATTTGAAGACCGGTGATGAAGACCGGGTATTTGCGAAAGTGATAGGATGACCTATCGATTGTCTCTGCACTGGGTAGCTCCTGGTATAGAGATTCCCTAAGTGATGGGAAATTCGATCGGGATTGTGAATACCCGGATTGCAAGGACTTCTTTGGAAGTGCCTTCGGTTCTGTTCGAGCCTGGAACAGACTTGTATGGATTGTATGTCTGACATTACAAGTTGAGATATAAAGAAGATTTCTTTCAAATATATTTCTGTTGGTGGCAGAGAATTTATTCTTTTAGCTTAACACCCTTCTCTGAGACGTACGAGCTCAAAGGTTATGTAGTTGAAGGTTATCAGCAATATATTCCCAATTAGGTAATGTGACATGCTGAGGGTTGCTGTGAAATGATCATTGTGTTGATCATTTGTGATAAGATCATTTGTTTGATCGTTTATCTTTGTGATCATTTCTATGATCATTTGTTGACCCAAAGCACAGCTTTTGTATAAAGCGTGTTTTTGTGGACGAGACTTCGTCGAGCCTCACACCCCGGAAATGGTCAAAACAGGAAAGATGCGGCAAGGTTATGAGGGGTAGCTCCCTTTAGGGTATGTGCATTTCCTTCTGGATAGAGGTGGTGTCATGGTATGGAGCCCAGATATTTAACCTATGTGGTTACTGCGAATTTATTACTTTGTGGTTGTTGGTTATCGGGATCTCGTGAGAAAGGTCGTTTACGATCGGGGAATGGCATGCTCGTGTCAGTAGTTACCCAGTTAGGGGTAACCCGGCCTTGTGTTGGCAGAGATCCGGTTTGGTTCTCGGGGATGTCCTTCCAGAGGCGCTCTCATGTGGCAATGGGAAGTTCCTTGGCCTAACCATTTGTTGGAAATCCAAAGAAACAATACGATCTTGTACGGTTTTAGTTGTAGAACCTATCATTCACTTATGGTGGCGCCCCACTGTTTGGATGGTAGCTATAGTAGGCATAAATGCGAAATGCCTATGCTGGCTAAGATTTATATCTTTACTTTTGAAATGATTCTTCTACACTATGCACTAGTAATAATATCAAATGTTTCTTTTTAATGCGTATCAAGCATCTTTGACTATCATAAGGAGAAATCTCCTCCGATTCTGCGTTTGCATTGTGTGTGTGTGCGGGAGGCCTTATGGTAGTCTCATTTTTCAAAAGCATTGCGAATTGACTTTAAAATCTTTTGTTGATTGTTTAAAAGATAAACTGTTTTTTTTTGCTCACACCAGTCCCACGACTGATCCGGAGTTTATTATTTCTTTCCTAAACTCTGGGTGCTCAAAATTTTTCTACACGAGCAGTCTAGAGTTGGGTTTTTCAGATAGTCTGGTTTAGTAGATTATCTGGAGTTAGTTCAGTCTTTGGATCACACCAGTCTTGCCTATCTTTGTGCATCGTTGTTGGGAGTTCGAGCTATTGCTGGATTGGTTCTTGGAAATGGAGTTGCAGTTTCTGGAGTTCTTTCTTGAAGACTATCTTAGAGTTATATTGTTCCGCCGCTAGATGTTATCTATTTTTCTTTTCCGCTGCTATTTTATTGTATCACATCTCTGATGTATATTGATATCTATTGGATCATCTGTTGTATCAGATATTGTATCAAAGCTGTATATCAATGTATTATTCTTTTATTCCGCTGTGTTGTTTACTTAATGTGGTTATAAGCTCCGGCGAATCGGATTTGAACGGTCGAATCTATGGCATTCGAATACGATATGAAGTATCGATGTCGATTTTGGAGCGGGCAAAATCCGAGTCGTTACATTTGGTATCAGAGCTAAGGGTTGAACTTTAGCTCAGGAGTGTAACACATTAAGTAACTCATTAGAGATAGGGTGAAGTAAATCCTAGAATGAGTAATCCCTAATATATCCGTTTGAATGCCTCAGTAAATTCTCTTACTATTCACCGATAGTAAGTATGAGTGCAAGAAGAAAACGAGATAGGGGACAGGGAAATACGACTATAAATGGTCAAAACTCTGTAACAACAGTGGAAATAACTTTCTCTATCAATCTCTTTTGATTCGTTTCGAAATTCTTTTGATTTGCTTCGTGACAGGTACAGAAAGAAGTTCGGTGCGTTGATGCCCTACGTATCGTTGTAAGAAATTTTTTCTTCGTATTTCATCAGTTTCTTATCAGTTTTTGATTTAAACTTTAATGAGTTTGAAATTTGAATGAATTGGAAATTTTGAATAAATTTGAAATTTTAAATTGAGTTAACTTGATTAATAGAATATGAAGAATGATTAGAATTGTATCGATAAAATGATTTTGTTTAAAACCAAAATTTGAAATTTTATTATAATATCTTGTATCTATTGTTGATATTCTGATTTGGTGAGCCAAATGCAGAATTGATATCCAGCTTGATTTGAAAAGATATTTCTCTATCTAGCTATCTCTGTGTTGTTTTCGTGCCTGCGAATTTCGAGGACGAAATCCTTTTAAGGGGGGAAGTTTGTAACGACCCTAGATTATAATTTAATTTAAATTGATAATTAAATGAAATTTTGAATAAAAATTTATAAAATTAATTATAAATGGAAGCGAGTTTCCTCAATTCAAATAGAAAATATATATATAAAGTCATATGGATTTGAAATTTTGTATATATGTGAATATATATGTATATGTTGGATTTTAAATAAATTCTTAAATAAATGATTTTTAAAATAAATAAATAAATAATATACTTCGGACACAAGTATAAAAAAAATAAAAAAATTGATTTAAAAATTTATAAATGATGATAATTTAAGTTATACAAAATATATGTGTATATAGAGAAATATAAAATGATAATTTTTAAAGTAAAATTTATGATAAATATTTAAACTAAAAATAGAAGTAAAATAAAAATGCAAGAAAAAAAACAAAGCATAACACTAAAACAAAGTGGTAAATATGCAGAGTAAAAATTATAAAGATAAAATAATAAAACAAAAGATAAAATAAAAGCATCTTCAGACATGCATATTTCAGAGTATGAATAAACAAACAAATACATAAGTATGCAGGCAAATAGAAAGTAAGTATGGACTGAAGTAAGGCATGTGGTATGTGCAGTAGTATGTAAATCAAAGCAAAAGGAAAATATGCTTATTAAATATCTATCAAACATAAACAAAGTATAAAGGGAAATAGCTGTGTACATATAAATAGGGTAGGCTGTAAGTAAGGCAGGAGCATGTGCATATTTAATGCAAGAAATCTTTGATACATCCAAACATTATCTTCAGCCATGCCTATTATACTAAATGATATAATTAACCTGTACACTTTTCCTATATATCACCTCACATAGAAATAATAACAACCCTGCACAATTCTTTGTATATACTACTTGATCTCAGTTTCGAGTAGAATCTGAAGTAAAAATCCATTTCAAACTAATCCAAAGCCTGGGAATTCATTCCTGTAAGCAAAGCAAAACAGGATCATATATCAAGTACAAATTCAAACCCAAAATATAATTCAACTCAAAGTTTTTTTTTGGAAAAGCAAAACAGATTAAAGGGCTGCCTCTGTTCTTCTCTGCCATTTTTCTAGGTGAGTAACTTATGTTTTTTTTTTTATTTAAAAGTTGAATTGATTTCATATAGGTGTCTGTTGCTATATATATATATATATATATATATATATATATATATATATATATCCTCTGAATATTTTGGAAACAAGAGATTACAGTAAAATCTTTTAAATTTGAATAAAAATCACTGTGAGTAAACAAATTTACATTGATACTTAAATATCATCAAGTTTGAGTATAAATACTTGGTGTATGAAGCTCTGTTTGTTTTTGTGAAGTTGATCTGTGAGTTGTTGTTCCTTTCTCCTCTGTTCTTTTGTTTTCTTCCTTTCTGAGCTTACAGGTTGCTATCAAACAAGAAACAAAACTCAAACTCATATTATCAAATTATCATTAGGCTTTGGTTTCAAAAGAAAGTTGCGTATTGAAGTATGAACTAGAATCTAAAAATAGATTTAAGAAGAATAGAAATATACAGTGAAAAAAATTGATTTTTACAGAGTAACTCAAATATATGAAAAATTCGAACATGATGAATCGGTGCTTCAAGTATATATTGGGAATTGTTATTCGAAAACTAGATTTTTAAAACAAAAATTTCGATTTTTCATCAAGTATGTTGAGAGCAATTTCAAGTTGAACTAAAATTGCTTTTTACCAAATTCCCAATGATTGAATGATTTTAAAATGTTGAAATTTTGTCTGAAGCTTGCTTGATCTTCGTAGAATTCAGGAAAATTGTCGAAAGAATTTTGTACTACGTGAGTTGGTCGAACGAGTTCAGATTAGGGTTTAACCATAAGTTTAGAGAGATGATCGGAATTTGATAACTGCGACGTCGACGAAGTAATTGGGGCGATCGCACCGAGGGGGATGGCTGCGTAGGAAGGTTGCGGTGATGTGGCCAGAATTTTGAGGGAGCTGGTGATCGAGAGTGCCTGGACGAGGAAGGTTTAGGTGATGATTTGTTGGTTCTAGTTTGCGTTCTTCGTTCCAGGTTTGAGTTTAAAGACTCAAATTTGATTTCCGAGATTGCATCGTCGATCTGATGATTGGAATGGGTTTCGAGAGTGATGGCTGACTTGAGGAAGACGTCATAGTTGATTGGAGGTGATTCGATCACCTGTGCACGTGCACATGGTATTGTTCAGTGCCTGATGATGTTGCGTCTTTGGGGAAGGAGAAGGAACGCGGGTTTTTGCTCGAGTGTTGCGTGAGTTGTTTCGTGTCTTTTTGTTTTTTTTTTTGTTTTTTTTTTACTTAACAGTATAAAGAAAAAAAAAAGAGGGAAGAAGATAGGATCAGGGGGAAAGGGGTTGCGTGAAGACAGGGGAGAGACTCGGGAAATACACGTGCGTTTCGAATTCTAACTCGAAGCATTAGCAGGTGGTCTCGGGTCGAATTCCTGTTTCAATTTTTAACCTGAAACCTGAAGCTGTTTTGGTTTGGAAATTTTAAAACCCAAATTAAATTTTAAACCAAGATTTTTTAAAGCTTAGTTCAAATTGAAATGTTAATATAAATTCAAGTTGAATGTAGAGTTTAGTTTGAACATAAATAAGTTTTAAATTTAAAATTGTTTTAATAACTTAAAAACAATTCAAAATATATTAAAGAAATTTGAAATGGAGTTGAGATTTTAAACGAAAAATTTAAGCAAGTTGAAACTAAAAGTTTAAATTTAAATTTAAATCTGAATTAAAGATAATTTGAATCCTAGTCTGAAATCAAAGAAGTTTTAATATTTAAAATTGTTTAAATTTGCTTTGTGATGATAATTAAAACATTAGTTAGAAAATGTTTTAAAATTGAATTAGTAAAGATAAAATGATATGCACTCATTTAATTAGTTCAAGTGGATAATTGATTAATTTATTTTATCAAGAAATTAAGATTTGAGTTAAATTAATTAAGGTAAATTAATTTGTAAATAAGACTCATTAATTTAATAAAGAGTTGTCTTTTAAACAAATGATAAAGGTTATTTAATCAAGTAATTAAGATTTTTAAGTTACAGTTTAGAACTTAATTAATTAAATGATCAGTGATTAAATATATGATTTAAAGGTTAATTTAATGATAATTAACAATAATTAAATTGAGTTTAATTACTTAAGAATAGTAATTAAATAATTATGAATAGTTAATGAGAATCATTTACTTGAAATTTATTTGATAATAAATGTGAAAAGAATTATTCATAGAAATTTAATCTGATTTAAATTTATCAGATGATTAAATTGATCCTACTTAGGGATGTTTGGATTTTATTGGATGTTGAATTGTTGATATCCCTGATATATGATGCTTTATGATTATCCTGATTTGTGTTGTGATCTGTGATATAGTTTATTATTTGTGATATATATATCTGCGAATCTGTGTATGAAAGATAAGCGTTATAGTTATATCGCTTATCGAATATATTGTTGTATTTGAATCTGTGATGGTTGAAATGATGTTGCACTATTGTGTTAAACCCTGGACCACACCATACGCACACAAATATGGATTTCACGAGGAAATCGATTAAGTCGCAGATTTTTGAAAATAGTTAAGTTTGAATTTTTAAATTCAAATGTTTTGGAAATGGAATCGGAATAAATGTGAAAAGTTTTGGAATGGAATTTCAAAATAAAAATTTATTATTTTTAAATTACTTGATTAAGTTTTGGAATTTAAATAATTTGATTTAAATTTAAATTCAATACTTGGAATTGAATTCTGTAATTTGAAACTAGGGATTAAAGATATTATACTAGTTATTATGAGTTAAACTATTTTAAAAGTATAATTTTGAGAATTTGAATTTAACCCAAGGATTTCAACTCGTATAAATGAATCAGATTTCCAAAATGAAAACTGTTGTTTTCAAATGATAAACACTTTTAGATAAGAACTGAGATTACAGTTAATTAGGGGAATCTCAAGATTGAATAGAGAAATGATTTTCCTAAGTTATGAATAAATTCTTTTTGAAAGCTATGAATTAAATCTGTTTATTTTTAACAGATTTAAATTGATGATTTGTTTAAATCAAATTGAAATGAAATTGTTTTGAAAGCTATAAATTAAATCTTTGATTTAAAGATTTAACGAGTTAATCAAATTGAAATGAAATTGTTTTGAAAGCTATAAGTTAAATCTTTGATTTAAAGATTTAACAAGTTAATCAAATTGAAATGAAATTGTTTTGAAAGCTATAAGTTAAATCTTTGTTTTAAAGATTTAACGAGTTAATCAAATTGAAATGAAATTGTTTTGAAAGCTATAAGTTAAATCTTTGATTTAAAGATTTAACGAGTTAATCAAATTGAAATGAAAATTAATTTGGAAAATCTGCGAATGAATCTTTTGTTAAAAGATTAAAATGTGAAAACTGTTTAAACCGTTAAAGGTTGTGAAAATGAATCTTTTTGTTTAAAGATTGAAAATGGTAATTTGTTAAGCCATTTGAAGAAAAGTTTTGGGTAATAAGTTGTGACTTAATTGAAATCCCATTATCCATTTTTTTTGAAATATCGTGCTCACTATTCGGTTTAACCGGGAAAGGACCTTTGTGTCGTATAACCCATTCCGAATATGTGATTCGACGTTATGGATAGCATTTGAAGACCGGTGATGAAGACCGGGTATTTGCGAAAGCGATAGGATGACCTATCGATTGTCTCTGCACTGGGTAGCTCCTGGTATAGAGATTCCCTAAGTGATGGGAAATCCGATCGGGATTGTGAATACCGGATTGCAAGGACTTCTTTGGAAGTGCCTTCGGTTCTGTTCGAGCCTGGAACAGACTTGTATGGATTGTATGTCTGACATTACAAGTTGAGATATAAAGCAGATTTCTTTCAAATATATTTCTATTGGTGGCGGAGAATTTATTCATTTAGCTTAACACCCTTCTCTGAGACGTACAAGCTCAAAGGTTATGTAGTTGAAGGTTATCGGCAATATATTCTCAATTTGGTAATGTGACATGCTGAGGGTTGCTGTGAAATGATTATTGTGTTGATCATTTGTGATAAGATCATTTGTTTGATCGTTTATCTTTGTGATCATTTCTATGATCATTTGTTGACCCAAAGCATAGCTTTTGTATAAAGCGTGTTTTTGTGGACGAGACTTCGTCGAGCCTCACACCCCGGAAATGGTCAAAACAGGAAAGATGCGGCAAGGTTATGAGGGGTAGCTCCCTTTAGGGTATGTGCATTTCCTTCTGGATAGAGGTGGTATCATGGTATGGAGCCCAGATATTTAACCTATGTGGTTACTGCGAATTTATTACTTTGTGGTTGTTGGTTATCGGGATCCCGTGAGAAAGGTCGTTTACGATCGGGGAATGGCATGCTCGTGTCAGTAGTTACCCAGTTAGGGGTAACCCGGCCTTGTGTTGGCAGAGATCCGGTTTGGTTCTCGGGGACGTCCTTCCAGAGGCGCTCTCATGTGGCAATGGGAAGTTCCTTGGCCTGACCATTTGTTGGAAATCCAAAGAAACAATACGATCTTGTACGGTTTTAGTTGTAGAACCTATCATTCACTTATGGTGGCGCCCCACTGTTTGGATGGTAGCTATAGTAGGCATAAATGTGAAATGCCTATGCTGGCTAAGATTTATATCTTTACTTTTGAAATGATTCTTCTACACTATGCACTAGTAATAATATCAAATGTTTCTTTTTAATGCGTATCAAGCTTCTTTGACTATCATAAGGAGAAATATCCTCCGATTCTGCGTTTGCATTGTGTGTGTGTGCGGGAGGTCTTATGGTAGTCTCATTTTTCAAAAGCATTGCGAATTGACTTTAAAATCTTTTGTTGATTGTTTAAAAGATAAACTGTTTTTTTTTCTCACACCAGTCCCACGACTGATTCGGAGTTTATTGTTTCTTTCCTAAACTCTGGGTGCTCAAAATTTTTCTACACGAGCAGTCTAGAGTTGGGTTTTTCAGATAGTCAGGTTTAGTAGATTATCTGGAGTTAGTTCAGTCTTTGGATCACACCAGTCTTGCCTATCTTTGTGCATCGTTATTGGGAGTTCGAGCTATTGCTGGATTGGTTCTTGGAAATGGAGTTGCAGTTTCTGGAGTTCTTTCTTGAAGACTATCTTAGAGTTATATTGTTCCGCTGCTAGATGTTATCTATTTTTCTTTTCCGCTGCTATTTTATTGTATAACATCTTTGATGTATATTGATATCTATTGGATCATCTGTTGTATCAGATATTGTATCAAAGCTGTATATCAATGTATTATTCTTTTATTCCGCTGTGTTGTTTACTTAATGTGGTTATAAGCTCCGGCGAATCGGATTTGAACGGTCGAATCTATGGCATTCGAATACGATATGAAGTATGGATGTCGATTTTGGAGCGGGCAAAATCCGAGTCGTTACATGAGCGAAGCGACCTACCCCTGGCCAAGCATAGTCCATACCTCACAACCTTGATCTCTCCGGTTCCTTGCCAAGCACGGTCCATAATGGACGACCTGAGTAGGTCGATCCATCGCATTCGAGCGAAGTGCTTGCTTGGCGTAGTCCACACCTAACGAACTTGTTGGGTTTTATTCTTCGGCCTCGACACCTAGTTGAGGACTTAATCCATGATGCACAAGTTTGTTCTATCATGTTCGCTCAACGAAAAGACCATTCCTTGCGATCGTTATCCGGTCTCTTCGGATAGGACCACAATCGCGGTTTGTGTTATCTATTACTTTGATCCAAATTTAAGCATTCCTAAGTCCATTTTCCAGTGTATAAAATAAGAGTCCATACAACCAATAAACCAGATTTCGAATAAAAACTAGAAAAACAAGAGTTCGAAGCAAAGAAGAAGGAAAAATAAATTTTTAAAACTCGAGCGCAACAGTTTATCATCATCTCAGAGCATACCTAGGGACCGTCCTCGATCCAGCACATGTGTAAGTGACTTAGCCATCTTACTGTAGTGTTTTTTACTTATTCCATGTCATCCTAATCAATTAATGACAAGTTGATGATGATGCCTTGGTCTAGTGCCATTTTCATTCAAGGTGGACGGTGGCTACTCCAGGGACACCGCCGCAGCCCGAGTCCTTACATATTGTTGTAACTGATCGTTCCTCACGTGTTCCTCAATGATATCCTTCAAATGCCTACGACCATTTATATTTTTCCCATTCAGCTAATGGAATAGGCAGATTTTTCCTTATGCCCGTTCGGGTTTGAAGGGTTCCCTCTTTGCCAGACGGAAGGCGTCCTCGAGTATCTAGATATTTCCACTCTAGGTTTTCATTCATTTCCAATTAAGAAGAGAATTTAGGTTCCCCCCTCCATCGCTTCGATCCATCGAAGTTATCATCCATATTCCGTTTACCCTTTTCCTTTCTTGAGCTTTCATCGGGTGGTTCTCCACCCCATACCATATTATCTTCCATTGCCACTTTATCAGCTTTCACATCTTCTTGCCGTAAAAATATTTCTATTTCATGGTAGAATTTACCGAGATCCATTAGTGGATCCCATATCAGCGATATCTTAATATATGAAATCTGCAGCTTCTGACACTGCAGCCATCAAAACCATCGATGGATCTGATCGGTCCACCGAAACAACTACCGCACTGAACCTGGTTAAAAATTTCTTGAGTGATTCTCCTGCCCACTACTTTACTGGTGTTAATGACATCATATCTTGGGTCTCATAATGAAAAGTTCTTCATAAATCTTTTTACCAATTACGTCCATGTGCTAATAGAATCGCTTTTCGACTGTTTGAATCGTAGGGCAGCTACATCCGTTAATTACAGGGAGAAGCATCGGGCTAGGACTTCTTTTGAATCCCCCATTACTTCCATGTTCCGCATGTACCTCATCATATGTATAGGTTCATCTGACTTTCCGTCATAATATTTCGGTGTTGGTAATCTAAATTCTGGTGGATTCCTAGCATTCCAGATATTATGAGTGCATGGACTTCTATTTATATCCTTCAGACCCCTATTAACTAATCCTCCGCGCGTAGCATGCCCGATCATCTCTGCAAACCTGTCATTGTCATCCAGTAGTAGTCTCCTATCATTATGTCCAAGCTGCTCCTCGAGTTTATAGGAGAATTCTGTAACGTATTCCTCTGGATAAGCATCCAAATTACGATTCACACCAAGCTCCATGGGATTGATCGCAGATCCTCCAGCATCATGACCGACTGGACCCAGGGTTATCCCCGTTGTGTTTAGGGATCAATGTCGGTCCCTCTGAAGGGACCAGTGTCGATCCATCTAAGAGGTCGGGGACTGCCCTTGGCTGCTCTATTCCACTCGTTTGTCCAATAGCTCCGTCTCCATGCTCCTAGACCTGATTTCCAACGAATCTTGCCACCTCAACTCCTGGATCCATGGCCTCAGTAGTCCGTATTGTTTCAACTCCTTGGTTTTGCATTCCAAAAGCTCCTATCGCTCTAGCCTGTCTGATCTGTCGTAGTAGATTCTGCATCATCTCCTCCTGTCTTTTCAGCATCGTTTCTGCATAGCGTCCATCATTGTTTCCATTTCATCTCTAGTAGTGCAGATAGATGTTTGATTAGCTCCAGCTCCTGAGGAAGCCTCATGACTCCCTTCATGATGGCTTTTATCCACTACTTATCTCCTTGTTGATTGTCTCACCATTGCTACAAATCTAAGCTCTCTAATTGATTCCAAATCTGAACTCTAAATCTACGGGGGCTAGCTCTCTCAGTGAAAGCACCAAAATGTTGACGTCAAAATTGGCCACCAACTACCTATATCCAATCCAATCACGTAAACATGAAGAGAAATAAGTGAAGAACAGAATTAAAACATTCAAAAAGCAAGTAAAAAGGGATAAGATTTATAATGGTTCGGGTAACTCCAGTCTACATCTACTTCCAAATAATCCTTTATATTATACTAAAGTTTGTTCATAGTTACAATTCGAAATCTAAGAATAAAATTGGCAGAGTGCAGCCTAGGTTGAAGATAAAGAAAACCAGCTAGAAGATCCTTTTTCTTATGCCATTCCTACTGTATTTATATGGGAAGATGTGGACGGATCGGGCTGAAATTTTGTCAGAAGGTTTAAGGGACCAAGATGAAGCCATCCAAAATTTCTAGATCCATTGGGGCCAGCAATAGGGATTGGTACGGATCCCTATTAGTGTGTCCAAATGGTATAAAATCCCTATGAGGGGTGCTCCATGATGTTAGCTACATGCTCTTCAAATTTCATGCAATTCCGACATACGGTTTGTGAGATATCACATTTTCCGTGAAGTAGTATTGCTTGAATTCTGATTTGTGCCGATCCTTTTAGTGGGTTAGGTATTGATCCCTCCAATCTCTTCCAAATGCCATGTGATCCCTAAGTGGGCTTCTCTATGTGGTATTATGCTTAGCCATCAAGTTTCATGCCAATTGGATTAGTAGAACTCAAGTTGTTGATCAATTTTTGTTGCAATATGTTGTGAAGGCTGATTATAGCCGATCCTTATGGAAGGATAGGTGCCGATCCCTTCAACTTGCTCCAAATGATATGCAATCCCCTTGGGGTGTTCCACAAGTTGTGATTAGCATGTCCTCTAATTTTCATGTCAATTGGATGTGTGGATGCTGAGATATTGATCGATCATTATTATAAAGTTGGGTTTAGCCAATCCCTAGGAGGGAGGAGGGCCGATCCCTAAGAGGGAAGAGGGTCGATCCCACATTCTTCATACTTTTGATGTACAATCCCTTGGGTAGGCTTCCTTGGGTCACCACATCTTGCTTAAGATATCATATGCGTTGAACTTATGCATTTTGAGATATTTATTGTTTTCTGTTGAGTTGTACTTGCTTGGCTGAAATATGCCGATCCCTTTTATACTGATCCTTTTTTATACGATCCCTTTCTTAGGTCAAGTAATTTGCCCATAACTTGCACATGCAAACTCCAAACGATTTGAGATTTGAAATATAGCCTCATGGGTCTTCCTTGTCATTTTATAACGGTCTCACCCAGTTTGGGACAAAAATTGAGGACATGTACCTATCCTCTATGGAAAAGCATAAGCACTAATCCCCTACCTAGACGAGGAACTAATCCGTACTTAGAATATTCTGGATATCCTATCTTTTAGTATCGGTTGATCGTCGCTTCATATCATTGCCTACACATGATTTCTAAACATCACAATCATCGCTCTTGGCTAATGGTCTTGATAATCATAAAGTTTGTTGGGTTAAATCCGCCCGTCTACTGCCTTGGCAAAAGGTGGGTTACCAACACTATAGTAACGTACTTGTATTTGATATATATAAATATACTCTTTATCTCTGTTTTCCCATCTCCATTAGGCTATTCATTTGTATCTTACAAAGACTCAAATGTAGATTTTATGGAAGTAAGATATGGATGGTAGGAATGGAAGAGTTAACATTGGTGGAGGAAGCGCTACAATTAATAGAAATGCTTGACCAAATACTAGAAGGAATCAGGGTCGACAGGCAAATGCTAATCCAGACGCAAATGCCAATGTAGGTGCTGAAACCCGCCAGTAGATATGGGGGTAATGTATCAGTTCTTCATCAATCTTATGCAAGCTAGAGCAGCTGTAGGAGTAGTTGGGGGAAATGTTGCGAATGGTGAAGGAGCTAATTTTGTGGCACCAGCTGGCAATAACTATGCCAAGCCAAAGGATTATACTAGTTTTCTTGGGAAGCCGTTTTTGGGAATAGAGGATACTATTGAAGTAGAAAACTGGTTATTGCACTGTGAATGAATTTTCGCTGATTTAGGATTAGATGATAAGGAGAAGAGAAGACTTACTTCGAGACAGTTGCAAGGTGCAGCACTTTATTGGTCGAATGGTGTTACCATGGGTGTCCCCAAAGAAGAGTTTACTTAGGTAGAGTTTCGAAGGAGATTTGAAGAGACGTTCTTGTCTGAAGTTGCCAACTCAGTATTATTGAGAAAGTTCATAAACTTAGTGCAGGGTGAAATGTTGGTGATTGAGTATGCTACGAAGTTTGATGAGTTGTCTAGATATGGATATGCTACCATTGACACCGTCGTTAAAAGGAACGAGAAGTTTATTTGAGGGTTAAGACCCAAGACTGCCATGGTGACTATGTCACACCTTCGTGATCAAAGTATATTTGTAGTGGAGATGGCAATCAGGAACGAAGAGATGCTTTCTACTTATGGGAAAGAGAAGCAGCTTAAAAATCCAAGATTCTTAGGGTAAGAAGAGGAAATTCTTTAGAAAGAAAGGAGCTTAGAAAAGAGGAGCTGCCAAGAAAGGAAAGGCCGATGTAATTTGCTACAAATGCGATAAGAAAGGACATTATACTCAAGAATGTCGAATTGGAAAAAGGCTGCAGAGAAGAAAGGAGTGAAATGCTTCAACTGTGACCAGATTGGATACTACAAGAGCCAATGTCTAGAACTAGTCAGAGCGGACAAGGGAAAGGTTTTTTCTTTGGAACCATCATCTTCTAGACCAAGTGCTACTGAGAAGGGAAAGACTGTGCTGGAAGGTATGCTTTTGATTCATAGTATACAAGTTATGGTACTATTATATACCGCTACATCACGTTTATTTATATCTTAGTGTTTGGTAGATAAGTTATGTTTAGATCCCTCATACCTTGTTACTTCCTCAATGATTACGAATTCAATAGGAGGGTATGCAACTCTGGGGATGTGATGTGATCAGTTATAATTTGAATTGTTAGGTCATAAGTTTGCATGCAGTTTATATGTTTTTGATTTCGTAGGCTGCGGGATTATTTTTGGTATGGATTAGTTAGATAAATATGATACTATGATATTTTGCCAAGATAGGGAAATATCAAGGCACCCCATAGTCATAACTGAATTATATACTCGATGGTGAAGTCAGACTTAAGTGCTTGGGCTTTGCTGAATGCAATGGAAGTATAAGAAGGGTTGAATCAAGATTTGGTAGCAAGAGAGTTTGTAGATTTTTATGAGCCAGTCACTGGACTACCACCGAAGCGAGCCATCGAGTTTCGGATAGATCTTATGCCAGAAGCAAAAGCTCTAAGTTGACCACCTAGCAGCATGACACCTATCGAGAAGAAGGAATTGAAGGTGCAGCTAGTGGATTTAGAAGAAAAGAATTTTATTAAACCAAGAAGTCAACCATGTGGAACAGCTACAGTGTTCGTGAAGAAATTGGATGAGTATTAAGGATGTGTATCGACTATCATAAGTTGAATGAGAAGATGATCAAGAATAGATATTCTTTGTTGAGAATCGATGATTTATTTGATCAGTTGAGTGGAGCCAGAGTATTTTCCCAATAGGATTTGGCAACGGTTTCAATCGGCTAAGAGTGGCAGAGGACAGTATTCCATTGATGGCGTTTTGGAGTAGGCATGTTTCGTACGATTGGTTAGTAATGCCATTTAAGTTAACGAATGCGCAAGCTTTCTTCGTGAATTTGATGAACCGATTTTTCCGAGAGCACTTGGATAGATTCGTATCGGTATTCATAAATGACATTTTAATATACTTTAAAGATGAAAGAAAGCATGAAGTTCATCTTATAGTGGTGCTTGAGACGCTATGGTAGCATCAATTGAAAGCGAATTTTTCAAAATGTCGTTTTTGGAAGAAAGAAGTTAAGTTTCTTGGTCATGTGGTTTCAGAGAAGGGTTTGTCAGTTGATCCAGATAAGATCAAGGTTGTTAACAACGGGAAGAGACTAAAGATAGTGACTGTGATCAAAAGTTTTCTTGGACTCGCTGGCTATTACCGGGGATTCATTAAGGATCTCTCGCGGTAGCAGAGTCTTTGACTAAGCGAACAAGGAAGGACATAATGTTTATTTGGTCTGACAAATGTGAGGAAGCATTCGTTAAGTCAAAGCACTTGTTGACCATTGCACCTGTGTTAGTTGTTCCAAATGGGAAGCAAGGATTAGTAGTGTATACCGATGCATGTGGAACCGAATTAGGGGCTGTGTTGATGCAGAAAGGTAAAGTTATTGCCTACACTACACGATAGCTTAGACCACATGAAGTGAGATACCCTGCTCATGATTTAGATTTGGCTACAGTAATCTTTACATTGAAAATATGGAGACATTATCTCTTGGGAGAAAGAATCGAGTTATATACCGACCATAAGTCCTTAAGATACCTATTCTCTCGGAAGGAGTTAAATATGAGACAACAGTGGTGGTTGGAGCTTTTAACAGCTTACGATTTTGGTATAGAGTATACACTTGGAAAAGGGAATAAAGTAGCAGATGCTTTTAGTAGAAAACATTTGAATGTGGTGTTAGCTATGTTAACAGAATGGAAGGATCTAGAGGCTTTGACTACTTGTAGCGTGCAATTAAGACCGACTGCTAGTTCTAGTCAACACAAGGCCATGTTATCCTATATGAAGGTTCGACCAGTTCTGATTGAAATGATAGCTTCTAAGCAGAAAGAGGATCCACTATTAGTCGAGGAGATTAAAAGGCTTGAGGTTGTATTAGGGATTGATAATTAAAAAGATTTTAATCTTGACCAGAGGGGATGGTTGAGAAAGAAGGGACGATTGTTTGTTCTGAATGTTGGGGACTTAAGGAGAAAAGTTCTTAGGAAATATCATCGACCAAAATTTACAATTCATCCTAGAAGAACCAAGATATATCAAGACATGAAAATAAGTTTGTTCTGGGAAGGTATGAAGAGAGATATAGGCTTATGGGTGAGGAAGTGTTTAAACTGTCAACAGGTAAAAACCAAACATCAAAAACTTAGTGGATTACTTCAGCCTTTAGATGTTCCATTCTAGAAATGGGATTCTATCTTAATGGATTTCATAGATGGGTTGCCAAGATCGAATAGAGGAAATGAGAGTATATGGATTATAGTGGAAAAACTGACTAAGAGTGCACACTTTATACCTGTTAAGTCGACCAGGACAGCACTAGATTTAGATAAGTTATACATGAGGAATATAGTTAGATTGCATGGAATTCCTAGTAGTACAGTAAGTGATAGAGATATTTTGTTTACTAGCGAGTTCTGAAAGAGTCTACAGGATGCGTTAGGTACCCAGCTCAAGATGAGTATTGCTTATCACCCTCAAACAGATGGGCAGACAGAGAGAATCGACAAGGTACTCGAGGATTTGTTGAGAGCTTTGTACCAGATTTTGGTGGATCACAGAGGGTTCACCTACAATTAGTTGAGTTTTCCTATAATAACTTATCAGACTAATATAAGAATGATGCCATTTGAAGATTTATATGGAAGGCCATACAAGCCACTAGAAATTGGAGGCGGATTAGTCTTAGGTCCAGATCTGGTAAGAGAAGCAACAGAGAAGATAGAGTTGATCCAAGGTAGGACAAAGGAAGCTCAGTCTAAACAAAAGAGTTACGTAGATAAGAGGCATAAGGATCTAGAGTTCTCAGTTAGAGATAGAGTTTTCATTAAAGTATCACTTATGAAGGTTGTGGTACGATTCAGAAAGTCAAAGAAACTAGCACCGAGATATATTGGCCATTCCAAGTTATAGAAAGGATCGGTACGCTTGCATACAGAGTAGAGTTGACGAGCAGTTTGGCAAGTGTCCATAATGTGTTTCACGTGTCTCATCTTCGAAAGTATGTGCATAATCCAGAGATTGCTATTCCTTTGACAGAATTGGAAGACCTAATAGTAGAACCAGATCCGACCTTTGTTAAACAACCAATTCGGTTTGTAGAGAGAGATGATAAGAGTTTAAGAAACAAGACAATCAAGTTCGTGAAAGTTCAGTGGAGCGACAACGAGAAGGACTGTACTTGGGAGACAGAAGACAGGATTAATGAAACTTACCTAATCTGCTTTAAGGGTATGTTCTGTATTTACTTTATATAGACTGTTTCCTAGTCAGGCAGGCTAGTATGGTAATTAGGAGATGTTACAGATGATTACTAGGCTTAGTATATAGTCGTTGCTGAATTTGATGAAATTCTTCAAGGAGGGGAGCCTGTAACACCCCTAATTTTAAATAGCATTATTTAGAAGATTTAATTAGATAAATTAAATAGAATAATGGAGAGACTAGAGTGATAAGGGAATTGAGATTTGAGAACTAATTAGGATCATGCCTTAAATAAATGAATATATATATATATATATATATATATGATTTATAAATTAGAGACTTAAGAGAATAAGGCAAGGATAAAAAGGGAATAGCCATATACCATAACCCATAAACCCCTTTCGTCATTCTCATTCACATTTTCATAAACTAAAAACATAAACAAAGTAGAAACAAGGCTGACCATAACCCTAGGAGAAAAGGAGCTCCAAAATCAATTAGAGGCTAAGATTCGAGCTAGGAAGATTAAAGTAAGAACGAATCTCAAGTTTGTTACCAAAAGCAAGGTCAATAATGATCTAAACCATCTCAATAAGTCTTCTTGAATGTTTTAATTCGGGTTTAAGGTTTAAAACTGAATGATTAGATGAATGCTGATATGCTTTGATTTATATGCTATGTTTTAATTTAAAGAAGAATTTTCATAGGATAATATAATTCGATTTTAAGGTTAAAATCGTGAAAATTGATATCCAAATGCATGATGTTGGAATATGTTATGCAAAACATTATTTCGAAGATGGTTTTAAATTTTCATAATATTCCAAGATATGGATAATTTATTGTGAATTCCGAATGAAAAAAATAGTTATATTGGGTTTAAATTATTTAAGGCATTTAAATAACGTATTGGGTCTAAAATTTGTATATGTTAGAAAACATACTAAAGGTGACTCATTTTGATTTTTGTGGATTTTTCCTAAGTGTTTTACTATGGTTATTGAATTATCTAAGTTAGAGAACATAAATGTTTTAAACATTTTTTTAAGGGGAAGGGCTTATTTGTTAAAATGATTTCATTTGTTATTTGTTGAATTCAGCAGCCTTTTAGAAATGATTTTTTATAAAGAATTGGAAACCAATAATATTTTGAAAAATTAAGCAAGTTAGGTAAAAAGGAACTACTTTGAAAGGCAAAAAAAAACCAGTTTTGTTTTGAATTACAACTTCAATGCTTACATTTCCTTGCTTCTGTCACCATGCGCAGTAGGCCTTTCGCACCCATTCGAAACCAATGCACATGGTATCAAGCAATTGATACGTAGTGTATTGGAGAAAGGCAGAAGGGACTTTGTGAAAGGCATGCTTTCGAAGGGGCTGAAGCTATTCTTATAATCTTTTGAATTCATTACTTGCTTTTTTTCAAAAGAGGCTTTCAAAGGGCTTGAAGCCGTTTTTATTTGCCTTAGAAATAATCAACTTGCCTTTGTTATAAATAAAGCTTTTGAAATAGTTGCCTCTTTCAGACCTATTCGATACCTAGCTGCCGCATTCATACCTTTCAAATAAATTAGAGGTCGCTTTTCTTTGTAGTATTCGAAAGGGAAGTTTTTGTCCCTTTAAATTTTAAAGTCGCTTCCTCAATGCTTTTGAAAGGGTTTTTTTAGCCACCTTTAATAATTGTTTTGGAAGCAATGGTTTCGAAAAGTTTGTTTCGAAGCTATCCTCTTCTGCAATTCTTTTACTTTAGATCAATGCATTCGAAAGGGATACTTTCTCTTTTATGCTCTTTGACCCATTAGTTATGTTTAACCTTAAACCCAATTATTTTGAAAGAGGTACTTTCAAATAGTTTCAAAGCTATGCTTCCATAAATTCTTAGCTGAACTAAATGCCTTCGGAAGGTTTGTTTTTTAGTGTTTCGAAATGAAAGTTTCCAATGGTTTCGAAAGGTATGTTTTTAATGGTTTCGAAAGAGAAGGCCCAAGATTTTAAGTAATGCTTTCGAAAGGGAGAGTGACGGAGGGTAACTCATGAAGTCACAATGATCGAAGGATCTAGTCGGAAGCCTTAGCTTTTGAATAAGAAAACCTGATCTCATTTTTAGAAGGCAAACCCATGGTAATGCAAAAGAGTTTTGAAATGGCATTTAAAAATTTAAATCTTAAAGGAAGTTTTCCTTGCCAAGGATAATACGATGATGACATCCTTTTTATGTGATTTTATGTTGTTTTATTCTATGTGAAGAGATATTTGAATTAACGGTTTAGTGATACCATCTGGTATGGGACTTTACATAACAAATTTGTGGTTATTCTTTAAAATAATTATATAGAATAGAGGAGGGAAAATGCGATGTGTGAGTGCTAATTAAATGGACTAGTAAGCATGATGATATGGGACACAATTGTAGTATTTATTCAGTTATTCTTTCGCTCATGGATTGCACTGAATACAGAGTTTGTTGTATGTGATATTTAGTATACTAAGAGCCATGTGTTAGACATTGTTTATATATTCTATTTGCATGTCAACCCTTATCCAACTCTCTTTATGTTTTGGAGTAAATTAGATTGGCCAGAATCCACCTTGGTGGTCGATCATGGGGTCGTGCACCTAATCTGTGACACCTTTGTTTAATATATTATTTTTAGATGCACATCATATTATTTGGGTTAGGTGACCCATGGGGTTGGCATCGCACATTACGAGGTTTGGGTTAGGTGACCCATATGGTAGGTGCCTACATTCCCTTTGTTATGTCATAAAGGCCAGCAGTCTGTTACCTATAGGGGCAAAGCATGTTCATGACCGAGGCTATGCATCGACGGGCCACTGGTGGATATTGGTCATGATGTCCATCGAGGTAACCAAAGACTATAGAAGAAAATCCAGTTAGGTGACCCTAGGCTCTGGAGCGGGCATACGGCCACCAGTCTTCCGTCTGGTCTTGGTTCGCAAGAATCAATATTGTAGGAACATATTCGGCTACATAGCATACAACATAGTAGACCTTGGATTCCTAGAGCGGTTATATGACCATCAGTCTCCTATTTGGGTTTGGTTCACATGTAGTAGAAAGCCATGTATGAGATAAGATTATACCTGAGACTATGTCGAGAGTATAATCCACGTATCCTTCTTAGAGAAACATTTCATTTCTTTGTAGGCAGACAACCTATTTATCATCGATTACATTTGGACATTGTTATGAGCTGGCTCAGATTTTCTTATTGACTTTTTAGTAATTTGATGCCCATATTTTATAATATAAGATTGAGAGATATTTGGGCAATGCTTCATGCTATCCCAATATACTTAGTGATACTCACTTATTGTTGTTGTTTGGATTTATACGATGCTTTTTGGAAATGTACGATTCACCCATTTATATGGATTATGTGACTTTTGATTTGATGTGTTTTAAACAAATGATGAAATATTTATATGGATTTGAGATATTTGGATGATTTAATGCCTTAAGGATTATTTTATATGTATATATACTTTGATATATCGTTTGATGTATTGAGTATCTTTAATAGTGATATCATATTGTTCCTTATTTATACTATATCACCTTCTTATGATTCTTGATTAGACATGGTCTGAACTATGTTTTATTTTATAATACTTGGGCCACTCCCAGATATTTCAGGTACAGGGACGACTTGACCAGCATGTATTTTATTGGGCTTAAAGGTGTTGTATATTAGGATGGTTACATGATGCTTATATAACATTGATTCATTGTATATGTATAATTGACATTTGAGTTGAATTGCATTCTTATAACATTATTGTATTAAATATTATGTGTTATCATTATGATTGACTTTGTGTTTTCTATAATGTACTGTATATTATGCATTGTTTTGTCCTGGAGGCAAACGTGTCTATTTCTTTGTACCGATATTATGTATAGGTGAGGTTTATATTAGATGTTTTGATATGTACCAGTGTTAGTCCAAGGGAATATTCAGGTGTGTACCCCATATAGCCTCATTCTCTGTATTATTTAATAGTATTACTCTGTAATACTCTTGGGTAGTACAGGTATAGAGGTAGGGTGTTACACCCTCTTCATGACAGTGGTAACACTTCCCTTGAAACTCCTCTTTCAATAGGCTCACCTTACATTCTTTAGCACTATGACCTTCCCTTTGGCATCTCCGACATACTATACCCTCCTTCTTGAACTTCCCTTTCGATTTCTTATTTTCCCAAAATTTCCCTTCTTGCCTCCTCGTTGACATTGAGTACGTCCTACCTTTTTCTTCTCTTTCTCCTTCTCCTCTCCTTCTCCTTCGAGCTAACAATCTGAAGCAGAGCCATCTCAACCAACTTCTTATACATAGCACTAATGGGCACATGAGTTAGAAGTAATTCCCTAAGAAGGGAGTTCAGTCCATTGACAAATTTCATGGCCTTTTCATAAGGATATCAATCAAACTCATTCCAAACATAGCTAGTTTTATGAATTTACTAATATACTCCTTTAGAGTGGAGTCTCCCTGCCTAAGCTGTATAAATCTTTTTAACTGCAAACTCACCTCGGGCCTCGATATAAATTGCACCTCAAACCAAGTTCTTAACTCATCCCAAGTGACAATCCTATTAACATTTTCTTCATCCACAATCGTCCACCAATTTAAGGCCTCTCCTTTGAGGTGCTAAGATGCCATTCTCCGCTTAATCTGGTCCTCCTATCCAAGTTCCTAAAATATCCTTTCGCAATAATTTATCTAAGCCTTTGTCTCCACAAAATCTTTTGCTCCTGAATACACCTTTCCACCCATGTTTTGGAAATCCTCACACATCTTGGGCAAATCTATAGGCCAGGGTGCTAGTTTAGTAGGCTGGGTAGCAGGTGCTACTGTTAAAGCAGTTTGCGGAATACGAACCACTACATTCCTATGGTATTGTTTATACACTCAGATATCCCTCGGATAGCGGATATCTCTATGGATGGGTTCCTAGGCTCAGAAAAAAGTATTTTCAGCCATAATCTTCAATATGTACATAAAACTTTTAGTTATGATTTCCTAAGATGGTATTATAGGCTAAAATAAATGTTTGCCTAGTATTTTTCCATATGTTCAAAAATAGTGTGCATGCATGCGTGTGTGTGTATAGTAGGGTTTTGAAAAATACATTCAAAAATAACAAGTACACCATTTATGCACACACACACACACCCCCCCTCCACCTATCCTCATTAATCCAGTAACCTAAGCTTTGATACCAAATGTAACAAACTGCCTCGAAATAGGCCTAATTTTCAACCTATAAAAGGCACATTTACCTTAGATCCATTCCAAAGCTGGTTGTTGGTAAAATTTATTTAAAGAACAATACACAAAGCTATCTATCTATACATTTAGAATCTTAAAGCGGAAGGATATAATTTAATATTAGAACAGTACATATTTATTTAAAAATTTCTATGTTGAAAACATGTAACATAATCCCACATAACAACGCCAAATATTCATGGCATAATATTTCAAAATATATCATGTCTCAATGGGTACATTATAAATATAAAAATTAACATAAATAGATCGATAAGTAACTACCACAAGTTTGCGTTGTCATCACCTATCTCCAAAAATCTGCATCATCTTCTCTAACCTATGTTGTATTAAGGAGGGAGTCAGAACAATAGTATCTAGTGAATAAAAATCTCGAGCCTTTCTATAATTGTACTTGGACAATATAATGTATACAAGAATACGTCTTACACATCCTAACTATACTATAAGTTCTTCAACTATAAGCCCTAAGGGTTTTCCAGCCCAATTCTATAAACATTAATATTTTTCAACCAAAAATCCATCTTTAAATGTAGGCCAAATGCCATTCTATTCCCACGCATATGTCATCAATAATGCCATAACAATATCAGAGAAAATATCAAAGCCACTTAACACCTTTTTAATGGGAACTAGGCAGACTCTGACCATTTAATACCTTATTCAAAGCAGGTCCCCATCATTTAACACCTATCCCAAGGCAGACTCTTCCCCGGTACTATTTTTCCGACATTGCAAGGAATCTCTTTAGGCCACTTAATATCTCAAACCCAAAGTGGTCCCTCCTCGAGATATCCTCTGCAGTCCTAACCGATATCCCCGACCATTTAATACTTCGTACAAAGGGAGGAAGCGGGCCCTCAGTCAGCCATCTAATACCTTCAACCTCAAAGCAGTTCTAACATATTATGACTCGTAACCCAAACTGTGACTTCTTAAATTAATCTAACCATTCGTAGGTACCAGTAGCCCAATTAGCTAGGCTGGTTTACTCTACAGAATTTGGGACTAACCTTGCATCCTCTAAGGGTACTTATAATAGGTGATATCTCGCATCAGCCCAGTGACGCACTACTGGTAGGCAGATTAGCTAAACAAATTTCTGTATGCTTTTGACCGACCCTGCATCCCTATAACGTAGTCATAATCTACACCCACTTAACATATTATCACACACCTCATTGCATTCTTTATTAAGGCCTTATAAGGAAAACCATTATTTTGCCTTAACTATTAATTTCTTTTTTAAAGCAGATTTAATACTAATTAATAAGCTATTTACTATGTGATTAATACAGTATTAAATATATGTTATTTATATGCTAGTGCGTGCGTGCGTGCGTGTGTATAAATGTATGTGCCTAAATTATTTCTAGGCATACAAGTATTATGTCCTAAGCTAATCATATAAATGTCAAAACTTCAAAGTTATATAAGTCCAATCCATATCAACAAATATACCATATATCCAATATTTTTAATTCAACAATAGACTCGTATAAAAATAGAATCCATACCAAACTTATTTTTTACTAATAGCAGAATCAACATGAGAAGATATTTAAAATTCAATTCATTTTATGTTCTATTCGGTTTCTTTGCATAAAATTGAAAAAGGGGAATTTTATTTGAATTATGAAAATAGATAGTGCAAACTATGAATAAAAGAATCCGTACCTTACATACCATTTTATAACTTATTTCTTTCCAAAACCCTTAATCAAACCCATAAAAGAAGGTAAAAAGTGGAATAACATGTAAAACATTAAAATTGCAATAACTACATAATTTTACTATTTCAATATAGAGTAAGTGGGATTCTAACTTAAGAATTGATATTTCGCTTTAGCATAATTTTGGGATTTAATATGATGTTTCCATAAATAAAATTCCCCAAGATGTGTATCAAATCCAAGTTATATTGTACAATTACTAAAATAAGAAAAAATCTAAGATTTCCACTCATAAAAAGTCCATAATTGTACCTTATTGGATTTGTTTATGCCCGCTTCAATCTATTACAGATCTTTACTTTTAGAAATATACAATAAGGGAATTGTATATGAATTGGATTCAAAATTTTAAGGGTTGGAGGAGAATAGAATTGGAAATTGAATAATAAAAACCTAAAATTTCTTTCCTAAATCCATGGAGAATTTTCTAAAACATTGAAGAGAGAGACCGATATAACTTCGCTTAGTTTTCAAAATAATTTGTGAACAAAAGTGAGGTGGCTAGGATCTTATTTATAGTGGTTAGAAAGCACCAGAACCTTTGGATTTAATTTGGTTTAAAATAATAAAATTCGAACCGTTCACTGTCAACATTAACCCTAGTTGCATCAACAACGACGGTTGATTATTCTTACCTAGGCGTTTGGTTGGTCCCTTATCTTTGGAATGATATTTTTGTTGTCGTTTATATTATGTTTATTTCCTTAATTAATATTACTTTAATTTTAATGTTTACTTAACCCCTAAGTCTACCTACCATTAATTTCTGAACTTCAAATTTTGAAATTAATTATTAACTTGAATTTGGATTCCATTTTAATATTTTGAAACCAAAAACATTAAACACTAGCAACTTTTTCATTTGAGCTCCATTTTTGAAGCTTTATATATGGAAATTGATCAAAAAATCACCACGAACACAATGGAATAACTTTCATGGTCAAATTATGGCACTTACAAAATTTCCTTTTTTGCCTTGTTTCATTTAATTGATTGATTTCTTATTAATTCTTAAGGGGTATTACAACCTATAAGGTTTAATCAAACTTTGTTAGAAAAAGTAGGATTAATAATGAGTGAAGCTGAGTTAACTTCTTTCTATAAGAACATATAGTTAAGAGTAGTACAAAAGGTTAAATTTAATTTTACGTAAAATAAAAATCTATAAAATCATATGAGATAAGAGTCGATTTATTAACCCCTAACTATCCTAAATCAAGGAGTTTATAGGTTATATGAGTCAAGATACTACATGTAATACTTATTAGTGAGGGATCTTATATGATCCCAAATGAATATGAGACCAATCAATATTGATTAGCTAACTTATGTTATAAAGACAAGTTTTGTAAACGTAAGAACTAAATTGTTTTATAGATTTATATATAAGCAATTCATAAAATGTTTATGGACACCTATTACATTGTACTAAGGAACAATTGTTGTTACAAGAAACATCAACTTCTTGACAAAGAAATTTCCTTTTGAAATTATTGGTAGTAAAATGGATTTGGGTATGATCCAAAGATAATGCAAATTACAAAGAATGAAATGAGATTGACCTGCCAAAATGGACACAACTGATTAGAATGTCTAATGAGTACTCTCGCACATTAAAGAGAAACCATGGTTTTTTTATCGATGTTGAGAAAAGAATTTCCTCGGTTAACAATAAGACATTAAGAGTATTTACTCTACCATATAGCATGACGTGCAAATTCAAAATGTATTCCAAGTACATTATCAACTTCGATTTTGATAGTTGCCCCTGAAGGGGTCTGATCCATCGCCTGCAAAAGTGTCTCCAAGAAGAAGACCAATGCAGTTGGAATATGGTAAACTATACTGAGAGAATAACATTATAAATTTCAGTTGTTGAAATTATTGTAACAACTTTGTCATTCAACATACTTAAGTTAGTTCAATTCAGTCACAAAATTATCGCTCGATGTAATTTTAAGTTTTATTATACTGGAAATTGGAGTGAAGGGCCTAATTATATGGCCTAATTTTTTCTAGGACACGGGTTTGAAATTATTATTTTTCAAGACATATATCTAAGCGGCACGCGTCTTCATCTTCTCAAACGACGTTCGTGTCTTATGAAATCTATTGCTCGTGGAAATTAGGCAAAATTAAGCCGTCGTTTCTTGTGCAATCAAAGCACTCGTTGATTTTTTTGGAAATTTTTTTGTGTTAGTTTCTTATGAAATTAAATTCGACTTTAATTATAGGAAATCGTGAGGCTATTTTCTTTATTTGGATAGGCTAATCGATTTTCTCTATTGGATTGTTTGTTCTTTGGTGAGTCTCGATTGTATTTTGTGTTTTTCATTGTCAATTCGATGTTTTATGACGTTCACGATGTTATTGTGTATTTCTTATCAGGGGAGGCGATTTTGATCTATTGGAGGAAGGCTTTGTTTGATGTAGTTGGAATAATGGCCTTTAAATGGTATTCTTTTATTCTGATAACACAAGCACCGTGTATTTAGCCTGGTTGCATCATTCACTTTAGGTTATGATTTTAGTATTTAGACTATCACTTCAGATTTGGTTTGAGCAATCAAAGCAGTTTTTTTGTCAGTCAATTCTGTTTGTATTCACTTTGGGTATGAAATGGGATCTGAAATAATATTAGTTGACGTTGTTTGTTCTTTAGTTCTTGTGATTTGTGATCTGTAAAAGATAAATTTATCTTTTTTCGAAAAGTGGGATAGAAAATGATTTGTTATGTAGTATTTTATGCTATTAATTTCTAATTAAGATAAGTTTCACATAGTTATTTTTTTGTTTACATTTTTTTGCAGGTGTGATTCATCTATTATAGTTGGGTTTGATTTCAATAACAATTGTTTTAGTGCTCGTTCTGGATTGGATGCTTCAATTTCTTCTGTTAGGAATAGGATTTGCGAGGAGTGGAATAATTTTAGTCCATTATGCTTTGATATCTTTTATATTCGAGAATCAAAGACTACCTTTGTTGAAACGGATAGTGATCTTCAAGCTGTATTGTGTTTGTCTTGGTTTAAAAAGGAAAATTTTTTGGTATTTTTTCTACGGTTGAAGAATGATTCAACGGGTAATTTTGTTGGTGAAAGTAGCAAGTCTAGTTTAGTAGCTGGTGGTGAGTCAAGTAATAATATGTTAGGTTATGATGATGATTTAGATTCTGATTTTACACAACAAAAGGATTTACATGAGTTTGTTGAAGGAGAATTCAAATATGGGAACTAGGGTTGGTCAACTGTAACGTTTGCGATTTCTCGTTGCCGAAAAAACCGAAATGTTATGGGTTTAAGAAAGAAGAAAAGAAAAGAAAAAGAAAGAAGAAGAGATAAGAAGGTAGAAAATGGAGAGAGAGAAAAGAAAACAGAAAATAGAAAATTTTAAAATAGAAGAAAAAGAGAATAGAACGGAAAAGAAAAATAGAAGAAAATAGGACGGAATAGAAAACAACAGAACAACATCAGAATCTCACAATTCGCAGCGGAACAACATATAATAATAAATGAATAATCTTTAAACAAAAAACTATATCAGTTATTACATTTTATACATTTCATTACATCATATCATCAGAGTGTACAACAACAACAACAACCAGTGCAGCGGAAAAAGAAATACTATATAAACTAGTAATACGCCATGCCATCCAGCTTGCCTCCAGCAATTCCAGAATATCCAGAATATCCTGATAAACCTAACTCTTGACTGCCCGTGTGAAAATTGGTGGGCACCCAGAGTTTAGGAAGGAAAACAATAAACTCCAAGTCAGTCATGTGACTGGTGTGAGAACTCAAAACAGTTTATTTATCTTTGAAATCAATAGAGAGATATTTTTATTTCAATTCGCAATGCTTTTAAAAATGAGACTACCATAAGACCTCCCGCGCACACACACACAATGCAAACGCAGAATCGGAGGAGATTTCTCCTTATGATAGTCAAAGATGCTTGATACGCATTTAAAAATAACATTTGATATTATTATTAGTGCATAGTGTAGGGGAAAAATTCATTTTGAAAGTAGAATATAAATCTTAGCCAGCATAGACATTCCGAACTATGCCTACTATAGCTAACTATGTTCAATAGCAGGTTACCGCAACATTCCATAGCAGGTTATACAACTAAAACCGTACAAGTTTCGTATTGTTTCTTTGGATTTCCAACAAATGGTCAGGCCAAGGAACTTCCCATTGCCACATGGAAACGCCTCTGGCTGGACGTCCCCGAGAACTTACCCAGCTCTCTGCCAACACAAGGCCGGGTTACCTTTATCACTAGGTAACTACTACACGAATATGGCATCCCCCGGTCCCATTGGACCTATAACCGAGCGCTCGTCACCAACAACACCACACAGTAATAAAATATAGTGTTTCAACATGAGTAAGTATCTGGGCTCCACACCATGATACCACCCTTTCCAGAAGGAAATGCACATACCCTAAAGGGAGCTACCCCTCATAACCTTGCCGCATCTTTCCTGTTTTGACCATTCCGGGATGTGAGGCTCGACGAAGTTTCGTCCACAAAAACATACTTTATACAAAAGCCATACTTTGGGTCAACAAATGATCAACACAATGATCACAAGGATAGACGATCAAATAAACGATCCTATCACAAATAATCAACACAATGATCATTTCAGCATCACTCAGCATATCACATTACCAAATTGGGAATATATCGCTGATAACACTCAACTATATAACCTCTGAGCTCGTACATCTCAGAGAAGGGTGTTAAGCTAAAAGAATAAATTCTCCGCCACCAACAGAAATATATTTGAAAGAAATCGGCTTTATATCTCAATTTGTAATGTCAGACATACAATCCATACAAGTCTGTTCCGGGCTCGAACAAAACCGAAGGCACTTCTTACGAAGCCCTTGCAATCCGAGTATTCACAATCCCGATCGAATTTCCCATCACTTAAGGAATCTCTATACCAGGAGCTACCCAGTGCAGAGACAATCGATAGGTCATCCTATCGCTTTCACAAATACTCGGTCTTCAACACCGATCTTCAATGCCATTATAACGACGTATCACATATTCGGAATGGGTTATACGACCCCATGGTCCTTTCCCGGTTAACCCGAATAGTGAGCGCTTATTCAAAAATAAGTGTGGCATTCACATTCAAACAAATCACATCAAATACCCATTCAAAGGGAAATATTGATAGTCGGATTATTTAACTATCAATAGATATGCACACATCACCAGATTCCAAAAAATTTCCAAATTATTTATTTTCCAAAATATCTTTACAAGATATATATTTTCAATACTTCAAAAATAAATCAATATTTATTTTTAACAAATTCCACTTTCTTTTATAAATTCAATGGTGAATTTACCTTCCAAAGTATTAATGAATATACGACTTCAATTCGATTTATAATATTCATTTTCAATTTATCTTCAAAAAGATAAATTCTCTAACATTCACTTTATATTGGAAAAACATTTCCATACTTATTTATTCATAAGTAATTCACAATTTTTATTTATTTTCAACACTTAGAAAATATTCAATATACTTAAATCGAGATTAAGTATATATTTCATTCTTTAAGGGAATCATTCTCTTAAACATATTTATTTGGGCCAAAACCAATGTTGCGTAAAACATCGTCACGACAACCCAAAATCACTAGTACAGGGATTCGAAATTAAAATAGATATATAAATCCCAATACTATACAAAACATTTCCTTTCGGAAATCATTTACTATAACAACAGTGTTATAGTCCACCATTTCCTTTTATTTCTCGAAAACGTCTATTTCAACAATCAATGTTGAAATCTATGGTTTCGAATCTCAACACATTTTAAAACATCGTTAGATCGTTTTAATTCAATTTAAACATCTCATTCAAACATTTCTTTAACATATTATTCACTATTCAAAAACGTGAATATACTACGTTAATCAATTTCATCATTTTATTCATTTTATTTCAAAGGATTATTCATAGTCAAAACGTGAATATAACTCCATTTATAGGTTTCAACAATTAACTTATCAAAATAAGTCATTTGCGAATTTATAAAACAACGTTTATAAATTCCATTTCTATTTATTTATAACAACTTCCTTTTACAAATTTCCTTTATTAATCTATTCCAGTTTATAACTCAATTATAACTAAAAGTTCATATTATAAGTTAAATACTTATAAAACGATTATTTTACAAAATCGTTCTTTTAAAGACTTTCAAATTTATGAATCTTATAACTTATAAGATCCATTTATTTTGCCTAACTATTCTTCAAATAATTTCACCAAATTTATAAATCTTACTATTTATAAATTTCATTTATAACTTCACGGTTTATAATTCTATAAATTTCATTCATTTATGAAATTCATTTTCACTTCATTCAAACACTTATAAAAACTCGTTTTATAATGTCAATATTTCAATTTATAAATATCCATTTATAAATCTCTAAATATAAATCAAATTATATTATTCTTTAAAACGTCTTTAAATTCCTTTAAATACTTCACCATTTTGATTTATAAAATAATAAAATTTTATAAATCCTATATTTAAACTTTTTATAACAAGTTCAGAATCCCAATTTAAACTCTTTTATAAAGTCATTAATTCCTTATTTTCAAAAATCAGCTTTTAACTATATTTCTTAAAAATCATAATTTTTATAACTTTAAAAATTATAACGTTTATTTATTTAAAATGGATCAATTCTAAAAATATAGTATATTTTCAAAAATCACTTTAAAATTATTTTAAAATCCCAAAATCTGGGTCCAATGATGCTACACACCAAATAGTCAATCACGACAACAACGATATCATATATCGATATGATAATCCATCAAATATCAAAATATCCGAAATTAAATAAAAACTGTTGAGGAATCCAGTTGGATCCCTCCAACCTGTTTTCCTGCATCCAAAAACATTAGCACAATACCAATTTCGCTCCAGTACGAAATTATCGCGGTACATGTTCTTATTAAATATTATCCGCTTAATAACGGCGTAATAGGGTCTCATCCGCTAAACAAAAAAATGCGGGAAATCAATCAACTGCAATATATACATATGCCAATATATATATATTGATATTATATATAATACCAATTTCACTGTTTATGAAATATTCGCGGTATATGTTTTTAATAAATAACATCCGCTTACTAACGGCGCATAATGTCTATTTTAACAATCAATAGATATTCATCAACATTCAAACATGCATTCAAATATTTTAAATCTAACTATTTAAAATAAAATCGAAACTATTTCGATTGAGTGAGAAGTTCTCACCTTGATTTTAAATTCCGTTTTAGCGATTTATTTCGAATAAAATTAAACGGACGTTTAATTTTACCCAAAATTCTCACTAACTCCAAACGACTCCAAACCAACTCCATCGCGTAGTGCTCGTCCATACGATTCCAACGCAACTGGTTTTGCATTTTTTCGACCTCGTATGAAAAAGTTACAGATATTTGAAGTTACACGATTTTTATATAAACAAATTACAACATTTATTTAAATTTTCTAACCAAAAACAATCCTTGCCCTTGGATCCAAATCCAATGCCTCTCCTTCATCTTCCCAAACCCGCGTCCCCTTCTAGATAATAGCCGCGCACAAACAACCCAATCATAGAACTAGGGTTTAATTTTGTGTTTGCTACGCTCGACGATACTCGATCAAACTACCACCATCTTGCTCGCCTTGCTCCACTCTATGTTCGACCTGACCATGGTAGCACTCGGCCACCACTTGTGCACGCAATTTCGTGCGCAAGTTGCCACCATCGGCCCACTTTTGCTCCTCCTCTGGTCAACTAAACATCATCTCAACCGTATAGATTTAAAGATCTCTTCATGCTCTTCCATTCTCTAGTTGAAACCTAAGGCTAATTGTTGATGGATTGGAAGAGATTGAGGGGGAAAGGAGATTAAATTCTGGCCATTCATAGCAAGGGTGGCGGCTAGGGTTTAGGAATTAGGGTTTTTTTTTTCTAAGTTATGAAGAGGTGGGTCTATTTATAGAATTTCGTTCGACACTATTCATCCGGACATTCCGAACTCCGATTTACGCGCCGTAACCAGCGTTTCTAAGGTTTACCCCGCGTTACGGACACAATGGAACAGGTTTCGGAAGCTAATTCGGAAGTATGTGCGAGTTATGGCTGTAAACGCTCAATTTGAATTAAACCGATTTAAGTCGATTTCTAGGCGTTTTAATTTGTACCGGACAAACGGTAAATCCAATTGACTTGAAATTTGAAACCTTACAATAATATCACATTACGGATCCGATGAAACTGGTTTCGTCGAAATCCGAGACTTTTTGAAAAATGGCTATTTTAGCTCGCCAAATTTAAATTAAAAATAATTCGATGCGTTTCGAGCTGCCACGATCAAACGATAGCTCCGATTGACACGAAAATTGAAATCCGGTAATAACTAACTATTACGGATCCAATGGAACTGGTTTCGTTCAATTCTGAGACTGTTCAAAAATTGGCTATTTTCACTAGTCGATTTAAATATTAAAATATTCAATTTTCACAAATTAACTTTTAATTCGATTTTAAAAGTTCTAAAATATCGTTCTAACTCCCATATGATAAAATAAAATTTTACAAATCATTTTCAATCATATTTAACTCAATTTTCAATTATTTTCCATAATTTAACATATTAAATTATCGATTTAATTATCCAATTAAATCCAATAATTCAAAATAAAATTTATTTGACTTATAAATTCACTTATTAATATTTAAAATTAATTAAATATTAAAATTTTAATTAATAAAAATTCTGGGTCGTTACAATCTTCCCCACTTAAAAAAATTTCGTCCTCGAAATTACAAGTAAGAAAAGTTATAGAATTTATTAATTTTCCCAAAATTCATAGTTAAACTTCTTACAAATCTTTTACTAAGTTTCCAAATCATACTTAGTTATCTTTTTCAAAAACAACTTCTATTGTTTAACTTTCAATTCCAAAATCAAAGTTAAAGTTTTCAACATTTTCCAATTTTCTCAAAATTTTTCTAACGCCTTAAATTTTCGGAAAAATTCACCATAGTCTCCTTTGCGCGGCTCGATCCGAAAAAAAAAATGACAGTATATATATCACAAATATACATCTCATCAAGTAATGAGGCATCCCGAAGGGAAAAAATGTAAAAGTACGGTATGTAATCCGAGATATGTACCTTATATTTTATTAGCAAGCATATACGGCTAATATAGCGCTAAAGCGAGCTCCAAATGCGAAGCAAACGCGATCCGCACCTACTAATCACTCAACAAACAACATGAGAACATGTACATAGACAATAATCTCAATATACAACATATAGCAACATACCAACAATATATGTCAAACATATCAAATGAAACAAAACAACAAATGCAAACATCAACCAATTATCATCCATAATCAATAATCATTCATTTATATTCTCATTAATATTCAATGAAATAGGTTTTCAATTCAAATCACATTTGATTTATTTACATTGAATTTTATCAACATTCATTCTTATTCAATTTTAATTAGTTTGCATTCACTAATTAAATCCAATTCACGTTCAATTCTATTCAAATTTATTTACTTTCAATTTGAATTCAATTAATTTAGCTTTCAATTACATTAATACTTAATGAATTATATACAATCAATCTAATCAATCAA
This sequence comes from Allium cepa, assembly GCA_030765085.1. Classification (NCBI taxonomy): domain Eukaryota; kingdom Viridiplantae; phylum Streptophyta; class Magnoliopsida; order Asparagales; family Amaryllidaceae; genus Allium; species Allium cepa. The sequence goes on along the minus strand of CM060932.1, from coordinate 729,181,128 downwards.
ATAACAACCAATGTTTATTAATTACAACCAAATTCATTTTCTTACAATTGGTTTAATTAAATTGATTTTCATTCCAATTTATTCAACTTCTAATAACATTAGATTTTAATGAATTAACACTTATACCCATTATTCCATATCAACTTAAATTTACATTTAATTGATTTACATTCAATCCAATTCAATTTCTAAAGTTGAATTTCATTTAAATAACTTAAGTTCATATTTCATTTTACTTTATTACTAATATCAACTTCATTTAACTTTGAATTCATTTTTACTTACAACTCATATTCATAAATATATTCATATAGTTTCACTTCTCATATATATAAGTTTATTTCACAATTGTAAATCACTTCAATTATAATTCAATTCTTATAATTCATTTTACTTATACAATTATTCTCTTATTTAGATTATTCAAACAACTAAACAATCAACTTATATACACTTTAATAATTCTGAAAATTATTCCTTTATATATAAAATATAATCAAGGTAAAATTATTTCATTTACCCAATTTTTTTAAAACAATACTGTGTCGAATTGTTCAATTCAAGTGTTTAGAAACCCCTTCGATTCAGTTTCGAAGCTGCGCCGACGAAGGTTCATATGCCACTCAACAAACCAATCATCACAATATAAAACAATTTTATATTCACTAACAAATACGATCTCATAGCTATTATTACACTCAAACTCATTCTAGAGTACTGCTGACTCTATCTCTAATGAATAATACCCAACAGAACCATGGTTGTCGCTTAACCATAAGCTCCGATACCAAATGTAACGTTTGCGATTTCTCGTTGCCGAAAAAACCGAAATGTTATGGGTTTAAGAAAGAAGAAAAGAAAAGAAAAAGAAAGAAGAAGAGATAAGAAGGTAGAAAATGGAGAGAGAGAAAAGAAAACAGAAAACAGAAAATTTTAAAATAGAAGAAAAAGAGAATAGAACGGAAAAGAAAAATAGAAGAAAATAGGACGGAATAGAAAACAACAGAACAACATCAGAATCTCACAATTCGCAGCGGAACAACATATAATAATAAATGAATAATCTTTAAACAAAAAACTATATCAGTTATTACATTTTATACATTTCATTTCATTACATCATATCATCAGAGTGTACAACAACAACAACAACCAGTGCAGCGGAAAAAGAAATACTATATAAACTAGTAATACGCCATACCATCCAGCTTGCCTCCAGCAATTCCAGAATATCCAGAATATCCTGATAAACCTAACTCTTGACTGCCCGTGTGAAAATTGGTGGGCACCCAGAGTTTAGGAAGGAAAACAATAAACTCCAAGTCAGTCATGTGACTGGTGTGAGAACTCAAAACAGTTTATTTATCTTTGAAATAAATAGAGAGATATTTTTATTTCAATTCGCAATGCTTTTAAAAATGAGACTACCATAAGGCCTCCCGCACACACACAATGCAAACGCAGAATCAGAGGAGATTTCTCCTTATGATAGTCAAAGATGCTTGATACGCATTTAAAAATAACATTTGATATTATTATTAGTGCATAGTGTAGGGGAAAAATTCATTTCGAAAGTAGAATATAAATCTTAGCCAGCATAGACATTCCGAACTATGCCTACTATAGCTAACTATGTTCAATAGCAGGTTACCGCCACATTCCATAGCAGGTTATACAACTAAAACCGTACAAGTTTCGTATTGTTTCTTTGGATTTCCAACAAATGGTCAGGCCAAGGAACTTCCCATTGCCACATGGAAACGCCTCTGGCTGGACGTCCCCGAGAACTTAACCAGCTCTCTGCCAACACAAGGCCGAGTTACCTTTATCACTAGGTAACTACTACACGAATATGGCATCCCCCGGTCCCATTGGACCTTTAACCGAGCGCTCGTCACCAACAACACCACACAGTAATAAAATATAGTGTTTCAACATGAGTAAGTATCTGCGCTCCATACCATGATACCACCCTTTCCAGAAGGAAATGCACATACCCTAAAGGGAGCTACCCCTCATAACCTTGCCGCATCTTTCCTGTTTTGACCATTCCGGGATGTGAGGCTCGACGAAGTTTCGTCCACAAAAACATACTTTATACAAAAGCCATGCTTTGGGTCAACAAATGATCAACACAATGATCACAAGGATAGACGATCAAATAAACGATCCTATCACAAATAATCAACACAATGATCATTTCAGCATCACTCAGCATATCACATTACCAAATTGGGAATATATCGCTGATAACATTCAACTATATAACCTCTGAGCTCGTACGTCTCAGAGAAGGGTGTTAAGCTAAAAGAATAAATTCTCCGCCACCAATAGAAATATATTTGAAAGAAATCGGCTTTATATCTCAATTTGTAATGTCAGACATACAATCCATACAAGTCTGTTCCGGGCTCGAACAAAACCGAAGGCACTTCTTACGAAGCCCTTGCAATCCGGGTATTCACAATCCCGATCGAATTTCCCATCACTTAAGGAATCTCTATACCAGGAGCTACCCAGTGCAGAGACAATCGATAGGTCATCCTATCGCTTTCACAAATACTCGGTCTTCAACACCGATCTTCAATGCCATTATAACGACGTATCACATATTCGGAATGGGTTATACGACCCCATGGTCCTTTCCCGGTTAACCCGAATAGTGAGCGCTTATTCAAAAATAAGTGTGGCATTCACATTCAAACAAATCACATCAAATACCCATTCAAAGGGAAATATTGATAGTCGGATTATTTAACTATCAATAGATATGCACACATCACCAGATTCCAAAAAATTTCCAAATTATTTATTTTCCAAAATATCTTTACAAGATATATATTTTCAATACTTCAAAAATAAATCAATATTTATTTTTAACAAATTCCACTTTCTTTTATAAATTCAATGGTGAATTTACCTTCCAAAGTATTAATGAATATACGACTTCAATTCGATTTATAATATTCATTTTCAATTTATCTTCAAAAAGATAAATTCTCTAACATTCACTTTATATTGGAAAAACATTTCCATACTTATTTATTCATAAGTAATTCACAATTTTTATTTATTTTCAACACTTAGAAAATATTCAATATACTTAAATCGAGATTAAGTATATATTTCATTCTTTAAGGGAATCATTCTCTTAAACATATTTATTTGGGCCAAAACAAATGTTGCGTAAAACATCGTCACGACAACCCAAAATCACTAGTACAGGGATTCGAAATTAAAATAGATATATAAATCCCAATACTATACAAAACATTTCCTTTCGGAAATCATTTACTATAACAACAGTGTTATAGTCCACCATTTCCTTTTATTTCTCGAAAACGTCTATTTCAACAATCAATGTTGAAATCTATGGTTTCGAATCTCAACACATTTTAAAACATCGTTAGATCGTTTTAATTCAATTTAAACATCTCATTCAAACATTTCTTTAACATATTATTCACTATTCAAAAACGTGAATATACTACGTTAATCAATTTCATCATTTTATTCATTTTATTTCAAAGGATTATTCACAGTCAAAACGTGAATATAACTCCATTTATAGGTTTCAACAATTAACTTATCAAAATAAGTCGTTTGCGAATTTATAAAACAACGTTTATAAATTCCATTTCTATTTATTTATAACAACTTCCTTTTACAAATTTCCTTTATTAATCTATTCCAGTTTATAACTCAATTATAACTAAAAGTTCATATTATAAGTTAAATACTTATAAAACGATTATTTTACAAAATCGTTCTTTTAAAGACTTTCAAATTTATGAATCTTATAACTTATAAGATCCATTTATTTTGCCTAACTATTCTTCAAATAATTTCACCAAATTTATAAATCTTACTATTTATAAATTTCATTTATAACTTCACGGTTTATAATTCTATAAATTTCATTCATTTATGAAATTCATTTTCACTTCATTCAAACACTTATAAAAACTCGTTTTATAATGTCAATATTTCAATTTATAAATATCCATTTATAAATCTCTAAATATAAATCAAATTATATTATTCTTTAAAACGTCTTTAAATTCCTTTAAATACTTCACCATTTTGATTTATAAAATAATAAAATTTTATAAATCCTATATTTAAACTTTTTATAACAAGTTCAGAATCCCAATTTAAACTCTTTTATAAAGTCATTAATTCCTTATTTTCAAAAATCAGCTTTTAACTATATTTCTTAAAAATCATAATTTTTATAACTTTAAAAATTATAACGTTTATTTATTTAAAATGGATCAATTCTAAAAATATAGTATATTTTCAAAAATCACTTTAAGATTATTTTAAAATCCCAAAATCTGGGTCCAATGATGCTACACACCAAATAGTCAATCACGACAACAACGATATCATATATCGATATGATAATCCATCAAATATCAAAATATCCGAAATTAAATAAAAACTGTTGAGGAATCCAGTTGGATCCCTCCAACCTGTTTTCCTGCATCCAAAAACATTAGCACAATACCAATTTCGCTCCAGTACGAAATTATCGCGGTACATGTTCTTATTAAATATTATCCGCTTAATAACGGCGTAATAGGGTCTCATCCGCTAAACAAAAAAATGCGGGAAATCAATCAACTGCAATATATACATATGCCAATATATATATATTGATATTATATATAATACCAATTTCACTGTTTATGAAATATTCGCGGTATATGTTTTTAATAAATAACATCCGCTTACTAACGGCGCATAATGTCTATTTTAACAATCAATAGATATTCATCAACATTCAAATATTTTAAATCTAACTATTTAAAATAAAATCGAAACTATTTCGATTGAGTGAGAAGTTCTCACCTTGATTTTAAATTCCGTTTTAGCGATTTATTTCGAATAAAATTAAACGGACGTTTAATTTTACCCAAAATTCTCACTAACTCCAAACGACTCCAAACCAACTCCATCGCGTAGTGCTCGTCCATATGATTCCAACGCAACTGGTTTTGCATTTTTTCGACCTCGTATGAAAAAGTTACAGATATTTGAAGTTACACGATTTTTATATAAACAAATTACAACATTTATTTAAATTTTCTAACCAAAAACAATCCTTGCCCTTGGATCCAAATCCAATGCCTCTCCTTCATCTTCCCAAACCCGCGTCCCCTTCCAGATAATAGCCGCGCACAAACAACCCAATCATAGAACTAGGGTTTAATTTTGTGTTTGCTACGCTCGACGATACTCGATCAAACTACCACCATCTTGCTCGCCTTGCTCCACTCTATGTTCGACCTGACCATGGTAGCACTCGGCCACCACTTGTGCACGCAATTTCGTGCGCAAGTTGCCACCATCGGCCCACTTTTGCTCCTCCTCTGGTCAACTAAACATCATCTCAACCGTATAGATTTAAAGATCTCTTCATGCTCTTCCATTCTCTAGTTGAAACCTAAGGCTAATTGTTGATGGATTGGAAGAGATTGAGGGGGAAAGGAGATTAAATTCTGGCCATTCATAGCAAGGGTGGCGGCTAGGGTTTAGGAATTAGGGTTTTTTTTTTTTCTAAGTTATGAAGAGGTGGGTCTATTTATAGAATTTCGTTCGACACTATTCATCCGGACATTCCGAACTCCGATTTACGCGCCGTAACCAGCGTTTCTAAGGTTTACCCCGCGTTACGGACACAATGGAACAGGTTTCGGAAGCTAATTCGGAAGTATGTGCGAGTTATGGCTGTAAACGCTCAATTTGAATTAAACCGATTTAAGTCGATTTCTAGGCGTTTTAATTTGTACCGGACAAACGGTAAATCCAATTGACTTGAAATTTGAAACCTTACAATAATATCACATTACGGATCCGATGAAACTGGTTTCGTCGAAATCCGAGACTTTTTGAAAAATGGCTTTTTTAGCTCGCCAAATTTAAATTAAAAATAATTCGATGCGTTTCGAGCTGCCACGATCAAACGATAGCTCCGATTGACACGAAAATTGAAATCCGGTAATAACTAACTATTACGGATCCAATGGAACTGGTTTCGTTCAATTCTGAGACTGTTCAAAAATTGGCTATTTTCACTAGTCGATTTAAATATTAAAATATTCAATTTTCACAAATTAACTTTTAATTCGATTTTAAAAGTTCTAAAATATCGTTCTAACTCCCATATGATAAAATAAAATTTTACAAATCATTTTCAATCATATTTAACTCAATTTTCAATTATTTTCCATAATTTAACATATTAAATTATCGATTTAATTATCCAATTAAATCCAATAATTCAAAATAAAATTTATTTGACTTATAAATTCACTTATTAATATTTAAAATTAATTAAATATTAAAATTTTAATTAATAAAAATTCTGGGTCGTTACATCAACAGTTTGATTCTGCTATTGGATTCCTAAAATGGTTGGTGCTTATTGTTTGAAGAATGGGTTTAAAGTACAAAATATTAAGAACTGTAAAGAACGATTGACAGTTCGATGTGCTATAGCTAGTTGTCCTTCTAGGATTCATGCTTCTTGCAAACTGAAGCAACTGGCCAACTATTTGTTAAAAACATTCAGCTGATTCATACTTGTGGTGGTGGATTTCGTTCACTCAGTAATCCATCTATCAATAGTGATCTTGTGAAAATTTTAATCGTCAATCATATTCGTGAAGAGCCAAATAGAAAAACCAAGGATGTCATTAAAAGTTCTAGAAGAGATTAAGATGTGGAGCTGAGCTATTATTTCGTAAGAAATTGGCTATGAATGATATTTATGGTGATGAAAAGAAATCTTACAATGAATTAGTTTGGTATTGGAAGGCATTGCCGAATAGTTATTCAAGTATGGATGTGGATTCTGAACTAATCAATTTGAGAGAGTTTTTGTATGTTATGAGGCATGTATATTTGGATTCAGCTATTGTCGTCCTATGGTGTTTTTAGATGCTACCTTTTTAAAAGGGCAAAGTGGTATTTTGATGGCTGCCACTGCAAAAAATGGGAATCAAGGTACCGATTTTAATCTTTTTTTTACTGTTGTATTTATTTTATACTGTTTGCATTAGTTCCTTGTTATAAATTTATGTAACATAGTGATGTTTCTTTAAGTGATTGTGTTTGTGAATTTTGTTGTGTACATACTGCATTTTGTTCAAGTGATTAGTCTACTGTTATATAGTACTGTTTCAAATATAGTGCATTTGGTTGTTTCAAATGTAGTAATATCCAGTTCAATTCATTGTAGTTTCTTCTGCGTTAGGGATTAGCATGTGAAATTATTGCAGAAATGAATTCAGACTCACAATTTAGTTCTACTGAAAATTAACAATGATTAATGTTGGTTGTTTTTTTCTTGATAATACATAATTTAGATGTTTTATTTTTTCAATTTAGCCACCAAATGTCATGATACCTACTGCTTATACTGGATTCACTAGAATTGGTTATATTTCAAACGATAAATGCATATATGTTTTTATCTCTAACATCTTCAATTTAGTTGCACTAGTTACAAAGTAGGTACGATTGTTCAATGTACAACCATGCTCCTTCTTATTGTAAATTTGATCCCAAACAAACATTGTCAAAGATTTAATGTTCTTTAATTTGATGTAAAATGTTACTGTATACAGAAGTTAAAAAAGTTAAATGCATTTATCTTTTAAGATAAAGAATTAAATAACATATTAAGCCGTACTTATATATCGTAGTTACTACTATATGTTAAACATATTTATCATTTTTCTCAATATTTGAAGTACTTACATAAGGTATACAAATGGTTTAAACAACATATAGAAAATATAAAAGCATATATGTTTTAGAAGTTTGAATATAAGTCTTTGTATTGTATGCATGATTTATGTATCATATCTTTGCAATTTCTACCATTCCTGCTAGACTACACATTTAAGTAGCAAAATTTAAAAAAAGAAAAGAAAAAAACGATGAATTGACTCTAGCAAAATTATTTTTCCTTTTTTATTTGGGCCGAGGGCATAGTGTTTATGTGATTGTCTACTATTAGATAATATTGTTTCAAATATAGTGCATTTTGTTGTTTCAAATGTAATACATAAACAGTGAATTATTATTTTTTTGTTTTTTCTAGGTTTTTCCCAGTAGCAATGGCTCTTGTTCCCAAAGAAAATGAAGAGTGTTGGAGTTGGTTTTTAAAACACCTAAAGAATGCTTTTAATTGTGATAGAATATTAACTTTTTAAGTGATAGACACTAGGGTTTATTGTTAAGTATTCCAATTTTTTTCCAAATAGTCATCATTCTTATTGTTTGCATCATATGCAAAATAATATTGCTAGCATTGTGAAAGGTGGAAGGTTTGGGTAGCTCATTCACTTAAGCATTGTGCTATAGCTTTTAATCATCATGAGTTTGAAAAATCCATGTCCAAGTACAAAGAAATTGGAGGTGCCAAAGCTATAGAGTACTTGAATGATAAACCATATGACCATTGGGCCAATTTGTGTTATCGAGGGAAGTGATATGGTGAAAATAAGTCCAATGTAGCTGAGAGTTTTAATTCTTGGATTTTGGGTGAAAGAAGTTTGCCTGCTACTGCTTGTCTTGATGGAATTAGGGTAAAACTTATGATGCAAATGTATAATCATAGAGAAGAGGCATCAAAGTGGACTAGTGTGCTATGTCCAAAAATGGAAGCTCGTTTGTTGAAATTGAAGGAAGAAGGATTTGGGTGTAGTGTTTCTAAATCATCTAGGTATGTATTTCTATTTTTTTACACGATGTTCACGGTTTCTGAAAAATGATAAATGCATTTATCTTTTTTCAACTTGCTATGTAGCATGTGTTATGATTTCATTTTGTTGGTGTCGCTTGCTACATATTTTCTCTTTGTCTGCATTGAGGCTTATTATAATATGAATAATGTAAGGACCAAGTAATATAAAGCAAGTATCATTGTAATGTTTTATTTTTGAGATTTTGTTATGGTAAAAACTAACATTGTGCATAGGAGTATGATGCATTAGTTTGTCTGCTTAGGGTTTATTCACATGCATGAGTGTTTTATTTTTGACAGTATTTATGGTTTCTGGTGTAACTGAAAGCTGTGACAAGATATTTTCAAGTTTGTAAATTTAAAGATTAATAGTAAATATATAATGGAAATATTGAGCAATGCTCATATGCAGAATTCATGAGCAAACATACATTATCTTTTATTCTTCCCTTATAGCATAGCTTCTGTGATCTTTAAGAATATGAAATCGTTGTTAATTATTTTGGTTTATGAGTCTTATTTTTCACTATTACTTCACTGCACATTAATTGGGTCTTATTTATTAGATAGATTAGAGAGAGTATATATAGTGCTAATTTTTTTTTTGTAAATGCAATCTGTTTATATATTTTAATTGTTTTTTAATTTTAAATTTTGTAGGTATATTTTTGAAGTTCATTCTCCAACATCTCAAAAGGTTGATCTTAAAAATTGAATTTGCAGTTGCAATCAATGGAAAGTGACAGGTTTTCTTTGTGCGCAATTTTTGAAGTGTATTTCTTTAACCAGAAATTATGTTTATGAACATATTGAGAATTACTTTACTGTTGAGTATTATCGAGCTTCGTATTCACATTTGACCAATCCTATTCCAACTTTTGATAAGGAAGCAATTGAAGCCGAGGAATCATCAATTGTTCTTCCTCCTAAGCCTGTTCGTGAGGTGGTAGGCCTAGGATGAATAGGATTGAAGGGGCTGATTTTCATGCTAAGAAAAACAGATATGGAAAGTGTAAAAAACTAGGACATAATACAAGGGGGTGTTCTTTGAATAATTTAGTTGATTGTTTTAGTCCAATTTATTTGATTGGTTGTTCTATGAATACTTTGAGTTGAATAATTTAGTTTATTGTTTTAGTGCAATGTATTTGATTGGTTGTTCTATGAGTACTTGGTTGTTCAATGAATACTTTGAGTTGAATATTTGGATAATTGCATATGTTGAATTGGTTATGATATGATTTTGATTACTTTTGGTTGTACGCAATTGTTTATGTTTAACTGTTATTTGGAATACAATGTTATTAGTTCTGTTAAAAAAATTAAATTGATATATCTTTTTAATTCTTATGTATAGTCTTTTTTGGTTATTATACGTTACTGTAGTTGTTATGTCTATTTTTAAGATATAGTCTTTTCTATTCATCCACTCCAGCCCTGACGCTGGTCACTACAACAAAATCAGAATGGTATCATAAAGGACCAGTTTTAATAGCGTAATCCAAATCTGTAATGAGATCTTCTATATCCTCAATGCCAATGGATATTCAAACCAAATCATCTGTTAATCCACGAGTTTCACGCATAGCAGTAGGAATACAAATCAAACAGAACAACTGGAGATAAGTATGGCTAGTATATTGCTACCCGAAACATGCTATCAATAAAAGTGATGTTCTTATGTATAGCCTTTTTAACAGAGCATATGCAGAATTATCAATAAAAGTGATACAACATACTGTCAAAAATGCTTTTATCTTTTTAACAGAGCATTAGAAACATTAGCCATTAAAAATTCATTATCAATTATCAGAATTTCATTATCAAGGTTAAAATCAGTTATGTAAGTACTTGCTAGTTAACAATACATAGAAGCAACATAGACTGAAATGATTATGTAGTTAATATTTCATTTGACAGATGCATTGGTTCTAGACAGTCTTGCCTTCTTGGTTTACAATATCATAACAGTTTTACAACACATCCCATGGTACTGGGCGCATAGGAGATCGATGGCTTCTACAATCGGGGTCGTAGCATTTCTGATAGTAGCCACCCCTTTAGAAATCAACAATGTACATAACATGATTACTTTTATGTTCTCTTCCAATTCGTTCATAATACCGACTTCTGGACATGCTATAAATTATGTAGCCTTGTGCAGAAAACCAGTACCACCTTCTGATTTTACTCGAAACATTTCCATGAGAGGCAAAAGATGAAATTTTATCATCCAAAGCTGGAAAGGGAGATTTTCCAAAACAATAGGACTTAGGTATATTGCTACCATAAATATCAATGACATATCTCCCTTGGTGTAGGTGCTATTATCATTGACCTCATATTCAAAATGAAGAATTTTGCAACAGTCCAGATCCATTTTGCACTCTAATAGCTTATCACAATCAGCATCTATTCTGCAAATAAGTGATTTGATAAACACTTGTTTCTCATTCAGATTCTTACATCCAAAGCATCCGCTTGGCAGGAGTAAAGCATTCTTCCCTGCTTTTGATGAGAAAGGAAGATGAAAACAACGATTACGGGTATAAACTCCAATATCAACGAAAAGATGCTCTGTATTGTCTGATGAACTTAAATCTTTCTTGATGTACGGTTTTTCAAACTGTGGATCAATTACTCTTAAATTTATTATACATGAGCATACCTCAGAGATGAATGCACCAACATGCGAGTTGTCTTTGAAGGCAATATTGGGGATACGAATGATCACATGTCGAGAGAACTTTTCTTCAGTAGATGAATCAAGCTCTGTAACCTAATCTTGATTTCCCTGGATTTTGTATTTGTCATTTAGCGCTTTGAAGGGATAGATATCAGAATATCTACCGTTTCATCAGCATTTTTTCCAATGTTAATCTTTTTATTGTACTCTAGATCATAATACAAGTGGCAAGGCAGTCCGACTTGAATAACCTCATAATGGTGGCGTAACTTAAGATTCATGTTTTTGTACCTTCTCCAGAACTCATCATATGTAGAAACAAGGAACCTTCTTTGTGCAGTCAAATGATCTTCGCAGCAAAAAGTAAGTGTTTGCATGTGTTTGGACAAATCTTAAAGCTTCTTCTTGTATAGGAAAAGTAGCCCATACTGCATCATTTTGCTGTGTAGAACAACGGAATTAGAAAACATAATAATAAATATAAAACTATAAATTATCAATAAAAGATAAAAGGATTTATCTTTCTTAAAAGAGCAGTAGAATCATATTTTGGATTACAAATTCATGATTCATATTTATCTAAATAACATCATCAAATCAACATAGATATTAGAAATTCGTTATCAAATTCATCATCAAATTTTCAATATCAGTTACTACAAATTCATCATGTAATTCATCAGTAAATTCAAATATACTCCCTAAAATCTATAATCAATTTAGTATCAGCCATTACAAATTCATCACCAAATTCATTATCTAATTTTTAACATTAGCCATTACAAATTCATCATCTCATTCATCATCCATTACATTTTTATGGGCTGAATGAGAGCTGCAAAACTTGTCAAGCCAGAAGTATGGTTTGTTAGAGAGTATTTATCCAACTATATGTTCTTTGAATGCATTAACTTGTTCAAGACAAATTTTTGATGTAGTCTGCATTCCTTGTGATATTTTTTGCATGAACATATCACAAAAATTCCACAGTCGCACATGTATTTCTGAAGTTTAGTATTTGAATATAATGATGAAACAGATTATCTTTTCTTTATTTTGATAATGAATTGTAATTAGTATTATGTTTATCTAAGTAATTGTATGTGAGTAAATAATATTATCTAATTGGTAATATGTGTGTATGTAGTCATTGTGTATCGTGAATTTTTGTATAAAATTCTGAACTATCTTCAAAATTGCCCATTGCTTTGTTGAGCACAGTCAACAGTTTTAAGCATTGAATTTTTGCTAAGAATTGTTTTATGCCCTTCTTCTTGTAGCTTATTGTTTAGGTTGTTTACTGCTGATTTCTGTAAACAGTGAAAGAAAACTAGAATAAATATAAACACATTTATCATACTTTTTATGTATTTTTACTTACCAAATTAACGGCAAACTTTGTACGTCCACTTCTGCAGGTTTTCAATCTCGTGGTCAAGTGTAGAGAGTCGTAGTGGTTCCAAGTGCATTCTCTAACAACTAGTTCAAGCAGGCTTCAATGTTCGTTGCCATGTATTGGGAATAATATGTTGCAATATAATGGATCTAAAAGTGTTCTTTTCATAAAAGGATTGAACATTTATTTCTTGATATTTTTCAAGCTTCCATTCGTTGTGCTTTTATATAAAAATTTTGTTTTAGAAAATTTATGTTGTATAAAAAAATGTTAATTTGTGAATATAGTTCATTTACTATCATAGTTGTGTTAACATAGATAATGTTATTGCTTTCTTCTAGTTGCTTTGTTTTTCGAAACCAAAACCAATTAATGATCTACATTTAAAAATAATATGGATTAGGTATATATTTATAATGAAAGAAAGTTCAGTTTGTTGTACTTACTTGACCAGAAATACTTTGTTGATAGAGGAGGTCTTCTATCATGAATTTTGTTATGGTGATGAAGTTTTCATCATCACAACTGAATGCTTTGTCACTGAAAAATTGGACAGTTGTTAATAAAAGAAAGTAAGTTTAGTATGTACTATGTTGTTTGCATTTGGTAGTAAAACAAAATGGAAGCCTTTATGGAAGTATGTATGAAAAGTTAAAAATAAATTAGTTTATCTTTTTTAGTTTTGTTTAGTTTTATTTTTATTTTTGAGTAAGTGTGTGAGTGTACAGTAGTTGAAAGATATACTGATAATTGACCAAACTAAAACAGAACCAAAAAAAAAACTAATAATTAATTTAACATATAGTTGATATATAGTTTGTATGAGTGAAAAGTTGTAACGACCCGCTATTTCGGACCATTCAAATCGACAATAAAACCGTATATGTCCGACTTGAATAATTCAAACTACCGAATTGTTAATAAGATTTTGGCAAAACTTAAGATATACAGTAAATAAACCAATCACAGATCACAGAGTAATAAAATGCAGCGGAATAGAAAAAGGATAGTGGTTCATGAAGCTACTATATACATCAGAGTTTAAAATAAAATACATCAGAATACTTTGAATACAGTGAAGTCTTCAATACGAGCCGATGGCTACTCTGAAGCAGTCAACTAGAAACTAAAAGCTGAATCGATAGTTGGATCTCCAAATGAAGCTCCAATTTCCAAAGGTGAGTCTCTAATGCTGTATTACTCAGTCTGACCCGAGCGTAAAGCAAAACACAAAACACTCGAGTCAGGATTAACATTCTTATATCAATAAATTCAACTCAAGTGAAATATCAATTGAAATGCAAATAATCTTAAAGGATGTTTGGGATGACCATCCTCTAAGGGTACATATAACTATCTACAAGGTGGAAATATACACTATAACACCGTGGTCATTCACTTTATTTATACTTCAAACCCAAATATCAATTTTACTTCAAATAATCATATTTCCCAAGATAGTAGCTGTATATTAAATAATATATACAGTAGAGTACTTTCAATTTCCTTAACTTAACAAATCATTTCACATCAACCCGACCTTCCCATTCAAATTAAATTCAATCTCATTTTGTCAATTTAAATTTTCCTAAAATCCACTTAAATTTATAATTCCCAGATTTGGATATCCCAATTTCCCCTTTTAGTTCAATATGATTCATGCTTTAAGTATTCAACATTTCAACTAAATTTTTCCTAATCTAGTTTTCTCAATAAACTTTCCAAATTTAGTTCAAACTCAAATTTCAGTTTCTCAATTTGTTATCTACATAACAAATTCAACTATCTGGGTTCCAAATACATATCCAAATCTCTAACCATTTAAATTCCATATAGTTCATAGCTTACATATAACAATCTAAACTTAACAGTTTCATATAGATTCTCGATTTTTACATCATTCTTATTTAGTCATTTCAAATTGATTTAAATAGATAAATCCTTATCTAAAAACCATTTTTAAATAACCCAAAGTTATCTCCCAATCCTAATTGTTTAATATTATTGCAAAAACTATTCGAGATAAAAACTTACATAAAATTTATCATAATTGATGCATTTAAATCAATCTTGATTAAACTGGATATAATTAGCTCTATATTTATCATTATCCTTTATATATGTATTTAAAATTTTATATTTAATAAGGCCATATCTTTCTTATCATATGGTCAAGTGTTACGGATATTATCATTTCAATCCGTACACTAAATGTATACGGGTGGATAGCATTTCAACCCGTAATCCCAATTTAATTAAATGAAACCGCTTGGGCCTATCATTTCAACCCATTTCAATTCAAAACCAAACATAACAAAGGGAACTTGCAGTGTGATGACAGGGATGGTGTCCAAGTGAATAAAAAAGCAATAACAACAATCAATAACCATCCAATAGATAAATCAAATAACCCCGAAATAATCGTATTAATTCGCATTGTTATTTGTATAATTATTTCTAAAATCTATACTATCATTTCATGTAGATTATAGATTATTACATTTCAGTTTCACTTGTCGTCCCATTTCAAATTTCAGTTTAATACTACAACAATTAATCCAACTAAGTTCAAAGATTTAAAGTATAATTTATCAATTTCTACGACAATTAATGGGTCAAATTTAACTAATCAAATTTACATATGGCGGGGTCAGGTTTTAATAAATCAAGGTCCGTCATATAAAATCCGTTAAATCTATAAACTATACTAACCCAAATTAAGCTAGCAAACTAGTTATCACTCAACAAAATTAATAACATCCAATTTAAACAACAATCAATCAAACAATCAATTATCAACCAATCTGTATTATTATCACATAAATAACTAACCGATAAGAGTGTCAGGTGTCATAGGTGAACAGATACAGATAATAGCAGTCATACAGTAAAACAACTAACAGCAGCATATTTCAATTGACGTTTCAATTGAAATCAAATTTAATAAATAAAGAACGTTAATCGTGAGTGATTGCTCACCTTTCGAGGCTAGAGAATACAGAAGATGATGCAGATACGCACACTGATACCAACACTGAAATTTGAATGACGAATTGAAGCAAAGCAAAAATCGGCACGAATTCAACGATCAAGCTGATAATAAGAATAGATGGAACAAATCAGAACGGGGTCGATGAAGATAATTGGTATAAGTGAACCTATATAACTATATATAACTATATACATAAAATCATATTCAAATTTTCAAACACCTTTTAAAATTAAATATATATATATATTTCAAAAAATCATTGGTTTAAATAAACACATAAAACTAGATATATTCGCATAATAAAATTTGAAACAAACACCTATATATATACTTAAAAAAATGCAAAATACCTACATATATAAAGTATGTTTACTTGAATCTAAACATATATTTAAAATCCAACATATATAACAGCAGCATATAAACATATATATACTTCACTTTAAATAACTAAAAAGACCAACACACCCATGTATTATAAAAGTATATACAGACTAACACACATCCAAAAATTTTGATATATTATAAACTAACTGAATTTATAAAATGTTGGAACATATAACTATCTTTTCCACTGTCAAAATAGAAATGTGTAAAATACACAAGCACTATGCATAAGTAAAAGTAGGACATCTAGTAACACTTTCAAGAAACCTCGACTTATGAAAATTACATACGTGCATACGAAACAAATGGGCTGCTAAAAAAAAATATTCTATAATAAAATATGTATACTATAATAATATATATATTACGGCTTTTGAATTGCAACCAATAGTTCAAAAAGTAATAATTATTCAAAACTGGAAACACTTCTAAAAGCTGATGCGTGCAGTCTTACTAAAATATACAACATATATTCACCCACTCTTCTTTCAAAACACCTATATATATCGAACCATTCATATACTGAAATCATACATACACGTACATGCACTTAAGACCGTATACATATCATTTACGTTTAAAAGTTGAAATCGATTTTTTTCTTTCTTTCTTTCGCTTTATTTCAATATATATAAACCATCCCTTTTATATAATAAAAACCATATATACTAACTTTTCATAATAAAATATACAGTGCTTCACTTTGCAGCAAGCCCAGACCCCTATATATAACT
Organism: Allium cepa; assembly: GCA_030765085.1. Classification (NCBI taxonomy): domain Eukaryota; kingdom Viridiplantae; phylum Streptophyta; class Magnoliopsida; order Asparagales; family Amaryllidaceae; genus Allium; species Allium cepa. The sequence continues at coordinate 729,164,175 of CM060932.1, read as the reverse complement.
TACATTTTGAGAACAACTTGATAAATATATTCTGGCTAAAACATACTATGCAACACCCTTCCCTATTCTTAATCAAAACCAAAGTTTAAAACAAAACTCAAACAAACTATATTCCTGCTCGCAAATATATGCATATAAATAAACTAGTATATTATAAACAACTATACTTTAAAACTTGCTTATATGAAATATAATTTGTAATATATGCAACAACAGAAAAGCTTTCAGATTAAATAAACGAAATTACTAACCTGTTTACAAAAAAAATTATATACATAGAGGGAAGGCCACGCTAGCCATGTCGAGGAGGGAAGGCCGGAGTAAAATGAGATGGAGGAAGAGGGAAGGGAGGCGGTTGCTTAGACGCGGGTGGGGCTGCTGACGTGGAGGAGTGGCAGCGGCCGCTTGCCGTTCACAGGGCAGAGGGGAGAGGGTTTCGGCACTGATATGGAGGAGCAAGGCTGTTAGGGCGGATGTAGGGTGGATCGGTTTTGGTGGGAACGGGGTTCTCGGCATAGGTTTCTTGTATGGTGTGTGGTGTTGTAGGGGAGGCGTGCGACCGTTGTGGCTAGCCGTGGAGAAAAAGTGGAGTGCGAGAGGGTTATGCGGAAGTTTGATGGAGGGCACGCGTGGAGAGCTGAGGTGGAAGGCGGTCGTGGCGAAGGAGGAATGAGGACGTGGAGTTTCGGTAGGTGGTGAAGGTTCGGATGTGATGAAGTATGAGTGGGGAAGTTTTCTACTGGTGAGGGAAGATGGGTTTGCAAGGGAAGGGGAATATGAGGCTACAGGAATATATATTATGTTGAAACCGTGAAAAGGAGATGAGACAAAGAGCCACAAACGTAGGAACGTAAATATGAATGGGAATGGCAACGATTAAATTTAATAAATTATGAAATAAATGTCATAATGAGAGCTAGTGGCCGTTATAATAGCCGTTCAAATTTGATGAGTACAAAACGTATAAAGTTTGAATGCTATAATGAATGCTGGTAGAAGAAAACAAGTCGTTCAACTTTATACTTTTACAATTTGAAAGATGTGTCAACGGTCCCCTCTAATTTAGCTGAAATTTAAAGCAATAAATTTTGTTGTTTAGACAGCACGTTTCAAGTTTGAAAAGACAAAGGAAGCAAAAGGTTACAAATTTTGGTACCAGTACAGCGCACAATTTATTGCTTCCGTTGTACACCGGATCCCAAAATACAGAGATAAATATACTGTTGAGATCAGCACGACGAGACGATCACAATGGTATACAGATATTAGTGGTATGCTTGAATTATAAAATTTCGAATTTTCCCAAGTGGAAAAAATGCAGTAAAACGCAGAAAATAAGAACGACGGAGCTATAGAAGTCCGCATTTTGAAAAACGACGAACTGACATCTTGCTCAGAAGATGGTTTAGAATTTTCCTATGTAAAAAGTTTTTGGTTTTGAAACGTTTTATTTTCGTCACTTTTTAACTGATTTAATTGAAGTAAATTTACGCGCGAAATAAACTTTCATATTTTTGGACGAAAATTTACAGTTTGCTATGCTTATTCAGACGCATTCCAAATATTAACTTTTTATTTGCCACTTAATTTATTTAAATTTCACCAAATTTCACTTAAATGCGTTAAATAGAACCATTTAAAACTAATAGAATTTTATGGGTCGTTACACTCTCCCCCACTCAAAACTTTTCGTCCCCGAAAAGGAAAGAGGTAGGAGAATAAAACAACCAGAAAGAATATACCTTGAAAGATAGGACAACAATTTATTTTTTAAAACTACTCAAATTTATTTGAGATCTTTATTTGGAACTTCATTTGAAAGTCAAATTTTCTATAATACTATACTACTTTTCAAACTCCTTTGAAAACAATTACCTGCACTATTACTTATATTTACAAAGTCTATTGAAAATATTAAATCCAGATTGTGAAAAATTTAAATTTATCTCAAGATATCTTTCAAACATTATCAAATAAGTTAATAATCATTTCTTTAAAAATGTTTTATTTAATTTATGACTTCAAAAATATTTATAATACTAGAATTTTATATTAAACAAAGTAATATATAATTAGCCAATATTTTAAAGGGTAAATCTAACAAGGAAGGAAGGTAGATTTTTGGAAACAGAATCAAGGTGAATAAAAGCTGAGCAGATAAGGTAGAAAAGGAAAGAATCGGGCACGAATTGCTAATTCACCAAAGGAGTTTAAATTTCAAAGATTAATACAAAATTTCTTTGTTGGGAAAAATACCTTTAAAATATAATACCTTTATAATAATCCTTTATAATAAGATACTATTATATCAAAATAAATTTCTTTCGAAAATACTTTTATAACTCGATGTTTCAACAAGTTTATCCTCGTTCTTGCAGACTCTGGCCATGCGTTGATCAGGCGCAAAGCTAGAATTCTTCAAGTGCTTAGTAGACTTGTTTCAACAACCAGTGAAATTACTTGAAAAACCTTTTAAAAACCGATATGGAAAGTACGATCCAAACAAACAATCAAACAAAACCTTTGTCCGATCATGGTTCGCAGATACACAATGGTTACGCCTGGTTCCCCCAGGAAACAATCCATATCCGTAAGCTTTCACAGCCCTGCGAGTTACGCCATGATGACTAGTAGGGTGCAGGATACACAATGGTTACGCCTGGTTCCCCCAGGAAACAATCCGTACCCCCAGGCAAGACTCAGCCAGGCACTTGCGCTACTATTCGTGACCTACACAGATTGCAGGATACACAATGGTTACGCCTGGTTCCCCCAGGAAACAATCCGTACCCCCAAGCAAGACTCAGCCAGGCAATTTCGCTGTGCATTCATGAGAGAAAAAAGAAAAACCATGGGTTACGCCACGGTGGGAACACTCGAGTATTACATCCGGAAAACCAAAAATCAGAGAAAATAATATCGATAGAATGAATCCACGATGTGGCCACAAAGCGGATATCAAGCAGAAGGCACTTTCCATATCTTTACTTGGAAAATATATATCATATAGTACCTTTTTAAATCCCTTTCAAATATCATACTTATATAAAGTCCATTATATATAGGATTCCTTTTCCAAATCGAATACTTTCCAAATCAATAGTATATCAAAACATACTTATATGGACTTTGATTATAAAAAATTCTCTTTCCAAATTGAGTTCCTTTCAAATCAATAGATTTTAAATCAATTTCATACTTATACAAATCCATTTTATATAAGTCCGACCACTCCCAAATCAAATGCTTAATAATATAAGGTTCTCAATTTCAGATCATTTCAATATCAATTTAGTTTCAAAATCATATATGATTTCACCAAATTTTCTTCCACATTTAATACTTCAATTTCAAAGTTCCCATAATAATAGGTTTAGAAAATTCTCCCAGTTTCTAAATTGAAATAATTCAAGTTAAACAAATTCATTTCCAAAATCATCATATAAGTACTGGTTTTAAATTTTCAATTAAATTTCAAAACCCGATATTTTCTCAAAATCCATTATACTCAAAATGGTTTCCCAATTAATAATTATCCCTTTATAACCTTTAAACTATTTATTTCTATTTAAAATATCCAATTTGCCTTTCCGGAAACCATTATTTAAAACTAATCATTTTTCAAATATTTCAAACTAAATTCCATATTAGTATAATTCAAAATATTCATATTCTCTTATTTAACAAAAGGCTTCAAACTTAAACATCCAAAACAAACTTATATGCTTTATCAAACATTTTATATTCTTCAAAATTTCTTAGATTTTAAATTTTAAACCTTGATTTGGAAGTGCTCGAACCTTCAAAATAGTCGGTGAAATCAAATTTCAAATCCAAGAGTTGGAAATCAATTTTTATAAGTAGGGTTATTCTGAGTTAAATCGAAAACTCGAGGATCGAACACCGGCATACTTTAAACTATTTTAAATATATACATCTTTCTTTCGAAGATATCAAATTATACTTCGGGATTTGAAATCAAACGGTTTTCCAAAATCACTCGTATAGCGAAGCTATTAAAGTGGCCTCTCCCCCACTTTGAAACTCAAAAATCAATGTCGATGATGCGTGCACTCATCACGAAATTATTTTCCAACGACAAAAGTGAGTTCTGGACTTCTATTTTCTTGAAAACTTCTTTGAAATTCTTCAAAATTTATTGGAATTCCTTTGAACTCATTTGAAACATTTCTTATTCGGAAAATACTTTTAAATCGTATTATTTTTATATGTTTCCAAAATCTTAAAACCAATTTCAAAATACCGGAATTCAATTCTCGAATTTGAAATTTAACACCTCCGTTATAAATCCTTTTTTATATAAATCAATTTCTTATAATTTTTCAAAATTGCAAATCCTTTCAAAACCCTTTTATATAGAATAACATTTCTTATTTGATTTATCCTTATCGAAACATTTTCACTTTTATATATAGAATAAAATAATAGTTATCAAAATAAAAATTTCGATATATAAAACAATTAAAAAAACACAACAAACCCCATTTCCAAAGGATGATTCAAGAATGGATTTCAAAACAAAGATGGAGATTTAACTAGAGGAACTCTAATTAATAGAATTCTGATTCGAAGATAGACTCGATCGAAGATGAGATAATTAAATTACAAAATAGAAGATGGATATACTTCTATAAATCGTGGGCGACCTTAACCGGGTCAACCGTGACTTCAGGAATATAATTGATGCGGAATTCTAAAGCAAATCGACATTCGATTGACAGAGATAGAATTCAGCATACCAAGATATAGCAGCATCGTAAACCGAGGATACAGAAATCTTCGGTGAATCAACGCCAATTGTAAAGGAGTTTTCACCCCCTTTACAAAACATTCAGTGGAGTTATGGGATACTCCAGAATCAAACGAATATAAATAGGGAGAGACAGAATGAATTTCAGAACCGAGGGACATTCCAAAATTCAAAGGAAATCGAGTCAAAAGGAAGAGAGTCAACTCGAACGAAAGTGATTCTGTAAATAAATTTACTATATATGCTAAGTTTTGCCTAGAGCCAAAGCTCTGATACCAACTGTAACGACCCGCTATTTCGGACCATTCAAATCGACAATAAAACCGTATATGTCCGACTTGAATAATTCAAACTACCGAATTGTTAATAAGATTTTGGCAAAACTTAAGATATACAGTAAATAAACCAATCACAGATCACAGAGTAATAAAATGCAGCGGAATAGAAAAAGGATAGTGGTTCATGAATCTACTATATACATCAGAGTTTAAAATAAAATACATCAGAATACTTTGAATACAGTGAAGTCTTCAATACGAGCCGATGGCTACTCTGAAGCAGTCAACTAGAAACTAAAAGCTGAATCGATAGTTGGATCTCCAAATGAAGCTCCAATTTCCAAAGGTGAGTCTCTAATGCTGTATTACTCAGTCTGACCCGAGCGTAAAGCAAAACACAAAACACTCGAGTCAGGATTAACATTCTTATATCAATAAATTCAACTCAAGTGAAATATCAATTGAAATGCAAATAATCTTAAAGGATGTTTGGGATGACCATCCTCTAAGGGTACATATAACTATCTACAAGGTGGAAATATACACTATAACACCGTGGTCATTCACTTTATTTATACTTCAAACCCAAATATCAATTTTACTTCAAATAATCATATTTCCCAAGATAGTAGCTGTATATTAAATAATGTATACAGTAGAGTACTTTCAATTTCCTTAACTTAACAAATCATTTCACATCAACCCGACCTTCCCATTCAAATTAAATTCAATCTCATTTTGTCAATTTAAATTTTCCTAAAATCCACTTAAATTTATAATTCCCAGATTTGGATATCCCAATTTCCCCTTTTAGTTCAATATGATTCATGCTTTAAGTATTCAACATTTCAACTAAATTTTTCCTAATCTAGTTTTCTCAATAAACTTTCCAAATTTAGTTCAAACTCAAATTTCAGTTTCTCAATTTGTTATCTACATAACAAATTCAACTATCTGGGTTCCAAATACATATCCAAATCTCTAACCATTTAAATTCCATATAGTTCATAGCTTACATATAACAATCTAAACTTAACAGTTTCATATAGATTCTCGATTTTTACATCATTCTTATTTAGTCATTTCAAATTGATTTAAATAGATAAATCCTTATCTAAAAACCATTTTTAAATAACCCAAAGTTATCTCCCAATCCTAATTGTTTAATATTATTGCAAAAACTATTCGAGATAAAAACTTACATAAAATTTATCATAATTGATGCATTTAAATCAATCTTGATTAAACTGGATATAATTAGCTCTATATTTATCATTATCCTTTATATATGTATTTAAAATTTTATATTTAATAAGGCCATATCTTTCTTATCATATGGTCAAGTGTTACGGATATTATCATTTCAATCCGTACACTAAATGTATACGGGTGGATAGCATTTCAACCCGTAATCCCAATTTAATTAAATGAAACCGCTTGGGCCTATCATTTCAACCCATTTCAATTCAAAACCAAACATAACAAAGGGAACTTGCAGTGTGATGACAGGGATGGTGTCCAAGTGAATAAACAAGCAATAACAACAATCAATAACCATCCAATAGATAAATCAAATAACCCCGAAATAATCGTATTAATTCGCATTGTTATTTGTATAATTATTTCTAAAATCTATACTATCATTTCATGTAGATTATAGATTATTACATTTCAGTTTCACTTGTCGTCCCATTTCAAATTTCAGTTTAATACTACAACAATTAATCCAACTAAGTTCAAAGATTTAAAGTATAATTTATCAATTTCTACGACAATTAATGGGTCAAATTTAACTAATCAAATTTACATATGGCGGGGTCAGGTTTTAATAAATCAAGGTCCGTCATATAAAATCCGTTAAATCTATAAACTATACTAACCCAAATTAAGCTAGCAAACTAGTTATCACTCAACAAAATTAATAACATCCAATTTAAACAACAATCAATCAAACAATCAATTATCAACCAATCTGTATTATTATCACATAAATAACTAACCGATAAGAGTGTCAGGTGTCATAGGTGAACAGATACAGATAATAGCAGTCATACAGTAAAACAACTAACAGCAGCATATTTCAATTGACGTTTCAATTGAAATCAAATTTAATAAATAAAGAACGTTAATCGTGAGTGATTGCTCACCTTTCGAGGCTAGAGAATACAGAAGATGATGCAGATACGCACACTGATACCAACACTGAAATTTGAATGACGAATTGAAGCAAAGCAAAAATCGGCACGAATTCAACGATCAAGCTGATAATAAGAATAGATGGAACAAATCAGAACGGGGTCGATGAAGATAATTGGTATAAGTGAACCTATATAACTATATATAACTATATACATAAAATCATATTCAAATTTTCAAACACCTTTTAAAATTAAATATATATATATATTTCAAAAAATCATTGGTTTAAATAAACACATAAAACTAGATATATTCGCATAATAAAATTTGAAACAAACACCTATATATATACTTAAAAAAATGCAAAATACCTACATATATAAAGTATGTTTACTTGAATCTAAACATATATTTAAAATCCAACATATATAACAGCAGTATATAAACATATATATACTTCACTTTAAATAACTAAAAAGACCAACACACCCATGTATTATAAAAGTATATACAGACTAACACACATCCAAAAATTTTGATATATTATAAACTAACTGAATTTATAAAATGTTGGAACATATAACTATCTTTTCCACTGTCAAAATAGAAATGTGTAAAATACACAAGCACTATGCATAAGTAAAAGTAGGACATCTAGTAACACTTTCAAGAAACCTCGACTTATGAAAATTACATACGTGCATACGAAACAAATGGGCTGCTAAAAAAAAATATTCTATAATAAAATATGTATACTATAATAATATATATATTACGGCTTTTGAATTGCAACCAATAGTTCAAAAAGTAATAATTATTCAAAACTGGAAACACTTCTAAAAGCTGATGCGTGCAGTCTTACTAAAATATACAACATATATTCACCCACTCTTCTTTCAAAACACCTATATATATCGAACCATTCATATACTGAAATCATACATACACGTACATGCACTTAAGACCGTATACATATCATTTACGTTTAAAAGTTGAAATCGATTTTTTTCTTTCTTTCTTTCGCTTTATTTCAATATATATAAACCATCCCTTTTATATAATAAAAACCATATATACTAACTTTTCATAATAAAATATACAGTGCTTCACTTTGCAGCAAGCCCAGACCCCTATATATAACTTACATTTTGAGAACAACTTGATAAATATATTCTGGCTAAAACATACTATGCAACACCCTTCCCTATTCTTAATCAAAACCAAAGTTTAAAACAAAACTCAAACAAACTATATTCCTGCTCGCAAATATATGCATATAAATAAACTAGTATATTATAAACAACTATACTTTAAAACTTGCTTATATGAAATATAATTTGTAATATATGCAACAACAGAAAAGCTTTCAGATTAAATAAACGAAATTACTAACCTGTTTACAAAAAAAATTATATACATAGAGGGAAGGCCACGCTAGCCATGTCGAGGAGGGAAGGCCGGAGTAAAATGAGATGGAGGAAGAGGGAAGGGAGGCGGTTGCTTAGACGCGGGTGGGGCTGCTGACGTGGAGGAGTGGCAGCGGCCGCTTGCCGTTCACAGGGCAGAGGGGAGAGGGTTTCAGCACTGATATGGAGGAGCAAGGCTGTTAGGGCGGATGTAGGGTGGATCGGTTTTGGTGGGAACGGGGTTCTCGGCATAGGTTTCTTGTATGGTGTGTGGTGTTGTAGGGGAGGCGTGCGACCGTTGTGGCTAGCCGTGGAGAAAAAGTGGAGTGCGAGAGGGTTATGCGGAAGTTTGATGGAGGGCACGCGTGGCGAGCTGAGGTGGAAGGCGGTCGTGGCGAAGGAGGAATGAGGACGTGGAGTTTCGGTAGGTGGTGAAGGTTCGGATGTGATGAAGTATGAGTGGGGAAGTTTTCTACTGGTGAGGGAAGATGGGTTTGCAAGGGAAGGGGAATATGAGGCTACAGGAATATATATTATGTTGAAACCGTGAAAAGGAGATGAGACAAAGAGCCACAAACGTAGGAACGTAAATATGAATGGGAATGGCAACGATTAAATTTAATAAATTATGAAATAAATGTCATAATGAGAGCTAGTGGCCGTTATAATAGCCGTTCAAATTTGATGAGTACAAAACGTATAAAGTTTGAATGCTATAATGAATGCTGGTAGAAGAAAACAAGTCGTTCAACTTTATACTTTTACAATTTGAAAGATGTGTCAACGGTCCCCTCTAATTTAGCTGAAATTTAAAGCAATAAATTTTGTTGTTTAGACAGCACGTTTCAAGTTTGAAAAGACAAAGGAAGCAAAAGGTTACAAATTTTGGTACCAGTACAGCGCACAATTTATTGCTTCCGTTGTACACCGGATCCCAAAATACAGAGATAAATATACTGTTGAGATCAGCACGACGAGACGATCACAATGGTATACAGATATTAGTGGTATGCTTGAATTATAAAATTTCGAATTTTCCCAAGTGGAAAAAATGCAGTAAAACGCAGAAAATAAGAACGACGGAGCTATAGAAGTCCGCATTTTGAAAAACGACGAACTGACATCTTGCTCAGAAGATGGTTTAGAATTTTCCTATGTAAAAAGTTTTTGGTTTTGAAACGTTTTATTTTCGTCACTTTTTAACTGATTTAATTGAAGTAAATTTACGCGCGAAATAAACTTTCATATTTTTGGACGAAAATTTACAGTTTGCTATGCTTATTCAGACGCATTCCAAATATTAACTTTTTATTTGCCACTTAATTTATTTAAATTTCACCAAATTTCACTTAAATGCGTTAAATAGAACCATTTAAAACTAATAGAATTTTATGGGTCGTTACAAAAGTAGTTTAATAACTTACTTGTTTCCTCCTAAAACTTTGAAAAAAAAGTTTTACATTTTGTTGCTGTTCTTCAGTAAGATGCTTCATGAGTGGACACTTTTCAACATTCTTTTGCTTCTTCTTCTTTTTTTGTTCTTTAGGACAGACATCTTCAACAAAAATTGGTTTTTCTGCAACAATTTCTTCACTATCTTGTTTGATATTTTCAGATTTTAAACTGTCTTCGGTTTCTAGAATGAAATCTTGAGTTTGCATCAAATCAAAACATGGAAAGTTAGCAGAACTATTTATATGCATCATACAAACTATTTTTCTTTTTTTCGTACCTTTTTCAGCTTCACTTTTTTCTTTGAAAATCATTTTTTTCCTCCACATTATGCTGTTCAAAATGTTCCAGCTTTTGAAGTTTCATTTCAAGATTGTGGAGTCTTTGTTCAGCCAGTTTCTTGAATGTTGTTCCGCTTCAGTTTTTCTGCCATACTTTTCATCTTAGCAGATAAAAAGTTCACTTTCATCTCTACCTCTTTTATGCTACTAGAGCAGCCCGTAGCATATTCGTCATCTTCTAGCCCAGTATATTTTTTTGAAAGAAAGTCTTTTTTCACTTTAGTTGCATTTGAAAATTTCTTTAAAATCTGCATGGAAGGTATTTGAAATTAAATTTGACATGTAATATCATTAAATTACTATGAAGTTAGAAATCAAAAATTATTAAAAATATACAGGCAAGAAAATTTCAGACACTTGATAAATGGATACAATATGTAAGTACATTCATATGGGAAGGAGAGAAGACCAGGAAAATCTATAATGCACACACAATAGTCGTTGCATATAAATATAGATATGTAATTAACTAAACTACAAACTGCATAAATTTAGAACACTATCCCTATTAAATAACACACATATAAACATATGTACTCATATAATTTTGTATATCAACAAATATATATAGTTCATTATGTACTTAAATCATTTTCTGTAAAAACATATATGCTTTTATCTTTTTAACTAGGGTTTAATTTAGTTGCATATTTTCTGTAATAAATTTAAAATATAAGTAAATCAAGAAAAATGTTTAATATGTATAACTATATATCAAATATAAGTAAGGCCTAACTTGTTATTAAATCGTTTACATTAATAGATAAATATTTTTATCTTTTATAGCTTTTAAGCATGATAAAATTAAAACTTAAATATGTTAATAGAATACATAACATCATTGGCAAACCACCTTTAGTGATGTAAACAGTAATGGGTTTGTAGGATAAGGAGTTGATAAAAGGTTGTTTGGTTGAATTTTGCTGAGTTCTAGAATTTATTTAGGTGTTTCAAGTAGCATGTGGCTAGTGCAGCAGTTTGTTGTTCGTTCAGTCATGTTGTAGACAAAGATGAAATTAGGTGGAGAAGAGGAGTAGTTTGTAGTTGAATGTGGGGTGGATATATTGCACCATTTACGAAATATGAATAGCTTTGTTCAACAAGTTTGATTTGTACCGAACTGTGGAGTTTGGCAGAAATTGAATGTTGGGTGTTCGTGGTGATTTTCTAGTGGTTTGGTAGTGATGCTAAATTAATTATGATCTATAGAGTTGGGCAGAAACTGAATTGTACTTAAATCATTATGTACTTATATATATGTATTTGTATATTAAGAAAAATATACAAAAGTAGCATACCTTATCATTGTCTATTTCGTCGAGGTCCAAATCTTTTAATTTTGACAAATCCCATTTTCTTATCCTTGGGATTTTGCTTTCCAAATTTTCTTTTTCATAGATGATTTGCGTCCTTGCAGAAAACCAATACTGCCAATAAGACCGTACAAATAAGCATTAATATTTAACATTTTTGTAAAAAGCATAAGTATAAATATATTTATATTTACTTAAAGTTTTTAAATCACACCAATAAGACCATAGTACATCCAGGTGTGCTTCTTGGATTAGCATAGTATTTTTCTCCATTTTTCATGACGTTTTCGCATATTGCTCTCGACCAAGAGATTGAGTTCAATTTTCTTAAGTTTAACAGCTTTGATAAGAAGCCCCACTGCATGTAGCTCTGATTGTTAGGAAAGAGAAAAGTAACAATCAACAAGAGCAACAACAATTTGACTAAATATTCATTCCCGTTTTCTTCCTCTATCATTTTTTTCAACCTTCTTGTGAATGTCTTCTAGCTAATTATGTCATTTTCTTTGAAATTTGTAGTCAGAAACTCTGAAAAACTTTCCATCGTTGTGGGCTTATTTGAATTTGGTACCTGAAACAAGTCCTCTACAGAAAAATGCAGTCCAAATATAAGGCTAACTTCTTCAGGCGTGATTTTCAGCGGTTTATTCCCAATTTTGAAGGCTTTTTCTTTAATACTGAAAGAAGTAATTATTTGGTCTAAATTTGAAGCGCTTTTCCATATGTTTTTCCGCTCTATGCCATTGGTGAGAAACACATTAAAAAAAATTTGAGTGGCGTTTTGTTGATATAACTTTTTGGTTTAGAAGACAGAATGTTTTTTCCTTAACAATCATCATAACTTTGTACACAACATCTAAATTACATCTGTATGTTCCAGTGTACAGATGTTTTTTTATCTTTTCGGTCAGTTTTGAATCTCATATTTATCAACATCATCTGACTCATCTGTTTCGATATTTATTTCTTCAGAATCAGAATTTGCTTCACTCAGTTTTTACGAAATTGTTCCCTCTTCATTTGAGTTTGTTAGCTGTTCTTTTTCAGAAATTTATGAGGTTTAATGTGTTAGTTCAAATTCATCCTACATTTATGAAAATAACATCATTAATAGGGATCCTACATTTATTTCTACCTATTCATGAAGATAATATCATTCTGCTCAAGAATCATAATGCACATAAATCAAAGCAGTATTATCAAAAAATATCGTACTGCACAATAGTCTGTATAAAAAGATAACATGGTTTGTCTTTTTAATTATTTTGTATTTTCTTGGGATTAAGATATTTTTTGTCAATGAAGAATTGTTAAGTAGTTTGCATACAGTAGTGTTAATAATGTAGACGCTAGTGAATAAAATGCTAAAAATATGGTCCATAAAAAATATGCTGCAAATTCAATGGTGCCCTTAAACCCTATTGATTACAGAGGGATTTACATTTCCAATAAGCTTTGACTGTTAACGTATATAACAAATAAGTAACTATGTAGTAATACATTGGCATATCTTTTGATATTCATAAACAACTAAAAGCATTTCGTTATATTTTATTATGCAACTAAGTTGTTTTTACAAAAACATAAATGCTTTTATCATTTTTATGCAAGCTTTAAATCAAGTTCATATGGTATGTAATAATGGTAAATAATGAATAAAACAGCAAACTTGTTTAATATTTATCATTGTTTTTTAAATGTAAGTAGAGCTAAACATCAAATTAAATCTCATACAGATAAAGCTAAATTTGTTTATCTTTTTACAGTACTTGAATACAGTAACATGTTCATATGGTATGAAACAAATTTAAATAATGAATAAAACTTGAAACTAGTTTAATATGTATAGCTTGTTTCAAATATAACTAATGCTAAACATGTAATTAAATATAATTAATGCTAAGCATGTAATTTAGTATAATTAATGCTAAACATGTATAGCTTGTCTAACATGTACTGCTGTTTTTAAAATTTAAGTAAAGCTAAACATCTAATTAAGTCGTACAAAGATGAAGCTAAATGTGCTTATCTTTCTTCAGCAGTTAAATAGAATAACATGTTCATATGGTATGTAACAATTCAACATGTAATTAAATATTATTGTATACATAATTAAGGAAAAAAGTTACCAACGGTGTTAATGATAAAGATTTGTACTGACTGTGTTCATTACAAAATGGACTAGATATTGATCTTCTATTGATACACTGTTTTCCGTTGTTAATGAAGATGCATGTAGCTTGTTCAATAAAAACTTTTGTTTTTCTTGATCTTGTCTGCATTTGTATCCTGCATGAATATTATCATGTGTAATAATATGTTAGTAAGAATGAAGTGTTATACATATATGAATTACTGACCATGAACTCATATATAGTTCATTATCTAATTAAATTGTTTTGTATAAAAACATAAATTCTTTTGTCTTTATTAAGTAAAGTGTAAATTTGCTGCATATCTTTTGTAAAAACTTTTAAATCATGAAAAAATGGCAAAATGTATAACATATACTAGTCACTATTTAAGATAACTAAGTCTTAAGTTGATTTGAACCAATTATAGTAATAGATAAATATGTTTATCTTTCGTAGCTGTTGAACATAGGAATATTACAACGTAACTGTGTTTACACAATACATACGATTTTTGAAGTACTAAAGTTTAAAATACATTAAAGAAACCCAAAGATAAATGAACATGTTAAATCCATTACATTCTTGTATTAAATCACTTAGATTAGAAGATAAACAGATTTATCTTTTTAAGCTATTGCATATGAACAGTTTAAATCACGTTAAATCATAACAAAAACAACAAACACCTTACATGCATTACAAAAACTGTTATATATAAACACAATCAATAGAACTTATTTCTTACTTGTTCAAACACAACCAAAAACAACCCATAAATAGCAAAGAAAATAAATCAGTGAATGACTACTTACTTCGGCTAACAAAAACAATCGATATATAGCCAAAAAAACAATCGATAAACAACAAACAGCAAAGATAAACAAGTATTTACTTGTTCAGCAACTAGTGAACAGAAATCGCATCTTGCAACTAGTGAATAGAAATCACATCTTAGTTTCTTCAGTTGAAGAAAGGTGAGAGAATTAACAATTTGCATGTTCAGCTGAAGAAAAGTGAATCAATCGATATATAGCAAACAACAGAAATAAACAACTACTTACTTGTTTAGCTAAGAAAAGTTAGGCGGTACGATTTCTTTAGCCAATCGATAAACCAACTGAGGTGATTTTGTTTCTAAGCCCTAGTTTTGTTTTTCATTTGGAGGTTTGGTGGTAGATATGGATTAGCGAGAAGTAGTGGGTTTATTTTCGACTCGTGTCTTGGAAACTAATTTTTTTGAACACGTGTCCTAGAAAATAATTAGTTGATGGTAATAGGTCCTTATAGTGAAATTCCCCAATATGCATTTTGAAACATAAAAATTCTAAATAATGATTTAGAATATGTTATTTTCACTTAATAACCAAAGTGTTATGAAATTAGTGGAAGCAATTTCGAGTTTGATCCAAGAAATGATATGAAAGTATCGTTCAACAACCATTAGAGTTCAACAAATATTTTGACAAAGAAATCTAGTGATTTAAATTTTGGTTAAAGTGCAGAGGAAACTTGTGTCTATAACTAAGCACTATACATGTACTAAAATATTTCAAAACTATAAGTGAATAACAAACTTATGGTTGTTATCGATGTGCTCACATTAAAATCATTTTAGTTTGGTTGTTTACTTCTCGATATAGGATTTAAAACTGATATTTTTATAATCAGTATAAAAGGATGTTGGGAATACTACAAAACAATATACAAAGACACCATATTTAATTATTTATTATGGGGCATGTAAGATGGATTCCTTAGGTGTAGTAGTGGGAATGTGCATACATGTTCTGTTGTCAATGATATCGTGTTTTTGCTTATGTATTAATACATAGAGCAATTATCAAATCTAAATTATCATTACTTTATGATTGTTCAGAATGTTCTCGAGTATTTACAAAATAATAGAGAATTTTTATTGAAACAACGAACTTCTTATGATGGAGTGCATTGACTCGAACTTCATAAGTGATATCAAGTATAATACATCAATCCTAAATTCATGTTCAATCTTAAACTAAGAACTTCAAGATGGAAATGTGCCAAACCATTATAGTATCTGATTCAACCAAAGGCTAAGTACTTCGCCTTAAATAGAACCGCAATAAAAGTATAAATGAATGTACAAACTTATAACTGAGCTAGGCATGATTTTGAGTGTCGAGAGTCCCATTTCATCGTTATATGATAACAATGTCATGATATAGATCATGAATAATCCTAGAACTCACAAGAATTTGAGAAACACACTCTAAAATGTTCCACATGATAAAGGATATTAATCAATGTAAGAGAAAGTTGATTAACAAAGTGGATAATTAAAACAAAGTATCATATCCGTTAATTAAGTGACTGGCCCAATTAGTGTTTAAGAGAACCAATCAAAGGAGTCGAAATAAGATTCTATAATTATCCTTAAGTGCAAGTGGGAGTATGGTGGCAAAAATGCCTCATAGGTCGACATGCAAGTTGACCTTAAGGTCGACCTCCCTTCCCTCTAGGTCGACCGTACGATCGACCTAGAGAGCTTGAGGTCGACCCCTAGGTCGACTTGCATGTCGACCCCTAGGTCGACTTGCATGTCGACCTAGGGTATGAACTTTGCCCAGCAAAATTTTCCAACCTCCACCTGATTTTCAAGCACTAGTTTGACATAACAAATGAAGTTGAAATGCTATGAAATTTGACATGCATGTAATACAACATCTAAGCTACCAAATGAAAGAAATCCTCTAGCATTTCATTTCCAAAATCACAAGTTACAGTCATTCAAAGAGACAACATAAAACTGTTTTTCACAGAGAATTAGAGTATAAACAGAAAACGATTACAATAACCTGTTTTCACAGAATCAAGCAATTTGCCACTTTGATTTGCTAGAGATTGTGAGCTATCAAACTCACCTTACTATACTTGATCAAAAACTCGAATTATTAGCTAAAAGGTTGGAGCTTGGGTTGAATTTGAGCTTCTACAACCTATAAAACTATGAAACAGGTGCATACAAGAAAGAAGAAAGAAGTTAACAAATAATCACTCATAAATTGGGATTTTTTATGAAATATTAGGTTTTACATTTTGATTACCTGTAGATTTAGCTTCAAATTGATTTTTAAAACACTAAATTTGAATTTAATCTGAAGATTCCAAGCTTGGGTATACAAGAGAAAGATGGGTATATGTATTTAGGTTTTGAGAAAAAGGAAGCCATTGCAAAATGAACGTACATAAGCTTGATTTCCCTTTTTCTCAACCTGATTAGGTCCTAAGTGGGCTTAACCCAACAATAAAATGAAAATAAAATGGGTAATGCTTTATTAATTAACATTTAAGTAAAAAGGCTTCATATTTACATTATATAAAAGAACAAAAGCCATTTTCTTCCAATTTTCACACAAATATAATTTGTAAACTTACAAACATAAACGATAAAATATTTTCCAATATATAAAAAGATTAGCTTATATTTTTTAAGTGTTACTATTATTAAAACCTTAGTTTATAGAAATACACCATTTACACAAATAAAATGCAAAAGTCTCCAATTTTAACTTTTAAAATTCAACAAAAATACTTTTCTCACTTAGTAAATTATTTCAAACCATTTCCAAACCTTGTTTATAGCCAAAACATGTTTTAAAACCAGTTTCTAGGTTTTTATTTAAATAAACCACTTTAAAAATCAATTACTTCTTTTAAAAAATTATTAAAAGAAGCAAAGTGGCAATAATTGATGATATTATCGCACCATCACCAAATAAAAATCATTCTCCATTTATTTTTAACTTAGACCACTATAATAATGTTTCTAAAATCTTATTCTCACATTTTATTCCCAAAAACTCATTGTTTATTTCAAATAAACAATTTAAATCCACAAAATTATTAATTTTCAATATTAAATTGCAACTTCTGTTATAATTTAATACTTACAGGTAATCATTGAAACCAAGGTTATTACAGACTCCATCCTTATAAAAATTGCATCCCTGCAACTTT
The DNA here is from genome assembly GCA_030765085.1 of Allium cepa. Lineage (NCBI taxonomy): Eukaryota > Viridiplantae > Streptophyta > Magnoliopsida > Asparagales > Amaryllidaceae > Allium > Allium cepa. The sequence continues at coordinate 729,146,344 of CM060932.1, read as the reverse complement.
ATAGAAAAGAATTGTACACAACACGCTTATTCATCAAGCAAAAGATAGATGAACAAGCTCGAGTTTAAAAAAAATTCACACTCTCAAGATAGGATAGTGAAACCAAGACAAGATTCGCTCGATTAATTCCATTATTTCTAAAGTGCTAATTTAAGATTAGCAAATCATGGAATTTTCTGAACAACACACAAGGCTTCAAGGGCATTTCTCCATCGAATGAGATCACAACAAGATGCTACAAAAAGAATCAATCAGGTGGGATTGGTTTATCAAAAGCTCTTCGAGTAGGGTTGGCATGTAACCCAACTCCAACCCGAATTCTTTCAACGAGATGATTATCGGTATGATTTTCCATATGACACTACGGAGGAAACCACACCAATACAAGATAGACACAATAGAGGCAAGATAGATCAGCCAAAAGGTGGTTTCTTTAAAAGCCACCATGCTCAAACGACCGCATAAATGCACGTCGTTAGAAAATAGCATAAGGGTAAGATAAACACAAGGACTATAATATATGTATTAACTCTTAACCCAAAATTCTTAGAATTCCAAAATTCAATATTTTTAGTATTTTATAACCACAATTTTCAATACTTGAAATTTTTCAAAACTTCTTTATTATAATACTTAATAAGTATTACAGAGACTAAAATTCAAATTCATATTCCTCATGTTACACTTTAAATTTCCAAAATTTATTTAAAAATTCCTACCAATTTGCTCACAAAGAAAGATTTATAATCTCATCACTCTTTGTTTTCCAAACCACCAAAAGTTTTGAAAAGAAGCTTCAAATTTATTACATATAACTTTTATATTATATTAAAATATCCAATAGACAATTTAAAATTTTGAAACCCAGAACATATTTTATCTAGTAAACAACATTTTTAACAGTAAGCATATTTATATTTAATTCTATAAATTCAAAACAATATAATGGCATTACCTCGCCATTGGTTTATAGTGAAGGACTCTATCCATTGGCTGCAGTGACCAAGTAATCAAAACTGCCTCGCCACTTAACTAACCATCACTATGGTTCAATGGCTGCGTATACCACTCAAAATAAAATTTTAATACCAAATTTCAAAACACAATTTATTTCCAAACTCAACCTCATAAAAATTCAATTATCATGTCTGATTTCCTCATCATAGCATTTAGGAAATTCCTATTGATAACGTTGATCGAGTGCATCGACCAGAATTCTTAAAGCACTCGATGGACAACCCAACGCAAAATTCATTTCTGTAAAAAGAAATACTTCTCATATATAACACACAAAGTTATTCTTTGATTTCATAATAACTAAAATTCCAATTTCTCTTAAAACGTATATCAAATAACTGCAAAAAATCGAAATCAAAGAACATTTACGAGAACTCATCGAGATATTCCTAGAATACTCAATTCATAAGGTTGACAGAATGAAATGGAGTGTTTGTCAATCCAAATGATATAACAAACCACTCACAAGAATCATACCAATGTCGAATGTGGTGAAAGGAATGTCATCTCCCATGACTCGTGGCTGAAGGAAATTGGTGCAAGGTCAAGCTAAGGAAAGACTCGAGCACTGCACAATAGATCAAATAAGAGATCAACAAGATATATAGATAAGGGTAAGATATTATTCTCAAACGAGAAGAAGCACACTGTCAACATAAAATTTCTTCGAGTGAAGTAATGCCACAAAATATAACACCAAATGAGTATCCAAGAAGGATATCTCGAAAGAAACAAGAATAATAGAATCGCTTGAACTTAATTAATTGCTTCATTCCTTTATGGATATCCTAGTGGAAGGATAACCGAAAGACTAAGTGCTAGGAATAAGGACAATACAATACTTGATCGCCCCGATTGGGCGTCAAACCCAAAAAAAACTCACAAAAATCAACAAAACCCAAATAACCAAAATTCGCGATACATCATCATTATCATCTCAAAACACACGACAGATAAAGATACTTTGGAATTTTCGTCAATATTCTGAAGAATAAGAAACAACAAATAAGCCAGTTCAGGATACCCAATATATATATAGGATCCTTCTAGAACATAGGATTGGTTAAGCAAGCTAATCCAGCCCAAAACATACAAATCTCAAGATGATGAATAAGTGAATACTCTCGAAAGGAAAATATTCAAAATACGCTCAACACCACATACTCAAAATACTAAGGTTGCGAGTCCCTCGATAGGATTCACAATCCTTAAGAAGTGGCAAAACGTGAAACAATCAAAAGCAAAACACCATCAAGCTTCTTCGATATGAGTGACCATGAAGCACTCGAATTGAATAAAACACAAATAAATGATCATAAGATAACCTATAACTCTAAAGAAAAGATGAAGGACTACCTCTAAGTTGAGAGGAACCACCAGAAGCATCCATCATGATGAGCTTTCCTGAATATGTACCCTTAGATGAAATAGGGCACTGGGAAGACCAATGTCCCTCTTGTTAGTAAGTGCGAAAAACGATAGGATTGGAACATTCTCGAATAAAGTGATCTTGAGAACCACAGTTGGAACATGACTTATGCGAATAATGACTTGCACCAGAATGAGAACTAGAGGCAAGATGCTTCTTTTCTTCTGAGGAAACGATTAGGATTCTTAGAAGGAAGTTTTCTCTTGTTTAGGTTCTTGCGAGCCTCAGCCTCATCACTACTATCCCTTTCCTTCTTGACGGCATCAAGGTGAAGTGCCAAATCAATAAGCTCTTCGAAGGATAACTTAACTGGAGCATAAGAGATTTCTTCAAGCATTTCTTCAATCCATAAACAAATCTGAGGTTCTTCCTATATGGAATACTGATAAATTCGAGCCCATATTTGGATAAGGATTCGAAATAAGAAACATACTCTAAAATAGATAATTTCCCTTGGTTCAGTTCAAGGAGGCGACGGGCAAGGGAAGCTTTCTAAGAATAGATCACAAATTTAAGCTCGAACTTCTCTCTAAACTGTTTCCAAGTGAGGGTGGACTCATAAATCTCGGGAATAAGAAGCTCTTACCAATCAAGAGCACGTTCTTGCATCATACTCGATGCTACAAGAACTCGATGATGATAAGATAAATCCAAATAAGAGAATATGCGCTTGCATGTTCGAAGCCAAGCCTGGACATCAAGAAAGGTCTCAACCTTTGAAAGGCTTGCCTCCTAAATGAGAATAGTCACTGCATATATATGCAAATGTAGATTTGCATAGAGGAGAAGAATTGGACGGAGCAGGAGGCTGGATGCTCCGAACAAGCTCTAAGATTTGATCAGTTGACATGTACACACCCTCAGGACATGAGCCGCTATGCTGCTCAACCTCCTAGGTGCGACTTCTTCCTCTTCCAACAATGAGCTAAAGGTTATGATAGAATGAATTATCCACAGTGGTAAATATTATTAACAAGGTTCATCAATTAGGGAATACTACGGAATTACAAAATCACATTCTTAGACGTATTCCCATTCATCTACCCCCAATGACTCGAAAAGGTCATGGCACGGTTCGAAATATGTTTGATTAAGAATGACGATTTCACTCATATTGTACTTTGATGTATCGTAATATATGTTATGTTTTACATTTATCCTATTTTGTTCTAACTCAGCCAAGATGTGACGTCCCACCCCGAGACCCACATTAACAAAGAGAATTACTGGGTAATTCTATCCGCTAATGTGGAGAATAAGGCTGGTTAGGAGTGACCATCTAAAATCTTGTCTTAAACATCTACTGAAAACATCAATAAATGCTCTATATTTTTTCTATCTCTCATGGATTGACATATCCAATAAATTCTTAATACAAAACTATCGGTGGCTAATGGTTCTATCAAATAAAATACAATAACAAAATGCATATCACATCGCAAAATAGTAAACATCATATATAAAAATACATATACACTGATACATCCCATCACGATACAAAATGATATAAAAATGTTTCAAATGCCACACAATATATATCGATTCAAAAACATACAGCAGAGTCAAGCGGAAAGAAATATAAACTACAAAAAAGTGCTAAGCTGATATCCAAGCAGATGCATCAAAGCTAAGTCCCATAACTGAAAGCTAACCTGAAACAACTCGATCTAACTCGAGTATAAAATACACGGGTCAATCTAGCTAAAGTAATCATTTAACAAGCATAAACGATAATATGAAGCATATAATACAAGGTGATAATTCTTTTTGAATGAGAAGAAGTGATAGAAAGAACACACACTCATGACTTAACTGGACCAATGTTGCTTAGTATAATAAGACCTCAAAAGAGGTAACTCAAACAATAACACTCAAATATAGAAATAAATACCTCATTTCACCGACGACATATAATGGTTTCAATGAATCATATTCCCTAAAAAGGAGAAGTCTCAAATTCAAAACTCAAGAAGTGCCATAAATGGAAAACAAAAATATAAACTCAAAATAGAGTGATCTCAAAATCAAAATACGCCAAATGGCAACTCATCAATATATATATATATATATATATATATATATCCAAGAAGGACATTATAAATCTCATATAAAATGCCGAAGACGGCAAACTCAAATCTCAAGTGTGGACCCAATAGCCCAATGTAAAGAATGGACCCAACAACTCAATAAAAAGGATGGTCGCAACAGCCCAATAAGAACCCAACAGCTCAAATCTCAAAATACGCACATGCAAAATTCTTATCCAGTACTATATAAATTATAGGTACCTATCCTAGACAACCGAAGTCATAAGTCCCAAATGACCGAAGTCACATAAACTCGTGATGAGCTCAACAGCTCCATAAAGATTAGACCAACAGCCCAATATGAGCCCAACAGCTCTAGTACTGGCGTAACCCAAAAATGTGTCACAAACTCTCCGCGAGGAACCCGAAAAGTGGCAACGTGCATCTTATACCACACGTTCTCACTCAACGACTTGCTGACCACTGGCCAATGCCACATTAGAGAACTCATGACTTGTCTCATCTCATCGACAAGTATAAATATACCTCGTGATGGTTCCTCATGAACCATAAATCTCAAAATAGGAAATCACAACTCAAAACTTGCCTCATATCATCGGCAAGTATGAAAACATCATAATGGTTCTCATCGACCATAACTCATAAAATAGGAGATCTCAGATCATAATAACTTGCCAAATATTGGCCATCCTAGATAATTCCTGTAAATAGGAATTATAAAACTCATAATACACCATACAATGGCAAAACAACTTAGAATCGATAACTTCAAATAGCTTCGATCGTACAAGTCCAGAATTAACCGGAACAGTAAACACACGTGTCCCATAACACGTGTTTTAGTAAATCATTTAATTGTCTCTCTCATACGTTTGAATAGTGCAGAAATGTGTATTATATATCTAAAATAATTTATTAGAGAAAACTAGCTTTTAAAACTATTTTCCGAAAATGATTATTGAAACCAGTATTTGAAATTCCTTTATTATAGGAAATAAATAGATTTCATATTTGAAAATAAATTTTAAAATACTATATAATAATAATAATTTGAAATGCCCATTTATTTCAAAAATTATTTCAAAACGGTTTGGAGAAATCAGTGCTCGAAAACAAGAAAAACAAGGAAGATAGCTGAAAACCGATAACTTGAACTCAATTCGAATTCAATTCAAATTCAACTCGAAATCAATTCAAATTCAATTTAAATTTGAATTTCAAATTCTCAAAATTTATCTAGCCTATTGGTAGGCATCATAGCTCTCAATACATCATGAAAACAACATCAAAATCAAGTGAAGAGGAGAGAAAAACAACAAAATCAAGCATCAGAATTACACATCACAAGAGAAAAGGAGCTATATGAAAAAATGCTTCATAGGTCGACATGAAAGTCAACATTAAGATCAACCTCCTCCCCTCTAGGTTGACCATACGTGACCTAGAGAGCTTGAGGTCGACCCCTAGGTCAATACGAACTTTACCCAGTAAAATTTTCCAACCTCGGCCTGGTTTTCAAGCACCAGTTTAACATATCAAATGAAGATGAAACGCTACAAAATTTGACATGCATGTAATACAACATCTATGCTACAAGTTATAATCATTCAAAGAGACAATAGAAAACTGTTTTTCACAGAGAAGTAAAGTATAAACATAAAACAATTATAGTAACTCATTTTTCACAGAATCAAGCAATTTGCCACTTTGATTTTCTAGAGATTGTGAGTTATCAAACACATCTTACTATACTTGAGCAAAAACTCAAATTATTAGCCGAAAGGTTGGATCTTGGGTTGAATTTGAGCTTCTACAACCTCTAAAACTATGAAACAGGTGCATGCAAGAAAGAAGAAAGCAGTTAACAAACAATCATTCACAAATTTGGATTTTTGATGAAATATTAGGTTTTAGATTTTGATACCTATAGATTTAGCTTCAAATTGGTTTATAGAATACTAAATTTGAATTTAATTTGTAGATTATAGGCTAGGGTTTACAAGAGAAAGATGGGTTTCTATATTCAGATTTTAAGAAAGAGGAAGGCATTATAATATGAAAGCACAGAAGCTTACTTTCCCTTTTTCTCAACCTGGTTAAGTCCTAAGTGGGCTTAACCCAACAATAAAAAGCAAATAAAATGGCTAAGGCTTTATTAATTGACACTTAAGTCAAAAGGCTTTATATTTACATTATATAAAAGAACTAAAGCCATTTTCTTCCAATTTTCACACAAATAAAATTTGTAAACTTACAAACATAAACAATGAAATATTTATCAACATATAAAAAGATTAATTTCTATTTTTAAAGTATTATTATTATTATTAAAACCTTAATTTACAGAAATAAACTATTTACACAAATAAAATGCAAAAGTCTCCAATTTTAAACTTTAAAATTCAACAAAATACTTTTATAACTTAGAAAAATATTTCAAACCATTTCCAAACCTTATTTATAGCCAAAACATATTTCAAAAACAATTTCCACCTTTTTATTCAAATAAACGACTTTTAAAATCAAATACTTCTTTTTAAAAATTATTAAAAGGAGCAAAATAATGAAATTATTGCACTATCACCAAATAAAAATCATTCCTCATTTATTTTTAACTCAAACCACTATAATAAGGTTTCTAAAATCTTGTTCTCACATTTTGTTCCTAAGAACTCATTGTTTATTCCAAATAAACAATTTAAATCCTCAAAATTGTTGATTCTCAGTATTAAATTATATAGGAAAATGGACACAAGGAAGAAGCTGAAGAAAATTTTTGTCTCAGGGACAGAAAGTTTGCTTTTTAGTTTGAAGGACATTTTCTAGTGTAAATTGGAAATGAAAGTTACAAGTATCAATTTGTGATATACACTAAAAAATGTCCTTGAGTCTAAAAAGCAAACTTTTTGTCTTTGAAACTAAATTTTTCTCCAACTTTTTCCTTGAGCCTAAAAACCCGTAAATTGTAACTTTCATTATAATTTGATACTTATAGATAATCACTTAAACAGAGTTGTTATAGAAATAAAATGTGTTTGTGACATCATTAATGACGCCATCATATTTAATAATTAATTTATGAATTGACATTTAATGATTTAATAATTATTATGATTATTCAAATTATTGTTTTATAATGATAATAATTCATTTTTCTTAGTTAAAAAGTGACAATAAATTATTTATAATTTCTTTATAAAATATATATTTGATTTGAAAATAAAAAAGAAAATTGATATCGCTTTATCGATGTAATAACATATTTTGTAAACAATCGTTTAATATTGATTATATGGTTTTATAATTCAAATATGATCATTTTAATTAATTTATAATAATAAGAAATTAGTGTTTAAATTTTTGTTTGCGATTATATGTAATTTAATTAACAAGTAAAAAATATGACTGGAGATCGGAATCGGAATCAAAATTTGTAATTGTTTAATGAATAGAAGTTGTTTTAAGTCATTCCAACTTTGTAGGATAATTATGCACACACACACACACACACACATATATGCATGCATATGCATGTCATACATGCAATACACATACAATTAAACATACCTACATACATGTATTCAAATGAAACAAATACCATGATATTTCTCTTATGCTTCACCTTTAAACATACAAAAGTCAATGCACATAGCATGGAAGCGAAGCGAAGTGATGGAGGCACATGGAAGGGAGGATCAACACGTGAATTGATGGAGGATAGGAGGTGGAAAGTGGTGATGTGAAAGCATATGAAAATATCACGATATTTTCCAAAACTTAAGCATGTAAATACATGCACATACTCTCTCATATTTTTACCCATTCTTATACTTCTTCTTCTTCATTCTAAGCTATTTTAGTAGCTTCTAAGTCATGGAAAAGTTATGCTAAAATACCTCTAAAACAAAATAAAATCTTGACACATATATACAAGGTCGAATTACCTTAAAATACTAGCAAATCACCTTCTCCATCCTTCTATAGCTCATGGCCACCATCCATTACCACTACACTCCAAAAGTCAAGGCCAAGAGCATCAAAGAAGAAGGAGCAAGTTTGAGGAGCCCCAAAGCAAGAAAAAGAGAAGGAAGTGCAGCCAAAGTGTCGTCGGATTAGTTTCAATAAGCTATGGGAAAAATTTGGAGGAGTGGAACTAATAGTGAGTACTTGAGTTTGGATTTAATCATTTAAAACTTAAAATGATGATATGCATGTTTAGTTAGTTATTAGTTATGCTTGATTGAAAATTGATTGATTATATAGTTAATTATATGGTTGGTTATATGGTCGATAACTTCGTTGAGATAAATTTTGAGAAATCATTGTAATAAATGGTTAAGTGATTAAATATGATTAACTTATGTAAAGTAAATCCATATAAATATGTGTGTGGAGTTTTTTGAGCCTTTTAATTGTTTTGAAGTATAAAAAGGTTGAAAATGAATATTATAATAATATAATATTATGAGACAGTTTAAAAGTGAATATGAGATTTAAATGGAAAATATTAGTTAAAATGGTTTATAATGTTTTATAAACACTAAAATCCAATTTACTTAATTTTTGTAAAGTTATGGAAATTGAGTCAAAAATATGCATATCGCTTAGTAGCAGTTCGCGATTTCGCTATGTAAAAGTTTGAATCCATTTATACAATAGAATTGGAGTCAGAATTCTTTGGAATAAGAATTTTCTAAACTCTTATAATCATAGTTTTCAAAAAAAGAAAAACATCGAGATTTTATTTTGTAAATTTTGAAATATGAGCGAATCAAGTTTTCAAAATAGTCGCTCTTTGGTAGTTCGGAAACCAAATTGATAAATTCTTTAAAATGATTTTTTTAAATCTTTAAAAATATTTAATAAATTATATAAATATACTAAAAAGTGTTAAAAGTGATTTGAGTTATGAAAATGGACTTCCAGATGATAGAAAAGTTGTTTTGATCAAAGAAGCTTTAAGAACACTATATGTAACACTTTTTGTAGCAGTTAGATTAACTTCTGTAAATCATAGTTTTAACTTCATTAGTCTTTCCCCAGGCTTTTATAAATGTTTTCAAATAAATAAATATGTTTTAAATATGATTTTGAGGTTTCTTAATTATTTTAAAAGATTTTAAAATAATGATTAGAATAAAAGCTGTTATAAATAAGTGATTTAATCTTGGCTCTAAAAGCTGATGAGTATTAAAGAAATTTTTATGCATGAAATCCAGATGCGAAGTGCTCAAACCATGGAGATATTTAGGAGCAACCAGTGTCCTGGCTCACTTGGCCTCTTTTCTGGGGGAGGAATAGATAAGGTCGAAATGTTGGAAACGAGACAAGTATAAAAGATTCAAATTTACAAATTTAATTTCATACAAATTAGATTATATAGAAATAATCTTCTTGTATTTGGAAAAAAATTATGAGGAGGGAATCCGCACTATCCATGTAAATTTAAAAGGCGATTTCACTGTAATTCTACAAATAGTAAAGGTTGAATAAGGAAGCTAATATCGAATAGAATTAGTATAATTTTAATCGATCTTTTTCTGCTCAACACAAATTGGTTTGGGTTTATGGTAAACAATGCCTTAAATACCATTGTTTTTTCCCATTTAAAAGTTATGATTTCAAATTAAGAAATCTTTGCTAAGGTTTGAACAAATGATTTGGAAATGTTTCTCCCAAGTAAAAGGTGAGATGATTTGAAAATTTTTCCAAGATTTAAAAGGTTTAATCAACTAGAGGATTTGATTAGCGAGGCTTAATGATTCCATATACTTTTGAGAAGATAAATGGAATAGTTAAAGAATATATCTCTAAAAGATATTTTAAATGAGTGAAAAGTAAAATTAATTGGATGATGAATGATAATCACCTATATACCTAACATCTTTTTATCGATGATTGGTTCAGAGAAACCGGGGTCGGATTTAGGTGATTCCTACCAGAAACCACTTTGAACCAATGTATATGTTCGTAAGTGAAGACGTGTTGAAGGAAATGGTTTTAAAGACGAAGATCTTTACGATAAAAGGCTGCTTGCCACTAGCCTCATGATTTCATATTATATATATGGTGGCATTAATGTTCTGTTTTGAAAATCTTTGATGCAAGGACTACATGCTACTAATCCTAAGGTTGACTACCTATCGGATGTAATAGGAGAGTGCCTTCGGTTTATCCTGTTCTTGGACAACATGTATGGATGAGCGTCTAACATTGCATTTCTTAAACCATGTACATTGATCTTTTCAAACGTACATTTGTTTGGTGGCACAGGAAGTAACTCTCTTATACTTAACACTTTTCTCTGAGATGTCCGAGCTCAGTGGTTGTACTTTTGTGGAAATCAATAATGCGTTGTTCGAAATAGCAATGTGGCATTCAAAGTGGAACCTCTTATAAGATAGGCAAAGTGCGACTTTATGAAAAGAAAAGGCGGCTTAAGGAAAGTATAAGCATTGCCTCTCAAGCCTCACATCTCAATAATAATACGGTTAATCGCGTGGTCTATATAACATATATTTTGGGATATCGGTTATTGCAATTACCGAAAGAAAAGGGCATCTATTGCCTAGAGGCCAGCAATGTCTGGACCCTCAATATTTTGTGGTATAGTTTGGTATGAGTCCTTGTATAAAAAGCCACCAGGTACGTAGTAGTGCAGCAATATGAGATGTACATTGGTGTATGTGCCCTTGTACGAAAAGCCACAGTGTATTATGATTGTTATACGTGGAAAATCTGCAAAGGAAGGAAAATTCCACTAGTTCCTTATCAGGTTGGAAATCCAATTCGAATATAGGCTTTTTGGTTTTTGTTGTATTCCAAAAATAGATATAATGCCTTGTAAACATTTAGCTACCCCTTGCTGGAATGTAGTAATGGTAACAATTTCAGCTATGTTTATATATAATTACTTGGAAAGGATTTTCAAAGCAATGTCAATGTTTTATTAGAAATAATATCAAATGGTTTAAGTATTAAGTGTTTTAGTTATCGTAATGTAAAAACCCGTCCGTGATTATGGTGGTCTTATGAGATACTCTTCTTTTCCCAAAAAGGTTTTCTTCGATAACAAGGTCGATCTATGGCACCATAATATATATTTATAAATCATGACTCACGCTAGTTAATCATGCCCGATTCGGGTATTTTTAATACTCGGCTCAGATTCGAGTAATTTTCGATTTGGCTAAGAACACTTGAGTTTCCAGAGGAGAGCTGAAGATCTTCATAAACGTATGAACGTATTCTATTTTCTGCTATATTTGTTTTGTTTTTTTCAGCATTTGTGTGGATAGAGGATTTATAAATGTCCAGGTTGAATCTATGTTAGACTTTGATATTATATTCAAAATTTTCCACCGTAAAAGATTTTGTGGTTAATAACATATGTTATTCCATTCTTGTGAGATTCTATTCTATCTTTATTTCCTTTTTCCTCTAACAATCGATTTTTCCAGCACTTGAATTTACGGCACATGAATGCCAAAGAAGTATTAGTATCGATTTTCGAAGGTTGAAAATCTCGTCCGTCACATTTGGTATCGGAGCTTTGGTTGAGGGAACACCTAAGCTATGGTTAGGTAAAACCCATTATAGATAGGCTTAGTAATAACCTAGAATGAGTGACTCGTTAGAAATAGAGTTAGTAATAGCCTAGGATGAGTTTGAGTGTGTGTGTGTGTGTTTAAGCAAGTATTTGTTATTGGATATAAAGAGTTTTTGTGGTGATTAATCTATTGAGTGGTTTATGACGTATCGATACATGAAGATCTCCATGTAATCAATAGGGATTCCTAAATATTTAAACATGGTAAATCGACATACTGTTTTAAAACGGTTATATTTTCTATACAATATGAACGTAGATATTTGGGTGATTTGGGAAATTTATAAGGTGTATTCCCTATGAAAAGATAAATGAATAAGGTCTAAATCTGTTTAGAAGCGCATGGATTGGAAGAATAAGTATTGGATGACTCTAAAGCAAGCACGAAGAGCACGTGCAGCAAGAGAAGCATAACAATTTAAGATTAGGAGCTTATCTAGCATATACTGCTTTAGGCGTTAAAAGAAGGGCATTATGTAGTTATGTGTGAGGATAGGAAAACAAAGAAATAGGGGAAAGAAAAATCTGTTTGATATGATATATGCTGTTTTAAGTGTAAAGAGCTAGGAAATTTACTACAACCTTAGAACAAAGAAGAAACCAAGAATTCCCTCAACGAAGAAAAAGAGTTGTTATCGCTGCAAAGAATTAGGACATATAGTCAAGGAGTGTCCTTTAAAAAAAGGAGAAAGGAAGGCTAAGAGAGGTACCCTTCAGATGGCAACCCCTATAGTTACTACTTTAATTAGTAGGAGTACATGGTTTTGTAGTTCATTACATGAATGGGGACATTTCTGGATGTACCGTCCAAAGAAAAAGATAGGATTGGTTGACTTAAGCGGCCTGAATAAAGCATGGTCTACCTCAAAAAGTGTCATAGAATAGTGTGTATAGGAATCTTCGTATCTATATAATGATTTTGTAATCTCTAGATTATCCTTTAAGTCCGTGGTAAAGGCTATGGTTAGGAGTGGGTGTATAAATATGATGTTAATTAATAAATCACATTTTGGATTATTTCTGCTGTACATTTCTTCTATCATATATATAATCAATTTAATAAGATATTTAGAAATAAAAAAGTTTAAAGGAATGTTATAGAGAAGTATCTTTATAAATATATTTAAATCAAGAAATTCATTTAAGGATATATTTTATAAAATTATTTTCATAAAATAAAGAGTAATTTAAAAAAAAGAAGGATTATTGTAAAAGATGGATTTGAAATATATGTTTAATAAAAAGTGATTTTGGGAATTCATATCCAAATTTTTTGAAAGGGGTTTAAAATGGTAAAGGGAAAGTTATGAAATAAATTTTGAAAATTAAAATAGGATTTATTAACAAAGAATTTTCAAAAGAAGTTTGAAAAAAAATTGTAATAGTATTATTCCAAGTAAAGGATAATTGATTTCTTTTGGAAAGGAGATAGAAATATTTTAGGGAAAATATTTTGAAATGATTATCCAAATGTTAAAATAAAAGGTGAAAGTTATATAGATATGTTTTCAAAAAAAATTGATTATTAATAAATCGTATGTTGTACGTGGATCATTTCGTCACATAAATTTTGACTAAGATTCGAGTACATAATTTTGAGATGTTTACACCAGTCCGAAGGAGGATTTATCACTCGATTCTTGACGATGAACATTGATGAGGATTTGTGATTGGATACCTATATTTTCAATCATAGTTGAGAGCTATGTAAGGAAAACAAAGGTTTCTGATCAGAGTCTGCACTAGATGATCTAGGGATCGATATTAGTTCGGAAACAAAATTTGTAGATTCGAATAGAAGTGTATTTCATGTGGAATCGAGTTTATAAAATAATTTTTTAGGTAATTATTACTGGGTTTTTGTTTTGATATAATTTCGAGGACGAAATTCTTTTAAGGTGGAAGTATGTAACAACCCATAAATTGATCACTTTGATAAATTATATTATTTTTAAAATATTCAAATATAAAATTCTTAACATAGATTATGATGTTGTGAACAATAAATAATAATGGTAATCTTTGAATAGATATTTACAAAAATATATACTTTGGAAAAATATCGATAAAATGACCAAAACCGTATTATTGTTAAACAACTCTATAATCGAAAGAAAAGGCGCACGGAGTTGGATATACACACTTATTTATATATTTAAATAAGAATATGAAATAACATTATTTATTTTATTTTTGAAAATAAAATTTGTTTATGACATCATCAATGATGTCATAATATTTAATAATTAACTTATAAATTTAAATTGAGATTTAATGTAACGACCCGATTTTGCGACGCCCGGAAGTCGACATTTATACGTCCACTGCATCAAATGTCACACAGTCGAATGCCGAAAAACCGAACCATTAGGGTTAAAGAAGAAGAAGATAGAAGAAAAACAGAAAACAATAACAGAATCTCACATTTCGCAGCGGAACAATATATAATAAATAAATGAATAATCTCTAAATCAAAGACTCATCACTGTTAATACAATATAACATCAGAATTTACAACGACATCATACATCACTGACAGTTATTATAACATGACAATATAAAAACTTATTTGCACTAACCATACACTACATAGTAAGAGATACGTCTCGCCGTCCAGCTTCAACTCTTGATCTCCACAGCAACTCTTTTCTAACTTCGTTCCGAATAACTGATAACCTGACTCTAGGCTCCCCGTGTGGAAAATTATGGGCACCCAGAGTTTACAAAGGGAACAATAAACTCCAGGTCAGTCATGGGACTGGTGTGAAATCTTAAAACAGTTATTCTTTTACAAAAGAAAAACAAAGGAATTTAAAAGAAATCCGCTATGCTTTTTGAAAATGAAACTACCATAAGGCCTCCCGGCACACACACAATGCAATCGTACACTTGGGGGAGACTACTCCTTCTGATAGTCAAACATGTTTAATACGCAAAAATCTTTTTAATGTTACTATTAGTGCATAGTGCAGAAAACATTTGCAAGTATAATATTAATCTTAGCCAGCATACGTACCATTATAGTATGCCTACTATAGCTACCATATTAGATGGCAGGTTCTACAACTAAAACCATACAAGGCGCATATTGATGATTGGATTTCCAACAAATGGTCAGGCTAAGGAACTTCCTGGGCCACATGTGTACGCCTCTGGAAGGATGCATCGAGAACCTAATCGGATCTCTGCCAACACAAGGCCGGGTTACCTCTGCAAAAATAGGTAACTACTACACGAGTATGCCATCCCCCGGTTGTAAACAACCTTTATCCGAGGATCCTCAACAACAACAATCACAAAGTAATATATATCTGTGATATCCACATAAGTTAAGTATCTAGGCTCCATACCATGATACCACTTCTATCCAAAAGGAAACGCACATACCCTAAGGGGCGCTCCCCCTATAACCTTGCCGCATCCTTTGTGTTTTGACCATTCCGGGGTGTGAGGTCCGACGAAGTCTCGTCTACAAAGCTACGCTTTTCACAAAAGCCATGCTTTGATCAACAAATGATCAGCAGCACTTCGTATGCAAGATTACCAAATTGGGAATGTATCACTAGTCGCCATCAACTGCAAAACCTCTGAGCTCGTACGTCTCAGAGAAGGGTGTTAAGCTAAGAGAATAAATTCTCCGCCACCATAAGAAATATATTTAATAGAAACCAGCTTTACATCTCAAAGTGTAACGTCAGACACACATCCATACAAGTCCGTTCCGGGATCGAATGGAACCGAAGGCACTTCCAAAGAAGCCCTTGCAATCCGGATATTCCCTAATCACGTCCGGAATCCCCATCACAAAGGGTGATAAGATCTCTATACCGGAGCAACCCGATGCAGAGACAGTCGACAGGTATCCTTTTGCTTTTGAAAATACCCGGTCTTCAACAGCATCTTCAAATGCAATCCCATTTCGTCGTATCGTTATTCGAAATGGGTTTTATGACACAAGGTCCTCTCCTGGCTAATCCGAATAACGAGCGCTTATTTTAAAAATAAGTGTTCATTCAGATTCAAATAATTCACAATAATTTCATTTTTATCTTTTAAACAAAAGATCCATCACAATCACAAAGGTTCGATGTGGGTTTCGAATATCCAGTTGGAATTCGACTCCTGGTCGCATCGAAATTCAAATGCCGATTAAGGCCAATATTGATAGTCGGTTATTTAACTATCAATCATCATTCATAACAGTCACTGGATTTCAATTAATTTTCCCCCAATTATTATTATTTTCGATATATCCTCGCAAGATAAAATTTCACTTTTCAACCCATTGAAAGTAAATTCAAATCAATTTTTCACGCTTCAATCCTTTGAAAATAAATTTCAAATAAATTTTTCCTTACGCGGAAAACATTTCCAATATTTATTCAGTTCCACTGAAAATCTGCCAATTTCAAATATCTTAAAATAATATAAAATACTTATTCAAAATATACTTGGAAGCATTTAAAATAAACTATTTTAGAATATTTGCTTAAATATTAGTTATGAAAAATATTATACTGATATCTCATATAAAAATTCAAGTCCAAAACTAATTTTAAAATAAAAATTTGTAAATAGAGTATAAATATTTAAATAACTATTTTCTAAATTAAATATCAATTTAAATCTTTAAAGTAATCCCTTATATATAATTATAAACAAATTTCCAAACTAATTTCTCCAACAATATTATTTTAAAACCAAATCCAAAAGTGTTAAATTTTATTCAAAAGCTATTTAAAAAAATATACTCGGCTTTCAAGGGAAGAATTCTTTTCCCATTACAAAATGGTCCATTCCAATAAATTAATAAATCTTCTCGATTTATTTCAATTTACATTCCAATTTGTAATTTTCTTTCCATACATTAAAAAAAATAAACCAATATTTATTTTTAATTAATTTCCCTTTTCTTTATAAATTTCCGTTGTGAATTTACATTTCCAAATATCAACTGATATACGAATTTTAAATCGATTCCCAAATATCATCTTCAAACCCAATCAAATCTCAAATTGATTTCTAGTTTATTTCAAACGCAAAATCAATTTCCAATTCGATTTCCCAAATTAATTTTCCAATATCAAAAAAATTGATTTCCAAAGTAATTTCCAAAACACCTAACCAAATTTCCAAATCGATTCCTAAGTTTTATTCTAACTCCAAATTGATTCCCGAATCGATTTCTAAAATTTATTCCAACTCTAAATTAAATTCCAAATTTAATTTCTAAATTTATTTCCTTTTGAAATAAATTTCTTTATCTCTTTCAATTATTTAAAATACGTATCTTGAATAATTTCTTCAACCATTAAACAATATTACCCAAAATACCTTTATTAAAATATTTTTCTATATTTTTGGAATTAATTCGATCGGATTAGAAAAATCAACTTTAATACTTTAATTCTAACGATCTAGGCTTTTCTACTTTAATTTTCAAAAAAATCCAATTTCATATTTCTGGTATCCTACGATACCAAAAATATATTTGGCTAAATTACAGCCTTCACGGTTTCAATTATAAACAATCATATGAATTAAAAGTAATCAACACATAACATACGAACAAATTAAATATTTGAGGAATCCAATTGGATACCTCCAACCTATTTCCCTGCATCCATAGTCGTTAGAACAACAATTAAATACCCATTCCACTTCAAGGTGGAATATCGCGGTATATGGGATTTATAAAATATTATCCGCTATTATGCGGCGCAATAAGGTCTCATCCGCTATATAACGCGGGAAACCAACAACTCCAAATACATAAATAATACTAATTCCACTTCGAGGTGGAATATCGCAGTATATGGGTTTAATATAATAACGTCCGCTATTATGCGGCGCATAGGGTCTAAACTAATATAACTAATAATAAATTAATTATTCAAACACACAATCAATCAATTTTAAATTTAACTATAAAAAATAAATCATCGATTGAGTGAGAAGATCTCACCTTTGCTTATGCATGCAATCCATTTTCATTTTGGCTTGATTTCTTCACTTTAGACCTTGTATAAATATTTATACAGTTGATTAATATTCGAAATAATCGAATAACCAATTTCCTTTTAATTAATAATTAATTAACTAGTGATTTAATTCTAACCTGATGATTAAATTTTTAACTAGTTTCTTTTAATAAATTTATTTAACTAAAAATTTAATTTTAAAATAAATTTATTTAACTAAAAATTTAATTTTAAAATAAATTTTCCTTTAATAAATTATTTTTAGTGACAAAATAAATTTTAAATAAGTTAATTAAACAAAATAAATCGCTTTAAAAATTATTTTAAAATAATTTGGTAAATTAAAATATCTATATGTATATTTATTTATTTTAGGGCTAAAGATACCCAGATGGATTTAAAAATCAATTTTAAATAACCTGTCTGATATTTAAAATTTCTATTCCAAGATCTTATAAATATATATACACTATCACTGTTTTACTGTTTAAAATTCTAATACATATGTATATTATCTAATTCAAGTTCAAAGTGAAGAATAATAAAAAAAAATATAAATACAGATCTACCTTATTGCTGAATCAAATATTGTTAAATTAAACTGTACTAAAGGTAGAACTTATCATACCTACTGCATATATATATATACACACACTAACTTGGATATATATAATTTTTTTCCTGAAATAAATTGATTCATATTTTTTTGTTAAATAAATTTTGAATTTAACTGGTTAATCTTAAAAATAAAAATAAAAGAAAAAAAATACCTTGACAAAGCAATGAGCAGGCCACCATGTAGAAGGTTCCCCCCAAATCACGATATCCAAAACCCTAGCACATCACGTACGAATGCGAACGAGTCAATGGCCACGCTTGTAACCTCCATCGACATCGGCCCACGTACGCGGCCGCTACGCCAAAACCCTAGATATCGCCGTGCTCCACATCTTCTGCTCGACCACCACGCGCGATCGCAAGTCGCCGCCTCGCCCAAACTCCACTGCCTTTGTCGCCACAAGATCTCGAGCTCGATCGAACGAATTACGTTCGATCCTCTTTTCGAAGTCGAAATGCTTGGCTCAAAATCGAAATCGTGACATGGTCGCGTTTTGCCCTCCCCAGCAATCGTGTCTTCTTAAGATCGTTCGATGGCATTCATAGCTAGATCGCCATTTTCAACTTTCGATTCCATTTGAAAAACGAGCATAGGGGAAAGAGTTTAAATCGAGCGTGATCTTGATTTGAAAAGGAGGAAATGAATATTCGTTTTTTTATAAGGAAGCGGCCATTAACATTTTTAATTTGGAAGAGAGGAATAGAAATGAAGGTTCGGCTGTTACATTATTTTTTCAACGAAAGAAAGCGTTCTCATTTGTTTTTATTTATTTAATTTTCTTTAAAACTGTTATGTGCCTTAAATTTTTCCGCATGCTTGACAAGTTCTAGAAAGGGCAACAACGTGTTGAATTAAAATATTCTATTTTTGACTAGTAATAATTATAGAATTTAAATTTAAATTCGAATTCGGATGTCTCGAAATCGAGCCAAAAACCTCGATCTCCTATCGAACCATGCCGCCAGGAGTTTATAAGGTTATACCCATATTTCGAATGCAATGGAAAAAGTTCCGAGTCCAAATTCAATCGTATGGAGGGACCCAGCTTTTAAATTAAAATTTTAATATAATTTTCAGCGCGTTTGCTTATCGTACGATCACACGACAACTCCGAATGCTACGAAAATTGAAATCCAATAAAAATACAATATTACGGATCCAATGGAACTGGTTTCGTCGAATTCCGAGACTGTGCCTCGGAAGGCTATTTTTAAATTCGATTTAAATGATAAAATTCAATACTGAACAAAACAGTTTTAAATTCAATTCTAAAGCTTCTATTATCTTCAGTATTATCAATATAAATTTCTAAGCCATCAAATTATTTTTAACGGGCTCCAAATTGAAGATTTACAATTTTACCCAAATTTCTATAATCAAATTCAATAATTGAATTGCCAAATTCATAGTTAAAATTGAAACTCAAGCTTAAATTAACAATTCAGATATTTGAAATCAATTAAATATTTCAATTTCAAAAGTTAAAATTTCCGGGTCGTCACATCCTTCCCTTCTTAAAAGAATTTCGTTCCGAAAATTCAAGTTAAGAAGAATGGACCTTAACCCGTTTACTAATTACCCAGAATAAACAGTTTTAATAACTTGTCAAAACCAATCTTTTAATAACGACCCATTATTGATTCAACTAACTTTCCAACCTCAACCGTAAACGCCAAACAATATTATTTTCTTAACCATGCAAATTTTAAATTTTCAAAATTTTCTCAAAATTTTTCTAACTCCCTAAATTTTCGAAAGATTTCACCAGCGTCTCCTTTGCGCGGCTAGCTCGGTACAACTACAAAAATGGCACCATGATCCCCAGATTTCAAAACGAAAACAAAAGGCCGAGCGGCTAGACAAGAAGATCATCAAATTTCATACTGAAATTCAAATACATACCTTTTGTCGAGCAATTCAATTTTTTTATCTTCAAAATCAAAACCCCAATTTCCTTTTATCTTTAATACACCTATATATCCTGCTAACTATAATATCCAATTACAACATTCAAATATCATTTTGCACATTTCTTTACAAAATTTTCAACACATACTTCTTATACCATCTTTAGTTTACTATTGAAGTTATATATTCATTTTCATTCTATCTTGCATTTTCACTTTCATTTGAATTCAACTTACAATTTCAGCTTGGATACATTTTAACTTCTGAATATTGAAATTTTAAATTATCTTTCATTCACAATTGATTCATGTCACTATTTTAAATTAGTTTCATTTACTAATTCACTACAAATTCCAATTCATTTTATTTCAAACCATTTTTTTACCTTTATTATCTTTAACTCACTTCGAACAAATTTTACAACTTCATTTTATTTCACACAATTCAAATTGGTTTTCAATATTCAGTTTCGATTTCAATTTTATTCTTTTGTTCATTCCCAAACACAATTCAATTTCAATTCACCATTCTGGTTTACAACCACTTATATTTACTGGATTTCAAATTCCATATGAATTCAATTTACCTTTTATTTATAATTATTGAATTCAATTTCATTTTGAATCCATATCATCATTTTATTTGACTTAATTTTCAATCTTAATTCTTTTATTAAATTTTCATTTTTAATTCCACTTGATCTAAATTTTTCCTTCCAACTTATTTTACTTCCACACCTACCATTTTATAAATAATTTGGTAACTAATTAATTGAAATAAGTTTATTTACCACATAAGTTATCTTAATAAATTATTATTTTTAACAATTTTAAACTTTACGAATTATCAACTTAATGATATTCCATAACTATTTTATATAACATTCCAGAGTCTTTTCAACCTTTCAAAATTCTTTTTTTTAAATCAATTCAAATCATTCTTTGAATTCAAAAATCCAAACAAGTTTTGCAAACAACTTTCATTTAAAATCATTTGCCAGCAATTCCTCTCTTGGAAACTCAAAAATGAACATCGATGATGCTGCAGTCATCACCGAAATTATTTTCCAGTGACTGAAAAGAGTTTAGAGATTTCATCCCTTCAAAACATATTTAAAACCTTTGGAAACCAATATCAAATCAATGGAGTTAATTTCCAAAATTCCAAATCCTTTCAAAAACATTTCCAAAAACTTCTCTGGAATTCTGTTTCTAATTATAAATCTCATTTATAATTTACATTTTCAAATTTCAATTGTATATGGATTTTATTTCTCGACTTCTGATTATGATTTCAATTCCTTATTCAACTCCAATGATAATAATTCAATATTATCACTTCCTAACAAACAAGCGGCCACATACTATAATAATTTACAAAAATTATTTCCTTTTATATACAAAATAGTTTTGGGTAAAATTATTTCATTTACCTGATTTTAAAACAATATTGTGTCGAATTGTTCTGTACGAACGTTTAGAGATCCCTATCGATTGAGTTGTACGGACTATACCGACCAAAATCCATATACCACTCAACAAACCAATCATCATAATATAAAATAATTTTATATTCACTAACAAATACGCTTTCATATCTATTATTACACTCAAACCTATTCTAGAGTACTACTGACTCTATCTCTAATGAGTAACACCCAACATAGCCAAGGTTGTTGCTTAACCAAATGCTCTGATACCACATGTAACGACCCGATTTTACGACGCCCGAAAGTCGACATTTATATGTCCACTGCATCAAATGTCACACAGTCGAATGCCGAAAAACCGAACCATTAGGGTTAAAGAAGAAGAAGATATAAGAAAAATAGAAAACAGTAACAGAATCTCACATTTCACAGTGGAATAATATATAATAGATAAATGATTAATCTCTAAATCAAATACTCATCACTGTTAATACAATACAACATCAGAGTTTACAACGACATCATATATCACTAACAGTTATTATAACTTGACTATATGAAAACTGATTTGCACTAACCATACGCAACGGACACTACATAGTAAGAGATACGTCTCGCCATTCAACTTCAACTCCTGATCTCCACAGCAACTCTTTTCTGACTTCGTTCCTGAAAAACTGATAACCTGACTCTAGGCTGCCCGTGTGGAAAATTGTGGGCACCCAGAGTTTAGAAAGGGAACAATAAACTCCAGGTCAGTCATAGGACTGGTGTGAGATCTTAAAACAGTTATCCTTTTACAAAAGAAAAACAAAGGAATTTAAAAGAAATCCGCTATGCTTTTTGAAAATGAAACTACCATAAGGCCTCCCGGCACACACACAATGCAATCGCACACTTGGGGGAGATTTCTCCTTATGATAGTCAAACATGCTTAATACGCAAAAATCTTTTTAATATTATTATTAGTGCATAGTGCAGAAAACATATGCAAGTATAATATTAATCTTAGCCAGCATACGTACCATTATAGTATGCCTACTATAGCTACCATATTAGATGGCAGGTTCTACAACTAAAACCGTACAAGGCGGGTATTGGTGATTGGATTTCCAACAAATGGTCAGGCTAAGGAACTTACATGGGCCACATGGGTACGCCTCTGGAAGGACGCCCTGAGAACCTAACCGAATCTCTGCCAACACAAGGCCGGGTTACTTCTACAAAAATAGGTAACTACTACACGAGTATGCCATCCCTCGGTTGTAAACAATCTTTATCCGAGGATCCTCAACAACAACAATCACAAAGTAATATATATTTGCGATATCCACATAAGTTAAGCATCTGGCTCCATAACATGATACCACTTCAATCCAAAAGGAAACGCACATACCCTAAGAGGAGCTACCCCCTATAACCTTGCCGCATCCTTCCTGTTTGACCATTCCGGGGTGTGATTTCCGACGAAGTCTAGTCCACAAAGCTACGATTTTCACAAAAGCCATGCTTCGATCAACAAATGATCAGCAGCACCTCGTATGCCACATTACCAAATTGGGAATGTATCGCTAGTAGCCATCAACTACATAACCTCTGAGCTCGTGCGTCTTAGAGAAGGGTGTTAAGATAAGAGAATAAATTCTCCGCCACCATCAGAAATATATTTGATAGAAACCAGCTTTACATCTCAAAGTGTAACGTCAGACACACATTCATACAAGTCCGTTCCGGGATCAAACGGAACCGAAGACACTTCCAAAGAACCCTTTGCAATCCGGATATTCACTAATCACCGAAATCCCCATCACAAAGGGTGATAAGATCTCTATACCGGAGCAACCCGGTGCAGAGACATTCGACAGGTATCCTTTCGCTTTCGAAAATACCCGGTCTTCAATACCATCTTCAAATGCAATCCCATTTCGTCGTATCGTTATTCGGAATGGGTTTTATTACACAAGATCCTCTCCCGGCTAATCCGAATAATGAGCGCTTATTTTAAAAATAAGTGTTCATTCGGATTCAAACAATTCACAATAATTTTATTTTGGTCTTTTAAACAAAAGATCCATCACAATTACAAAGGTTCGATGTGGGTTTCGAATATCCAGTTGGAATTCGACTCTCGGTCACATCCAAATTCAAATGCCGATTAAGGCCAATATTGATAGTCGGTTATTTAGCTATCAATCATCATTCACAACAGTCGCTGGATTTCAAATAATTTTCTCCCAATTATTACTATTTTCGATATATCATCGCAAGATAAAATTTCACTTTTCAACCCTTTGAAAATAAATTCAAATCAATTTTTCACGCTTCAATCCATTGAAAATAAGTTCCAAATAAATTTCTCCTTACGTGGAAAACATTTCCAATATTAATTTATTTCCACTGAAAATCTGCCGATTTCAAATATCTTAAAATAATATAAAATACTTATTCAAAATATACTTAGAAACATTTAAAATAAACTATTTTAGAATATTTGCTTAAATATTATTTATGAAAAATATTATACTGATATCTCATATAAAAATTCAAGTCCAAAACTAATTTTAAAATAAAAATTTCTAAATAGTGTATAAATATTTGAATAACTATTTCCTAAATCAAATATCAATTTAAATCTTTAAAGTAATCCCTGATATATACTTAAAACCAAATTTCCAAACTAATTTCTCCAACAATATTATTTTAAAACCAAATCTAAAATTTTTAAATTTTATTCAAAAGCTATTTAAAAAAAAATATACTCGTCTTTCCAGGGAAGAATTCTTTTCCCGTTACAAAATGGTCTATTCCAATAAATTAATAAATCTTCTTGATTTATTTTAATTACATTCCAATTTGTAAATTTCTTTCCATACTTTAAAAAAGATAAACCAATATTTATTTTTAAACAATTTCCCTTTTCTTTACAAATTCCCGTTGTGAATTTACATTTCCAAATATCAACTTATATACGAATTTTAAATCGATTCCCAAATATCATCTTCTAACCCAATCAAATCTTAAATTGATTTCCAGTTTATTTCAAACACAAAATCAAATTCCAATTTGATTTCCCAAATTAATTTTTCAATATCAAATCAATTTCAAATTGATTTCCCAAGTTATTTCCATAGCACCTAACCAAATTTCCAAATTGATTCCTATGTTTTATTCTACCTCCAAATTGATTCCCGAATCGATTTCTAAAATTAATTTCAACTCTAAATTAAATTCCAAATTTAATTTCTAAATTTATTTCCTCTTGAAGTAAATTTCTTTATCTCTTTCAATTACTTAAAACACGTATCTTGAATAATTTCTTCAACCATTAAACAATATTACCCGAAATTCCTCTATTAAAATATTTTCCTATATTTTTGGAATTAATTCGATCGGATTAGAAAAATCAACTTTAATACTTTAATTGTAATAGTCTAGGCTTTTCTACTTTAATTTCCAAAAATCCAATTTCATATTTCTGGTATCCTACGATACAATATATTTGGCTAAATTACAGCACGGTTTCAATCAGAAATAATCACATGAATTAAAAATAATCAACACACAACATACGAACAAATTAAATATTTGAGGAATCCAGTTGGATCCCTCCAACCTGTTTCCTTGCATCCATAGACATTGGCAAAACAATTAAATACCCATTCCACTTCAAGGTGGAATATCGCGGTATATGGGATTTATAAAATATTATCCGCTATTATGCGGCGCAATAGGGTCTCATCCGCTGTATAATACGGGAAATCAACAACTCCAAATACATATATAATACCAATTCCACTTCGAGGTGGAATATCGCGGTATATGGGTTTAATATAATAACCTCCGCTATAATGCGGCGCATATGGTCTAAACTAATATAACTAATAATAAATTAATTATTCAAACACACAATCAATCAGTTTTAAATTTAACTATAAAAATTAAATCAACGATTGAGTGAGAAGATCTTACCTTTGCTTATGCATGCAATCCATTTTCATTTCGGCTTGATTTCTTCACTTTAGACCTTGTATAAATATTTATACGGTTGATTAATATTCGAAATAATCGAATAACCAATTACCTTTTAATTAATAATTAATTAACTAGTGATTTAATTCTAATTTGATGATTAAATTTTTAACTAATTTCTTTCAATAAATTTATTTAACTAAAATTTAATTTTAAAATAATTTTTCCTTTAATAAATTATTTTTAGTGATAAAATAAATTTTAAATAAGTTAATTAAACAAAATAAATCACTTTAAAAATTATTTTAAAATAAACTGGTAAATTAAAATATCTATATGTATATTTATTTATTTTAGGGCTAAAGATACCCAAATGGATTTAAAAATGAATTCTAAATAACCTGTCTGATATTTAAAATTTCTATTCCAAGATCTTATAAGTATATATACACTATCACTGTTTTGCTGTTTAAAATTCTAAAACATATGTATATTATCTAATTCAAGTTGAAAGTGAAGAATAAAAAAATATAACTACAGATCTACCTTATTTCTGAATCAAATATTGTTAAATTAAACTGTACTAAAGGCAGAACTTATCATAACTTACTGCATATATACACACACACACACACACGCACGCACACACACTAACTTGGATATATATAATTTTTTCCTGAAATAAACTGATTCATATCTTTTTTTAATAAATTTTGAATTTAATTGGTTAATTAAAAATAAAAATAAAAGAAAAACCAATGCCTTAACAAAGCAATGAGCAGCCCACCATGTACAAGGTTCCCCCCAAATCACGATATCCAAAACCCTAGCACGTCACGTATGAATGCAAACGAGTCAGTGGCCACGCTTGCAACCTCCATCGACATCGGCCCACGTACGTCTATGCCGAAACCCTAGATATCGCCGTGCTCCACATCTTCTGCTCGACCACCACGTGCGATCGCAAGTCGCCTCCTCGCCCAAACTCCTCTGCCTTTGTCGCCACAAGATCTTGAGCTCGATCGAACGAATTACGTTCGATCCTCTTTTCAAAGTCGAAATGCCTGGCTCGAATCGAAATCGCGACATGGTCGCGTTTTCCCCTTCCCCAGCAATCGTGTCTTCTTAAGATCATTCGGTGGCATTCATAGCTAGGTCGCCATTTTCAACTTTCGATTCCATTTGAAAAATGAGCAGAGGGGAAGAGTTTGAATCGAGCGTGATCTTGATCGGAAAAGGAGGAAATGAATATTCGTTTTTTATAAGGAAGCGGCCATTAACATTTTTAATTTGAAAGAGAGGAATAGAAATGAAGGTTCGGCTGTTACATTATTTTTTTCAACGAAAGAAAGCGCTCTCATTTGTTTTTTACTTTAAAACTGTTACGTTCCTTAAATTTTTCCACATGCATGACAAGTGTTAGAAAGAGCAACAACGTGTTGAATTAAAATATTCTGTTTTTGACTGGTCATAATTATAGAATTTAAATTCGAATTCGGATGTCTCGAAATCGAGCCAAAAACCTCGATCTCCTATCGAAGCATACCGGCAGGCGTTTATAAGGTTATACCTATATTCCGAACGCAATGGAAAAGGTTTCGAGTCCAAATTCAATCGTATGGAGAAGATAGCTTTTTGGACCCAGCTATTAAATTAAAATTTTAATATAATTTTCAGCGCGTTTTCTTATCGTACGATCACACGAAAACTCCGAATGCTATGAAAATTGATATTCGATAATAATGCAATATTGCGGATTCAATGGAACTAGTTTCGTTGAATTCCGAGACTGTGCCTCGGAAGGCTATTTTTAAATATCGATTTAAACGATAAATTTCAATACTGAACAAAACAATTTCAAATTCAATTCTGAAGCTTCTATTATCTTCAATATTATCAATATAAATTTCTAAGCCATCAAATTATTTTTAACGGGCTAAAAATTAAAGATTTACAATTTTACCCAAATTTCTATAATCAAATTCAATAATTGAATTGCCAAATTCATAGTTAAAATTGAAACTCAAGCTTAAATTAACGATTCAGATATTTGAAATTAATTAAATATTTCAATTCCAAAAGTTAAAATTTCCGGGTCATCACATTTAATGATTTAATAGTTATTAGAATTATCCAAATAAATGTTTTAAAATGATAATAATTCGTTTTAATTAGCTATATAGTGATAATAAATTATTTATCATGGTTTTATAAAATATGTGCTTGATATGAAAATATAAAAGAAAACTGATATAACATTATCGATATAATATCACTTTTTGTAAAAAACCATTTTGTATTAATCTATATGGTTTTATAATTCAATTGTGATCATTTTAATTAATTTATAATGATGATAATTTAGTCAAATTTTTGTTTGCAATTATATGTAAATTAATTAATAATTAAAAATATAACCACGGATCGGAATCAGAATTCGTAACAATTTAACAAATAGACGATGTTTTAAGTCGTTGCAATCTTATAAGATTAATATGCACACATATATGCATACATATGCATGTCATAGATGCAATACATACATGTATTCAAATGAAACAAATATCATGATATTTCTATTATACTTCACCTTTAAGAATATAAAAGTCAATTCATATGGCAAGGAAGAGAAGTGAAGTGATAGTGGCACATGGATGGGGGATTAACGTGTGAAATAATGGAGGAGAGGAGGTGGAAAGTGGTGATGTGAAGGCATATGAAAATATCATGATATTTTCCAAACCTTAAGCCTATAAATACATACACATACTCTCTCATATTCACACATTCTTTTACTTCTTCTCAATTCTAAGCTATTTTAATGGCTTCCTAAGTTATGACAAAGTTATACCAAAATATCTCCAAAAAGAAATAAAATTATGTACATGCATAATACATACACATACATACAAGGTCGAATCACCTAAAAACACTAGTCAATCGCCTCCTCCACCCTTCTATGGCTTAGGCCACCTTTCCTCACCGCCCAAGGCCGAGCACCACCACTCCAACAGCCAAGGCCGAGAACATCAAAGAAGAAGGAGCAAGTTCGAGAAGCTTTGGAGAAAGAAAAACAAATCGAAGTGTCATCGAATTAATTTCAATAAGCTACGGGAAAAGTTTGGAGGAGTGGAAGTAATAGCGAGCACTCAATTTCAGATTTAATTATTTAAAACTTAAAATGATGATATGCATGTTTAATTAGTTAACTGATATGCTTGATTGAAAATTGGTTGATTATATGGTTGGTTATATGGTTGATAACTTGGTTGATATAAATTATGAGAAATCGTTATAAGAAATGGTTAAGTGATTAACCATGGTTAACTTATGGAAAATAAATCCATATAAATATGTCTATCGAGTTTATTAAACCTCTTAATGGTTTTGAAATATAAAAAGGTTGAAAATGAATATCAAAATAATATAATATTATGAAATAGTTTAAAAGTGAATATGATATTTAATATGGAAAATATTAGTTGAAATGGCTTAAAATTGTTTATAAATGTTTTATAAACACTAAAACCCAATTTGGAGAAGTTCTGATAAGTTAAGAAAATTGAGTCAAAAATAGACGCGTTGCGTAACAACTATTCGCGGTTTCACACCGTAAAAATTTAAATCCATTTATATGACGGAATCAGAGTCGGAATTCTTTGGAGTAAGAATTTTTCGAACTCTTATAATCATATTTTTCAAACAAAATAAAAGGATCAAGATTTCATTTAGTATATTTTGAAATATATGCAAACCTAGTTTTCAAAATAGTCGCGCTTTGGCAGTTCGGAAACCATAGCGATAAATTCTTTAAAATGATATTTTTATAAGTTTTTAAAAATATGGAATAAATCCTATAAATATATTAAATGTTTTAAAAGGGATTTTATTTATGCAAATGGACTTCCAGATGATAGAAAAGTTGTTTTGATCAAAGTAGCTTTAAAAACACTATTTGTAGCACTTTTCGTAGTAGTTTTAGTAACTTTTGTAAATCACAATTTTAACTTAATTATTCTTTCCCGAACCTTTTATAAATGTTATCAAATAAATAAAAAAGTGTTTTAAAGATGATTTAGAGGTTTGTTAATTATTCTAAAAGAATTTAAATAAATGATTAAAAGAAAAGCTGTTATAAATAAGTGATTTAATCTTGGCTTTAAAAGCCGATGAGTAGACTAGACTTTTCTATTCGTGAGATTTGGATGTGGGGAGCTTAAACTATTGAGATGATCAGGAGAAACCGTGCCCTTGCTCACTTGGCCTCTTTCTTCCGCGTGGAATAGAAAAGGTCAAAATGTCGGAAATGAGACAAGTATACAAGATTCAAATTTACAAATTTAATTTCATACAACTTGGATTTGTAGAAATAATCTTCTGATACTTGCTATCAAATTCCAAGTAGGGAAACCACACTATCTATGTGCATTTAAAAAGTGATTTCACCGTTATTTGAGGGATAATAAAGGTTGAATATAGAAATTGATATAAAATAGAATCGGTATAATTTCTATGGATCCCTTTCTGCTCAATACTAATTGGTTTTGGTTTATAGTAAATGATGTCTTAAATAACATTGTCTTCGCCCATTTAAAAGTTATGATTTGAAATTAAGAAATCTTTGTTAAGATTTGAATAAATTATTTGAAAATGTTTCTCCTAAGTAAAAGGTGAGATGATTTTCAAATTTTTCAAAGGTTTAAAAGGTATAATTAACCACAGGATTTGACTGATAAGGCTTAATGATTTGAATATACTTTTGAGAAGATAGATGGAATATTAAAGGAGTATATCTTTGAAAGATATTTTAAATGAATGAAAATTAAATTAATTAGATGATGATTGATTATCATTATATACTTACATCTTTTACCGATGATTGGTTCAGAGAAACTAGAGTCAGATTTGGGCGATCACAATCCGAAAACCACTTTGAACCAATGTATACGTTCAATAGTGAAGACATATTGAAGACAATGATTTTGAAGATGGATATCTTCATGATGAAAGGCTGCTTGCCACTAGCCCCACGATTTCATATTATGCATATATAGTGGATGTACTACTCTATTATGAAAACCTTCAATGCAAGGACTACTTGCTACTAATCCTTAGGGTTACTCCTGATAGGATGTAATAGGAGGATACCTTTGGTGTGTTTTGTTCCTAGACAACTTTTATGGATGACCATTTGACATTGCATTTCTAAAACCACGTACATTGATCTCTACAAACGTACATTTGTTTGGTGGTGTAGGAGGTAACTCTCTTATACTAAACACCCTTCTTTGAGACTTACGAGCTTAGAGGTTGTACATTTATGGAAATCAATAACGTGTTATTACAAATTGAAATGTGGCATTCAAAGTGGAACCGGTTATGAGAGAGGCAAAGCGAGCTTTGTGAAAAACAAATTGTGGCCTTGTGGAAAGTATGAGCATAGCCTCTCAAGCCTCACATCCCAGTGATGATACGGGTAATTATGTGGTTTGCAGGACTTATACTCTGGGCTATCGGTTATTGCAGATATGGAAAGAAAAGGGCATCTATTGCCTAGAGGCAAGTAGATTCTAGACCCTCGATATTTTATGGTATAGTGGCGTATGAGTCCTTGTATGTAAAGCCATCGGATACGTAATAGTGGAGCAATACAAGATGTACAGTGGTATATAAGTTACTGTATGAAAAGCCACTATGTACTATGATTGCTATAAGTGGAAAATTCACAAAAGAAGGAAAAGGCCACTAGTTCCCTATCAGGATGGTTCCAATATGAGCTTTATGGTTTTGGTTGTATTCCTAAATTAGCTGCAATGCCTTGCGAACATTCAGCAACCCCTTGC
Organism: Allium cepa; assembly: GCA_030765085.1. Lineage (NCBI taxonomy): Eukaryota > Viridiplantae > Streptophyta > Magnoliopsida > Asparagales > Amaryllidaceae > Allium > Allium cepa. The sequence continues at coordinate 729,114,492 of CM060932.1, read as the reverse complement.
TGGAATTTGATAATGGTAACAGTTTCAGTTATATTTATATATATTTACTCATAAAGAATTTTCAAAGCAACGTCATTAGAAATAATATAAAATGGTTTAAGTATTAAGTGTTTTGATTATCATAAGGTAAAAACATGTCCATGTTTAAGTGCGGCGTGGTCTTATGAGATACTCTTCTTTATCAAAAAGGGTTATGTTTGAAAACAAAGTCGATCTATGGCACCATCATATATATATATATATATATATATATATATATATATATATATATAAATCATGACTCACGCTGGTTTATCAAGCCTGATCCAAGTATTTTCAATACTAGGGTCAAATCTGAGTAGTTTTAGGTTTAGCCAAGAACGCTTAGAGTTTCAAGAGGATAGTTGGTGAGCTTCATCAACATATGAATGTATTCTAATTTCTGCTATATTTGTTTTCTTGTTTTCAGCATTTGTAAGGACTGAGGATTTATAACTGTCCAGGCTGAATCTATGTTAGACTTTAATCTTATATTCAAAATTTTCTGCTGTAAAAGATTCTACGGTTCATAATATATGATTATTCCATTAGTGTGAGATTATATTCTGTCTTTATATTCTTTTTCCCCTAACAATCGGTTTTTTCGACACTTGAATTTGCGGCACGTGAATATCGATGATGTATTAATGTCGATTTTCGAGGTTTGATAATCCCATTCGTTACGCTATTGGAGCACTAAGGGCTTACGTATTGATAGTTATTGGATAAGTATGGAATGGCCCACTCATCGGTTTTCGGTTGGTTAATATAACTAACATCAAACGAAGAATCTTGAAGTGACGATGTTGTATAGTTTGCTCTAGTTGAGAATACCGTGGAACATTAATATGGACATTCCGCTTTGATTATAGTTAATTAATGGCACGGCGAACCATCGAGCGACTATAGTTGGATTTGAGTTAATGCATTGGAAGTAAAACACTATTCAATAGAGAATTCATCTACTTAATTATAAGGGATTAATATCATAGTTAACTATAATCAATATAAAGTTAAAACTTATGGTTAGAGCAGCACGGTTGGTAATGATTCAATTATAAAACCAAGGATTTTGTATTTTGACTAATCAAGTTGAATGTGGACGATATTGAAATTTTGACCAAAAAATTCCATTTGTCATAAAGTGGTATTGTTTGATGAAGAAAATTGGTGTAAATAATCATTAAGACTTGGTTCCTCTTATAATAGTAAAATTATATTTTTGCCAAAAAGACATGTAAGTGCTAAATTCAACCACCGACTAAATTTACACCAGTGAGTCGTACAATCGTAATGATGAATATTTTTAGAAACCACATGATTTAATTAATTTATAACCATTGTAAATTGATTAAAATAATTAATATTTTTGTAATATTAATTATTATATTTTATTTGATATTTGAATGCCATTAGTATTTAATGAAAAGCGTTTATATAAACTTATGTATTCACATAACAATATACGATATTGATATAATATTTAAATTTTATTTAAAGCAAGTAATTACCAAATGATTTAAGAAAACTTGAAGTCTTTTCAACCCTTTCTTGACCGACCGTGCATGGAAAAAGATGTGGGCTATGACTGGGATTCAATGAAGAATTAAAGAGGGTAGATTTTAAGAGAGGAATTGAAATGTTTCAATCGTTTATATAAAACAAAATTCGTTTCACTCATTCATTGAATTCTCTTGACAATTCATTATTTTCTTGCTCCCTTTCTCTCTCCCTTAATGGTAGAAAATTCATGCCATCATGGAAAAAAATTCCCAAATCAAAACCAAATAAAATTAAAAAAATTGATGCTTCAGATCGTTGCAATTTCTAGAGGTGATTCAATCAAATCTTGGAGTTTTATTCATTATTCATGGAATGATTTTGGCTACATCATAAGATAATTTTCTAACCTTATTTTGTTATGAAAATCATGATGCTATTATAGCTCAGATTCCTATAAGCTTCATCTCTTTTGTTAATTTATCTTGTATGTATAGTTTAGATCCAAAATATTATAGAAATAATTTGTATATGTCTGGGTTATCCGACATTATTTTGTTATTGTTTTAGATATTAATGGTACAAAAAACATTTTTATTGGGAAACTAATTCTTAATACATTGATATAATTTTGTAACTTTTAAATAACCAAACATTAGTAAGCTACATATGTTGAATATTTGAAATCATATTGGAAATTAAATTCATGTTTTGTAATGTTTGTTGGTTTTGTATGTAAATTGGTTAGGTTTTTGTTGCATATATTTAAAATTTGTTTCAATGAAAAATTTATAAGTGGACTTTTGTGCAAAACATAAATCTTCTTTTACTTCTTCCTACGTTAAAAAATTGTTTATAATTATTTATCCATATGTGCGTATGTATGTATGTTTGTATGTTTATATGTACGTATATATGTTTGTAATTTCAACATAATGTTTAAAAAAGCGACTTCTATAAAAGTCATAACTTTAATTTTAAATCCTTCTTATGTTATGACTAGATTTAAAATATTCAGTTCTAGAATTCTTAACATATAAAATAATCAAAATTAATTTTTACGTATATGTGTGTGCGTGTGTGCGTGTGTGTTTGTATATGTGTGCGTATGTGTATGTAGTTGTAATTATAAATATATTTACAATTATTGTTTTACATAACTAAAAAATATTAAACAATAAAGACATAGGCAAGGGGAAAAAAATGTCCATTGTAATGTAAATCCCACTGCCTATATGCGGTCACATTGGCCATGTATAATTTATATATGTTGTATGCACCATATGCACATGTGTGTGTATTTGATACACTTAAAACTATATAATTATTAAACTATATTAAAACTCATTTTTCAAACAAATAAATAAAATAAGATTTTATTTAAAACTATGTTAGGTTGGACCCAATAAACCCTTTAGACTTCATAGACCTAATGATCCACAATAGGATTTTTAATTTTTAAATCTACCTACCTGCCTCTGACTGGCCCAATTACTTCACACTGCCTCAAAGTCAGCGCCCTCGGCTGGTTTCTCTCTTAAAGGTTTAATTATCGACGACCATAAACATTCGTTTATGATTATATCATAATTAATTTGATCCAGTTAATATTGGCGAGATTATTGTTTTTCGAAAATAGTCTTAGGTTGGCCACTTTGTTGCAAATTTAATTTAAGTAGATCAGGTCAATTTATGCATAGTAGATGTTCCTATATGATTAAATAGTTAGATGTTATATTTCATGTATCTAATAAGCTACCATTAGAATTTTAGGTTTCTCAATACCCTAAGGGAAAACAGAGAAATCTTTTAGTAGCACTAGTTGGTGTGTGGACTCGCATACCTTGGGATTCTAACCTTGAGGATGATCAATCGGTCATAAGCCCATATGCGCTGGATAACACCATAACGTTTTATCATATACAACCCTTAACATGTGGTATTTTTTCTAATCTCATCTTGACCTCAAGAGATCAACAAATCAAATGATATCCTTCGCTGGTATCTACCATTTCATAGCAACCTAAGTATAATGCATGTGCCTTGAGGAGGATTAACAAATATGTACATGTATCTTACCTCATCTAGTATGTACATTAATATTACTACATGTATCTATAGCTTTAGGAAGATCAACAACTAAAGAGTAGACAAGTAATCTGTTGATATATAAATGGTAAAAGACAACTTACTAATTAAGGATTCATAATCTTTAATATACACTCACATACACATTGAGTGAAATCGATATAAGGAACAATGTATTTCTTATGAAATATCATCGTAATTCAAGTGTTAGACACATATGAAATCATGGTGTATATATATAATACTATACTTGTTCGTAAACCTAAGTTGAGTTTCTTACAGTTCCACTTTTATTATGCATTCATATTATATAAGTCTAATTTATCTATAATTGCTTATAATTTAAATGGCTTATATAATATATTTATGTATATTATTAATTTAGTTAATTAATTCATTAACTTATTTTAAATTTCAAATTTTTTTATTCATCCTAAACAATTTAAGGTGAATATTAAGTATAGAATTTGTAGTTTTATATATACACATATCATTATATATGTATATTTGATTTTATCAATTTAAAATAATTTAATTATTTAATAATTAATTATATTCAATTAAAATAATTTTTAACTAATTAATTTTAAAATATTTGAATATAATTTACGTTAAATAATTTAAGATATATATATTTATTTAACTATAACATCTATAGATACACACACACAAAAACATATGAATGTATATGTTTATTTTTAATTTATTAACTTTAATTAGTTATTTATGTAATTTATACAATTCATTAAATATTAAATAATTTCAAAAATATTAATTTATTATCAAATGAATTTTCAAAAAATGTTTTATAACATTTGTTAAATTTATTTTATATTATAATTAAACTTTTATTAAAAATACACCTTTTAAAGTTCCAAACTGAATTTTGAAAATCAACCCAATTCGTTAATCAATTTGGACTTTACAATAGAGCCAACCTTTTGGAGTTACTCCATCATTGAGCCAGGCCAGTAGTAAGGGAGAGGTGAATACTTGATTATCAACCTTAAGTGTAATGGCCTGAAATTTGAAGCTGTTAATATTAAATAAATTAAAAATGAATTACTAACAAAATAGTGAATTGGATGTTGTGTTTAAAACATCCAATTCACTATTTTGTTTCATTAGTTTCATTACATTGGATGAAACATCCAATCCTTAGTTTCGTTACATTGGATGTTTCCTTAGTTCCATTATGAAGTCTTTTTGAGCTGATCGGTTTGGTATATTATTTTAGTAGACCAAGAGTTTGCACCTACAACCAGTAATTTCAATATTCTTATTTTGTAAACAAAAGCATGTTTATTATAGGTGGTTAAGAGAGTAGAATTCACTTGGAGAGTCATGAGAATACTGGCTAACAACATATTTTTGAATTTTTACGGAAACATAACAAAAGGATACATATCCAAAGAGGGAGAGATAGGAAAGGATAGGTATGGTAAAATGTATAATCAATATATACACATATATGTACATATATATATATATATATATATATTTATATAAGAAAAAATATGTATGTATGTGCTCTTATATATATAATGAAACTAAGGATATATAAATACATGTATATTCAATGTAATGAATTTATTCCATATATCCTAATTGTTTAACGCACACACACACACACACACACATATATATAATTGGTTGTATATCGATTTCCTATATTACCAGGAATCAACTGCGTAGATTAGCAATTAATTGCGCATTAATTGACATGTATCCTAACTATTGAACACACACATAATTGGTTGTGTATTAATTTCATATATTATGGGAGATTAATTGTGTAGACTAGTAAATAATTACGCATTAATTGACATATATCCTAATTCTTTAATTTATGAATATAGTTTGTTGTGCATGGATTCATGAATTGTAGGAATCTAGCAGATAAGATTGTAGGCACCATATTTTATACCAAGATTTTCCACTTATGAGGATTATCTGTGTATATGTATTCAGTGTAAGAATGTATATTTCTATTCTCTATATCTTAATATGGATTTTATTTAAAATTTGAAATTTGAATATACATTAATTTATTATATAAGTATTATGAGGAATCAATTACTTAGGATGGCAATCAATTATACATTAATTGGAATATGTAACAACCTACAATTACGTACCCTTTGAGCTGACAATAAACTACACATGTCCGAGCCAAATTGCACGGAAGAATGGAGTATCAAGGGTAACAAAGAAAAATTGACAGAAAAGAATCTCACACGAATGGAATAATATATAATATTGAACAATAATCTTTACAGTGGAATTTTTTTTAAGATACATATACCAGAATCTAACCTAGATTCAGCTTCGATAGTTATAAACATCTATCCTTACAAATGCTGACAAATATCAAACAACTCCAATGGATAATTGAATACGTCTATACGTAGATGAATATTTCTGCCTCTCCTATGGAAACTCCAAATGTCTTCAACTAAACATGAAACAACTCGGATCTAACCCGAGTATTGAAAATATTTTGATCAGGCTTGATAACCAACATGAGAAAATTCAAATAATAAATGACAGTATTATATATCAGTCTTGGAAATTAAATCATTTTGAAAAGAAAAGGTATCTCATAATATCACGCCCACACATAAACATGGACGGGTTTTTACCTTATGATAACTAAAACATTTATAACAAAACATTTGATATTATTTCTAATGTCGTTCTTTGAAAACATTTGCAAATAAACTTATTAATCTTAGCTGAAATTGTTACATTGTTTAAATTCCATCATATTAGCTACATAGTGGGTTCTACAATCAAACTCATAAAGGCTTCTTATTAGATAATGGATTTCCATACAAATGACTAGGTAAAGGGACTACCTTCCGATGGGTAAACCTCTAGATGGATGTCCCGGAGAACCATCACAAAGTTCCTCTACCAATACAAGACCGGCCTACCTCTATAACTAGATAGTACCGAACATAGCTTCCCCTGGTCGTTACCGACCTTTAACCGAGCACGCTCTAGCATACAAACCAAATTAGATTACATCCAAAACGTCATAGCGGGAAGAAATATATCTAAAAGAGGATGATCATACCTTGATGGGAATGACCCACTTAGCCTTGCCGTATCTAACCATGTTTCGGTCATTTCTCGGTTCATGAGGCAACGATTACCTTTTTTCATAGCACAAGTCCTTCCACTTTGAATGCCACATTACAATTCTATAATCACATGACTGATTTCTACAAAAGTATAACTTCCTGAGCTCGTATGTCTTGGGAAAAGGTGTTAAGCTAAGAGAAGTTGCCTTCTCTGCCACCAACTGACATACATTATATAGAGATCACTCAACGTGATTTAGAATGCAAGGTCAGACATTCTTCCGTACAAGTTCATTTTGGGACTTAACGAAACCAAAGGTACTTTCCTACCACATCCTGTTTTGGGAATCACCCTAGGATCAGTAGTGAATAGTTCTTGCATTGGATGTTTCATAATGAAGAAACCACCGCCACTATATGTACGTTGGGAGTTTATCCCCAAATGATCAACAATTAGTTCTTCACTATGAAAATCCTAATGTCAATGCCTTCAACATATTTTGCTTTGAAACGTAAATTGGTTCGAAGTGATTTTCAAATAGGAATCACCTAAATCCAGCCCTGGTTCCTTCTATAACGTCCAAGAATTTTCGACTTTCGAAAATTCGACATCGACACTCACTTTATCGACTGCCGAATATCGAAGGCCAAAAACCGAGAAGTTATGGGTTTTAAAAAGAATTTACGAAAGGAAAAAGAAAGAAGAGATAGAAAATAGAGAGAAAAGAAGATAGACAATTTTTAGAAAACAGAGAATTTTAAAATAAAAAGATAGAATAGAAGAATTTTAAAAATAGAACAGAACAGAAAGGAATAACAGAACAACAACATCAGAATCTCACAATTCGCAGCGGAACAACATATAATAATAAATGAATAATCTTTAAACAAAGAACTATATCAGTTATTACATTACATCACATTTTATTACATCATATCATCACATCAGAGTGTACAACAACAACATACAACATCAAACAGTGCAGCGGAAAAAGAAATACTATATAAACTAGTAATACGCCATGCCATCCAGCTTGCCTCTAGCAACTCCAGAATATCCAGAATATCCTGATAAACCTAACTCTTGACTGCCCGTGTGGAAATTGGTGGGCACCCAGAGTTTAGGAAGGAAAACAATAAACTCCAAGTCAGTCATGTGACTGGTGTGAGAACTCAAAACAGTTTATTTATTTTAAAATCAAAAAGAGGGATATTTTTAAATTAATTCGCAATGCTTTTTAAAAATGAGACTACCATAAGGCCTCCCGCACACACACACAATGCAAACGCAGAATCGGAGGAGATTTCTCCTTATGATAGTCAAAGATGCTTGATACGCATTTAAAAGACATTTGATATTATTATTAGTGTATAGTGTAGAAGAAATTTATTTCGAAAGTAGAATATAAATCTTAGCCAACATAGACATTTCGAACTATGCCTACTATAGCTACCATCCAAACAGTGGTGACCACCATAAGTGAATAGCAGGTTCTACAACTAATACCGTACAAGTTTCGTATTGGGAATTGGATTTCCAACAAATGGTCAGGCCAAGGAACTTCCCATTGCCACTGAGAATGCCTCTGGAAAGACATCCCCGAGAACCAAACCGGATCTCTGCCAACACAAGGCCGGGTTACCCCTAACTGGGTAACTACTGACACGAGTATGCCATCCCCCGATCGTAAACGACCTTTTTCACGGGATCCCGATAACCAACAACCACAAAGTAATAAACTCGTAGTAACCACATAGGTTAAATATCTGGGCTCCATACCATGATACAACCTCTATCCAGAAGGAAATGGACATACCCTAAGGGGAGCTACAGCAACCCCTAATAACCTTGCCGCATCTTTCCTGTTTTGACCATTTCCGGGATGTGAGGCTCGACGAAGTCATGTCCACAAAAACACACTTTGTACAAAAATCTGTGCTTTGGGTCAACAAATGATCAACACAATGATCACTAAGATAGACGATCAAATAAATGATCCTATCACAAATAATCAACACAATGATCATTTCAGCATCACTCCGCATGTCACATTACCAAAATGGGATATATCGCTGATAACTTCAACTATATAACCTTTGAGCTCGTACGTCTCAAAGAAGGGTGTTAAGCAAAGAATAAATTCTCCGCCACCAACAGAAATATATTTGAAAGAAATCGGCTTTATATCTCAACTTGTAATGTCAGGCATACAATCCATACAAGTCTGTTCCGGGCTCGAACAGAACCGAAGGCACTTACAAAGAAGTCCTTGCAATCCGGATATTCACAATCCTGATCAGATTCACCATCACATATGGAGAACTCTATACCGGAGCAACTCGGTGCAGAGTCAATCGATAGTTCATCCTATCACTCTTGCAAATACCGGTCTTCAACACCGATCTTCAATGCAATTCACAACGACGTATCACATATTCGGAATGGGTTATACGACCCCATGGTCCTTTCCCGGTTAACCCGAATAGTGAGCGCTTATTCAAAAATAAGTGTGCATTCAAATTCAATCAATTCACATCAAATTACCCATTCAAAAGGGAAATATTGATAGTCGGCTATTGAACTATCAATGGACATGCACACATCACCAGATTCCAAATAATTTTCCAAATTATTTATTTTCAAAAATATCTTTACAAGATATATAATTTCACACTTCAAAAATAAATCAACATTTATTTTTAACAAGTTCCACTTTCACATATAAATTCCATAATGAATTTATATTTCAAAATATCCATGCATATTCGATTTCAATAATCCATTTCAATTTATCTTCAAAAAGATAAATTCTAAATATTCACTTCATATTGGAAAACATTTCCATACTTATTATTCATAAGTAATTCACAAATCTTTTTATTTTCAACCTTGGAAAATATTTAATATACTTAAATCGAATTAAGTATATAATTCATTCTTTAAGGAAATCATTCACTTAAACATATTTATTTGGGCCAAAACGAATGTTGCGTAAAACATCGTTACGACAACCCAAAATCACTAGTATAGGGATTCAAAATTAAAATAGATATATAAATCCCAATACTATTCAAACATTTCCATTCGGAAATCATTTACTATAACAACAGTGTTATAGTCCACTATTTCCTTTTATTTCTCGAAAACGTCTATTTCAACAATAAATGTTGAAATCTATGGTTTCGAATCTCAACACAGTTTAAAACATTGTTCGATCGTTTTAATTCTATTTAAGACATCACTTTCAAAACAATTTCTTTAACGTATTATTCACTATTCAAAAACGTGAATAACTTCTTTAACAAATTTCATTCTTTTATTCATTTTAATTCAAAGGATTATTCACTATTCGAAAATGTGAATATAACTCCATTTATAAGTTATAACAATTAACTTATCAAAATAAGTCGTTTGCGAATTTATAAAACAACGTTTATAAATTCCATTTCTATTTATTTAGAAAAACTTCCTTTTTATAAATCACCTTTATTAACTTATTCCAGTTTATAACTAAATTATAAACTAAACGTTCACATTATAAGTTAATTACCTATAAAAACGATTATTTACAAAATCGTTCTTTTAAAGACTTTCCAAACCATAAATCTTATAACTTATAAGATTCATTTATTTAACAAAATTTATTCTTCAAATAACCTCACAAATTTATAAATCTTACTATTTATAAATTTCATTTATAACTTCACCATTTATAATTCTATAAATTTCATTCTTTAATGAAATTCATTTTCACTTCATACAAACACTTATAAAAACTTGTTTTATAATGTCTGAATCTCAATTCATAAATACCCATTTATAAATCTTTTAATATAAATCAGTTTATATTATTATTCTGAAACGTCTTTAATTTCCTTTATAATTTCACCATATTGATTTATAAAATAATCAAATTTTATAAATCCTATTTTTAAACTTTTATAATATATTCAAAAGTCCAATTTAAACTATTTTATAACATCATTGATCCATATTTCTCAAAAATCAACTTTTAACCGTATTTCTAAAAATCAGCTTTTTAACTATATTTCACAAAACCCATAATTTTATAACTTTAAAAATTATAGCGTTTAATTATTTAAAATGGATCGATTCCAAAATATAGTATATTTTCAAAAATCACTTTAAAAGTCATTTTAAAATCCCAAAATTTGGGTCCAATGATGCTACACACCAAATAGTCAATCACGACTACAACGATATCATATATCGATATGATAATCCATCAAATATCAAAATATCTGAAATAAAATAAATACTGTTGAGGAATCCAGTTGGATCCCTCCAACCTGTTTTTCTGCATCCAAAAACATTAGCACAATACCAATTTCGCTCCAGTACGAAATTATCGCGGTACATGTTCTTATTAAATATTATCCGCTTAATAACGGCGCAATAGGGTCTCATCCGCTAAACAAAAAATGCGGGAAATCAACAACTGCAATATATACATATGCCAATATATATATATTGATATTATATATAATACCAATTTCACTGTTTATGAAATATTCGCGGTATATGTTTATATTAAATAACATCCGCTTACTAACGGCGCATAATGTCTATTTTAACAATCAATAATTTACAGTCATCATTCAAACATGCATTCAAATATTTTAAATCTAACTATTTAAAATAAAATCGAAATCTATTCGATTGAGTGAGAAGTTCTCACCTTGGTTTTAAATTTCCGTTTTAGCTTTTATTTCGAATAAAATTAAACGCGCGTTTAATTTTACCCGAAATTCTCACTAACTCCAAACGACTCCAAACCAACTCCATCGCGTAGTGCTCGTCCATACGATTCCAACGCAACTGGTTTCGCGCGTTTTCGACCTCGTATGAAAAAGATACGAATTTTACAAGTTTATACACGTTTTTATAAACATATTTCAACATAACTTAATAAATTTTATACCCAAACTCACACCAGCCACAAGATCCAGATCCAACGCACCTACTCCATCTTCTACATCATGCGCATCACCTCCAGGATAAACACGTTGAGGCCGAACCCATTTGTAGAACTAGGGTTGAATTATTCGCCAAAATCACTCGACGATATCACGATCAGGAACTTGCACTCGACTCGCCATGCTCCCCTCTACCCACGGCCTCAACAAGAGCAAGCTCGGCCCCATGTTTTGTGTGGAAATGCGTGCCGACCTGATGGTGAACGGCCCCCCTTAGCTCCCTCTCCGTTGCACCATTTCCGATCATCACCGTATGGAATCGAAGCTCTCGTCGTGCTCTTCGACCTCCGTGTTGAACACTTCGGCTAATTCTTTACGGATTGAGAGAGATTGATGAATGAAAGAGGATGATTTCTGGCCTTAGGTTATATAAGTGGCGGCTACTATTATTAGGGTTAGGGTTTGTGAATATTTTCTAAGTTATGAAGAGGTGGGTCTATTTATAGAATTTCGTTCGACACTATTCATCCGGAAATTCCGAACTCCGATTTAGACGCCGTAACTAGCGTACCTAGGGTTTATCCCGCGTTCCGGACACAATGGAACAGGTTTCGGAAGCTAATTCGGAAGTATGTGCGAGTTATGGCTGAAAACGTTCAATTTGAATTAAACCGATTTAAATCGATTTCTAGGCGTTTTAATTTGTACCGGACAAACGGTAAATCCAATTGACTTGAAATTTGAAACCTTACAATAATATCACATTACGGATCCGATGAAACTGGTTTCGTCGAAATCCGAGATTTTTTTGAAAAATGGCTATTTTGACTCGGCAAATTTAAATTAAAAATAATTCGATGCGTTTCGAGCTGCCACGATCAAACGATAGCTCCGATTGACACGAAAATTGAAATCCGGTAATAACTAACTATTACGGATCCAATGAAACTGGTTTCGTTCAATTCTGAGACTGTTCAAAAATTGGCTATTTTACAGTCGATTATTTAATATTAAAATATTCAATTTTCACAAATTAACTTTTAATTCGATTTTAAAAGTTCTAAAATATTTCTATAACTCCAGTATGATTAAATAAAATTTTCCAAATTATTTTCAATCATATTTAACTCAATTTTTAATTATTTCCATAATTTAACGTATTAAATTATTGATTTAATTATTCAATTAAATCCAATAAATCAAATAAAAATTTATTTGACTTATAAATTCACTTATAAATATTTAAAATTAATTAAATATTCAAATTTAAATTTATAAAAATTCTGGGTCGTTACAATCTTTCCCCCTTAAAAGAATTTCGTCCTCGAAATTACAATTAAGAAAGGTTACAGTATCTATTAACTTTCCAAAATTCATAATTAAATTCCTTACAATACTTTACTAAGTTTTCAAATCATACTTAGTTATCTTTTCAAAAACAATTATATCATTTAACTTTCAACTTTAAAACAAAGTTTAAAGTTTTCAAAATTTTCCCAATTTTTTTCTCAAATTTTTTCTAACGCCTTAAATTTTCGGAAAAATTCGCCATAGTCTCCTTTGCGCGGCTCGATCCGAAAAAAAAAATGACCGTATATATATCACAAATATACATCTCATCAAGTAATGAGGCATCCCGAAGGGAAAAAAGTGTAAAAGTACGATATTTAATCCGAGATATGTACCTTATATTTTATTAGCGAGCATATACGGCTAATATAGCGCTAAAGCGAACTCCAAATGCGAAGCAAACGCGATCCGCACCTACTAAACACTCAACAAACAACATGAGAACATGCACATATGCAAATAATCTCAATATACAACATATAGCAACATAATAACTATATATGTCAACATAGCAAATGTAGTAAAACAACAAATGCAAACATCAACCAACTAACATCCATAACCAAATCAATATTCATTCATATTCTCATTAATATTCAATGAATTGGTTTTCATTCTAAATCATATTTGATTCATTAACATTGGATTTATCAACATTCATTCTCAATTAGTTTATATTCACTAATTAAATCCAATTCACATTCAATTCTATTCAAATTTATTTACTTTTAAATTTGAATTCAATTTCATAGCTTTAAATTTCATTAACACTTAATGAATTATTACAACCAACTACAATCATATAACAACCAAAGTATATTTTAATTTCAACCAAATTATCTCACTTTACATTCATTTTGGTTTAACATTAAATTGACTTCTATTCCAATTTATTCAACTAGCCCTTTTAATGAATTAATACTTCATTCATTTTTTCCATATCAATTAAATTTACATTTAATCGATTAACATTCAATCCATTAATTCAATTCAGTTACAAAGTTGAATTTCATTCATATACTCAAGTTCACATTCATTTAATCCACTTGATTATTTACAACTCATATTCATAAATATATTCATATAGTTTCACTTCTTATATATATAAGTTTATTTCACAATTGTAAATCACTTTAATTATAATTCTATTCTTATAATTCATTTGCTTATACAATTACTCTTTTATTTAGATTATTCAAACAACCTAACAATCAACTTATATACTATTTAATAATTCTGAAAAATTATTCCTTCATATATAAAATATACTTAAGGTAAAATTATTTCATTTACCCAATTTAAAACAATATTATGTCGAATTGTTCTATTCAAGTGTTTAGAAACCCCTTTCGGCATAGTCTTGCGGACCAAGCTGACGAAAGTTCATATACCACTCAATAAACCAATCATCACAATATAAAACAATTTTATATTCACTAACAAATACGCTCTCATAGCTATTATTACACTCAAACTCATTCTAGAGTACTGCTGACTCTATCTCTAATGAATAATACCCAACAGAACCATGGTTGTCGCTTAACCATCAGCTCTGATACCAAATGTAACGTCCAAGAATTTTCGACTTTCGAAAATTCGACATCGACACTCACTTTATCGACTGCCGAATATCGAAGGCCAAAAACCGAGAAGTTATGGGTTTTAAAAAGAATTTACGAAAGGAAAAAGAAAGAAGAGATAGAAAATAGAGAGAAAAGAAGATAGACAATTTTTAGAAAACAGAGAATTTTAAAATAAAAAGATAGAATAGAAGAATTTTAAAAATAGAACAGAACAGAAAGGAATAACAGAACAACAACATCAGAATCTCACAATTCGCAGCGGAACAACATATAATAATAAATGAATAATCTTTAAACAAAGAACTATATCAGTTATTACATTACATCACATTTTATTACATCATATCATCACATCAGAGTGTACAACAACAACATACAACATCAAACAGTGCAGCGGAAAAAGAAATACTATATAAACTAGTAATACGCCATGCCATCCAGCTTGCCTCTAGCAACTCCAGAATATCCAGAATATCCTGATAAACCTAACTCTTGACTGCCCGTGTGGAAATTGGTGGGCACCCAGAGTTTAGGAAGGAAAACAATAAACTCCAAGTCAGTCATGTGACTGGTGTGAGAACTCAAAACAGTTTATTTATTTTAAAATCAAAAAGAGGGATATTTTTAAATTAATTCGCAATGCTTCTTAAAAATGAGACTACCATAAGGCCTCCCGCACACACACACAATGCAAACGCAGAATCGGAGGAGATTTCTCCTTATGATAGTCAAAGATGCTTGATACGCATTTAAAAGACATTTGATATTATTATTAGTGTATAGTGTAGAAGAAATTTATTTCGAAAGTAGAATATAAATCTTAGCCAACATAGACATTTCGAACTATGCCTACTATAGCTACCATCCAAACAGTGGTGACCACCATAAGTGAATAGCAGGTTCTACAACTAATACCGTACAAGTTTCGTATTGGGAATTGGATTTCCAACAAATGGTCAGGCCAAGGAACTTCCCATTGCCACTGAGAATGCCTCTGGAAAGACATCCCCGAGAACCAAACCGGATCTCTGCCAACACAAGGCCGGGTTACCCCTAACTGGGTAACTACTGACACGAGTATGCCATCCCCCGATCGTAAACGACCTTTTTCACGGGATCCCGATAACCAACAACCACAAAGTAATAAACTCGTAGTAACCACATAGGTTAAATATCTGGTCTCCATACCATGATACAACCTCTATCCAGAAGGAAATGGACATACCCTAAGGGGAGCTACAGCAACCCCTAATAACCTTGCCGCATCTTTCCTTTTTTGACCATTTCCGGGATGTGAGGCTCGACGAAGTCATGTCCACAAAAACACACTTTGTACAAAAAGTCGTGCTTTGGGTCAACAAATGATCAACACAATGATCACTAAGATAGACGATCAAATAAATGATCCTATCACAAATAATCAACACAATGATCATTTCAGCATCACTCCGCATGTCACATTACCAAAATGGGATATATCGCTGATAACTTCAACTATATAACCTTTGAGCTCGTACGTCTCAAAGAAGGGTGTTAAGCAAAGAATAAATTCTCCGCCACCAACAGAAATATATTTGATAGAAATCGGCTTTATATCTCAACTTGTAATGTCAGGCATACAATCCATACAAGTCTGTTCCGGGCTCGAACAGAACCGAAGGCACTTACAAAGAAGTCCTTGCAATCCGGATATTCACAATCCTGATCAGATTCACCATCACATATGGAGAACTCTATACCGTAGCAACTCGGTGCAGAGTCAATCGATAGTTCATCCTATCACTCTTGCAAATACCGGTCTTCAACACCGATCTTCAATGCAATTCACAACGACGTATCACATATTCGGAATGGGTTATACGACCCCATGGTCCTTTCCCGGTTAACCCGAATAGTGAGCGCTTATTCAAAAATAAGTGTGCATTCAAATTCAATCAATTCACATCAAATTACCCATTCAAAAGGGAAATATTGATAGTCGGCTATTGAACTATCAATGGACATGCACACATCACCAGATTCCAAATAATTTTCCAAATTATTTATTTTCAAAAATATCTTTACAAGATATATAATTTCACACTTCAAAAATAAATCAACATTTATTTTTAACAAGTTCCACTTTCACATATAAATTCCATAATGAATTTATATTTTAAAATATCCATGCATATTCGATTTCAATAATCCATTTCAATTTATCTTCAAAAAGATAAATTCTAAATATTCACTTCATATTGGAAAACATTTCCATACTTATTATTCATAAGTAATTCACAAATCTTTTTATTTTCAACCTTGGAAAATATTTAATATACTTAAATCGAATTAAGTATATAATTCATTCTTTAAGGAAATCATTCACTTAAACATATTTATTTGGGCCAAAACGAATGTTGCGTAAAACATCGTTACGACAACCCAAAATCACTAGTATAGGGATTCAAAATTAAAATAGATATATAAATCCCAATACTATTCAAACATTTCCATTCGGAAATCATTTACTATAACAACAGTGTTATAGTCCACTATTTCCTTTTATTTCTCGAAAACGTCTATTTCAACAATAAATGTTGAAATCTATGGTTTCGAATCTCAACACAGTTTAAAACATTGTTCGATCGTTTTAATTCTATTTAAGACATCACTTTCAAAACAATTTCTTTAACGTATTATTCACTATTCAAAAACGTGAATAACTTCTTTAACAAATTTCATTCTTTTATTCATTTTAATTCAAAGGATTATTGACTATTCGAAAATGTGAATATAACTCCATTTATAAGTTATAACAATTAACTTATCAAAATAAGTCGTTTGCGAATTTATAAAACAATGTTTATAAATTCCATTTCTATTTATTTAGAAAAACTTCCTTTTTATAAATCACCTTTATTAACTTATTCCAGTTTATAACTAAATTATAAACTAAACGTTCACATTATAAGTTAATTACCTATAAAAACGATTATTTACAAAATCGTTCTTTTAAAGACTTTCCAAACCATAAATCTTATAACTTATAAGATTCATTTATTTAACAAAATTTATTCTTCAAATAACCTCACAAATTTATAAATCTTACTATTTATAAATTTCATTTATAACTTCACCATTTATAATTCTATAAATTTCATTCTTTAATGAAATTCATTTTCACTTCATACAAACACTTATAAAAACTTGTTTTATAATGTCTGAATCTCAATTCATAAATACCCATTTATAAATCTTTTAATATAAATCAGTTTATATTATTATTCTGAAACGTCTTTAATTTCCTTTATAATTTCACCATATTGATTTATAAAATAATCAAATTTTATAAATCCTATTTTTAAACTTTTATAATATATTCAAAAGTCCAATTTAAACTATTTTATAACATCATTGATCCATATTTCTCAAAAATCAACTTTTAACCGTATTTCTAAAAATCAGCTTTTTAACTATATTTCACAAAACCCATAATTTTATAACTTTAAAAATTATAGCGTTTAATTATTTAAAATGGATCGATTCCAAAAATATAGTATATTTTCAAAAATCACTTTAAAAGTCATTTTAAAATCCCAAAATTTGGGTCCAATGATGCTACACACCAAATAGTCAATCACGACTACAACGATATCATATATCGATATGATAATCCATCAAATATCAAAATATCTGAAATAAAATAAATACTGTTGAGGAATCCAGTTGGATCCCTCCAACCTGTTTTCCTGCATCCAAAAACATTAGCACAATACCAATTTCGCTCCAGTACGAAATTATCGCGGTACATGTTCTTATTAAATATTATCCGCTTAATAACGGCGCAATAGGGTCTCATCCGCTAAACAAAAAATGCGGGAAATCAACAACTGCAATATATACATATGCCAATATATATATATTGATATTATATATAATACCAATTTCACTGTTTATGAAATATTCGCGGTATATGTTTATATTAAATAACATCCGCTTACTAACGGCGCATAATGTCTATTTTAACAATCAATAATTTACAGTCATCATTCAAACATGCATTCAAATATTTTAAATCTAACTATTTAAAATAAAATCGAAATCTATTCGATTGAGTGAGAAGTTCTCACCTTGGTTTTAAATTTCCGTTTTAGCTTTTATTTCGAATAAAATTAAACGCGCGTTTAATTTTACCCGAAATTCTCACTAACTCCAAACGACTCCAAACCAACTCCATCGCGTAGTGCTCGTCCATACGATTCCAACGCAACTGGTTTCGCGCGTTTTCGACCTCGTATGAAAAAGATACGAATTTTACAAGTTTATACACGTTTTTATAAACATATTTCAACATAACTTAATAAATTTTATACCCAAACTCACACCAGCCACAAGATCCAGATCCAACGCACCTACTCCATCTTCTACATCATGGGCATCACCTCCAGGATAAACACGTTGAGGCCGAACCCATTTGTAGAACTAGGGTTGAATTATTCGCCAAAATCACTCGACGATATCACGATCAGGAACTTGCACTCGACTCGCCATGCTCCCCTCTACCCACGGCCTCAACAAGAGCAAGCTCGGCCCCATGTTTTGTGTGGAAATGCGTGCCAACCTGATGGTGAACGGCCCCCCTTAGCTCCCTCTCCGTTGCACCATTTCCGATCATCACCGTATGGAATCGAAGCTCTCGTCGTGCTCTTCGACCTCCGTGTTGAACACTTCGGCTAATTCTTTACGGATTGAGAGAGATTGATGAATGAAAGAGGATGATTTCTGACCTTAGGTTATATAAGTGGCGGCTACTATTATTAGGGTTAGGGTTTGTGAATATTTTCTAAGTTATGAAGAGGTGGGTCTATTTATAGAATTTCGTTCGACACTATTCATCCGGAAATTCCGAACTCCGATTTAGACGCCGTAACCAGCGTACCTAGGGTTTATCCCGCGTTCCGGACACAATGGAATAGGTTTCGGAAGCTAATTCGGAAGTATGTGCGAGTTATGGCTGAAAACGTTCAATTTGAATTAAACCGATTTAAATCGATTTCTAGGCGTTTTAATTTGTACCGGACAAACGGTAAATCCAATTGACTTGAAATTTGAAACCTTACAATAATATCACATTACGGATCCGATGAAACTGGTTTCGTCGAAATCCGAGATTTTTTTGAAAAATGGCTATTTTGACTCGCCAAATTTAAATTAAAAATAATTCGATGCGTTTCGAGCTGCCACGATCAAACGATAGCTCCGATTGACACGAAAATTGAAATCCGGTAATAACTAACTATTACGGATCCAATGAAACTGGTTTCGTTCAATTCTGAGACTGTTCGAAAATTGGCTATTTTACAGTCGATTATTTAATATTAAAATATTCAATTTTCACAAATTAACTTTTAATTCGATTTTAAAAGTTCTAAAATATTTCTATAACTCCAGTATGATTAAATAAAATTTTCCAAATTATTTTCAATCATATTTAACTCAATTTTTAATTATTTCCATAATTTAACGTATTAAATTATTGATTTAATTATTCAATTAAATCCAATAAATCAAATAAAAATTTATTTGACTTATAAATTCACTTATAAATATTTAAAATTAATTAAATATTCAAATTTAAATTTATAAAAATTCTGGGTCGTTACACCTTCGAAGCCAATTATCGATTAAAAGATGTTAAGTTCATACGTGATCATCAATCATCAATCGATTACTTTATTTTTCCATTTAATCAAAAATCTTTCGAAGATATATTATTTTCAATTTATTTCATTTTCTTTTCATGATTATATGGAATCCTTAAGCCTTGTTTAACAAATTATTTGGTTTATTTGCCTTTCTTTTTTTTGTCTTGGAATAATTCAAAATCGGTTCTTCTTTTACTTAGGAAAACATTTTCAAATCATTCATTAAATCTTGATCAATAATTTCTTTCTTAACTTTAAATCATATACTTGAAAATCAAAGATTTTTATAACATAGCACTACTTCCACCCTAGATATGATAAATTTCACCTCCAGGGACGAGTGGCAAACAGTCCTACATCATGAAGATCTTTGTCTTCAATATGTTTTATTTTGAAAATTAGTTTGAAGGGGTATTCAGATAGTAATCATCCAAATCTGATCCCTGTTCCTTCGTCCTAATTGTTGATAAAAGATGTTAAGCGGTTAATTAACATTCAAAGAATTTATTTCTTTTCTTTTATCTTGGAAAAACTTAATCTTTTTAGAGCATCCGGGCTTTCCTTTCGATCTGTTCCACCCCTCGCCTAACAAAAGAAAATATAGGCCAGGTAAGTTCAAGACACTGGTTGCTCTATTCCTAACCTTAGTTAAACACCCTATTTAATCTTCCCAGATCTCACAGTTGGGACAAACGTACTAGTCGTTTCCGCATACTCAGTTTGTTACTATAGTTAATATTCTTTAGTTATTATTTAAGTGTTACACACAATTCCTCTTAACCATTTATTCAAACTGTTATTAAAACTTCCAAATCATCTTTAAATTGTTGATTTATTCCTTTAAAATCATTCAAAAAATATTTAGGGAAAGAATTGTTAAGTTTAAAACTACATTTCAAAAGTTATTTAAAATTGCTGCGTAAAGTGTTGCGAAAAGTGTTGCAAATGGTGTTTTAAAAGCTGTATTCTTCGAAATGACTTTTATATCATTTAAAAATCCATCATTTCAACTTAAATCTATTTTAAGATATTTTAAAGGATTTTTATAATTTATTTCATATTTTTAAAATATTTAAAATATCAATTTTAACCTTTAGTTACTTTACAACAAAAGTGCGATTTTTCTAGAAAATTATTTTGGACGTATTTTGAAATACAAAGATGATATTTTGATTTTCTTTCTTTATTTCTTTAAAAATATTTAAATGTTTATAAAACATTTCTAACCCATTTTAAAACTATTTTCTAAAGGTTAAAGTATTTCGTATGCACCATTTCATTTTAAAAGGAAAGTGATTTCCTTTGTGCTTGTCAACGTGTTTTAAACATGACTTATTAAAACAATTTAACAATCATATAAAATAATCAATACTTTGTGAGCAAACCATATATAATCATCCATAGCAATCATAACACCTCATCAAACATGTATATATAAAAATATAGATACTAAATAGAGTTTCTCACCATTAACCAAAACGATTAACTTCCTACCAACATTCTAATCAACCAACACTTCATTAATTAATCCATACTCCATTTAACCACCAGCAAAGAATATCCTCTTCCTTCTAATGGATTAGTCAAGGCTTGAGAGGTTTGAGATGGTGGTTGGCCGAAAGTATAGTGAAGAAGCGTTAGAGCTTTGAACTTGAATTCTCAAGATTTAGATCCAAAAATCAAGTTATCTTGATCCGGTTTTACGCCCTTTAAATCTCAAATTTTAGAAAAATTATTAACTGAAAAGTGGTTGAAAATTCTATTCTCTTGAATTTAAAAATAACAATCATTTGAATATGAGTGGTTTTGAGGGAGATGTGATAGAATGAAGAAGAGGTATTGTCGGATTGACAAAAATAAAGCCCTAAAATGCACTTTAAAGAATTGAGTTTCAGGTATAGAAAACCTCAAAACAAGAATAAGTAATCAACGTAAAAGTTGTAGCCATAGAAATTGTATATGATTTTAAAAAATTAATTTCTTAATTTGAATCAATTGTGATCAAAATAAAATGGGCTATTCTCTGTCTAAAAAATTGTGCCAGAGAATGCACTAGAAAGAAGTGGGTTTTTGGCATAGCTATATTCAAAATGAGAAGAAGTGGTCTAAACCAAAATTGAAGCCACTGGAAAACTAAATGAACTGAAGAAAATAATTTAGCATTTTGGTTTAAGTTTGAGAAAGTTATGGCCGACAAAAGAAGAGGCAAAATATGGAGAAAAGACGAGTTTGATTTGAAAAGAATGAACATTGATTTCTTTTGAATATTTTATAAATATTTTGACATTATTTCTTTATAATTTTTTTATTATGGCTTAGAATCCATTAAAGAGAGGAGAAAGAAGCTAAAGAAGCTTTAGAAAAGAGGAAGAGGAAGTGTGAATGAAAGTGAAGAAGGAGATGGGTATTTATTGAAAAAGAAAGGAGTGGTAAATTTACCAAAGTGACCTCTTGCCAAATCACCAAATTAATCTTACTTCAACCTAAAGCAACCTCCACTTTTTCAACACTTACTATCACCTTTCACACCCTTTATGTATTAATCCTTTAAGACCTAAGCTAAGTAAAATAATAATTATGTTGGTTTTTGATGTGATATTGATTTAATGTTTACTTTTTCTCACTTTTATTAATTCTTACTTACTTTTACAAATGACTTCTAAAGTTTTCTAATAACATTTAGTAAAAGCAAACATGTTTAGTTATTAAATGTGTAATATATATTTTAAAACATGTTAACAAAGGTGCAACGACGTTGCGGTAACTTATTTTGAACAAAACATTGATTTTCGACAAAACGTTTTCCGGTCACATTTTGACCTTTTTGTTAAACTATTTATTCATATAAACCAAATTTAAAAATAATTTTCTTCTTATCTTTAAATAATTAAAACAAGTATATTTTACTTATAAAATAGTATAAAACAATATCAAAATCTATTTGTAAAAATACGACATTGATTTATCGGTATGCGACGAAATTTGTCAACTTTTATAAAACAAGTTTTATATATTTAACGAACCATTATAAATTAAATTACTATTATTGTCGAATGAGCTTGATATGGATTATATATATTTAAAAATAATTATTTATCCTTTAAAACAAATTTCTTGAATATTTATCCTACTTATCGGAATCCGGCTTTTGACAATTGTACAAGGGAAATCCAAAACCTTTATTCAATATTAAAAATAAGTTTACCATTATTATTTGTAATATAAAACATGACTGTTTAATTTTGAAATTTTGCATTTGAATATTTAAATAAATTAAATATTCCATTTTCAAAGTGGTAAAATTATGGGTCGTTACAGAATATGTGGAAGTTAATATACTTATTGTCTAGTTACTGGAAATAAAAGGAGGAAGAATCAAAACAAACATGTTCTTTCCTTCCTCCTTCCTCTCGCCATCCACCTTATATAACTATCATTATAAACATTTACAAATCCCAAAACAATGGAGAAGCAAGCATTAAGGATTTTTTCTATAATCTTCGTTCACTTCTTAATTCAAAAAGTATAGCATCTGTTTCGTAAGAGAAAGTAGTTGAAAAACTAGGTTAGGGATTCGCTCAACACGCGTACACTTGGATTTTAAAAGTAATTTATGCTGTGATAGAAGAACAAAAACGCTACAATTCATTGATTTGAGACAAATCTTGGCTAATCTTCATTTGAAGTGAGCGCTTTCCTTTCATTTTAGCCTTTAGCATTTAATATTTACAATTTAAAACCTAAAATTTCTATCCTCCATATCGTGCACATATGAACTCCATTTCACACGATCTTTCTTTTGTTGGACTCATGGCAGGATTCCTAAAGATTTGGCACTGAGTTTTCAGGCTTTTTGCCAAAACATGTTGGTATAGTTAATCTAATTTAATTAATTGAATTTTAAATTATAAAATTCATAATTATTTATGAAAGATAATATTTATTGACTGTAACAACCCACATTTTCGTATAATTTAAGTGGTCAATAAACCACACATAACACACTCAAATAGAATGGAGAGGTGGATAGTTAGGGAAAGAAAGAAGAAAGAAGACAAGAAGAAACTAAACAACATAAAATCTCATAGTGGAATGAATAATCTATAATATTCAACAAACCTTTACACAAAAACAAAAACTATAATATATGTATATACATACATCAATCAGAGTATACTAACATATTTCAACTCGGACAGTTATAAGAACATGTTCTCACAATTGTTGATAAACACAACCATGAATGCAATGGAAAAATAACTATGTACGTGAATACGTCTCTGGGCCTCCAGGTCATCTCCTGAAACTCCAAAACATCCGGCTAAACCTGGAAATATCCTCGGTCTGACCCGAACATTATAGGAAAGCAACGCCCGGGTCAGTCTGTTAAAACCAGCGTGAGAAACTCAATTCACAAGGATTTTTTTTATTATAGCTTGTAAAATCTTTTAAAATCAAAGATATCTCGTAAGACTACGCTGCACATAAACACGAATGGGTTTCTACCTCACAATAACCAAAACATTTGTATTAGAAAATCCAGTGATATTATAATAATGTCTAATGGTGAAAAAAAAAATCAAGTAGATGTGATGCTCGTGACTGTACATTACAACAATATTAGGTATATAATTGAAAACCGATAAGGCACGTTCGCTAATTGTGTAGGATTTCTGTAACAACCCTGATTTTAGCGATTACCTGAGAATATTAAATTATAACGGCGATTATAATTTAATAGTGTAAATTAATAGTTAATGTGGAATTTAAATTGTTTATTGGGAATAAACAATATATTTGAGGATAAAATGAGAAAATAGAATTTTGAAAACTTTAGTAAGATGGTTTGAGATAATAAACCGAAGAAAATGTGTTTTATTTAGAGTTAATGCAATAATTTTGTTAATTATTGCTATTTACTTCTTTCAATGATTTTTAAAAAAAGAAGTAATTAATTTTAAGATGAGATAAATCTAAAATAATGATGGAATTGAGTTTAAAAATATAATTTAAGTGTAAAATTATATTTGAAATGGGTTATAAAATTTTATTACACAAAAATATTATTTTTGTGTAATTTATAATGTTAATTACAATGAGATTTGTAATTAAAGATGTAAATTTGTTATTTATTAAAAAAAAAGAGAAATATGATGATAAAATGTTTTAAAAATGTAATAATCTTTTATTTTGAGTATCTAACATTTTATCATCATGAATATGAAGTTTTATAAATTTTTGATATGAAATAAAGTTGAATAGATGATTGAATTTGAAGGTGTGTCTTGTTATGATTAACTTATAACCTAAGCTAATTTTCCTAAACATTTGGACTCTAGCCCATTAACATACTTCACTTAGCCTGTTAGAAAAGAAATGAGAAACATCTTTCTCTTCCTCACGTTCATTCTCTATTCACAGTAAAACAAATGAGAAACCATTCCTCTTTCTAAACCCTAGAGCTCTAAATCTTCAATTCCTACATTAATTTGCTAATTTTAAACAATCTAAGGCTATATTTCTCAGGTAATCAACTCCAAAACTTATTCTATTTCATCAAATTTGAATTTTTGCAATAGGTAGATTGTTAGTAATAGGGTTTTCTTGCTTGCATGTTGTTGTAGTGTTGTTTATAGGTTCTAGAAGCTAAAATTCAAGCAAAAGCTCCAACCTTTCTACATTAATTCGAGTTCTTGCATTCCTACAATAAGGTGAGTTAATCACTCACACCACTAGCTTAAATCTACATGAATAATTCTTAGTTTCTATTTGAATTAACTGGATGGGATGTTGATTGAATTGCTTCCAAGTTTATTGTGGTTTGCTGAAATTTATTTGTGAAAAATTGCTGGAGTAAAACAGCAATATCTTAGTGCAAATTTACCCAAATTAGCTCAATCTTTTTGAAGTTGAAAGAAAATTCTGTTAGCTACAACTTCTCTTTTAATTACTTTCTGAGATTCTGTTGTTTATAGGGTCGAAAATTAGTTTGAATCTGATGTACACAGCTCTGCCCTGTGCAATTTCGTTTGTTGAAATCTGAACTTAAAATCACCATAACTTTTGAAGGATAAATCAAAATTGAGTGAGGTTTTTTTTCAGTTGGAAGGTATAATTATAGGGAACAACTTTCATGAATTAAGTTTTCTGTAATTTAGAAGTTTGCTATTTCAAAATCCAATTTTTCTACTGTTGTCCCGAGAGCAAGAGCAATATTTGCTCTTTGCTTAAGGCAGAAACTAAATTGGCCATAACTTCTTCGTTTTTGATCCAATTTTCATAATTTTAGATGTTCCAGAAAACATAAATGATGTACTACAACTTTAATGTTTTGTGTTCTCTGTATTTTTGATGTTAGCTATGTCAAAATCCAAATTTTCTACTGCTAACCCGAGAGCAAATCCAATATTTGCTCTGTCATTGAAGCTGAAACGAATTTGATCATAACTTCATCGTTTCCCAACCGATTTTGATAATTTTGGATGATCCAGAAAGCTTATTTCATGTGATACAACTTTCATGTTTTTTATTTTCTGTAATTTTTAGGTTAGATATGTCAAAATCTAATTTTTCTACTGCTAACTCGAGAGCAAAACCAATGTTTGCTCTGTGCTTGAAGCTGAAACGAAATTGACCATAACTTCTTCGTTTCTTAACCGAATTTGATAATTTTGGATGTTTCGAAAAGCTTAGATTATATGCTACAAGTTTTGTTCATTGTGTTTTCTGAAATTTTTAGGTTTTTGCGGTCAAAATTATGGTTATATGTTGCTGTCTTGAGAGCAAGATGATAGCAACAAGAAACATTGACCTTAGAGTGGTATTAGCCCGTTTTGTTTCTCTTATTCTCTTTTGGTTTTGATGATGTTTTTGAGTTTTTTGAGAGCTATGATGCCTATAAATAGGTTAGCTATATCTGGAGAATTTGAAATTCAAATTTAAATAGAATATGAATTGATTTTGGGTTAAATTTCAATTGCATTCATATTGAACTCAAGTTATCGGTCTTGAGTTATCTTTCTTGTTTTCGAGTACGGTTTTTACTAAACCATTTTTTTGAAGTGATTTTTGAAGTAAATGGACATTTCAAATTATTATTATATAGTATTTTAAAATTATTTTTCTAATAAAAAATAAAATAAAATATATTTATTCCCTATAATAAAGGAATTTCAAATATTGGTTTTATTAATCTTTTTGGGAAAATGTTTTAGAAGCTTGTTTTCTCTAGTATACTATTTTAGATATAGAACATACACTTTTACACTATTCGAACGTATGAGAAAGAGAATTAAACGATTTAGTGAAACACGTGGTATGGGACATGTGCGTTTACTATTTCGGTTAATTCCGGACTTGTACGATCGAAGCTATTTGAGATTATTGATTCTGAGATGTTTTGCCATTTTATGGCATATTTTGATTTTTATAATTCCTATTTATTGGAATTATTTAAGATGGCCAATATTTGACAAACATTATGGTTTGAGATCTCCTATATCGGAGTATGGTCGATGAGATCCATCACGATGTTTTATTTACTTGCCAATGATATAAGGCAAGTCTTGAGTTTATGATTTCATATTTTGAGATTGACGGTTTATGAGGAATCATCATAATGTTTTCACTTGTCGATGAGATGAGACAAGTATGATGTCTCTTTATCACTCGCCAATGAGATTAGGCGAGATATAATTTTCTGAGTTTTTATGATGTTTCTAGTGTGGCATCGACTAACGGGTAGTAAACCGCTAAGTGCGAATGTGTGGTATGGGACATACGTTAACACTTTACGGGTTCTTATCCGTGAGTTTGTGACACATTCACGATGTTTACCTAACAGAACTGCTTGGAGAGGTATCAGCGACCTTGTCATGAGGACGAACTGCTTTGGGAGGTGTTAGCGACATTGTTAGAGCTGACAAAATAGCTTGGAGAGGTGTCAGCGACCTTGTCATGAGGACGAACTGCTTTAGGAAGGTGTTAACGACCTTGTTAGGACTGACAAAATGGCTTGGAGAGGTGTCAGCGACCTTGTCATGAGGACGAACTGCTTTGGAAGGTGTTAGCGACCTTGTCTGAGTTTTGCACGTGCAGCATTGCTTCGGCATTATAATCGGGAATTTGGCCAATCCGGATTTTCTGAGTTTTCTGTTTTATTGTGATTTCACCTTTTTAAGATGTTTTATTACATCGATAGCCTAGTGCTATATGAGATGTTATATATATGGTGATTTCAATTGTGATGTTTTGAACTCTTTTCGAGTTCCTTAAGTTATGAGTTTAGATAATTTCAGGATTTTATAAGATATTCTTGGTTTTGCCATTTTGGCGAGTGGAGATTGAGATTTATATACATTTATACCGATGAGATGAGGTATAATTGAATTTGGAGATTCATCTATAGTTGAGTTTTGGATCATCCTATTTGAGAATGTTTTATGTTTGCCATTTTGGCGAGAGTTTGTATTGATATTTCTCCTTTTAAGGAGATATGGTTCATGGAAACCATGTAGACATTCTACGATGTCGCCAATGATATGAGGCACTTGTGTTTGATTTGAGTATTGAGTTTGAGTTACCTCCTTCGAGGTATTTGTTAACTTAAGTAGCGTTTGTTACTTAAGTGTTGAGCTTATGATTTTATCGATTCATTCTTCTCTTTCTAGAAGAAGTATCTCTATATCCATTCTGCATCATATTATCGATATTGACTGATTCATGTAGCTAGACTGACCCGTGTATTTATACTCGGGTCAGACCGAGTTATTTCAGGTATCATCTATTGGACTTAGCTTGAAGTTGATGTTGGATAGCAGCTCTTCTTTCTCTTGAGTAGTTTTTGTTCTTTCACATACTCTGATGTAGTTATATTTGATTCGATATTTATGATGTGGTCGAGTACCACCTTTATCTGTATTCATATTGTATTGTACTAAACATGTATCAGTATATATATATATATACACATGATGTTGATTACTGTTCTGTGATGTGCTTTACATTTAGTTATTGTATTTTATTCTGATAGATCCGTTAGCCACCTATAGTTTTGGATTAAGCATTTACTGTGTATGTCGATCCATTGAGATAGAAAAGAAAAGAAATTATATTGCATTTATCGACGTATTCAGTAGATGTTTAAGACAAAGTTATAGATGGTCGCCCTTAACTAGCCCTATTCTCCGCTTTAGTAGACGGAATTACTTGTTAATTCTCTTTACTAAGGTGGGTCTCAGGATGGGGCGTTACAGCTTGGTATCAGAGCTGTGGTCAGAACAAAGTAAAATAAACACAGAATAGTACGTATATCATGATACATCGAAGTACAATACGAGTGAATCATTGTTCTTTATTCGAGCTTGCTTTCAAATCGAGCCTTGATTCTTTTTTGAGTTTTGGGATTGTTGAGATGGAATATGTCTAGGAATATAGATATATTGTATTCTGTAGTATTCCATAATAGAGTTTGATGTCATCTTATCTTATATAAAATCTTATTTGGGATTATTTTATTCTTATTTTTGTTGATACGAGTGAGTTCATATCGATGGAGCTAATTGATTCTTTGAGTATTCTTGTTGCATTCCTTTGAGAGTTTGTGAATCCAATTGAAGGGATCTACAACGATTGGCTTGTTGTGAGCATTCTAAGATTTCTATTTGATGTTGCTTTTATGAGTAACTGTTTATTACCTGCTATCTTGAGATGTATTTGATTTGAGTTGGATTGGCTTATATGAGGCTAAGTCCAATCCTTTGTGTTATAGGATCCTATATTTATTTAGGCATCCTAATTTGATTGGGTTATTATTTCTATCACTTTGGAATGTTAATGATGATTCCGAAGTTTTTGTATTCACTCTTTAGTATCGAGATGTTGATGATATATCTCGAATTCCAATCAAGGTGACTTTGTTGAGTTTTGTGAGTCCATTTGGATTTGACATCTAATCGGGCAATCAATTATTGAGGTAACCTAATTCCTGGCTTTTATCCTTCAGCTATCCTTCTACGAGGACATCCACTAAGGAATGAGATGATTTTCTAGATTGTTCGAGTTTGATTGAGTTTATCATTCAGTTTCTTTGATTTATCCTTTTCGAATACTCAATCGGTGTTATCCTTTGCAGCATTACTTTGTTTGAAGTAATGATTTGTGGTTTGTATGCTTCTTTTCCTTCGAGGAGAATATCATACTTATCTTTTGTCTTGATGATTCCCGAGAGTGGCTCGTCCTCTTGTAGGAGTTAATGAACACTCTATCTCCTTCTGTTGATTTTGTGAATCGCATACTCTAGGAATATCTAGATGCATTCTCTTAATGTTCTTTGGTTTGAGTTTTTGAAGCTATATATATGAGTTTTAAAAAGAGAAATTGGAGTTTTGAGATATTTTAAAAATCAAAGAATGTTTTGAGAATATTTTTATATGAGTGGTATTCTTTCATAGAAATAATTTGAGAGTGTTGGGTTATCCATCGAGTAGTTAAGAGTTCTGGTCGATACGGCTGATCAACGTTATCGATAGGAATCTCCTAAATGCTATGATGAGGCAATCAAACAAGATGATTTGTGTTTTAAGGATTGAGATTTTGAAAATAATATTTTGAGATTAAATATTAAATTTATTTTTGAATGACAATTGCAGCCATTGATTTTAGAGATGAGTAATAGAGTGGCGAGGCAGTTTTGATCATTCGGTCAACTCTGCAGCCAACAGATATATTTATTTATTAGAGACTCAATGGCGAGGCAATGCCATTTATTTATTTTTAAATTATAAAAATGAGAATATAAATGAGATTATTTTGAGTGGTGTTTTATTGGAAGTATATTTTGGGATTTTAGAATCTATATTATATAATAATAGAATTTAAACCCTTAATTTATTTTAAGGGATATTATTATGGATTTACAAAATTTTTTGGAAATTAATTTTGAAGTAAGAGAAGAAATTTTAATTTTGATTTTGAGTTTTAAATTACTTACTAAGTAATATAGTAAAGAGTTTGAGAAATTTTCAAATGTTGAAAATTGAGATTTGAAAATTTAAAAGATGTCGGAATTTAAAATTCTAAATATCTTGGATTAAAAGATAATTCGAGCTTATATCCTTGTTCTTGAGTATGTTTTATCTTTGAGCTATTATCAACGACGTGCATTTTTCGCGGTCGTTCGAATTTGGCGGCCTTATGAGAAACCATCTTGTGATTTATTTTCTTGTCTATTGTGTCTATCCTGTTGCAAGGATGTTCTTTCCGTATATTTATGCGGAAAAATCTTCTTGATGATCTTCATTATTGTTTAGAGTTCGGTTTTAAGTGAGTATGATCCCGACTCTATTCGTAGAGTTTTTTTTTTTGTTGAAATCAATCATTTCCGATTGATTAATTGTTGAGCATGTTATTGAGTTTTGAATCGAAGACGGGATATCTTCGCAGCTCTTTCGAGATACTTGGAAAACTTGATGGTTTGCTAATCACTATATTAGCATATGATGGGCCATTGAGTTAACCAAGTGAGTTTTTCCTTCTACCATTCTATATTAACAGTATGAATGGTTTGGAATTCAAGCTTGTCTTTATCCTTCGATGATTGTATCTTTTATATTGTTTACAGCTCTTCTTCTAGAAAATTGCGGGGACGCAATTTTTGTAAGAGGGAAGTCTGTAACAACCCTGATTTTAGCGATTACCTGAGAATATTAAGTTATAACGGCGATTATAATTTAATAGTGTAAATTAATAGTTAATGTGGAATTTAAATTGTTTATTGGGAATAAACAATATATTTGAGGATAAAATGAGAAAATAGAATTTTGAAAACTTTAGTAAGATGGTTTGAGATAATAAACCGAAGAAAATGTGTTTTATTTAGAGTTAATGCAATAATTTTGTTAATTATTGCTATTTACTTCTTTCAATGATTTTTAAAAAAAGAAGTAATTAATTTTAAGATGAGATAAATCTAAAATAATGATGGAATTGAGTTTAAAAATATAACTTAAGTGTAAAATTATATTTGAAATGGGTTATAAAATTTTATTACACAAAAATATTATTTTTGTGTAATTTATAATGTTAATTACAATGAGATTTGTAATTAAAGATGTAAATTTGTTATTTATTAAAAAAAAAGAGAAATATGATGATAAAATGTTTTAAAAATGTAATAATCTTTTATTTTGAGTATCTAACATTTTATCATCATGAATATGAAGTTTTATAAATTTTTGATATGAAATAAAGTTGAATAGATGATTGAATTTGAAGGTGTGTCTTGTTATGATTAACTTATAACCTAAGCTAATTTTCCTAAACATTTGGACTCTAGCCCATTAACATACTTCACTTAGCCTGTTAGAAAAGAAATGAGAAACATCTTTCTCTTCCTCACGTTCATTCTCTATTCACAGTAAAACAAATGAGAAACCATTCCTCTTTCTAAACCCTAGAGCTCTAAATCTTCAATTCCTACATTAATTTGCTAATTTTAAACAATCTAAGGCTATATTTCTCAGGTAATCAACTCCAAAACTTATTCTATTTCATCAAATTTGAATTTTTGCAATAGGTAGATTGTTAGTAATAGGGTTTTCTTGCTTGCATGTTGTTGTAGTGTTGTTTATAGGTTCTAGAAGCTAAAATTCAAGCAAAAGCTCCAACCTTTCTACATTAATTCGAGTTCTTGCATTCCTACAATAAGGTGTGTTAATCACTCACACCACTAGCTTAAATCTACATGAATAATTCTTAGTTTCTATTTGAATTAACTGGATGGGATGTTGATTGAATTGCTTCCAAGTTTATTGTGGTTTGCTGAAATTTATTTGTGAAAAATTGCTGGAGTAAAACAGCAATATCTTAGTGCAAATTTACCCAAATTAGCTCAATCTTTTTGAAGTTGAAAGAAAATTCTGTTAGCTACAACTTCTCTTTTAATTACTTTCTGAGATTCTGTTGTTTATAGGGTCGAAAATTAGTTTGAATCTGATGTACACAGCTCTGCCCTGTGCAATTTCGTTTGTTGAAATCTGAACTTAAAATCACCATAACTTTTGAAGGATAAATCAAAATTGAGTGAGGTTTTTTTTTCAGTTGGAAGGTATAATTATAGGGAACAACTTTCATGAATTAAGTTTTCTGTAATTTAGAAGTTTGCTATTTCAAAATCCAATTTTTCTACTGTTGTCCCGAGAGCAAGAGCAATATTTGCTCTTTGCTTAAGGCAGAAACTAAATTGGCCATAACTTCTTCGTTTTTGATCCAATTTTCATAATTTTAGATGTTCCAGAAAACATAAATGATGTACTACAACTTTAATGTTTTGTGTTCTCTGTATTTTTGATGTTAGCTATGTCAAAATCCAAATTTTCTACTGCTAACCCGAGAGCAAATCCAATATTTGCTCTGTCATTGAAGCTGAAACGAATTTGATCATAACTTCATCGTTTCCCAACCGATTTTGATAATTTTGGATGATCCAGAAAGCTTAGTTCATGTGATACAACTTTCATGTTTTGTATTTTCTGTAATTTTTAGGTTAGATATGTCAAAATCTAATTTTTCTACTGCTAACTCGAGAGCAAAACCAATGTTTGCTCTGTGCTTGAAGCTGAAACGAAATTGACCATAACTTCTTCGTTTCTTAACCGAATTTGATAATTTTGGATGTTTCGAAAAGCTTAGATTATATGCTACAAGTTTTGTTCATTGTGTTTTCTGAAATTTTTAGGTTTTTGCGGTCAAAATTATGGTTATATGTTGCTGTCTTGAGAGCAAGATGATAGCAACAAGAAACATTGACCTTAGAGTGGTATTAGCCCGTTTTGTTTCTCTTATTCTCTTTTGGTTTTGATGATGTTTTTGAGTTTTTTGAGAGCTATGATGCCTATAAATAGGTTAGCTATATTTGGAGAATTTGAAATTCAAATTTAAATAGAATATGAATTGATTTTGGGTTAAATTTCAATTGCATTCATATTGAACTCAAGTTATCGGTCTTGAGTTATCTTTCTTGTTTTCGAGTACGGTTTTTACTAAACCATTTTTTTGAAGTGATTTTTGAAGTAAATGGACATTTCAAATTATTATTATATAGTATTTTAAAATTATTTTTCTAATAAAAAATAAAATAAAATATATTTATTCCCTATAATAAAGGAATTTCAAATATTGGTTTTATTAATCTTTTTGGGAAAATGTTTTAGAAGCTTGTTTTCTCTAGTATACTATTTTAGATATAGAACATACACTTTTACACTATTCGAACGTATGAGAAAGAGAATTAAACGATTTAGTGAAACACGTGGTATGGGACATGTGCGTTTACTATTTCGGTTAATTCCGGACTTGTACGATCGAAGCTATTTGAGATTATTGATTCTGAGATGTTTTGCCATTTTATGGCATATTTTGATTTTTATAATTCCTATTTATTGGAATTATTTAAGATGGCCAATATTTGACAAACATTATGGTTTGAGATCTCCTATATCGGAGTATGGTCGATGAGATCCATCACGATGTTTTATTTACTTGCCAATGATATAAGGCAAGTCTTGAGTTTATGATTTCATATTTTGAGATTGACGGTTTATGAGGAATCATCATAATGTTTTCACTTGTCGATGAGATGAGACAAGTATGATGTCTCTTTATCACTCGCCAATGAGATTAGGCGAGATATAATTTTCTGAGTTTTTATGATGTTTCTAGTGTGGCATCGACTAACGGGTAGTAAACCGCTAAGTGCGAATGTGTGGTATGGGACATACGTTAACACTTTACGGGTTCTTATCCGTGAGTTTGTGACACATTCACGATGTTTACCTAACAGAACTGCTTGGAGAGGTGTCAGCGACCTTGTCATGAGGACGAACTGCTTTGGGAGGTGTTAGCGACATTGTTAGAGCTGACAAAATAGCTTGGAGAGGTGTCAGCGACCTTGTCATGAGGACGAACTGCTTTAGGAAGGTGTTAACGACCTTGTTAGGACTGACAAAATGGCTTGGAGAGGTGTCAGCGACCTTGTCATGAGGACGAACTGCTTTGGAAGGTGTTAGCGACCTTGTCTGAGGCTTTGGCCGTCTGAGTTTTGCACGTGCAG
Organism: Allium cepa; assembly: GCA_030765085.1. Lineage (NCBI taxonomy): Eukaryota > Viridiplantae > Streptophyta > Magnoliopsida > Asparagales > Amaryllidaceae > Allium > Allium cepa. Next base: position 729,079,136 of record CM060932.1, on the reverse strand, counting down.
CATTGCTTCGGCATTATAATCGGGAATTTGGCCAATCCGGATTTTCTGAGTTTTCTGTTTTATTGTGATTTCACCTTTTTAAGATGTTTTATTACATCGATAGCCTAGTGCTATATGAGATGTTATATATATGGTGATTTCAATTGTGATGTTTTGAACTCTTTTCGAGTTCCTTAAGTTATGAGTTTAGATAATTTCAGGATTTTATAAGATATTCTGGGTTTTGCCATTTTGGCGAGTGGAGATTGAGATTTATATACATTTATACCGATGAGATGAGGTATAATTGAATTTGGAGATTCATCTATAGTTGAGTTTTGGATCATCCTATTTGAGAATGTTTTATGTTTGCCATTTTGGCGAGAGTATGTATTGATATTTCTCCTTTTAAGGAGATATGGTTCATGGAAACCATGTAGACATTGTACGATGTCGCCAATGATATGAGGCACTTGTGTTTGATTTGAGTATTGAGTTTGAGTTACCTCCTTCGAGGTATTTGTTAACTTAAGTAGCGTTTGTTACTTAAGTGTTGAGCTTATGATTTTATCGATTCATTCTTCTCTTTCTAGAAGAAGTATCTCTATATCCATTCTGCATCATATTATCGATATTGACTGATTCATGTAGGTAGACTGACCTGTGTATTTATACTCGGGTCAGACCGAGTTGTTTCAGGTATCATCTATTGGACTTACCTTGAAGTTGATGTTGGATATCAGCTCTTCTTTCTCTTGAGTAGTTTTTGTTCTTTCACATACTCTGATGTAGTTATATTTGATTCGATATTTATGATGTGGTCGAGTACCACCTTTATCTGTATTCATATTGTATTGTACTAAACATGTATCAGTATATATATATATACACATGATGTTGATTACTGTTCTGTGATGTGCTTTACATTTAGTTATTGTATTTTATTCTGATAGATCCGTTAGCCACCTATAGTTTTGGATTAAGCATTTACTGTGTATGTCGATCCATTGAGATAGAAAAGAAAAGAAATTATATTGCATTTATCGACGTATTCAGTAGATGTTTAAGACAAAGTTATAGATGGTCGCCCTTAACTAGCCCTATTCTCCGCTTTAGTAGACGGAATTACTTGTTAATTCTCTTTACTAAGGTTGGTCTCGGGATGGGGCGTTACAATTTCCATGGAGGTGCCCTCGGTACTTCAAGGAACGGTCCTCCTACATAAGGATCAGAGAAATCCTTCCGAAGCAGCATACATCCCTATTGATGTACCATCGGAAAAACAAAGCTAGTCTCGCTAAGACCAAGTGCATCGCCCCATGCATGCATAACATCTAGGAGGAGCCGATTACACCCTATGGATTTGCCAACCCTACTGGCCATGCCTACTATCTCTGGTTTCATTCATTTAAGCTGATGAGGCTATGTCTTACATTCCATCTCATGCACCGTCATCAAAACGGATCACGTAATCCCACATGGATTCCAATGCCCCAATGGGTCTTTGAATCACACATGAATTCCCATTTCTTAAATAGATCTTGGAATCATGCAAGGATTCCCATATCGCAATGGCTCTCGGGACTGCACATGGATTCCAACAGCTCAGTATATCACGAAACTCCTCCATAGAACTATATATGGTTTTTGGAATAGTCACGGTTTTTGAGTCATCTCTTACCAGTACACTCTTCTGTTTCCAGGGTGCTCCAAAAACCAATCGTCGATTACCTAAATGCTCAATACCGATTCTTTAGGAAATAATCAAACAATATATAAGAGCGAGGATCACCCCCTAACCGTTTAAGTGGAGTTTATATGAATTGTATAACACCACCTACGGTAACTGTACCATATAATTCTCATGTTTCTACTATATATTTCTAGAGTTAAAATCCTTCGGTGTTGAATAGGGAATATTTCGTACCACCAAAATTAAGAACTATATATTTTGACCAAGATTTGATAGTCGGTTATTTAACTATCGAATAAATAAGCATTCAAAACAAAGATCACATTACCCATGGAAATCACTAAGCCTCTTAAATTAAATTTCCACTATTTTAAAATCACTTTTCAAATACTTGGGAATCACTTCCATATACTTATCTCAACAGGATAAGTATATTCATAAAACACTATATTTTCGATAATTAGAAAATAAAACCACATACTTAACTCAATGGTATAAGTATATTTACAAACCATATATTTTTAAAATACTTGGAAATTTTTAAAAATAAATATGGAAGCAAGGTTAAATGTCAATCATGGATCGCGGTTTACTCAATGGTTAAGTCGTTATCATAACGAATCCATAGTAAAATGTAGGCAGCCCCTATCCCTCGAATTATGCCACGAAAATCAACCAATTTTATCCAAATCTCTCAATTTTATAAATATCTCCCAATCTGTTTATAAAGCTTCTTCATAAATCTCCAATCCATTTATAAAATATTCTTTATAAATCTCAAAACCCCATTTATAAACTTCTCCGTCTAGAACTTTGAAACTCATTTAAAAATTCTTTTATAAATATCCAAAACCATTTATAAAACTCTCCCATATTTAAAAAATTTATTTAATAAACTCTTTGAGTCAGTAAGGTTCCCTTGATAAACCATATATTATTTAAATTTTAAACAATAAGTTACTATTTAAAATCCTTCTATTTCATTTAAATTAAATTTCATTAATAATATATTAAATTGATTTAAAAATTATTATTGTAATAATAAGTTAACTTTAAGAAATATTAACATAATAATTAATTAACTTTAAAACGTTATTAGAACAATAATTAATAAACCTTAAACTAATATTAATATGATAATTAATTAACCTATAAATATCATCAAAAAACTTAAATCAACATAATTAATTAGCTATAATTAAAAATTAAAGTATAGTTAAATAACTTTAAATAAAATTAAAACATTCTTAAATAGCTTTAAAATAATAATTAAACACACATTAGGGAATAAACTTTTAGAATCATGTTAATAAAATAATCAACTTAAAACATTATTAAAAACAAATATTAATTATCTTTTAAACATTATTAATTTAAAAAAATATTATTAATAAATAATAATTATTCTTAAAATAATATTCATATCAAAATTTAGCCTTTTAAATTTGAAGGAGACTAAACGATCACCATGGTACTTAAACAAGCTACCATATTATTCAGTTTAACTTTTCAAGTTAATAACAGATATTTACATCATCCATGACTATGTAAATAAATCAAACAGTAAACCATCATTGGTTAATATATCACTTATTCAAAGCGGGACATCGATTAACGGTATATAATCAAATGTCCAAATCTATTAAATAGCAGGACAAGGATTTATTTTGCTAATTAATTGCCAAAATTATTTAATTAGCGGAATGGTGCTTTATTCCACTGACGGGTGTCCAATTACCATGTTCGATCAAGTTTAGCTTAATAGTCTTTTATTTGGACAAATAAACATCAATAATTAAGGCATATAAATTTAAACGACGTTATTAATTAAAATAATGTAATTTAAAACTAAGTTCGTTTTAATATATCATAAATTTATACTTTGCCAAAGCTACCAACTGCGACATTATACTCGAAATACAAGTCCAACATAAAAATCCATGGGTAATTCGGATTTCTTATAAGTGATATATCATATTTAAACTAACACTTAAATAAACAATTAAATTTTAAATGTTCTCGCCCAAATTCAATTTGGGCCAAAACCGAATTGCATTTGAACCTGCCACATCATTGACAGCCCTACCCCTCACTTAAATAGATAATAAGTGATAAATGAGGTTATTTATGGATTTTGGATGGTGTTTGTTAATGATGGTGGTTTAACAAACTTTGTTGAAATCCAATTATGAATTATCTATGGTTATTAATTATGAATTTTTGGCAAAATTCATAAACAATAACTAAAATTATACTATAAATTTAGATTTGGAAAATTTATTATTAATTATAAAATGAAACGGAACTTTAAATAATAAAAATTTCATTTTAAAAAGCAATTTGATGATGATTACTATTTTTGATCTGAATTGCGATGTTTAGATTGTTTGGAGAAATGGAAGTATAATAAAAGATTAAAAGAATATATTGTCATTAAAAAAAGTTATTATTGTTTCTGGGATGAATAAATAAAGCGACTTTATAATAAACAATAGTAAACAATTTTATGCTTAAGAGATTAATGTATGTAAATATTTTATTTGGATGGGCAATTAATTGCTGACTCTAATTATCTCATATATATATATATATATATAAAATGTTTGATGACTATATCGCATTTTGATGAGTATGTAATATTTTACCATTATTGCTACCAGATGACGAGTAGTTAATTACAGTTAGTTGATGATACATGTTATGTCACTAATGTTGATTAGATTAGAAAACATTTGATGGGTTATATTTACATTGATGATGATGTATGTATTGGAACTAAGCCACCTCGTAGCGTAGTTAAAGGGTAAATTTAAAAAAAAATTCTTTTTAGATCTGTTGGGCTTATGAAGTCTAGAGAGCTTTTAGATCCACTCTAAAATGTGTTTTAAATAAAATATTTTATTTTATTTTATTAGTTTGAAAGAGTTTGAATTTGACATAAATTTAAATAAATGAGTATCAAATACACCCATGTGTGTAGCAGTAACTTATTAAAATTAATTTGAGAAGGAAACCTTTTGTTTCTTTCTCTAATACTTATGCACTCAATTAAGATAATAAATTGCATTAATTGGAGAGATTAATCTTTCATTTCTCTCTCTGATTAGATTGATGATTTGTTAAATATCATGGATGATCAATTCAAACATGACATGAAATGTGAGTATATCTAAATATACATCAATGTATCTTGTATAAGTACAATATATGAGAAGTTTGCATAGATGATGTTTCCTTTATATATGCCTTTGTCATCTATAGTACTATTTAAATTACATACATATATATATGTAATATTTAGCTTATATATTTATATATATATACACATATGCATACATAGATATAACTGTGTTAAAATTAAGTTTCGCTGTTTCATAAGTTTGAAATTAAAAACAACAATTTTAAATCTAGTTTCAAGGTTAGGAAGCGTTTAAGATTAAAATTATGATATTGCGTAAAAGTTCATTTTATAGATCTTAAGTTAAATTAATACACACACACATACATATAAATAACTGTAAATAATGTTTTAAACCTAAAACGACATCCATATGATAAATTTTATAATTTTAAAATAAAGTAACAATTGAAACCTAACTTTAGTTTAATGGAAATCCAAAGGTTTGTGATATTTTGCTCAAAAGTCTAGTTATGTTTATAGAGTTTTTTTGGACTTTCAAACAGAAGAATGCAATAACCAAAAGATTGTATTCAAAATAACAAACATAAAACACACACACACACACATATATATATAAACATTAATATACTACACATATTTGTGAGTTTGTGATATTTTCGTGTTGATCTATCAGTTGATTAACTCAGTTATGTTTGCAGTGTCTTTGTATTATAACAAGCTTTTGGGCTGCAAAGCCCAATATAATATTAATTAACCCAGTTTCAAAAAAAAAATACTACACATGTTTTCTTTAAAAATGTACTACATATGATTTTTATTAATTAAAACTTAAATTTCAATCAATTTTTTTATTTAAATAGAAAATTTAAAACGATAACAAAAATAGGCAAGACAAATCAGGCACAGATATATATATATATATATATATATATATATATATATATATATATATATATATATATATATATATATATATATATATTGCAACGGTTTCAAATCTAAACTATATAGATAATATGACCAATTAATTAGATGTGAAAACATATAATATTGATCAACAAGATGAATAAGTAAGTAATCGAAATATATCAAAATGAATCCAAATCAAAACAACATGGTGAACATATATAATTAATTAAGATGTAGTGAAAGGGGATCTAATCTATGTAATCAAATAAAAATATATTCATATGACATGAAATATGCGATGGATCCAAATCATATGAACAAGGTAAATGATGAATAAATGAAGTTAGAATTATTACCATGAGATTCTCCAAAGAAAATTCACCTTGAATGAAGAAATATCTTTAGAACTCCAATATCTACATCCAATGCTGGCAAGAGATGGATGAACCATTTGTCTTTTGTTTTATTTGATGTTTTTTGTTTTGGAGTTGGAAGGTTTTGGAAACCTTCTTTTGTTTTCTTCTATGGAAGATTAGGAGGAGAGAAGAGAAAATAAATGAAAAAGAATGAATTGTCCTTAGAAAATGAATTAGTTGATATGTTTTAATTTAAAGAATGATGCCTTTCCTATTCCTTTATTAAAAACTTCTAGTTAATTCCCTAGATTATCTCTCTCTCCCCACTCCTCTCTCTTCAGATGTTACAGATGAAATTACATGTCATCAAATGACATAAAATTTCCATAAATCACTTCGTGCAATTATCTTTTATTTAAATCCATTTAAAATTACATCGATATCATATTTCAAAGCACGCAAATATAGCTTTATAAATGCGTTCAAATAATTAAAAACAACTCCCGAACATGAACTAAATTAAATAATAATTAAAAAATTTTAAATATTAATTAATTTAATTAGTTTACAATAATTAATTAAAGCATCTAGTTTTCGCAGAATTCATCACTATAATTTTGTGACTCAAAGGTGTGAATTATCAGTGGCTAATATCGAACGATTCAAATATTAATGTTCACACGTCACCTTAGACGCGGTGTGAAATTTTGATTGAATATATCGTTTGCATATCCTTTGGTAAAATCCAATTTTACTTATTATAAGTGATACCTGATAATGAGGCTTATTTACATCAATTCTCTTCGTTAAAACTAGATTACTTTGGACTTATGGAATTTGGAAATGGTCAAAATTCCAGTATCACTCATATTCAACTTTTTAGTCCAAACACAAAGTCTTTGGTTCAATAATAATAATTATTATTAACCGAACTACTCTGGCCAGATATTTTGACCTTAGTTGTAATAACCAATAGAAAACTATCGAGTGATTCATTCCATAATTATCCTATAACTATTAGTATGTAACCCTTTGGTGCCCCTAATAGCTATAAGTAATATACTACCCAACATTTAGAGAGCATTACATACTTTAGTCTCAACGGATGCATTAATGGCCAGTCTTGATTCATCTTGACTAGGGATATTTGAAATGATATGCTTATTATATTATGGTATAATACTCATGGTTACAAATATTTCTATCAGCTATCACAAACAAATCATTTATGGACTTTCTGACATATATACTTAAATCAACTAATTAATTATTTGCAAAATTTTATAACAAGTATATAATAGTATGAAACGCCTTTTATTTTGAATAAGATTGGTTATTGAGTTAGATTTATGTAACAAATTGCATAATTGTTGATAGGGCATACACCTAACTTTATCAGTGTATAAGTATATTTGTGCATTGTTATTTTCTTATTTGATGATTTGGGTTGACATTGAATATTATTCATGTTGAAGGCTATGTTTTATTTTACTTTTTTAATGTTGCCTTGAGTGACGATTTATTATAATGTATATGCAGGAATATTGGTTGCATTGGTTGGAATGGTTGCTTTGGTTGCAATGGATGTTATGGTTGTTATGTATTAACAAGTATTTGGATGTAGAAAAAAGCTATGTGGGATTGATCCCTCAAAAAGGGTGCGTAGGCAGTCTTTTCCTATAATAGCTATCGATCATATAACCGTGGTGTATAGGGTTAAAAATAGTTCAAAGATAGTTGAAAAAGTTTTCCATTTATCGTATGTATATTTGTGTATTTGAAAGTTTGTCGATGGAAATAAATAAGGGAACAAAGGAACTAGATTAGATCACATCCATAGTATGATTTGGTATATCTCTTGCTTCATAATTGTACAGTTGTGGTTGTAAATTAAATGGTTTAATGCATTGAGATGAATATACCAATGTTAAAATTTGTGTCATATTTAATTGTGGAAATGATATATCTATTCAAATTCCAAAGTGAGGTTTTCCCTATTTATTTAGTGTTTAAAAAAGTAATTTTATATACCCACTATCCACTGTATTTAATGTCTATATTTAGTTGTAAGCATATTTCAATGTTGTATATAATTGAATTTTGATGTTAAAAATAGTGGGTTGTCACACCAAGCCTACAATACTACTACGGATGCTCAAATGATAATTTGGCTGTATTAGTTAATCGTAAAGTTATTAGTTTGCACTACATAGAACATTAGGGCTTTGATGCCATTATAGGAACCAGGCCGTCGAAAGTGGGTAAATAGGGTTCCTAATTTACATCTTACTTGGCCTATGAAGTCTAAATTAATCTAGATCCAATCTAAATTTGATTTAATTAAAATCTTTCTTTTTCAATTCACTGATTTAATTTGAATTTAATTTGACTATTTCCAACTATATTCCTTGTGTATTATGCATATGTAACATATATGTATTATGTACATGGATAATGTGTACGTATATAGGTGTTAGGACTTATACTACGGAGGACACATAGGCTATTTATATGCACATTGCTGTCTAAACACTTATATTATATTATATATATCCATTTTAAATATATATATATATATATATTTAAATTTCAAAAGCTTTGAATAAAGACAAATTATTTTGACAAAGTTAATAATTTGGAAATTCGAAATTCTTTTCAAAATATCTAATTTGTTTACTTAGGTTTAAAACCAGATCTAGATCTATAAATTAATTGAAAAATACCATGTGTATATATATTAAAAAATTAAAATTAAATATTATAGTAATTTAAATAAAATATGAGTGTTGAAATAATAAATAAATATTTTTAATTACACTAAAACTATTATTAAATTAAATATAATATATACATGGTAATAATTAAGAAAATAGGCAAAAAAAACCAAACTTTGGAAAAAAATTAGACTGAAACACAAATTTTTTGGGACCAAACAATAATGCTAATTATAATTAGAATTTTATATAGTATAATGTTGAATAATGCTAGATATAATTAGCATACTATACAGTGTAAATATTGAATATAATGTTAGTTATAACTAGCATTTTGTCATTTTGCCCAAAAATAAAATTTATGTCGTTCTCCCTAATTCCCCCTATAATAAAATGCCCTCTAACCAAATTATTTTAATCCATATGTAGTAAAAAATATAATTTTATAAAATTAAAAATTGTTAATTTAAAAAAATATATATATATATATATATATACATATATTTATAAAAATATATTGCTTTAAAAATAATATGTAAATACATATGTTCATAAATAAAATATAATTGTGTTTCAAAAAAAAAATTTGATACATATATTATTTTAAAATGATCCCATATGTATGTGTGTGTGTGTTTATTTATTTATTTATATTTTCTTTTAAAACTAATAAAAGTATTTTTAATGTTTTTAAAATTTTAATTTTTTATGAAATTCGTAAATTACTATGTGCATACAATTTTTTTTTATTTTAACAAAGAGGTAATATATAAAAGTGATCTTGCAAATCTATATGTGTGTGTGTATAATTTTATAATAGTATATTGCTAAAAGGACAATTGCTATGCATATAAATTAGTTTAAATTGTATTATTGATCTATACTTACATGATAGGATACAAAGCATAATCAAAGGAATTATATCTAATTTGATGTCGCCTTTTAATGCACTTTGATTAATTGAACAACTTTTAGATTCGTCTAAAATCAACCTTCGAATGCTGCAAAGATCTAGAGTACCACACTTTGTATTTGATTTGGCCTAGATTAGAGCCTAAAATTTTGGTCAAGGAGTTTAGGTATGCAAGAAAATGGTGGAGCAAGAGCAAGCAAGATGGAAAAGCGAGATAAAAAGATTGAGGAGCTAAGATAGCCTTACTGAGGGAGCTAAGCTTAATTTTATAATCCACCTTTTACCAAGTTCTAGATCCAATATTCAAAACTTGATCCTCTCCTTACTCCACTCTTTGTAGGCCCCTTAATCACTTTAAGCTTGTTTAGTATTTAATTACAGCCGACTTCAATTTAAATGCATATCACACTATCGATATTGTATCTCTATTTGTATATGTATAACTTTTACGTATGTACCAATAATTAGTAATGGCACTCAGAAAATTATTGACAATGCCAATTCAGAAAATTAATAAATAATTAATATTTATAAATATTAATTAATTTGATTAATATATAGTGATTATAAATTAATTAAAATGAGTGGTATTTTGGAGTATTCATCAATATGGTGTGCGACTCATGGGTGTAAATTTATTTAGTGATTAATATCGAATAATTGAAATATCAATGTTGACGCTTATTCTTAGCTAGTAGCATGAAAGTCCAGACGAATTCATTAATTATTTATCTTTTCGATAAATCTAATTTCATGGTATTAAGTTGCACCTTTCGGTGACAACATCTATTGTCTTCTTAAAAACCATATCACTTTAGGATTTGTGGAATTTGATTTTGGTCAAAATTCTAACATCATCCACATTCAACTTGGTTTGTCTAAATAAAAAGTTTTTGGTTCAATAATGGAAATTACTATTAACCGTACTGCTCTAGCCAAAGAGTTTGACTTCGAGTTGACTACAGTTGAACGTAATACTAACCTATACAATCGAGAAGACGAATTTTCTATGGAACAATATTAATTCCCAATGCTTCAACTCAGACCCTAAGTATAGTCATACGATGGTCGATATAACACAATTTAACTATAATTAAAGTAGATTGTTCATATTGAAGTTTGACAGTAATCCAAAGTCGAAAGAACTGTGTGATATCGTCACTTTGAGATCTCTTGTTTGACCATAGTTATACTTGTTGATAAGAAACTCTCGACTGAGTGATTCCATGTCACTCAATAACTATCTATATATAACCTCTTGGTGCCTCCAACAACCATTAATAATAAACATCCAAAATTTAGAGAGCATTGCATATTCTATTCTCGGTGAATGAATCGATATCCTTTTTTGAAACATCTTAACTATAAATATTTAAAACAATATGTTATTTTACACGTGATTAATTTCTTATGATAACAAAACTTTCTAATAAATATTACCTAACATATTATTTAAGGATTTCCTATTAAATATATTAAAATTAATTATTTAATAAATATAATAAATATATATAACAGAAATCAAACACCTTTTATTTCGAAGGAGATATTATTACACAGTTATTGTTTACAATAAATTATAGAATTTCCCTAGAGCATGCCCCTAACTCTATCGTTGAGCACGCGACCTCGCACTTTGCTTCAGTTGCTCATTTTGAATGAAATAATCTCATTGAATTCTATATCTTGAAGAATACGACTATTCACCGCACAACTTTTATGACTGAATATGGATAAATTGTCCACTCGTTTATTATTTTCGAGTCCATAACCTCTTTAAGGCAATACGCATCCATGAGAAAAATGATACTTCGGTTACCAAGGCTTGAAAGTTTTAATGGTTTTGTTATTCATCTCTTGCATAGGCCTTGAAGTGGAAACATGCTAAAAGGTTAATTTATTAGTAAGTCAAATTTACATTTTTATGTTAATCTTTAATTAAGTTCATTTAGTATAACTCAATCAAAAATTATTTTATAAAATACATTAATGGTACAAATATATTAAAGTGGATTACTGTAATATTACATATGTTTTTTACTTACTTTAATATTTAAATGTGATTCATTTCATTTGTTGTAACACCATATATTTTTATAACATTATTTAGAATAATTAATTGGGTAAATTAAATAAATAATGTAAGAATTAAGAGGTGGAGATTTGATTAACAAAGGGTAGCTGTGCGATGTTAGTGTGTTAGTTAAATGAAATAACCTAAGTTAATGCGTTAGGATATGAGAAGGGCAATATGGAAAATATGTAAGGTTTATACCCTAAACCCTTAGGAATGGAACTCATGTTTATTTTCACTTCATTCAAAATAAAATTTCCAAAGGTCGGCCACCATTATCATTCTTAAGAAGAAGATTAAGGCTAGGATTTAAAAGAAGGAAGAAAATCAACTAAATAACATCAAATCTCACATCTATAATCTCAAAGCTAAGGTGAATAAGTACTACGTCCAAATTTCTTTTAGTTTTCGATTTAAGATTAGACCCGAAATGATTTTGCAAGTATATGCCATGTTTTGATGATTAAACTTATACACATATATGCATGTATGCATGTGTATGTGTATATATATATATTGTTGATGGATTATACATGTTCATGTTAGTTTCTATGATATGTTTGACATGAAAACCTTATTTAATTATATTCAAATACCTAGAAAATATATATATAGGCCAGAAATGATATTTTAGAGATGGGTTTCAATTTTTATATTTTTTTGAATTAATATGGATTTTGTATTAATTTTCTAGGGAAGAAAATTATTTATTGGGTTATAAATTATTTTCGGCTAAAATAATAATTATTTGGGGTTGAAATTTTATACGTCAAGAAACATATTAAAATAGATTTTTGGGATTTTTTTCAGATTTTTCCTAAGTTATTTGACGAACATATAAAATTATTTAAGGTATGAGACTTAAATGTTTTATATATTTGATTAAGGAGAAAAGATATTTTACAAAAAGAAATTATTATTTAATTCTAAAAATAGTGCCAGCATATTTCTAAAAATAATTTGTTAACCAATGAAAATTTGACGAACAAAGGAAGGTTAGTTGAAAAATTATCATTTTTAAGTTAAAATAAAGAAAACATACTTTTAGCATGTTTCAGCCTTTGTGGCAACAAACCTCCCAGCCCAAACCTTCCGACAAGGTCGAGAGGCTCTAAGATTTCGATAAGGTCAAACCAATGCATATGGTATCAAGCTACTTGGTACATAATGTATTTGACAGAGTCGAAGGGTTCTAAGTCGAAAGGTTGATGGCCAAAGAGGTTTGGGTATGTTTGTTTTATAAACCAAAAGCTTTCACCTACTTTGCTTTTGAATAGGAGCTTTCAACTTGGTTCTTTTCGACCAAGTCAAAATATTTAAAAGAAAGGTTTTAAACCCTTCAACACAGTCAAAAGGTTACTACTGCGTTATTACTGCTTTGTTTTAAAACCTTCCGACATAGTTGAAAGGTTACTGCTGCTTTATAAATGTTTTGTTTTGAACCTTCCGACAAGAATGAAAGGTTTACCTATTTTAAAAACTAGCCGCTTATCCATTCTTTCGAAAGGAAGCTTTTGACTTATTTAATTTGCCCTTGTTTCATAAATTGAAGTAAAACCCAAAGCTTTTGAAAAAGTTGTTTCAAAGGTTATGTTTAAAGCTTTCGAAGCGGAGCTTTCGACATAATCGAAAGGTCGCTTCCAATGATTTCGAAAGGTTTTAGTTGGATGATTTTGAAAGGTTAAGTCCAATTTTTTGAAAATTTAGTTCAATGGTTTCGAAAGGTTTATTGAATGGTTTTGAAAGGTTTTAGTTGAATCATTTTGAAAGGTTTAGTTCAATGGTTTCAAAAGGTTTATTGAATGGTTTCGAACGGTTGTAGTTGAGTGATTTTGAAAGGTTTAGTTCAATGGTTTAGAAAGGTTTATTGAATGGTTTTGAAAGGTTTAGTGAATGACTTCGAAAGGTTAATTGAATGGTTTTGAAAGGTTTATGGAGAAAGGTTTTCCAAAGTTTTTCTAAGGCAATGTTTTTAAGTGGTTTTAAAGAAGGATGTCAAAAGTTTTATAGCTTTTGAAAGGTTTGATGTATGATTTCGAAAGGTTTGAGGAATGATTTCAAAAGGTTTGATATTTGTTTTGAAAGAGAAGATTTCAAAGTATAGAAAGAGGTTTTTTCAAATGTAAAATGTTTTCATTAACCAAATTTTGCGTAAAGAATATATATAACATGGTGATATGATTTTGAGTAAAGTATGAAGATTATATACTTTTCCTTGTTTAAGTTTGATTTAAAGGTTTTAAATCATTTTGAAATGTTTTCAAGAAATATTACGGCAGGGGATGCTTAAGTGAAAATGACTGAGTTATTAGAATACCATATGGGACTAGTATGGGGTCACACCCAATACATTAGCTAATAGCCCAAGCTATTTGTTTGTCCAAAATTCCAATGTATAGGGCATTGTCACAGGTAGACTAAAATTATGATTACATGTAGAAAGAATATATGCTTGTATACATATAGGTTATTGGTGAGCCTGAAAAAACATTAGGATCGGGAAGACCTAGGAGATGATTAAGTTAGGGACAGACTGTCCAGAAGTGAAGTATTTCACAGATAGTTAATGACAGACCGTCCAAATGGAAAATGTTTAACAGATAGTTAAGGATAGATAATGCAGAAGAAGAATATCTAACAAGTGTTTAGTTAGTTTTGATTGTATTGTCTAGTAGGCTCAAGTCAGCCAAATGCTAAAAGTTATCCAAACATAATTTGTGTGTTTGAATAGACAGTTCATTATTACCTGATATTTATGTATGTTTACATAATGATTACTTTACAGTATTTAACCATTGTGGATGTAGGAGCACAGTATATGGTTTTATGAAAGGTTTTGCAAAGATATGTTTTAAAAGGATGTTGGTGAGGGGAAACCTGTTCCGCTAGGCAGCGTTGTCTCACTTAACAGAATTATTTCGGGATGTATAGTATTATTCACATCGGGTTTTATGCCTGACTCGAAGTTTATGTTTACCTCTTAAACTCTCGGGTTCTCAAAATTAGTTTGAGTAAGCTAAAGGATGAAGGTGTTTTTAAGGTTTTAGTTGGATGACAAAGAAGGCATGTAGGAGGCACACAGATAACTATTTAGGAGTTGTAGTTCTTGTTATGTTTTGATGGATTTTCCGCTTTATTGTTTTGTACTAGGTCTATTATGACCATATGACTCTAATCAACCAAGGGGGTATCTTCATATACCCCTATTTGTGTATTATGTAATAATTATATTTAGGGTTGTGTTTTGTGAATGTGAAACAATTGGTTTTGAAATATAATGAAGCAATTTTTTTTTGAAATCTGTGTTTTTTAATATTCAAGTGCTTCTAATATTATTGATTATCATTAACATACTCTTATTTAGTCATCGAAAGCTAATACTATAGATGACTGTAGCATCTGTAGTGCTTGGTTTTGGGCCTCTAGATAAAGGATGTTATAACTTGGCATCAGAGCATGGTTTATGAAATACTTTAATTTAAAATGATTTTTGAAAATATAATCCTTAGAAATTAGAGTTAAGATCGAGATGTGGGATAATTTATAGTAACGTACTTGTATTTGCTATATATATATATATGTATGTATGTATGTATGTATGTATGTATGTATGTATGTATGTATGTATATAAGTGCACGCTATCTCTCTAGACTCCTATCTTAGGTAGGCCATTCATCCGTGTCTCATAAGGTTTGAATACAGATATGGAAGGAAGAAGAGACATAGTAAATCTTAGAGGAGATAGCACCACCACTAATGGAAATGCCTGACCAAACGCTAGGAGAGGACCCGGTTAGGCTCAAGTTGAAACTGTTGGTGCAGGAGTTCCCTAGATGGACATGGAAGCAATGTATTGGTTCTTTATAGACATGACGCAAGCTGGAATAGGAGCCAGATTTTTCGAAGGTAATGTTGTTGGAGGTGGAGCTCAGGAAGTTTCGATGGTCAATCATCAAGCTAACTTGAGCAGGGATTACATCAGGCTTAGAGGGAAGCCGTTTATTGGTACCGAAGATGTGGCCGAGATGAAAAATTGGCTACTGCATTGCGAGAGAATTTTTGCTGACTAAGGATTGAATGATGCTCGGAAGAGGAGATTGGCTTCGTGGCAGATGCATGGAGCTACTCTATTCTGGTGGAATATTGTTACTACTAGAGTTGATAAGGAAACCATAACTTGGGAGGAGTTTAGGAAAAGGTTTTGAGAAAGATTTATGTCTATAATGGTTCAGTTCGGCATTGGTGAGGAAGTTTGGAGAGTTGGAACAAGGAGATATGTCCATCTTAGAGTATGCAAGGAAGTTTGTGGAATTGGCCCGATACAGGTACGCTATGGTAGGTACCGTGATCAGGAGGAATGAAAAGTTTATAAGGAGCTTGAGGCAAGAGTTAATAAGTGCCACTTTACCATATTTCATAGATTCCAGTGATGTAGTGGTTGAAATGGCATTAGGACAAGAAGAGAGGTTGGATTGCTTAAGGAAGAAGATGAAGGAGGCCCATATGAGACAGGGCCCGAAAAGGAAGTTTTCCCAGAAAAAGAATACTAAGAAGGGAGGAGCACAGAAGAAAGGAAAGGCAAAAGTGGTTTGCTAAAAAAGCTATAAGAAAGGACACTGTGCTAATGAGTGTCGTACCGGGAATGGAAAAGGAAAAAGGAAAGAAACTGTTGGAAAGAAGAATGTCAAATGTTTTAATTGTGATCCGATCGGCCATTATAAGAAAAAATGCCCTGAGACTGCTGGAGATGGAAAGGGACATATGTATTCACTAGAGCTCGCAATTCCAACGCTAGTTGTGCAGGAAAAAATGAAGGCTATTCTGGGAGGCGTGCTGTAGATTCAGACGGTTAGCATTCTATTTGATACTGGAGCATCTCATTCTTTTATTTCTCGATGTTTGGTAGATTGGCTTAACCTAGAACACTCATACTTAGTTACTTCCTTTAGAATTGCATATCTGATAGGAGGGTATGCAACACTTGGGATGAGGTGTGACCATTTAGAGTTTCATTTGCTAGGCTATACTTTTGATTGCTATTTTCACGTGTTTGATTTTATGGGATTATCCTTGCAATGGATTGGTTAAGTAAATATGATGCTAGGATATTTTTCGGTGATAGGAAAATATCATTTAATCACCCGGATTGTTGTGATCGGATAGTTTATACCATAGAGAACCCTAGTGTAAAGTGAATGCTTTATTGGGTATTATGGAGTTGGAGGATGAGTTTCATCGAGTCTTTGTAGTTAGAGAGTTTGCTGATGTATTTGAGCCAGTAGTTGAACTGCCACCAAAATGAGCCATGGACTTTTGGATTGATTTGGTGCTTGGAATAGAGCCAGTGAGTAGGCCGTCGAGTAGGATAACACCTATTGAGATGAGAGAGTTGAAGGCATACTTGGTGGATTTTGAAGGCAAGTGTTTTATCCGACCAAGTAGTTCGCCATAGGGCGCTAACATAGTATTTGTTAAGAAGCCGGACGAATCGTTAAAGCTGTGTATTGATTATCATAAGTTGAATGAGAAGACGATAAAGAACTGATCTCCATTGCCAAGAATTAACGATTTGTTCGATCAGTTAAGTGGAGCCAAGGTATTCTCTCAGTTGGATTTGATGATGGGATTTCATCAGTTTAGAGTGGTAGAGGATAGCATTCCTTTGACGATGTTTAGGATAAGATATGGATCGTATGAATGGTTAGTTATGCCATCAGGACTGACTAATGCACCGACATTCTTTATGGATCTGATGAATAGAATTTTCTGAGAGCACTTGGATAGATTTGTGTTCTTCTTCATAGATGACATTTTAATATAATCTAAGGATAAGAAGGAGCATGAAGTTCATCTTAAAGTTGTGCTTGAAACATTGAGGAAGCATCAATTGAAAGCTAGTTTTTGAAGTGCCATTTTTGGAAGAAGGAAGTGAAGTTCTTTGGTCACGTCATCTCAGAGAAAGGATTATCTGTAGATCCGACTAAGATCGAGGTAGTGAATGATTAGAAGAAAGCCAAGACGGTGACCAAGATTAAGAGCTTTCTTGGATTGGCTATGTATTATTGAAGGTTTATAAAGGATTTTTCGTGGATAGCTGCATCGATAACTAAGCTTACGCGAAAGGATGTGAAGTTCCTATGGACTGATAAGTATGAGGAAGCATTTCAGAAATTGAAACACTTACTGACCCATGCACGGTGTTAGTGGTTCTGAAGTGGAATCAAGATTTAGTTGTTTATACTGATGCATGCGGAACTGGATTGGGAGATGTGGTGATGCAAAGAGGTAAAGTGATTGCTTATACTTCTAGACAGCTCTGAGCATATGAAGTTAGGTATCCTATGCATGATTTGGAGTTAGCTGCAGTTATATTTACATTGAAGGTGTGTAGGCATTATCTTTTAGGAGAGCGATTTGAGCTTTATACTGATCATACATCGTTGAAGTACTTGTTCTCTCAGAAGGAGCCAAACATGAGACAGTAGAGATGGTTGAAGTTTATCGCTGCTTATGATTTTGGAATTTAGTAAAAACCTGAAAATGGAAACAATGTGGTGGATGCACTTAGTCGAAACATCAAAATGCAGTATCGGCTATGATTACCGAGTGGAAAGATTTGGAAGCATTACCAACTTATAGTGTGCAATTTGTTTGAGGTAGGTTCAAGAGCAGGAAGTACTATGTTTTCTTGTTTATAAGTTTGATCAGTAATGATTGAGAAGATACCTTCTGATCAGGAGGAGTATCCAGTTTTGGTTGAACGGATCAGAAGGTTGAGGGAAGGAACATAGAGCGATGACCTAAAGGATTTCAGTCTTGACCAAAATAGGTGGTTGAGGAAGAAAGGAATGTTGTGTGTTTCGAATGTATGAGACATGAGGAAGGAAGTTATGGATGAGTGTCATCATTTAAAGTTCGCTATCCGTCCAGGAGGAACGAAGATGTATCAGAATATAAAGAGAAGTTTCTTTTGGGAACGTATGAAATAGGACGTTGGTTTGTGAGTTAAGTAGTGCTTGAATTGCCAATAGGTAAAGGTCGAACACCAGAAGCCTAGTGGATTGCTACAAACGTTAGAAGTTCCATTGTGGAAATGGGATTCCATCATTATGGATTTTCTTGATGGGTTTCCAAGGACTAGAAGAGGAAACGAAAGAATATGGGCCATAGTAGATAGATTGACTAAGAGTGCCCATTTGATTTCAGTAAACTCAACTAGGACAACACCTATTTTGGTGAAATTATTTATGAAGAATGTAGTTAGACTGCATGGGGTTCCTAGTAGTATTGTCAGTGATAGAGATTCTTCGTTTACTAGTGAGTTTTGGAAATGTCTACAGGAAGCATTAGGAACCAATCTCAACAAGAGTACCGTTTACCATCCACAGACTGATAGGCAAATAAAAAGAGTTAACAAAATCTTGAAGGATTTGTTAAGAGCTTATGTATTGGATTTCGGGGGATCGTGGGAGGACCATCTTCATCTAGTCGAGTTCTCATATAACAATATTTATCAGACTAGTATGGGGATGGCACTGTTTGAAGCTTTGTATAAAAGACCTTGTAAGTCTCCCGTATGTTGATTAGAAACCAGGGATAGATTGGTTCTTGGTCTAGATTTGGTGAAGGAAGCCGCAGAGAAGATTGAGTTGATTCGAGTTAGGATAAAGGAAGCTCAATCTAGATAGAAAAGTTATGTCGATAGAAGAAGGAAATTTTTGGAATTTTCTGTCGGAGACTAAGTGTTCATTAAGGTTTCACCGATGAAGGGTGTGGTTAGATTTGGAAAGTCGGAAATGTTCGCACCTAGATTCATTGGACCTTTCCATGTTGTTGAGAGGATCGGAAAACTCGCTTATAGAGAAGAGTTACTGAGTAGTTTGGCTGCAGTCCATGATGCTTTCTATGTTTCTCATCTTAAGAAATGTGTTAGAGACCCGAAGACTACATAGCACCTAAAATGCTAGAGGATTTAGTAGTAGAACCAGATTTGATCATAGTTAGAAAACCGATTCAGAGTGTGGCTAGAGATGAAAAGAAGTAGAGGAACAAGACAGTCAAGTTAGTAAAGGTTCAGTAGAGTGACGATGCTAGAGACTGTACCTGGGAAACTGAGAGCAGGATTAAATACTCTTACCCTGATTTTTTTTGATGGTATGTTTTACCTTTGGTTGTTTTGATTATGCACCTTATCGTAATTTAGAGGACAAAATTCTTTAAGGTGGGGAGTCCGTAACACCCTATATTTTTATAACATTATTTAGAATAATTAATTGGGTAAATTAACTAAATAATGTGAGGATTAAAAGGTTGAAATTTGATTGACAAAGGGTAGCCGTGCCATATTAGTGTGTTAATTAAAATTGAATAACCTAAGTTAATGTGTTAGGTTATGAGAAAGGCAATATGGGAAATAGGTAAGGTTTATACCCTAAACCCTTAGGAATGGAACTCATGTTCATTTTATTCAAACTAAAATTTCCTAAGGCCGTCCACCATTATCATTCACAAGAAGAAGATTAAAGTTAGGATTCAAAAGAAAGAAGAAAATCAACTAAATCAACATCAAATCTCACATCTATAATCTCAAAGCTAAGGTGAATAATTACTATATCCCAATTTTTTATAATTTTCGATTTTAAGATTAGACCCGAAATGATTTTGCAAGTATATGCCATGTTTTGATGATTAAAGATATATATATATATATACATATACATATACATATACATATACATATATATATATATATATATATATATATATATTGTTGATGGATTATACATGTCCATGTTAGTTTTTATGATATGTTTGACATGAAAACATTATTTAATGATATCCAAATGCCTTGAATATTTAAATATAGGCCAGCAATGATATTTTAGAGATGAGTTTCGATTTTCAAAACTTTTCAAATTAATATGGATTTTATATTAATTTTCTAGTGAAGGAAATTATTTAATGGGTTATAAATTATTTTCGGCTAAAATAATAATTATTTGGGGTTGAAATTTTTTTATGTTAGGCAACATATTAAAATAGATTTTTGGGATTTTTCCTAAGTTATTTGATGAATATATAAAAATGTTTAAGGTATGAGACTTAATTTTTTTATATATTTGATTAAGGAAAAGTGGCATTTTATAAAAAGAAATTATTATTTAATTTTAAAAGTGGTGGCATCATATTTCTGAAAAGAATTTATTAACCAATGAAAATTTGATAAAAAAAGGAAGGTAGTTGAAAAGTTATCATTTTAAGTTCAAAACTAAGAAAACATACTTTTAGCATGTTTCAGCCTTTGCGGCAACAAACCTTCCGACCTAGACCTTCCGACAAGGTCAAGAGTTTCTAAGCTTTCGACAAGGTCAAACCAATGCATATGGTATCAAGCTACTTGGTACGTAATGAATTAGATAGAGTCGAAGGGTTCTAAGTCGAAAGGTTGATGGCCAAATAGGTTGGGGTATGTTTATTTTATAAACCAAAAGCTTTCACCTGCTTTGCTTTTGAAGAAGAGCTTTCGACTTGGTTCTTTGCGACCAGGTCAAAATATTTAAAAGAAAGCTTTTAAACCCTTCAACATAGTCGAAAGGTTACTGCTGCTTTATTACTACTTTGTTTTGAAACCTTCTGACATAGTTGAAAGGTTACTGCCGCTTTATAAATTTTTTATTTTGAACCTTTCGACAAGGATGAAAGGTTTACCTAGACCTTATTAAGTATTGCAAAAGAAGGGGCCTGCTGATAGAGCTGGGCGTTTTAAAAACTAGCCGCTTATCCATGCTTTGAAAAGGAAGCTTTTGACTTATTTGATTTACCCTTGTTTTATAAATTGAAGTAAAACCCAAAGCGTTCGAAAAAGTTGTTTTAAAGGTTATGTTTAAAACTTTCGAAGCAGATCTTTCGACATAATCGAAAAGGTTGCTTCCAATGATTTCAAAAAGTTTTAGTTAGATGATTTCAAAAGGTTTAGTCCAATGGTTTTGAAACGTTTAGTTCAATGGTTTTGAAAGGTTTATTGAAGGTTTCGAAAGGTTAGTTGAATGATTTCGAAAGGTTTATTGAATGATTTCGAAAGGTTTTAACAGAGTGATTTCGAAAGGTTTAGTTCAATGGTTTAGAAAGGTTTATTGAATGGTTTGAAAGGTTTTAGCGAATGGCTTCGAAAGATTAATTGAATTATTTTTAAAGGTTTATAGAGGAAGGTTTTCCAAGGTTTTTCCATGGCAATGTTTTAAAGTGGTTTTAAAGAAGGATGTCAAAAGTTTAATAGCTTTCAAAAGGTTAGATGTATGACTTCGAAAGGTTTGAGGAATGATTTCGAAAGGTTTGATATTAGTTTTTAAAGAGAAGATTTCAAAGTATAGAAAGCGGTTCTTTCAAATGTTAAAATGTTTTCATCAACCAAAGTTTGAGTAAAGAATATAACATGGTGATATGACTTTGAGTAAAGTATAAAGATAATATACTTTTCCATGTTTAAGTTTGATTTAAAGGTTTTAAATCATTTTGAAAATGATTTCAAGGAAAATTATAGGAGGAGAACCTTAAGTAAAAATGACTCAGATATTAGAGTACCAAATGGGACTAGTATGGGGTCGCGTCATATACATTAGCTAATAGCCCCAACTAATTGTTTGTCCAAAATTCTAGTATGTAGGGCTTTGTCACATATAGACTAAAATTATGATTACATACCGAAAGGAATATATGTTTGTGTAAAGATAGGTTATTGGTGAGCCCGAAAAACCATTAAGATTGGGAAAGACCTAAGAGATGATTAAGTTAGGGACAGACCATCCAGAAGTGAAGTATTTAACAGATAGTTAAGGACAAACAGTCCATATGGAAAATGTTTAATGATAGTTAAGGATAAATAATCTAGAAGAAGAATATCTAATAGATGTTAGGTTAGTTTTGATTACATTGTCTGGTAGACCTGAGCCAGCCAGAGGTTAAAAGTTACCCAAACAAAACTTGTGTGTTTGAATAGATAGTTCATTATTACCTGAATTTATGTATGTTTACATAATGATTTCTTTACAGTATTTAACCGTTATGGATCCAGAAGCACAGTATATGGTTTTATGAAGGGTTTTGTAAAGATATGATTTAAATGGATGTTAATGAGGGGAAACCCATTCCGTTGAATGGCATGGTCTCACTTAACATAAGTATTCCAGGATATATAATATTATTCACACCAGGCTTTATTCCGACTCGAAGTTTATGTTTTCCGCTTAAAATCTCGAGTGCTCAAAATTAATTTTAGTAGGCTGAGGGATTAAGGCCTTTTTCAGGTTTTAGTAGGATAACGAATAAGTTACCTATGGCATGCATGAGGCAAACGAATAGCTATTTAGGAGTTGCAGTTCTTATTATGTTTTGATGGTTTTTCCACTATGTTGTTTTGTATTAGGTCTATTATGATCACATGACTCTGATTACCCAAGAGGGTATCTTCATATACCGTTCTTGGCGTATTATGTAATAATTATATTTGATTTGTGATTGGGAACGATTTGGGATTATATGTTGTGAATGTGAAACAATTGGTTTTGAAATGTAATGAAGTAAAGTTGTTTTTGAAATCTATGTTTTGTTTCATATTCTAATGCTTTGGATATTATTAGTACCATTAACATAGTCGTATTTAGTCGCTGGAAGCTAATACTATAGATGACTGCAGCATCTATAGCGCATAGATTTAGGCCTCTACATAGGGGATATTATATTTATCGAATATGGCTCCCGTTTGATTTTATATATCTCTTCGAACTCTAAAGGTGATACAAAAATCTTTCGATTCCTCTAACTTATGTTAGGATCCATTTATCATGTTTCATTCGACCTATGGGAATACAAAAAAAAATCATAGCCCTCTTAAATGGTAGGTAATACATTACCAATTATATCATATGTAATTCTTAACCGTTATGTTCCTACTATCCCTGCATGACCTTGGGGAGTACAAACAATCCATGTAGTACATCGTTCACTATAATCCATTATTTTTTCATAGCCTAAGTATGAATTAGTACCCCTCAAGGAGTGTAAACATGGGTATATAACATATTTATTGGCCTAGGAACATCTAAGGCATTACTGCTCATTATATGACATAGGGAGTACCAACAACTATACATATGCAAGTACTCTAGTTAGATGTACATAATGAATAACAATCTTCATTTTGGAATTCATAATTTCGAAGTAAATAAATATAAGTGTGGTATTTGTTGGTTTAATTTTTCATATCACCAACACCAAAGAACCGAAGGGCAAGCTTTGGTCCATTTTTTATATATAGGTCAAGCTGGTTGCTAAAGGCTTTAGGTAATTGCTAGAAGTGATGTTGGACTTTAACAGCTAATGCCGAGAAGAATAGATATTAGACTATGCTAAGAGTTTGTGCTGTGAATAGAGCCTGTTTGAACCAAAAATGGCACAAACACCCAGAACATAAAGTAGAGAATAAAAGTGAAGAATTAAGTGAAAAATGTATAAGAAAGAGCACATAAAAATTTATAGTGGTTTGAAAAATCAAGGCCTACGTCCACTTTATAATTTTATGGCTTCTATTTTGACTTTGAGGCATAAGTTCTTATTGGTTGGTACAACTCCGATGCTTGATTACAAGAATTAAAGATAGAGAAGAACAAGTGCCAAAAGATCTTGAAAAGTGAGCCCTACCTCCTTATTTATAGAGGTAGGGGCCTAAAATCTTATACAAAATATCTCTAGGCCATTTTCCAAGCTTTAGACCAGTTCCTTTTGAAAATAGACTACCACCTCATCAGATTGCATGCTTCGGTAAAATTCTAAGGGTAGGGGTCGATAGCGACCCATAATATTGCCAAATTGGCTACTTTAAACTCTTTATGTTGGATCGTCTTATGGTTAGCTTCATGATTTTGTAGTTGTTTGCATCAATAATAGCTTGTTTCCGAGTCCAAATGATGGGTACATAGAAGAACAAAACTATTAATTCAACTATTCGCGGAGATTGATAGAGAATTACATTGGATTAATAAAACAACACTTCAGATAGACTTCTAACATCAATAAGGGCATGAAGGCAGAAGATTGGACGCACTTGTAGAGGAAATAGGGATTGGTATCGACCCATAGATATGGGTCGATATCGACCCATAAGTTCGGTGACTTTTTTGTTGTCTTGGCTTGAGTTGTTCCTACATTTGCCTTGTTATTTTTTTTGTGTTTGGTGTCTAGACTTTTAGGCTATCTCCCTGGGATTCCTGCCTTGGTAACTCTAAGTTTGGCTCATCCAATATGTCCGAATATTTCCTGGTCAAAAGGCTAGATAACACTTGCCCCCCAAAGTGCATCTCTTCAAACGTGATGTGCTTTGGATCAAGACAAGCCGGGATTACTATAAAGGACTCCACTTGTTGTTTGGAATGGTCATTATCCTTCACGTGGATTGATTCTTGTGGAAATTATACCCATAGTCATTCGTCGTGACATTCCATCAACATCCGGGATTATAAATTTTGAACATATTCTCATTATCTGTTATTTCGAGTTTAACGATCTTAATCTGATTCCTTCCATGGATTTTTTCAAATTTCAATTTATTTTCTAATGACTTTAGTCGTTCAGGATTTCGGATATGTACACTCACATGCATATGTGCACGTTCTTGAGTTTGGAGGAATACATACACATGGTATATCATATGCATACGTGTATACACATATCTACACATACATGTATATATATCATATTTACATCTATTTTCTTTCTCTTCTATTTTTCAAAAATTCTAGGACTCGGTATAGATCCTTAGGTGTTGGGTCGGTACCAACTTGAGACTAGGGAGATTTCCCAAGTTCAGCTGCTAAAACTTCGAGTTCAAGGGTATATAACCAATTCCTTACATTCCATTTCTCACTTTGCATTGCCGACTTAAAACTTGAAGCTACCATTAAAATCGTCTCGCTTTCAAATTGAAACTCCCTTTGCTTCCAATCATTAGCAGCCATCATCTTCACCTGCACAACTTACATCGACACTGTTAAAGCCTTGGTTGAGCACGATATCTCCATGCTTTAACCTAACCAACCCAAGCCCTAGTTCCATAACTCAACTCCGTTTAATCGAATCCTTCCTTTTGATCCTGGAAGGTGTTGGATTTGGATGATAGTAGAAATGGACATAAATGGACTTGAATGTGGATGAGGCTTCAGTTGGCGGCTGTGATTTGGGAAAATGGTGAAGGTGGAAGATGAAGGGTGGAATTTTCTCAAAGTTGTTGGATTGTCACAACTCCAACACTTAGGCTATTTTCTGAATCTTTGGTCCATATAAGAATCATGCCTTATGAACCAATGTCTTCTTCTTGGACTTGAGCCTTTTACAATGCATGGACAATAACATAAAGCTCTTCAGAATAGTTAGCAATGACGATCAATTCGAGTGATATTCAGAACTTGAAAAATGAACTATTAGATAACATAAGAAATCTGAATTACATGACATTACACAACACCATACTAGGATCCACTTTAGCATGGGGGTACAACTTGTAATTAATTTTTTAATGTTCACTATCTGTTGAGTTTTTTTAAATAGAAATGGATCAGAGACATCTCAAACATCTTGCAACTCAAGCCATAAGTACATCCACTTCAAGAAACATCGAATCCAAGGTCAAGTCGAGTTTAACAATGAATCTACATGCATAACAAACTCTGGTAGAGCATGCATAGTATCTCGAAAATCCACAAATGGAACAGCATGTTTTAGAGAATCCAGTAGACCCGGTAGATAGGGCAGAAGTAGATCCTGCACCTGACACTCTCGAGGATGCCATAATCTTGAATGATCATGTTGATTTTATTGTCTTCAAAGTTGATTAAAGACCTCTTCAAAGAATTATAAGAATCATGGAATTTTGTTCGATGATATCCTGGTCCCATCTCGTAATTAAAGAGATCTTAATCCCCCAGAGGGTTATATTGCCCGCAATAGATATATGTGCTTGGCGGCTGCGTCCTACTTTTCAATCAGTTCATCCATCGAGTTTTGAACTTCACACAATTAGCTCCAACAAAGCTGCATCCGAACAGCTACGCTTTCCTCCTCGATACATACATGATACATCGTCTTTATTGAACACTTACACCAAGCGCTCAAAGACGTGGAGATTCAATATATATAGCTTCAAGTGTCGAAAAGAAAGTTCATCGTTAATCTACCTAGAACCAATCAGGTATTGTAGAGTAGTCTCCAGCACATGGAAGTAGTTAAGCTATTTAAAAACGAGTGGTTCTATGTTAGTTGTCCACCTGGATTTGCATGAAGATGGCTATCCAGATGTAAGTTCTACTCTATAAGCATTAAACGAATTTATTTAATAGTCTATTAACTTAAATCATATTTATCTTACTACCCAGATATTCCGATGATACCAAGTAGTGCGGAACTTTTAGATGCCGTTAATGCTCTTATGGCCATTTCGGTAGATGACCAAAATATCAAAACCCTTATTTCGTATGAGAATCTTTATGCCCATGATTTGTTGAAAGTAGGACATACTACTGGTATAGCCCCAGTGGTTGTTAGTGAGGACCACAATGACAATGATGATGATGATCACGACAATTTTCCTGGTGAAGGCAATATTGATCCAGATGTGTTCCCAATCCCAAGTCTCAGGTTTGGATTTAAAGAAAATGTAAAGCAATTACAAGAACACGCCATGGAAAGCGAGATAGTGGGTGAAAGTGGTGAGGCTAGCCAAGGTAACATTGACATGGGCCATGCATCTAGGATTGAGAACTCCAAAGATGGCCAATAGTCTACTCTGAGGATGAGACTTGTAGTGAAATTTCCAAGGCGCAGACTTCTATGCAGCCTCTGCTAGTTACAACGGTAGAAAAAATGCCTTATATTCCATGAATAGGCAAATTTGCTTGATTAGGGCCAATTCTTGGTGGGTCGACTGCTTCAATGTTGGTAACATTAGTCTTAAGGGTATCGACTCCCCTATCTACTTCGATTAGGATACCATCCCTACTAGTTTGGAAGAGATCACCCCGATAAGAAAAGCTCCAGCCCACGGTCCATTAGGGGGACACTAGGACACTCACACATATGTGCACTTCATGCCATTACACAGCACTTGAATTGCTTCCTTGTTTGTTGGATCTAACTTCTTATCATTTTGATTGCAGGATCCATGGAAAAAAGAACATACGCACTCTAATTTATGGAGGATAATACAACTTGATAGTGGAAATGTTATCCAAGTGCTTACCACCAAGGCAGCGATCGAGACTCATATTCCAATCACCAATCAGATTGTGATAGCGGTAGTCAAAATCGAGATGACCAGGGTAGGGATAGCCATAGTAGAGATTATCCATCACATGACTTCAGCTCCGGGTAACGCCCTAGGTCTAGGTCTCTTCCTCGAAAAGGACTTGGATAAGCATTTGGATCGTCACGATGACATCCCACTAGGAGGCACATCTCGTGCTCCACCTCTAGCTTGTGTTCCTACTCAATAGTTGACCTTAGCCCATCGTAGTCGATCTTTTGATTGCGGACACCAAAAGAGTGGTTCTGACACTTCTCATAACCGACCTAGCAAAGAAACTTCTGAAGCTCTGATTATCTCTATAGAGCAATGATTTGTCGCTGACGCTCGAATGGATGAGTTGAAGGAACAATTTCCAAATATTTGCTTAGATGGGCTTAAGTTTGTCCCCAACACGAAAATAATTCCATATGACCTCCAAGAGATGACCATTGCTTGGGTGAATGTTGTTCATAATCAATACAATGAATGGTTATGAGTAGCTGAAAAAATCTCCAAGGTATTAAGGGAAAGGCAGCTTGAAATTAAAAATCAAAAACTCCTCGAGGCAAATAACAAAAGAATCATCACTCATCTTGATACTGATGTTGAAAAACTTAAGAAATCTAAAGCTGAAGCTGAGAGGAAGGTCAAGGATGCCATCAAAGCACTCCAAGATGAGAGGACCAAGAATCAAGATGAGATGGAGAAAGTGTTCCATCGAAACCATGATCTGGTGCTAGAGAAAGATGCCGCAAACCGGAGCACATCTGAACTAAAGACCAAGCTTCATCGTGTTTACACCAAAAATTGGCACAAACATTCAATAGAGATTTTGTCGAGGAATAAATGAAGAACATAAAATGAAAAAAAAGAAAACAAGTAATTAAATAAAAAAAATCAAACCAATAACGAGAACGCAACGATTTATAGTGGTTCGGCATTGTTTTCCTACGTTTACTTTGAATATATAGCCTTGTTAATCACTTTGTAAACTGAGCACAGAAGGCATTGGATGAAATTCCTTAGTTACCAAAAAGCAAAGCAATAGGTGGCGTAAAAGTCTCGAAAATGAGCAATCAAGCCTGTATTTATAGAGGAAGATCGAAATATCTCTCTAAAAATTTGGAAGAAGGATCTTCAAAAACCATATGGATCCACAAGAGGGATCGCATGGCCCAAATCCTATGAAATAGCGATCAGAGCCAATCCCTATTTTGGAGGAATTTAGGGGTTCAATCCCTATGAGAGCTTCTCCATGATGTGATATGCTCAGCCTTCAAGTTTCATGCCAACTGGGTTAGTAGAACTTAAGTTATTGCTAGATCGTTATCGCAACATGTTATGCATCCTGATATTAGCTGACTCCTATGGAGGGAAGAGGATTGATCTCTTTTCCTTGGTCCTTTTGAGGTTTGATCTTTAAGTAGGCTCCCTAAGATCCCTACATCTTATTCCTAAAGTTTCATATGTATTGGACTTATGAATTTCGAGATATTGATTGTTTTCCATTAAGATGCACCTGTTTGGCTGAAATAAGCCGATCCGTATGGCTGAGAGGGATTATAGCCAATCCATTTTCTATATTGAATTATATTTCATACTTAGAATGTTCTGTATATCATATCTCTTGATTCCATTCGACCATGGCTTCATATTACCATTTGTACTTGACTTCTGGATCACATAATCATCGTTCTAGACTTATTGGCCTTGATGATAGTCGAGTATAACTTGTCCAATCAATTCGGATTTAGCCGGGTCAAAATGCCAGATAATACTTACCCCCCAAAGTACGTCTTATGTTGAACATGACGTGCTGTGAATTAAATCAAGTTAGAGTCATCGACAAGAAATCCATCCAGTGTTCTGAATAGCCACGACCCTTCGGTCGAATTATTTTCCCAAATTTTCGCATCTCTCTTTGATCGTCATGATGCTTGGTCAATTTCCAATAGTGTAAACTTAGTATTATATTCCATTAGTTAATATCTATGTCTGGTTCTATGAGACTAGTAAGCTTTGCCTATCTAATCTAGTCTCAACCTTAAAAGCTTCAAGTTTGAATTCAATTTCGTCAATTTCAAAAATTGAACTTTTAGAATGTACAAGTGTATGTTCAGGTACACATTCTTGTCGTTGGCTCCCGGATTTGCTTTATATAGTGATTTTGGTACATTTTTGCATGCACACACGGTTCATAATCAATCCCTTCTTTCTCCCTCTTTCTTTTATTTTTATAGGGATTGGCATTCCTCTAGTTGATTCCCTCCTCTTTTCTCTTTTATTTTTTATAATAGGGATTAAAATTCTTCATTATCCGATCCCTTTTTCTCCTAACATCTCTCATCTCTTTTTTTATATACGTTGATAGGGATCGTATGGATCACTCTTAGCTAAGAATCATACTCGGTCCCTCTCAATATTATGGACTTATTGTTTTTGGCTTCATGGAGAAGGGATAGGTAGGCTGAACCAACCCTATCCCTTTTTCCCTTCAGCTTCAGTCATCTCTAAACTATTTGTTATCGCTATTGACTTATCCATGTCTCACTACCTATTTATATACATAGGTAGGTTTCTGGGTTACATGTGATTTCCATTCATAATGAGATAATAGGTTCAACCATGTCATGGGTCGAATTAATTCAGAGGAGGAGAACGGTGGTGGTAATGTTGAGTTCAGCGAGGTGTTAAAGAAGGAGAAAAGAGGAGAGTGAAATGTAAAGGACATAGAGTGACTGATATTACTTTAAGCTTAGAGGGACCGGTGTAGAAGGTTGAAGTGAGGGGCAAGGAAGGTTAAGAATATAATCCGATTATATACTGATGTGGAGAGGGATCAATTGTTCATAAAGTAAAAAGGGATCGGTCATTTGTAATGCATGAAAGGATCATCTGTTTGCTTTAGGAGAGGTGTAAAAGCGGCTAAGTAAAGGAATTGGTGGTGGTGTGTTTGAGGAGTGATCGGTTACAAGCTTTGCAAGAGGGATAAGATATAAATAGGGATTGGTTATTTGCCTTATAAGAGGGATCAATTGCATTGGGATTAAGGGATTAGCTATGAGGACTTAGTCGACTTTCAACCTTTGAATTGAAATTGAAAACCAATCCATATTCACTTGCATGAACAATCAAAACCAATCCCGTCTTAACGAACTTGAACATATGATGATAACCAATAACAGGACTTACTTATCTAACATTTAATTTTAAATTGAACAACTAAACTGCCAAGAATTGAACTTGAATTAAAAACTTATAATATGGACTTCAATAGTGGACTTCACACTTCGATATGCCGACGATCGATCTCAAAGCTTACACAACCGATCAATCTAAACACCCATTGAGACGGTCAACGATTACGGTCACTTTGATCGAAATCCAAATTCACGTTACTTACTTTTGCTTTTAATTTTGAACTGTTTATACATGCACCACACAACACTACACCACACTAGCTTACACTTAGTATAGGGGGACAGGTAAAATTTTCTAATTTAGATTATCTACTGAGTTTGATTGATATGGGCTCCAGGCGTTTAGGCCGTTTAGCTGCAATGCTTTCTAGACAACCTTTGCAGCACAGCAATCCCGGATCCAAGTCAAGTTCCACGACTGTATCTAGCAGACTTTCCCCTAAACATCAAACTGAGCAACTGGACATTTCCAGCCCATTGGTTGACCTTTTTTCTGATGCTCCCGTCCTTTCGGTGGAAGATATAAACCTGCCCCTAACAATATAGAGAGTGCTATATTTTTGGATAACTCGATGGATTTCTAAGGCTCCAGAATTGATGGCCCCTCTCCATAGACTATGCTATGAACATGGGATTCCATTTGGAGACTTTCTAGTCTCTCCAATGAATAACATGGCTCATTTGCCATCGGAGGGGTATATGGCATGCAATAAATTTATGTGCTGAGCCGGATGTGTGGCGCCTTTTAATTCTTTTACCCTAGAGATGCTAAATTACATGGGAATAGCTCTTTCTCAACTGCATACGAACATCTATTCTTTTCTTCATGGCACTTTCTTTCTATTTATAGATGTTGTATTCTGCCCGCCATCTCCTGAGGACATCAGATTTATCTACAATTTCAAACGACGGACGGGGAGCCTTTCTTTTACTTTCCTTAAGCCTTCACCTAACAGTCAAATTTTGATTGGTGCTTGGAACAAGCTCAACATCTTCAAACACAAATGGTTCTACGTTCGTTGTCTGCAGGGCTTCGCAAGGCAATGGTTGGAACGACGTAAGTGTTGTCTTCATTTTATTCTCAAATTCTTTAGTACGAGCCATATCCTCAACTAACAAATAATTTGAAAATTTATGGTTGTCCATCCACAACCTGAAGGTGATAGTTATTAAAGTGCGGTTTCTGCAATCCATGCCACCCCAGTTGAGGATAGGGACATCAGATCCCTTATAACCGATGAGTGGTTGTCTTTTTTTAGCTTGTTAAAAGAAGGTCATCATATCGGGCTTCTAGGAAGCATTGCACCACCAAAGAATGATATGGAACAAGAAGGCGACACTAATAGTTCTACCGCGTCCCTAGTCGAGGGGACACAAGATAATGCCGAAAAGGGTGAAATCAAAGGTGATGAAGCCAATAAGCCTGGCGATGCTGATGTAGGTCCAAGCAATGCGCCTATGGTCAAACTATCAGAAGGTGTGCTGCCAACAAGGAAAGAAAGCTCGCTTCTAAACTATGTAGGAGAAAAACCACCAAAAAGACTGAGCTCATCATCATCTTTATTGAAGAAGAGTCTTCCTTTCAATATTTCGATGGAAGGGTTCTCAAGTCTCCCGATCCCTGATGATATCATGGCATATGACTTCCCCAACATTGGTATTGGGGGCTCGATTCTCCTACAAGGACTTGTTATTTTATTAAAAGGGAAAGCACTTCTATTTGCAAGGATAAAGTAACTAATCCGTCGGGAGGACACTAGGACACTCATAATCACACACACTTCACTGCACAGTTTTCGTCTATCTTTTATTTGATTGTTACTTATACGCTCTTATTTGATTCGTAGGTGCTATATCTCATTCACATGCCTTCAATTTATTAAGGAGCTCCTCAACACAATATGGATCCAATCATGGTCCAGACTTAGGAAGGCATCGAGAAAGTGATGACAGCCGGGAAAGAAGTCATCGTCTAATGGAGTCTTCGTCTTCTAAACACAAGTCTCAAACTCAATCGTCTCATCAGGAACTTCAGCCTAATCCTCTTACACATAGCGGCGACCTGACCTCTTCCCATGCTCTCCAAACTATTGTGCCACCTATGTATTATTCTGAATCATTGGGTTCTCAACAGCCTCGCGATCGTAGGCCAAGCAAATAGCTACATTTGACCCAACTTTGGATACTTCGGCTCCTTAGGCCTCTACGATAGAAAGATTGGCCGAGCTTAAGGTCAATTTCCCAAAAAACGGCTTTGATGGGCTCAAATTTGTTCCTTCCATCCATAAAATTCTAGGGAGTGCTAAAGCAAGTTCAGTTGCATGTGTCAATGTTTTTGTGCAGCACAAAGCATTCCAACATTTAGCCAAAATTTCTCTGAGGTGTCTATCGAGAGACAATATGAAATCAATCGCCTTAAGTTGGAGGTGATCCATGATAAAGATATAATTAAACACCAAGATGTTGAGGTCACAAAGTTGACAGTGAAGCTAGCCACGGTAGAGAAGAATGCCAATTGAAACATCTAAGGCGCTTAGTCATCTGGAAATGGCTCATAAAAGGGAGCCAGATGCTGTCCGCAACCGTAGCGGTGTGCTTGCTCTGGAGAAGGACACACTGCAAAAGAGAAAAACACTTTGTCCTGCCGTGTTAAGGAACTTGAAGAACTTTTTAAAAAAGAGAAGGATGGAAAACTCGAAGCTCATGAGGAGTCTCAAAGATATTGTGAAAAGGACGGCTAAGCCTGGGAACTGAAAATTAAGCTTGATAAGCAGTTCGCTTGAATTAAAGTCCTTAAGGAAGAAGTAAAAGAAGCCGAATGTAGAAAAGTAAGAGGAAAATTTGAGGCCCCATTAGTGGATGCTAAAGAGGCTGGTCAAAATGAGATTAAGGACATGTTCGAATCTTTGATTGTTGAATATAATGCTAACGTCCTAATCAATCATGATTTGAGTGTTCTTAGAGAGGGCTACCTCAAATCACTCACCGAGGCTTGGGAATATATTATTGAAATGAAGAAGAAAGGCCTTGGTGAAGCTGACTTAGATGTGGTGAAACTGGTATGGGAGATCCTTCATGGGGACGAACCTTTAGATATTGCCATGGAAAGGCTCCGATACTTTGATATCCTGGCACCCTCTAGCAAAGGGAAAAACATTGCTGAAGGTTTGGAGCCTGATTCCAAAAGGCCCCTTCACTTCAAACAATCAGAGCAACAGTTTCACTTGGTCTAGGATAGGATCTGAACTATGACCTAGACAGACTCGGTTATCAATCAAAGGTGCCGATTCCTATTCTAGATTGAGGCACTCCGGCTCAATTAAAAGTCTGTCGAACATAGGTATCCCGCTTTATTCTTCATTATTTAAGAGATTTTGTTCCTCATGCCTAATAGTTATGAGCTTATTTTCTTGTTTCCATGAATCTACAAGTCTTCCAGGTCCCAACAAAACTACAAAAGGGGTGCCGCTGTGGAGCAGCGATCGACATTTACTGAAATTCCGATAGCCGCCTACATTCTAGGGCCCAATGCTTAAGTTATTGGACAACTTAATGATGAAAAAGCCAATGACCAGCTGCTTCCAAATGAATCAAATGACATTGTGGTCGCTAGTGCCTCTGAACACACTGACGAGCTCATCTTGAAGGAAAACATCGAGGGAGAGGAGTCGTTAAAGAAAAAAGATAAAGTTGAACCAGTTGATGTGGATGTCGATGATCCAAATCTCATTCCACTACAAGTCATTCCACTTGGCTGGTTAGTTCTTGAAGAACTCCCTCTAACCACTAAAATCTCTCCTACCAAGGGTGGTAAAGGATCAAAGAGAAGGACATGAGGAGGCTCGGGTGGTACCACTCCCAAGAAATCCAAAAGAGAGAAGGGGTAAAGAAAACATCCGGCACTTCGGTTTAGTTGGTATATAACTTGTATAGTTTTTTTCTTTTATTGGCATGCTTATGTGGGTACGACCCCCGCGTTTGGATAAATTTTGTATCTGATTTCAAGTTTAATGTGAAAATAAAAGTTCTTTATTTTCTGTCGAACTCTTATGTGAATTTTGTTTAAGTAGTCGAGCTATTACTTTTCCACTCAATGTACTTGTAATTTGTTTCTCTAGTTTCGATAATCGTTCGTTCATTTTCACTCAAGGCCTCCATGGTCATGTCCACAAGTTGTGTCAAACACCGGGCTCGAGCCCTAGTGTTACATCATCGGATTCGTCGATTTGAGTGATTATACTCCTGCCCCATTTTTGGGTTATCGGAGTTAGATAATTAAAGGTCGAACTCCATCCTTAGCAAGTTTATACTCCTTCTACCGGTTTCAGGTCAGAGTTTATGGTGTAATGAGTGGTCGAACTACACTCATCTATTTGTTTATACTCGTATCCGCACTCTGGGGATAAGATTTAGTTGGCGAGCGACCAGTTCACACCCAATTCATGTTTATGCTCTTGTCCACACTCTGGAGGCTTAGATTTATTTCGAAAAATAATCGAACCATATTTTCCTTAATTGATTGATTTGCCTCCCAAGTCCGGGGTTTAACTTAGCGAGCGATAAGTCATATCACAATCACTTTTGATTCATGTCTATCCCATCGTTTGGTAAGATTAATTTGGTTATTGGATAGTCAAGTCATATCCATTCCTCATTAGATATTTCATCCATCAGTTGTGAGCGAGAATCATCGAATGAAAGGTCAGACCATGCTCACTTTGTTTAGTTCAATTGTGAGCTTATGTAACCAGCTAGCTCCAAACTCTGGGAAACTGCTCGGACATGTCAGGTTTAGTTAGTCGTGTATCGTAACTAATGTGTAATGCTACATCAATCACATATACGAAGGAAATTTCAAATTTTATTTGCCAATTGTAAAGAAATGACATAATTTGTCTTATTACATAACTAGAAAATAAAATTCTAAAGAAAATAAAAAAATAGAAATAATTGAATGAAAAAGAATAAACTAAATGAAATAGCGTCATAAATGCTCGCAATTACACAGTCTTCGGATGTGACACCATCAATAGTCGCTAGCTTGAAAGTTCCATCTCCAAGCCTCTATTCAATGACATATGGTCCTTCCCAAGTAGGATTCATGTGTAAGGGGTAGGAAAACCCTTTTCAAGGTGAGACGCTAATTTCAAAGGTTCTAGGGCAGACATTAGTGTTATAGTATCTGGCGACTCGATATCGATGTGCAGCTGCCCTGAAATCAGCTTCTTCGTGCTTCTCATCTACAAAGTTTAGAGATTCTAAGAGGAGATCTCAATTCATTCTGGGATCGTAGTAGGTCACTCGATGAGAAGGGACTTCGAATTCAATAGGTTTAATGGCTATGGAGCTGTAAGCAAAGGCGAATGGAGTATGGCCAGTCATGGATTTGTGGGTGGTTCTGTAAGCCCATGATGTTGGGTGTTCATCCACCAACTTGCTTCTAACCATTTCCAAATGCTTCTTCAGAATGGAATTTATGATTTTGTTCATAGTTTTAATTTTCCCATTTGCTTGAGGATGAGCAACCGCTGCAAATCTCATTTCAATGTGATGCCAACGACAGAATCTTTGAATTCACCGTTGTCGAATTGGGTTCCGTTGTTAGTTACAATGTTTCCTGAAAGGCCAAAACGAATGATGATGTTCCAAATAATGAAGTTGATTACTTTCTGATCATGGCTAAAGGTTCCACTTCGGCCCATTTAGTGAAGTAATCAACTGGGACGATGGCCTACTTCATGCCACCTTTAGAGATCAGCAACGAACCAATAATATCTATGCCACATAAGGAAAATGACCATGGACCGACCATTTATTGGATTTCCGTTGACGGAGCACTCAGAAGCTAGGTTTTCATACATCTGGCAATTGTTGCATCGCTTAGCGTAATCAGCAGCATCTTTGTTGACAGTCGGCCAGTAATATCCATAACGGAGTATTTTCTTTGCTGAGGATTAACCCACAGTGTGATCGCCACATTCCCCTTCATGAACATCCTTTAGTAAATATTTTATTTCATCATGAGTGATACACCAAAATAGGGGAATGGGAAAACCCTTTCTATACATTACCCCTTCCTAAACGATAAACCGTGTAGCTTTGTGGAGTACTTGTCGCTTTTCATTCCTCCATTTAGGAAGGAGTCCCTGTAGCAAATAGTCTTTAATCGGAGTCATCCAAAACTCCTTCTCAAGCTCCATCTCTAATACCCAGTCAATTTCCATCTGGTTTATGCTTGGAGCATTTAGTACTTAGACTGGAGCCAGTCTCATTTGTTACACATCCCCGGTGCTAGCAAACTTTACAAATGAGTCGCCCTTTTTCTTTGATCTTGGGGAATGTGCGTGATGTCATAATACTCAAAATCAATCAACAGTTTTTGAACATGCATAAGGTGCGGAGCAAGTCGTTGTCCTTTAGCTTGGTTATCTCCCCTGACTTGGTATACTACCAACTGGAAATCGCAAGATTTTATGAGATTTCTCCCAGTTCTCTGGCAAGTTTGAGTCTAGCAATCAGAGCTTCATACACAGCTTTATTGTTCGTTGCAGGAAAGTCAAGCTTCAAAGCGTAGCAAATTGAACAACAATTTGGATTCACTAGCACAATTTCGGCTTTTGAAGAACGATCGTTGGATTCTCTGTCCGTATATGTTTTCAATCAAATGGTAGAGGCTTCATTGCTCTTTGGAAGATCATACTGTAGTGAATTCTGCTATAAAGTTCACAGTGCCTATCCCTGGATGGCTCTCCAAGGGAGATACATGATGTTGAATTGACTTAGTTCGATGTTCCACTTGAGTAACCTTCTGACGTCTCCTGTCAATGTAAGGCCTGTGTAACAACTGATCGGGGGTAAACATTGATGGAAAGAGCCTAAAAATAAGGGTGGAGCATTTTTAAGCAATTAACAAGCGGTATGCCAATTTCTCTATCTTCAAATAGTTCCTTTCAACCTCTGTTGATTGCTTGCTAATATAAGAGATCAGTCTGTCGATCTGATTCTCCTCACGAAGCAGTACAACACTTATAGCATGTACCGGCATGGCCAAGTAGATATACAAGTCTTCGTGATCCACTAGCTTTGACAAGATAAGGGGCCTCTTTAAGTAGTTCACTAAAGCTTGGAATGCGTCTTCACAATCCTGCGTCCATTTAATGTTCATTTTCCCTCTTCTAATCAAATTGAAGAAAAGAATGCATTTACCACCGGCTCTGGAAATAAAATGACTTAGGACGACAACCTTTCCATTTAGGTTCTATACTTGTTTGATGGTCTTTGGCATTTGAATTTTGTGAATTGCTTGAATCTTCTTGGGTTTAGCTTCGATTCCACGAGTATTGACGATGAAACCCAAGAACTTTCCTGATGCAACACCAAAAGAACATTTCATAGGATTGATCTTCATTTTGTAATATCAAAGGATATCGAACATTTCTGCTAAGTCTCTAATGTGGTTGCTTGATCATCGTGACTTTACGAGCATATCATCCACATATACCTCCATCATCTTTCCAATCTAATATTTAAACATTCTATTAACTAGGCGTGAATAGGTTGCTCCAGCATTCTTCATTCCAAAGTGCATTACCACTTAGAGTACAAACCCACGTCGGTAATAAAGCTGGTGTGCTCATGATCGGGGATATGCATCAGAATTTGGTTATATCTAAAGTACATATCCATGAAAGATAGCAACTCGTGTCCTGCATTTGAATCTACCTGCTGGTAGATCCCTGAAAGGGGGAAACTGTCATTTTGGCATGCTTTATTTAAATCCGAGTAGTCAACACATGTCTGCCACTTTCCATTTTCCTTTTTCACAAGTACAAGATTGGATACCCATTTAGGGTAAAAGGCATCACGAATAAACCCATTGCATTTAAGCTTATCCACCTTCTCTTTAAAGGAAGAAAATCTCTCCAAATCCATGTCATGCCTTTTCTGTTTCACCGGGACATCCCTCAGCTCGATATTTAATGTGTGGCTCATAATGGCAGGCAAAATTCCATACATTCAGAGTGAGTCCAAGCCAATACATCAAGATTCATTAGGAGAAAACCAACAAATTCTTTCATCATCGAGGGATGAGATGTGATTTGATCGTTAGGACTTGTGATGGGCCTTAGTGGCCAACTGTGTTGTTAATCGTCATCTCAACAGATGCATCCTCAGTCTCTTTGGGCTCCTCCTCCTCATCCCTTAGATCTATGTTATTGTAGAATTGATTGTGGCGCTCGAGCCAAGGCCTGGGCGCTGGTTACCAATCGTTGGTGGTTTGGATGCGGAGAGACTTTTCCATACCCTTACCTTTCTCCTTCCTTTGAAAGTCTCTCAATTTAGGAATATAACAGGCATGTTCATTCGCTCGATCACCACACACAACTCCAACACCATCATTGATTAGGAACTTCAAAGTCATACACCACGGGGCAAGAGCTGCTCGAAATTCAACAAGGGCTGGACGGCCTAGAAAAGCATTGTGCGAAGAGTCAACATCCAGAACAATAAATGGCAACATCTACACTCTCCTTCGGTCACTAACTCCTAACTCTATGGACATTTAGACATAACCGACAACTTTGGTTGCAGCACCGTTAAAGCCTTCGGGCTTTAGATGGTTTCAAATCCTTGGCTTCCATTCTTATCTGATCGTAAGCCTTTTTGAAAATTATATTCACGGAACTACCATAGCCAACCAAGATCCTCCGTACTAAAGCGGGGCCGATTATAGTCGAAATGACCATTAGGTCGATTGTCGATGCCTCCACCACGTTTGTATCTCTTTTTCCAAATATGATGTTCTCTTCCATTGTAAGCTATTATTCTGTTGGATCCCCATCCTCTGTATTTGAACATCTTTCAAAATTCATATGCATGATTGCGCTAGTGTAGTGCTTTATCTCGTGCAAGCTCTTATCAGCTGGATGCAGTCCTCCGGCTATCGTATTGATCACTAATCTTCCTCCAGCCCGAGGAGGCTCCTTAGCTTTGTGCAGCGCTTGTCCTCAATTAGGGTCAAACGTCCTCTGTCCACCGTCCTACGAGGGTTTAACAAACTGCCGTAATTTTCTTTCTCAAATCAGTTTCTCAATAACATCCTGGAGATGCCTACATTCATTCATGTTATGACCATAACATTCGTGGAACCGGCAATATTTTTCAATTTGTTTCTGGTTCTCTATCGATTCTTTCGGAGATGGCTTCCTATACTGCATGGTATTACATGTGGACAAGTGGATGTTCTCTAGAGATTTATTCAGTGGTCTGTAGGTATCATACATTTGAGTCCTAGGTTTTCCTCTTCATAAATCCCTCTTTCTTTCACTGTTTCAGTCACCACCTTTCTTCTGCTAATTCAGTTTACTTTGGACATTTACTTGAACTTTTTCGAAACTCACCCAGACTGTTTCACTGCAATGTTACTTTGCACTCCCTCTCCACTCCGTCCCTCAACATTCTTCTTCCTAGAGCATCTAGCTTCCTCTTTCCTCAAATATTGAGCTGCTTTTGCATAGAAATGCTCCAATATTGCAGTGGTTTTCCAGCTAACAAATCACCAAAGTCAGATTTTGGGTTAATCCCTCTTGTTACCACCATCAATATTGAATGGTCATTCGGATTACTAACTTCTATGAAGGTCGTATGAAATATCTTTAGATAATCTTTCAGCGTTTGTCCCGGTGTCTGGATCATGCTGGATAGGGACATTACACCTTAGGGCGAGTTGCATGCATATGAATTTCCCCACAAATTTTATTGCTAAATCTTCAAACCTAGAGATTGACCATGGGTTAATCTTGTAAACAATATTGTTCCTATGTCGGAGAGAGTAATAAAAAAACATCTATATTTTCTTGCATCATCAACTCATGCGGAATCCATCAACCATTCATATCTCATGATATGTTACCTAGGTTTGGCTTTTCCCTCATAAGCAGGCATTGTCGGCATGCTAAACCTCCTTGGATACTCCGCATGTCGGATATTTTTTATGAATGGAGTATGGCTTCTCGAGTCCTCGAATCATCATTGGTCAAGTCATGGCTCTCCCTTACTAGATGTCTAACCATAGCTAACAAGTCTAGCATTTCGATAGTTGGAGCCAAGCAGTAGTCATGCTCCATCGCACGTGAATGGTCTAGTTAATGTGTACAGGTTGTTCCATGCCTTCTTAACTCAAATCCTCTTGACGCATATCATGTGTGTTCACTTTATTATCATTCCAGGGAGGTGACTGGTCTGCATCCACTTGAACCGCATCATCCAAATCAACCGTGGGGACTCCAGCTCATGCTCTACTGGGAGAAAGGATATTTCCTCCTCTAGAGGAGGGATCAGGCCCGATCGATCGTGGCAGCCTGGTTAGACTTGTCCATTGATGTCTAGAAGTTTTTGCATGATATCCGTCAGTTCTGTGATGCCTTCATCTGTGATAGTCATCTGATGAATTAGAACTCTCCGATATAGAATAAGGGGTTGGATATCTCTTAGTTTTCCCATGCCATTGCTCCCTGAGTTGATTCATTAGATCGATATTAGCTTGAATGCGTTGGTTCAACTATCAGCAGCTATCCACTAGCTCTC
Organism: Allium cepa; assembly: GCA_030765085.1. NCBI lineage: Eukaryota > Viridiplantae > Streptophyta > Magnoliopsida > Asparagales > Amaryllidaceae > Allium > Allium cepa. Next base: position 729,037,238 of record CM060932.1, on the reverse strand, counting down.
TCATCAAATTTTGGAAATTAGCTCTTGTGGTGGAATTAGCTGGATTCTGGACATCAACTGGATTGGTAGCATTCAATTCTATTGGTAAATTGCTCAACCCTCCTTGCCGGATGCTAACGTTCTTGTTTCCTTCTACATTTAGTGAAATAAATCTAATGTGCCTAACCATTATTGATAGTTTACCTTAGACCTGTGCAAATCTGAATAGAATAATAAACTACTTGACGATAATTCTGGATCACTTCTAGGATTTACGCAATACAATAGCAGCAAAGGGATCCAATTAGAGCAGAGAATCTTCCTTCTTAGTGAAAGCACCAAAATGTTTACACCAGAAATTATCACTAACACCCAATAGAGATTTTGTAGATAAATAAATGAAGAATATAAAACTAAAACAAGGGAAACAAGCAATTGAATAACTGAAAATCAAAGCAACAACGAGAAAACAATGATTTATAGTGGTTCGACGTTGTTTGCTTATGTCCACTTTGAATAGATAGCTTTATTAATCACTTTGTAAAGTGAGTACAATACGGATCATATGAAAATCCATAGTTACAATAGAGTACAAAGCAACAAGTAGCAAAGAAGTCCTGAAAATGAATAATCAAGCCTGTATTTATAGAGGAAGATAACGAAGTAACTCTCGGAAAATTCGGTAGAAGGATAACCAAAACCATGTGGACCCAGAAGAGGTATTACATGGCATAAATCCCAAGAAATAGGGATCAGTGTTGATCCCTATTTTGGAGGAATTTGGGAGTGCGATCCTTATAGGAGCTTTTCCATGTTATGGTATGATTAGCCTCCGAGTTTCATGCCACTTGAATTAGTAGAACTTGAGTTATTTCTCGATCATTGTTGTAATATGTTATGCATCCTGATATAGCCGATCTCTCTTGCTTACTCCTTCTGAGCGTGATCCCTAGGGTAGGCTCCCTAATGTCCCCATATCTTGTTCCTAAAGTTTCATATGCATCGGACTTATGGATTTCGAGATATTGATTATTTTCAATTGAGTTGCACTTGTTGGCTGAATAGTCGATCCCTATGACAACGAGGGATTATAGCCGATCCGTTTTCTATATTGAATTATATTGCATACTTAGAAAATTCTGTATAGCATATCTCTTGATTCCTTTGACCATGGCTTTATATTACCTTCGGTACTTGACTTCTGGATCCCACAATCATCGCTCTGGACTTACCGGCCATGATGATAGTCGAGCCTAACTTGTTCAATCAGTTTAGATATAGCCAGTTCAAAATGCCGGATAATAGATCGCGAAGCAAAGGAAAAGGAGGATATGCTCCAACAGGAATAGGATTAATGCGATGAACTGCTCAATGCTATAGAAGAGAGGAACAAGGCGGTTTAATGTGCTAGGGATGTAGATATGCTTGTCAAGAGGGAAGTTGAGGCCGTAGAGTAAGGGATGATGGATAGGTTTGAATTAAGGCTCATTAAATCCAGCATGAATGTTCTCAAGTTTCACAACCTGGAATATCTTAGTGATGATTGTTGCATAGTATTGGGCTTGGCTTAGGAAAAGATTGTCTTGGAGGAGAAAGCATTCATGAAAGGTGGCGAGGTGGACCTTGCTTAGTTGGAGAAGGAATACAGATAGACAACGAGCCTAATGTGCTGAGAAAAGGTGAGCTCATTCTTCATTTGGAGTGAGCCATCACTGTTGTGAAAAACTTAAGCGAAGGCTCAAGGTTAACGCAAGATGATGCCACTGCTAGCCAAACACCTAGGTCCTAAGCTGCTCTAGATTCATCCTCTAATCTTGGGTTTGACCTAGAGAATTCCTAGATGCTTAAGCCTACTATCCTTTTTCCTATCCCCGATGGAAATTCAGGTGCCACTCCAGCTCACATAGAACCCGAAAACAGAAGAAGGTATCTTACTGACGTCTTCTATATTTCAGATGGTTGATGTGTCATTGATCAATGTCACTAATCTATCTTTTTATGTATCTTACATTTCAGGTCGGCCCCAAATCGCTCCTCTTCATAGTAAGGACTCTTGGCCAACAAACAAGCGTCTACAATGAAAATAATAACCATTACAACTTCAACAACTATTCCAACCATCCTGGTTAAAGAAAATCCTGGTCATGATGACCGAATGATTGATGCTTTACTTGATGAAGGGACGGGTGGGACTCAGGAAGCTCATATCGATGTGGATGTTGTGATAACCAGAGTTTCTAAGTCCCTATCGGGTCGCATCATGAGTTCACTTGAATGGGAACTTGCCAAAAAGGCCAAGCTAGAGAAAATTGAGAAATAAATCCTCCTTGCTATAGAGATTAAATAGGAGAATTTTGAGGCCATCCTTCCTCCTTTATCGATCGCCTTGCCTGAGCAAACTATCTTCACACCGATTCATATTCCTCTGCCTGGTAGCACTCAAAGCATAACTGTGGGATCTTCGCAAAGCACTCTAGTCCCTATTCCTTCACCTGGGATAACTTAAAAGTGTGCCAGATGGATCATCACAGAGCACTCCATCCATAGGCAAAGGAAGTAGGGAAAAGGTAAGAAAGCAACCATAGGGGTCCAGTGCGCCTTCTTTTATGGAGAAGAAGGAGAAGATGGAAAGAAAGAAGAAACTCAGGAAGTGATTTTCTGTATTATTTATGCCTTTCGATTTTATAGAAGTACTTAGGCTTTTTGCTAGTTCCCTTACTTTTTTTAGCGGATGCTATGCGGATTCGACCTTCGCTTTTTTGTTCTTTCTTAGGCATAAATAAACTTACACTTAGCTTTCCAAGTTTCATCTTGAATGTTGATAATAGATAATTTTGTGTTTTGTCAAATCTTTATGTGAATTTTCCTAAGCTATTAGAGAAATGCACTTTCCATTCAATGTACTAGTGATCCATTCCTTTTAGTGATTATTATCAGACTAAATCCTTAGCGTGCTATGTGATTTACTGGCCATTCATCACTCTTACGAAAGTAAAGTAATTTTCAAAGTGCCAAACTCTGTGCATTAGTTGAGATTTTACCACTTAGGAAAGTGGTCAAGGTATTTATGACGACCCTAACTCAACCTTCGAAAATCGACACGAAATACATCACCCGTATAGATTCAAACGTCGAATCTGGTTCGTCGGAGCTTATAACACATTAAGTATAACAAAACAGCAAAAGAAAATGAATATACAACATATATCCCAATGAATTACTATATCTTAATACAACAATGATACCAAGAATATCAGAGCACAAATATACAACAGCGGAACCCCACAGTGGAACAATAACATCATCCAAAAGAAAGAACTCAACGACTGCATTTGCATCTCCAATTCTAAAGCTCCAATCTAAAGATAGCTCGAACCCCCTATCACGTTGTATTAAGCAAGTCCGATCCTTAAATACTGAAGTGAAACAAAGGCGATCTGATACCACAGACTCCAAAGATTGCCAAAAGCTACATCTACTATTTGATTTTTAGAAAAATTGACTCTAGGCTGCCCGTGTGGAAAATTGTGGGCACCCATAGTTTAGAAAGGGAACAATAAACTTCAAGTCAGTCATGGGACTGGTGTGAGCAAACAAAAAACAGTTTTATTTGAAAAAACAAACAAAAAGAATTTAAAAGAAATTTGCTATGCTTTTTGGAAAATGAAACTACCATAATGTCCCCAGCACGCACACAATGCAATCGCACACTTCGGGGAGAATTCTCCTTATGATAGTCAAACATGCTTGATACGCAAAATCCTTTTGATATCATTTTTAGTGCATAGTGTAGAAAACCTTTCGAAAGTATAATATTAATCTTAGCCAGCATAGGTACCATTATATTATGCTTGCTATAGCTACCGCCTGAGGTGGCATGTTATACAACTGCAATCGTAAAGGGCTCGTATTGTTTGATTGGATTTCCAACAAATGGTCAGGCAAAGGAACTTCCTCACCACATGGGTACGCCTCTAGAGGGACGCCCGAGAACCTAACCGGATCTCTTCCAACACAAGGTCGGGTTACCTCTATAACTAGCATAACTACTAACACGATTATGCCATCCCCCGGTCATTACCGACCTTTATCCGAGGGCCCTCAACACCAACAAATTTTCAATTTCGCAACAACCATATAGGTTAAATATCTGGGTTCCATACCATGATACCACCTTTTTCCAGAAGGAAATGGACATACCCTAAAGGGCACAACCCTCATAATCTTGCGCATTCTTCCTGTTTCAACCATTTTTGGGTTGTGAGGTTTGACGAAGTCTCATCCACAAAGCTGCACTTTTCACAAAAGCCATGCTTCGATCAACTAATGATCAGCAACACTTAGCAAGCCACATTACCAAATTGGGAAACTAGTAACCATCAACTACATAACCTGTGAGCTCGCACGTCTCAGAGAAGGGTGTTAAGTTAAGATGATAAATTCTCCGCTAGCAAACAGAAATGTATTTGGTAGAAACTAGCTTTACATCTCAAAGTGTAACATCAGACATACAACCATACAAGTCTGTTCTCGGTCCGAATAGAACCGAAGGAACTTCAAAGAAGCCCTTGCAAATTTCGGATAATCTCTAATCACGTCCGGAATCCCCATCACATAGGGTGGTCAAATCTCTATACCGGGGCCATTCGGTGCAAAGACATTCGACGGGTAATCCTTCGCTTTCGAAAATACCCGATCTTCACCACCGATCTTCAAATGCTATCCATTTCGTCGTATCATTATTTGGAATGGGTTTTATGACACAAAGTCCTCTCCCAGCTAAACCAAAAAATGAGAGCTTAATTTTAAAACCACATGGATATATTGGGATCTTAATCAAGTCATAACCTTTTGCCCAAAACTTTTCATTTGAATGGTTTAAACAATTTTTCACTTTAATCTTATAAATAAAAGATTCTCCTTTATAAAATCCACTTCAATTTGAAACCAAGGTTCACTAATCTTTCACAAAGATTCATTCATAGCTTTCAATACAATTCCATTTCAAACTTGAAATCTTTTCCACAAAAAATGGAAGTTCTTTCTTTAAATGAAAGCAATTATCTTTTGAAAACAAAGAGTTTTCGTTTCAGGAAAATCCGATTACATTTGCTCAAGTTAAAGCCTTTTAAGTATAACTTGAGTTAATTTCAAATTCCTAAAATAATACATTTAATATGCTTCAAAAATGGGTTAAAATCCATATATATATTATATAACTTGTATACCACTTTCAAACCAGAATTTCCGAAATAATTTCAAAACAAGACATAGTATATTCAATTTCAAAATTCCTTTTCCAAAAGCTTTTCATATTCAATCCAATTTCCATTTCAAACCATTTGGATTCAAAATTCAACTTTTCAACTTTTCACCATTTGAATAAAATACTATTAAATTCAAAGTATCTGTGACTTAACCAATTTCCCGTGGAATCCATATTTGTGTGTGTGGTATTGTCCAGGGGTTTTATACACAGCAATACAATATCATCAATCATCACAAATCCAAGCACAACATAGCGATAAGCAATATAACCCTATAATGCTTATCCTTATTCACAGATTCACAGATAAATATGTAAATTCATTACAGATAAATAAATCACAGTCCACGGCCCAATCATGTCACAGAACATCACACATCAGGTATATCTATGATAACCCGGATTTTTAAACTTCCGGTAATTGGATAATTAACTAATTCACTCTATTAAAAATACTAATTTGTAAATTGAACAAATAAAATTCTGGTATATATATATATATATATATCTGGATATATAGATGAATTAGAACTATAATAGATGCTGAATTATAAATATCGAAATAAATATTCATTTGATAATCTCCTGATATAACTATTGAAATTTGATGATACTTGTTTAATGATTTTCTTTATAATTATCTAATTTGGAAAAATTTATCTTTCATTAAAAAAAATGTTTTCTATTATAATGTATATATATGTATATTGTAAATGGTTAGCTATGATTTGAATTCAAAATTTATTTTCAAGTCATTAAAAATAAATTCTATATTTTTACAATAATCAAAATAGTATATGTATATATTTTCTTATTAAAGTATTAAAGCTCAAGTTTAAAATAAAACTTAATAAGATTCATACTTTCTTTAAATATAGGTACAAATTGTATTTGTATACAAGTATTAAACATAAGAATATAAAAAAAATGAATGAAAACAGAAATCTACGCAAAATTTACAAATGTAAATATTTAAAATATGCATTAAGCATTTGTAGGATAAAGAATACATGTAAGGCCATGTGGCTTTTATTTTTTTAGGAAATTTTTGTATAATTAATGTGTAGAAAACCAAGGTTAGAGTTGTATCCATTTTTGTGAAATCAGACTTTCTTCTTTATAAAAATAATAATAATAATAATAAAAGTAAAATAGAAACCAAACGTCAAGTACTAGATCAAACAAGTTTTCAGATCTGATAAAGTACTATTCTCTATTTTCATAGAAGCATCTCAGATCATAATCAAGCAGCAACAATTCATCTCAACGTCATGACCAGAAAAGTAGAAAAAAAATATCAAACTTGCGCTCTGTTCAAGAAACTGCAAGTGAGTAAATCCAGCTTAAGAGCTTAAACTCCGATATATTCCTATTGTAAATGATAATCTTAGTGGTATGCTTGTGAAATATTTAGCATGTATATCTGAATGTGTTCAGCCTGATAAATATACTTCTGCATGTTTGAGTATGGGTGTACTTGTCCCTGCTTGTTTAAAGACCACGAATTCATTCAAAATTCGATTTCTCCCTGCATAAACTATTTAAAATCTTGATGATTGAACACCGTTTGTTAAGAATAATTTGGAAATAGTTTTTTTTAAAATGTTTTTTAAAGATGAACAACAAATAGTTTTAGTGAGACGAAAGGATTTCCAGTAGAAACAAATTAAAGCAAGAAAATCAATCGTTTAAAATTCGTGTTCTGAACTTATAATCTGTTTCGCATTTGAAAATCATGATTTTTGATTTAGATTTTAAAATTTTTAGTACCGTGGTTATCAAGAAATAGGAGGTTGATCGCTATTAGAAATTTCAAGGATCCCCGACGATCGGAGAAGAGTCGGACCTTGGGATTGGAGAAGGTTTGGGAGGTGTAGATCAGTGGAAAAATGGTAGGAGATTTTATCTTGCATCATAGTGGCTGATCGAAGTGAGGTTAAGGTTTCGACTCTGAATTGGGATGTGTTGGGTTTCAAGGCCAGCGATGCATCGACGACGTGTCGAGTTGAATCGGAGCTATGGGAAAGGAGACGTAGGGTTCGGGTAGAGGTCCAGACGCGCAGCCATGATTTTCGGTAGGCAGAGGTGGGAGTAACGTGATGATTGGTGATTAGGTTCTTACTGTTTGGGTTTGAAATTTGTTCAAATTCGATTTTTCGTGGTGATTCGCGTATCTGGGTGACCGAGGAGATCGGTGAGGTAGCCGTCGACTTGGTTGCGGTGGTGGCGAGGACCAAAGTAACCCCAGTCATGTGTGCACGTGCACACGTATCGGCGATGGCGGGGCGGTGTCGTTGTTTGTGTTAGAGAGAGGAAGAAGGAAGTAGAGAAGAAAGAGAGCTCGGGTATTTCATAGGGTTGGCAACGGGTTTGGTCTGCGTTGATAGCGAGCAAGTTGTTGTCGTAACAGTTCTTTTTTTATATAGAAGTTAACTAAGTCAGAATATTTGAAAGAAAGGAAGTGGAAGAAGGATTGAGACGCAGGGAAGCATGGGGTTTAACTCAAGTTTTTGGTGAAGTAATACTCGAATTTCTCCGGGTTATAATTAGCTGTTTGTAGAGTAGAGATAAGTTAATTATCTTAGACTATGTAAGCGATAGTTGATTAGCTAAAGTTTTATTAATTTAAGTTAAGAAAGTATTTAAGTCGTTTTAAAAGCTAAACTAATCAGATAATTAAATGGTTTAAACAAAAGATTTAATGTTTTAAATTTTACTTAATCTTAAAGGTTTTTAAGTTATTATTTTATTTATCCCAAGGTTGTTACGGACGATTTTGGAAAATATTTAAAGAATTGAACTAAGATAAATGATTTATCATTTAAATTTATTGATGGTTAAGGATTTATTAATTAATAATCAAGGATTAATTATTGGTTAATAAAATAGAAATTAAAGAGCGATTATTATTAGTAAAGGAATAATTAATTGTTGTGACTAATTATTGATTAGGGTTAATTTATCAATGTAATTAATCAATGTAATTGATTAACCAATGGTATAATTACTTGATGAAAGTAATTAAAGTTTAATTATTTAAGAGTAGTAATTAAGAATAAATTACTTAGTGAAATTATTTAAAGGATTGATTGATTGAAGAAATTAATGAAGGGTTAGTTAAATCAATAAGTATGATTAACTAAAGAATAATTGATCGATGTAAGTGATCATATGATAATTAATATGAGTAATTAATTATGCATAAATGTGATTAATGTGAAGATTGATTAATTTGTATTATTAATTAATGCTAATTACTCAATGAGGATAATTAAGGGATTATAAATAAATGGTTGTAACCAATTAATGTTAAGTAAGCATGATTAACAAAAATTGAGGAATTTGATTTGATTTATTTAAATTAATTAGAGATGGTATAACAAATTGATCTTGCTTATGAATGATTGAATGATATTATATACCTTAGATTAGTTGATATCTCTTATATGCTATTTGGGACGATATGGGATATGATGTGTTTGGTTTAAACTGAGAAATATGATTATCTATCGATGATGAATTACTATGTAGAATGACATCCCGAATTTAAGGTTGAATTGTGTTCACTTGAATAACATGGGTTAAGATGACATTGGAATCGAAGAGACCGGAGTCGGGTATTAGTAGATACCCGAAACCACTTCGATTCGTAATCTATAATAATTCCATTCATATTTAATATGTGAAATCTATAGATTGGAATAGAATGATTTAAGTGAACTGGACCATTTAATCTAAGTTTGGAAAGTAGAAATTGATGTGTGAAATAAAATATTGTCCATACCAAACCTGTGAAGTTGTAAATTAATACTAGTTACCTCGGGTTTTATGTAAGTTTTATGCTGTTGTAGTCCATGTTAGATGGGTTTACTCATGCTGGTTTCCAGCCTGACCCGGGTGTTACTTTGATGTAATGCTCGGGCCAGACCAAGTATTACAGATTTTCAGGTAAGGATGTTCCGGAGCTCAGAAGGCCAGCTGGATGGCACAAACGTATGGAGTATTTCCACTGTATTATATTGTTAGCCGAGACATATTAATTGTATATCTAGTGTCTGTAAATGTGTAACTCTGATGTATTTAAATGTAATCGATAGAATATTTTTGTAAACTGTTATTATTTATTATTATATTTTATCCGCTGCGAATGTGAGATGTTGTTGTTTCTGTTCTTCTTCTTATATCTCTTTCTCCTTTTTCATAACTATCTCGAATTTTCGGGATCGAAAATTTCGGGTCGTTACAATATTAAACAATTCTAAGCATTCAATACAATTCAAACATCCATAAGTAAGATCAATTAATCGCCTGATTAATTAAAATCAGATTAATTACTTATGAATAAGTTACTAATCCTGGTTAATTAATTAATTACAAACCATCTTAATTAATTATCCTTTAAACATTTATTAATTAACCTTTAATTATTAATAAATCAACCGTAATTTATAAATCTATCAACCCTTAATCATTAAATAATTAACCCTTAATTATTTAATTATTCTTTAATTAATTACAATAAGTGATTATCCCTAATCACTTGAATCATAAATTAATTACATTGAGTAATTATCCTTTAATTAATTGCGCAAATTAATTAACCTTTAATTATTAACAAATTAACTCTTTAATTACTTATCTTAAGTAACTATCTTTTAATCATTTGATTAATTTACCTTTAATTATTAATTAATTCCTTTATTTACTTTCATTGAGTAATTAACCTTTTAATTGCTTACCTTAAGTATTTATCTTTAAGTAATAAATTACCCTTTAATTACTTATCATTAGTTAACCTTTACTTAATTAATCATCCTTAATGTAATTACATAAAGTAATTATCTTTAATTAAGTAATAATCTTTTATTAATTAAATCAAGTAATTATACTTAATTGATTTCATTAAGTAATCATCCTTTAATTACTCATCATTAATTACTTAACTCTTAACAAATTAATTAATCCTTGATTAAACTTAATTATCCTTTAATTAAGTAATTATCATTAAAATTCAAATTAATGAACTAGATAACCTATTTATCTTAATTAATTTTATAATCATTATTTAAATATTATTTTAAACAACCTTTGAGATAAATTAACAAAATCATACAATTTAACTTAAACCCTTTTTTGTTAATTGATAATCAAAATCATTATTTCAAGATGAACCATTTTATCTTTAAAATCTTATTTAAATAACCTTGAAAATAGATAATCTTCAACATATAAATCAATTTAATATCCTCAAGTTAATTTCAAATCAAATACATAATTTAAAATAAACCATTATCTCTTAAATCGGTTTCTTAATTTAAACTGTTAAATTTTATTTTCAAAATAAATTTAAGAAAAATAAAACTTAATTAATTTTAAGTTAAATAAACTATACAACTTTCATTGACCCAAAATTTTAAATAAACTTTCATTATATAAAAGAAATTTGTTTTGAATTTTTTAAACTTATTTTATTTAAATTTAAAGACTGATTTGTTTAAATACTTCACACCCGAGACAACCTTGGGTTAAACCCGATAACACACTCGAGTTTCTTTCCCCTGTTTCATCACTTCAAGTTTGCGCGATGACATCCCTTAGACCAATCCGGGACAAAGCTACTTCTCCCAAAGCCAACAAACAACCCAGTCAAAATCGTACATGCGTGCACGTGCACCACTAATCACCGACCCTCCGACCAACATCGCTCCCTCCAGCACATCATCGATGACTAGCCTGACTCCCCTGACCACCCAGCTTCGACAAATTTGTCGACAAACAAAATCGAGCAAATTTATTTATTCTTGGAATCCATTTGATTGTCAATAATTGATTCGCCCCGCCACATGACTACGCCAGAATCCCCAAGACTTCGACCACACCTGCTCCGATGACCCATGAATCTTTCCCTTTGGTCCAGTGCAACTCGACACAACGTCGACAATGATATGGCCTGAAAACTGGAGTGGACCAAACCAAGCCAGTAAACCCAAAATCGCCACCCACCATCCACTCCGATGATCAATAAATTCCCCGGCTATTTTTTTGATGACCATCATCACATCAGCCATCTTCAGCTTCAATCCTGTGGTCCGCTGCCACTCCAATTGCCGCAGATTGCCAAAAATCCATTTCACGTTCTACTCACAAATTCTCGCGATTTACTAAACTAAAATTCATGATTTTTTTTAACATCATAATTTTCAAAAACAAAACATATTATATAAAGAATCAAGAAATTAAGATATTTGAATTTCGACATATATTTGGGTTTACTATTTATCTTCTTCACAGACAAAAATTACTCTTAGTTTTGACTTGAAATTATTTTTAGAACTTCAATCTTGAATTTTCAAACAATTTCAATTTTTACTTTGAAGCCTAAAAAAGATTTAGAGGGAGATTTTTTAGATTTTGAACAGGTTTAATTTTTGTAAACCTGGAAATAGAAATGTATGCCTATACAAGCAGACATGCACAACTAAATATATACATGTTCGTATATGTCCAGACATATTCACGAACATTCAAACATTTTCCACAGCTTTATTTTCACAATCATCAAAATATAACAATATCAAGGTTTTAAAAATAATGTTTGCTCACCTGATTGCAGAGAACTGAGAAGCAGGTTATGATTTTTTGGAATTTATTTTTCTTTGATTGATCTAGAACTGAAAGTGAAGTGAAAATCTTGCTTTGTTTGATTTGAACTCTTGTTGAGTTTAAATCTGATCCACTGCTTGATGTTGAGATGAACTTGTTCTTGATGTTTTTGAAACTGCTTTTACTTTGATTTTCATTTCCTAGTATCTTTTTCTTTGATCTGGATCAAGTTTGATCTTCTTTTGAAAAACTGTTGTTTTGATTATGATTTTCATTTTGTTTTACTCTCGGGCTTTGGTTTTGTTGTTTTGAATCAATGGATGAAAGAATGTTGAGAAGAGAAGGAGATATGTATATATATAACTTTTTTTAATTTGATTCATTTTTAAAAAAAATTCTTAAATGAAATCATTTTGCCACTTGTTAACTAAGCCTACAAGTGTTTATTGCTTATATTCATACTTTTACAAATGTCAATTATTTGTATCTTTATGTTAAAACACTTTTCTTTAATTTATTTATAAATTATGTTTTAAACCCCTGCTTATAAATTACTTATAAATTTATTTACATATGTGCTATGTATTTTTTTTATGTTAACACATGTATTATATTTTAAATTTATAAATATACAAACTATATTTATTCATCTTAAAAGAGAATATATTTTAAATCTTTTATCAAATTCAAGCTTAAGTTACTATACTTACTTTATGTTTAGCTTATTAATTTCAAATTTTCAACTTATATATATATATATATATTAAGGCTTCTTAATCATTTTTGTATTTATATATTTTGTATTCATACATTTTATATTATTTATACTTTTTTAACTTTTTAAAGAACATTATTTAAAATTTAATAAATAAACACATATATATCTTATATATATACATAAGTTTTAAAATATAGAATTTAACTTGATTAGCTTTTGAAAATTATTTATATCAAATTCAAAATATATATACATATGTATATAATAATTCCAAGACAAATTTTTATTAGTTTTAAATTATAGAGTTTTCAAATCCAATATATTATTTTAGAATTTCAATTTCAAAATTCAATTTATAATATATATATATAAACAATATATATTGTTTGTTTTGGGAATTTTCAAATTTAAATTTCAAATTAAATTCTATTTAAATAAACAGGCACATATCTTAAATTTGAAAATTTCAAATTAATTCACATTTAATCAAAATTTTATATTAATTATCAAATTAAAGTTGACTCAAAAACCGGGATCGTTATAGATTCCCCCTTAAGAAAATTTCACCCCCGAAATTTGCTAGACCGGGAGATCCATAAAGAATAGATGAAGAAATGTTTCACAGACCAAACTGAATATCAATTCTACATTTGGCTTACCAAATCAGAACATTAACAAATACGAGAACAAACTCATTCAATACTTCATGAAATATTTGGGTCACATGATCTATGAAATATGCAGGGGCATTGGTAAGTTCGAAGGGATAACTAACCTTTCGTTGAATATATATCGAGACCCAAAAGAACAGACCAATGGATACTCAACTCAGGTCAAAATATCCCAAACATAAACTAGTTTGTCTCTCTTCGGACTTACAAAATTCTCAAGTTTAGTTTTGACCGAAATCGTGCTGTCGATATAATCTAATTTAGTTCCATATTTTATTAATCAATTTATTTCAATTAAAATTTCAAATTTATTAAAGTTAAAAACGAAAAGCTGATAGAAAACTGACGAAGAGGATACGAAACAGGAATTAGAACTTTTTCTACAACGATTCGCGGGGCCATCACCATACCAAAGCTTCTTCTTGTAGCTGGCAGGAAGCAATCAAAGAATGGAAAGTGAATGATGAACAAAAGAGATTGAGGAGAAAAGTTGTTCCCTTTTTGTTACAGAGTATTGACCATTTGTAGTGGTACATCCCTGTCCCCTACCTCGTCCTCTTCTTGCACTCATACTCATTATCAGTGGATAGTAAGAGAATTTACTAAGGCATACAGACAGATATCCTAGGGATACTCATTCTAGGGTATTTATATCCAAATCTCTAATGAGTCACCTAATGTGTTAAATTCCTGAGCTAAAGTTTTTACTCAACCTTCAGCTCTGATGCCAATTGTTACGCCCTCGACTCAACCTTCGAAAATCGACACCAAATATATCACCCGCATTCAAATATCGCAGATTCAAACGTCGAATCTGGTTCGCCGGAGGTTATAACACATTAAGTATAACAACACAGGGGAAGAAAATGAATATATCACATATATTCCAATAAATTACATTATCTATATGCAACAATGATGCCAAGAATATCAAAGCACAAATATACAACAGTGGAACCCCACAGCGAGCAATAACATCATCCAAAAGAAAGAACTCAACGACTACATCTCATCTCCAATTCCAAAGCTCCAATCCAAGATAGCTCGAACCCCCAATCACGTTGTATTAAGAAAGTCCAGTCCGCAAATACCGAAGTGAAACAAAGAAGATCCGATGCCACAGACTCCAAAGATTGCCAAAAGCTACATCTACTATTTGATTTTCTAAAAAAACTAACTCTAGGCTGCCCGTGTGGAAAATTGTGGGCATCCAAAGTTTAAAAAGGGAACATTAAACTCCAAGTCAGTCACGGAACTGGTGTGAGCAAACAAAATAAGTTTTATTTGAACAAAAACAAAAAAAAGAATTTAAAAGAAATTCGCTATGCTTTTTGGAAAAAGAAACTACCATAAAGCCTTTCGGCACACACACAATGCAATCGCACATTTGGGGAGATTTCTCCTTATGATTGTCAAACATGCTTGATACGCAAAATCCTTTTGGTATTATTGTTAGTACATAGTGTAGAAAATATTTTGAAAGCATAATATTAATCTTAGCCAGCATAGGTACCATTATATTATGCCTGCTATAGCTACCACTTGAGGTGGCAAGTTATACAACTGCAATCGTAAAGGGGTCGTATTGTTTGATTGGATTTTCAACAAATGGTCAGGCAAGGGAACTTCCTTACCACATAGGTATGCCTCGGGAGGGACTCCCGAGAACCTAACCAGATCTCTGTCAACAAAAGTCCGGGTTACCTCTATAACTAGCGTAACTACTGGCACGAGTATGCCATCCCCCGTTCGTTACTGACCTTTATCCAAGGGCCCTCAACACCAACAAATTTGCAATTTTACAACAACCACCTAGGTTAAATATCTGGGATCCATAACATGATCCCACCTTTTTCCGCAAGGAAATGGAAAAACCCTAAAGGGCACGACCTCATAACCTTGCCACATTCTTCCTGTTTTGAAAAGCTATGCCTTTCAAAAAAGCCATGCTTCGATCAACAAAAGATCAGCACCACTTAGCATGCCACATTACCAAATTATATATCACTAGTAACAATCAACTACATAACCTCTAAGCTCGTATGTCTCAAAGAAGGGTGTTAAGCTAAGAGAATAAATTCTCCACCACCAAACAGGAATGTATTTGATAGAAACCAGCTTTACCTCTCAAAGTGTAACGTCAGACATACAACCATACAATTCTGTTCTGGGTCCGAACAGAACCGAAGGCACTTCAGCGAAGCCCTTGCAAATCCGGATAATCCCTAACCACGTCCGGACTCTCCATCACATAGGGTGATCAAATCTCTATACTGGGGCCATTCGATGTAGAGACATTCGACAGGTAATCCTTTCGCTTTCGAAAATACCCAGTCTTCACCACTGGTCTTCAAATGCTATCCATTTCATTATATCATTATTCGGAATGGGTTTTATGAAACAAAGTCATCTCCCGGCTAAACCAAAAAATGAGCGCTTAATTTTAAACCATATGGATATATTGGGATCTTAATTAAGTCACAACCTTTTGTCCAAAACCTTTCTTTTGAATGGTTTAAACGAATATTTTCACTTTAATTTTTTAAATAAAAGATTCTCCTTTTTAAAATCCACTTCAATTTGAAATCAAGGTTCACCAATCTTTCACAAAGATTCATTTATAGCTTTCGATACAATTCCATTTCAAACTTGAAATCTTTTCAACAAAAACTGGAAGTTCTTTCCTTATATGAAAGCATTTATCTTTTGAAACAAAGAGTTTTGTTTCGAGAAAACCCGATTACATTTGCTCAAGTTAAAGCCTTTTAAGTATAACTTGAGTTAATTTCAAATTCCTAAAATAATACATTTAATATAGTTCAAAAATGGGTTAAAATCCATATATATATATATTGTATAACTTATATACCCCTATCAAACCAGAATTTCTAAAATAATTTCAAAACAAGACATAGTATATTCAATTTCAAAATTCCTTTTCCAAAATCTTTTCATATTCAAACCAATTTCCATTTCAAATCATTTGGTTTCAAAATTCAACTTTTAAACTTTTCACCATTTGAATAAAATAATATTAAATTCAAAATATCTGTGACTTAACCAATTTCCCATAGGATCCATATTTGTGTGTGTGGTGTAGTCCAGGAGTTTTACATACGGCAATACAATATCATCAATCATCACATATCCAAGCACAACGATATCGATAAGCGGTATAACCCTATAACGTCTATCTTCATTCACAGATTCACAGATAAATATGTAAATTCATTACAAATAAATAGATCACAGTTCATAGCTCAATCATATCACAGAACATCACACATCGGGTATATCAAACAATTCAAATCATTCAATATAATTCAAACATCCATAAGTAAGATCAATTAATCACCTGATTAATTAAAATCAGATTAATTACTTATGAATAAATTACTAATCTTGGTTAATTAATTAATTACAAACCATCTTAATTAATTATCCTTTAATCATTTATTAATTAACCTTTAATTATTAATAAATTAACCTTAATTTATAAATCAATCAACCCTTAATCATTAAATAATTAACCCTTAATTATTTAATTATTCTTTAATTAATTACAGTAAGTGATTATCCCGAATCACTTGAATCACAAATTAATTACATTGAGTAATTATCCTTTAATTAATTACACAAATTAATTAACCTTTAACTATTAACAAATTAACTCTTCAGTTACTTACCTTAAGTAATTATCTTTTAATCATTTGATTAATTTACCTTTAATCATTAATTAATTCCTTTAATTACTTTCATTAAGTAATTAACCTTTTAATTACTTACATTAAGTAATTAACCTTTTAATTACTTACATTAAGTAATTATCTTTAAGTAATAAATTACCCTTTAATTACTTATCATTAATTAAACTTTACTTAATTAATCATCCTTAATGTAATTACATAAAGTAATTATCTTTAATTAAGTAATAATCTTTTATTAATTAAATCAAGTAATTATACTTAATTGATTTCATTAAGTAATCATCCTTTAATTACTCATCATTAATTAATTAACTCTTAACAAATTAATTAATCCTTGATTAATACTTAATTATCCTTTAATTAAGTAACACCATAACAAAAATACCCTATTGCAACGCCCTTTTTACAAAGGGCATTGACTGCCCGTTGTAATAGAAGGCTATTACAATGGTCCTTTCAGGCCCGTTGTAATAGATGCTCTATACAACGCCCTTTTTACAACGGGCAATGATTACCCGTTGTAATAGAATGCTATTACAACGGTCCTTCCACACCCGTTGTAATAGTGCTCTATACAACGTTCTTTTTACAACGGCCAATGACTACACGTTGTAATAAAATGCTATTACAATGGTCCTTCCACACCCGTTGTAATAGACGCCAATTTTACAATGTTCACAAAATTCCCATTGTAATAGATGCCAATTTTACAACGGTCACAAAATGCCCATTGTAAGAGGTGCTAATTTTACAATGCTCATAATGCCTGCTGTAATAGGTCCCAATTTCACAACGGGCTAAAAAGACCCATTGTAATATGTGCCAATTTTACAACGGTCATAAAATGCCCGTTTTAGCCGATGCCAATTTTACAATGATCATAAAATGCCCGTTGTAATAAATGTTTGTTGCCAATTTTTGACAATCAATAATTAATAACTATAATGCTTTCTTAAAATTAATATTTATTATTTATTAATGTTTAATAATTAATCATAAATAATATTATATTAATTATATGTTACTAATTACTAATTATAATATTATATTACTAATTACTAACCATTAATAATATTATATTATTTATTAATATTTAATTATTAATCATTAATAATATTATATAAGCATTTATAACTTATGGTAATTAATGATTATTAATAAATAATCACTAATTACTAATTATTATATATAATTAGTATTCTAACAGGCTTAATTTTACTTTGCCGTTATTAGTAAGTAATATCGAGTAATTAATATTAAATATATAATAATTTATAATTAATAATAAATATTAATAATTTATGATTTATTATTTATTATAAATAATTGTTTATAATTAATAATTTATAAATAAAAAATAATATTCTATAATTTATGTTTTATAGTTAGTAAATTACTATTATTATTATTTTAATACTAATTTACGAATGATAATTGATAAAAAAACAAAATGTGTGGCGGTAAAACTTAAATTTTAAAGACCACCATATGTTTGCTTTCTTTCCCTCGCTGCTAGAACTTTATTTTTGGCTAACCTTAAATCCCAAATCAAATGTTCCTTCCCAAGATCTAGAATCCCTACTTGTTATTTTTCACTGCTAAAACTTTATTTTTCGCCCACCATATACAGGCATTTCTTGTTTTGTTTCACCTTGTAGTAAGTAGGAATTAGGATGAAGCAAAATCAAAATCGCTATTGTTTCTGGTTCTCAAAATATGAATTTCTGGTTTCGATTTCAGGTGAATTGTTTCGTTAATTGAGCGATGTGGTGGCGTAGGGGTTCGTGCTCGTGTTTGAGGCGATTGGGATGGTTCGCGGTTTCAATTGGGTTTGCGATTGAATTGGGGCGATTCAGGAGGAGGAGCTGTCGTGGTTTTTGGGAGGGGGTTTAGGGTTGCAATTGTTTGGTAAAGGCGATTCTGCAATAGGGTGGCGGGGTCTGGAATTGAGGGAGGTCGTGGCGACTTGGTCGAAGTGGTGAAGTCGCGATTGCTGTTGCTGGGTTGTTGTGGAGAGGTCGAAGGCGATGGCTTGCGATGGTTGGCGTATTAGCAAGTTGAGGGAGGCAGTATTTTGATGTTTGTATGTATGATGAAGATCAAAAGGTTTGTGAAGCAGTAGGGAAGGGTAGTAGAAATTGGGGTTGCTGAAATTGTCGGTAGTTCTCAGGTGGTGGAGATAGAAGCAGTATGTATATGTACTAAATGTAGTGGAAGAGCAAGTGTTGTTGTGGCAAAAATGATAAGGCAGTGTGAATGTATGTGTTGATGTGATGCTTGTGGCATTTGAAGTGGTGGTGCTCTTGCGGTTTGCAGGTCAGTTGTAATGGAAGCAAATGAGCAGGTGATGGTAGGTGGAATGCAATCAGTGAAATGCAGTGAGGTCAGTGAATGTATGCACAGCAAGGCAGAGTTCAAGTAGAAGGTAGAAACAGTAATAACGATGGAGTGTATGTTGTGAAGGCGGTGTTTTTGTGAGGAGTGGAGATGGCACTGCGGTAAGTTGTAGGCAGTTCACGGAGGTGGTTCAGAAGTGTAGTAGTATCACTAATGTGGTTATTGCTTATATATATGGTCGTTGCGGGCGGTGTGATGCTGACTGTAGGTTGAAACAAAGGCGAAGGGTGTTGTTCTCTGAGGATTGTGGCTGCTGGCAGTTTGTCGTCAGTGTGACAGAGGTCGAGGAGGAGACTATGAAGTATGAGGTGATGATCAGCGAGGAGGGTAGGGAGTTGAGAAGAGGGGAAGAGCTAATGGCAGCTTTGGAGTTTGTGTAAGCATGGGAGGAAGTGTTTGATGAAGAGAAGTTGTTTGTTTTGGTTAAAGGGAGTCGAGATAGTGAAGGGTAGCTATTGTGTGGGGAAGTGAATGGATGATGATCAAGGCAGAGATGGTTTAGGCTGTGTTGTGGTGATATGTATGGTTGTAAGAATGATAGTGGTCATTTTGGTTGGTGGCAGCAGTTGCATTGTGGTTTGAATGTGCAAGGTATCGCGGATTTTTTGTTGTTGCCGCGGATTTGGTGGGTATGCAATGAAGAAGTTGGTAGCTGCGGATGGCTCGAAGTTTGATGGCTGGTTAGTTGCACAGCTTCTATGTATGTTCCATCCAGGCATGTATGTTCATATTACATTATTGATTTTTTTGGCAATCCTTGTTTTTGTTTCACATTCGAATAGGATATGTTAATGTATGTTTCATTTAGGTATGCTTTCCTTGTAATGCCTGATATATTTGCAAATTAGCTTGGGAGTGTGCTCAGATGACATTTCACTCAAGAAAATTACACATACACATCTCTCTATTACTTAAAATAAAAAATAGGAACCACCAATTGCCTACATGTCTCTGTTGTTTTCCAGCTTTGTAAAATAGCGATATATTGTTTACTTAATATTTTTTAACTCGCTGTAAAAACAGCTGCCTTCATCCGCTTCTTTTTAAAAAAATGAGTATAACTAGTTACTGACATTTAAAAAACTTTACACATTAGCAGCACCATAAATATGAACACTATTTTCAAGAGCATAAAAACTTTAAATATTATTTTACTAGAAAATTAGCCAACAAAAGTCAAATACATTTTTAACAAAGTGGTGTGATTGACACAATTTATGAGCTTAGGCGGGTACAAAATATGATGAAATGAATAGTTTTGGCAATTTTGTAACTGTAAGAAGACAGAAGTAGTACATGACTAGGTAGGTGTTATTCTGTCAGGGGTATGAAAATTAAGTTAGTAATATGTTTGACGGGAAGAATATTGTATGTGGAAAAATAAAATTAATCATTTGATTTACAGATTTAATGCGGTGCACAGCTCGAATTGAGTACAACATACGTGTTGAAAATGATGCATGGGCAGGAACTAAGTGCTCCTGTAAATGTTGTATACATGTGGTATGGAAAAGTTTGATCAACGAGGTATGCTACAATACAGTCAGTTATTTGTCTGCTCACTAATTTAAGGGCTTTTTTGTCCAGTTTGGATATCCTTAGTGCTACTTATTTTATTTGTAGATGAATTTTCAATTATGGACTGTAAGTTGTTCATGTTATGAATGGTTTTCATATTTTACAATACATCTATAGGAACGATCATTTCTAAATGAGTAGATTATATCATTATAACTATTTTTTATTGTTCTGGTCACATTTACAATTCAAAGATCTTAACGAAAATATTGATTACCTATAAGCAATTGCGGACTGTACCACATCAACTTCAGCTACTAATAGTGAAAAAGTTGGTAAATCACTGAAACATGACAATTTTTTTAAGGGCATGATGATAAAATTTTGCTAAACAATACCATTATTTAGTGGGATGTTCACTTCACATATTACCAATCTGGTAAATGTTAAGCACTAATGAACAAAGTTAATATAGAAGTTAAGCTCCTAAATATTCAAAGATATCCTAATGTTGTAGGTCTTTCCAAATGTGAATTATGATTCCCGGGATCATATATAACATGTATGGAAATGGAGACAAATAGTTGCCTCAACAACAGATGAAATCGTTTACGCTGTCTCAATTAGTCACACAACAGATTATAACAAATATAGTGGAATTATTAAACAGTCTGGTACAATCATAACAAATATTGTTTTTTTTCAACATGAATTGCGCTTGTAGTTATTTTTTTGGAGAGAAATGTTGACATAGCAAAATCATTTATTATAGTCATATTATTAATACAGTCTAGAACCATACTCAGGTAGGGAGGTTTGTAGTATCAACTAATGTTGTTTTGTTCTTCTGCATCTGCTTTTGTTTCCACTTGTGAGCACATATAGATAGATAGACCAGAAAATTAACATCAGCTTAGCAAAGGTAGAAGCAAAGATTCTTCATGAAGTCGTTAAACAAAAGAACTATGGTAGTGAAGAGATGATTAGAATCATGATTAAAATAAACAAAAGAACTATGGTCTAGTACGATAGTATTTGGAACATGATATTTGTAGCTGGTTGTTATGTGTTAATGCTTATGTATTTGGCTGTTACGTAACTAGTTGTCATGTGTATGTTAGAACTATGTCAATGTAAACTTATCTAACTTTTTGGAATGTGTTGGAGTTTTATGACTCTAGCTTTATTTAGACTTTTCGTATATGATTTTGGTTGTTTTATAATAAATTTATTACTCGTTAAATTATTCATTATTAGTATGGATATACTGTAAGGGTGTTGCTGTTGTTTTTTTTTTTAATTTGCATTTATTTTGCAACGGTCGGAGCATGTTATTATATAGACTTTTTACAACGGTCAGAGCATGTTGTTATTCGTGCTTTTTACAACGGTCCATGCATGTTGTCAAAAGGGATTTTGCAACGGTCAATGCATGTTGTCAAAGAGTCTATTGTAGGGGCCAATGACCGTTGTAAAAAGATGTATTACAACGGTACTTTACAAAGTTTACTGCCCGTTGTAAAATACAGTGGACCTATTACAACGAGGCCTAATACGACGGGCGCATGCCCGTTGCGAAACACATATTACAACGGGCATTGCCCGTTGTAGAAAGGCTATTTTGTTGTAGTGTATAATTATCATTAAAATTCAAATTAATGGTCCTTTAATCTTAAGATAACCAATTTATCTATATTAATTTTATAATCATTAATTAAATCTTATTTCAAATAACCTTTGAAATAAATTAACAAAATCATACAATTTAACTTAAACCCTTTTAAGTTAATTGATAATCAAAATCATTATTTTAAGATGAACCATTTTATCTTTAAATCTTATTTAAATAACCTTGAAAATAGATTATTATCAACATATAAATCAACTTAATATCTTCAACTTAATATCTTCAACTTAATATCGAGTGAGTTACTGAAACGTAATTCTGTTCTACTACCTCTTCTTCGGGATTGGTAGGTCGTATGTCATTTGCTGGCATCGGGGAACTTCTCCATGTTCATTTTGGTTTTTCTTGTATCTGTTCCCATGGTTGTTTCTTGGTCGCTTCGGGGTTTTCTTTGGGTAGTTTCCTTCATCTTCGAGTAGCTCCGGTGTACTTGCCATCTGCTTGTCTCATTTGTTTTTTTTTTCTTCTGTTTTTTTAATTTTCTTTTCTGTTCCTTCCTACTCAAAGCTTGTTTTGAGTAGTTCTTCTTTGTTTCCCGTTTAATAAAATCTGGTAGGGGACCAGCCAACTTCGCTAGCTTTGCTAAAAAACATCATTTAAAATAAATCATTATCTCTTAAATTAGTTTCTTAATTTAAACTATTAAATTTTATTTTCAAAATAAATTTAATAAAAACAAAACTTAATTAATTTTAAGTTAAATAAACTATACAACTTTCATTGACCCAAAATTTTAAATAGACTTATTATATAAAAGAAATTTGTTTTAATTTTTTTTTAAAACTTGTTTTATTTAAATTTAAAAACTGATTTGTCTAAATACTTCAGACCTGAGACAACCCCAGATTAAACCCGATAACACACTCGAGTTTCTTCCCCCTATTTAATCACTTCGAGTCTATGCGATGACATCCCCAAGACCAACCCGGGACAAAGCTTCTTCTCCCAAAGCCAACAAACAAACCAGTCAAAATCGTGCATGTGTGCACGCGTGCACGTGCACCACTAATCGCCGACCCTCCGACCAACGTCGCTCCCTCCAACATATCATTGACGACCAGCCCGACTCCCCTGACCATCCAGCTTCGACAATTTTGTCGACAAACAAAATCGAGCAAATTTATTTATTCCTGGAACCTATTTGATCATCAAGAATCGACTCGCCCCGCCACGTGACTACGCCAGAAACTCCAAGACTCCGACCATAGCTGCTCTGATGACCCATGAACCTTTTCCCTTTGGTCTAGTGCAACTCGACGCGACGTCGATAACGATATGGCCGGATAACCGGAGTCGACCAAACCAAGCTAGTAAACCTTAAATCGCCACCCACCATCCACTCCATTGATCAATAAATTCCCCGGCTATTTTTCCGATGACCATCATCACATCGGCCACCTTCAGCTTTAATCCTGAGGTCCACTACCACTCTGATCGTCGCAAATTGCCAAAAATCCGTTTCATGTTCAACTCACAAATTCTCGCAATTTACTAAACTAAAATTCATGTTTTTTCTTTTACAAAGCATAATATCCAGAAGTAAAACATATTATATAAAGGAATCAAGTAATTAAGATAATTGAATTTTGACATATATTTGGGTTTACTGTTTTATCTTCTTCCCAGACAAAAATTGCTTTCAACTTCAACTCGAAATTATTTTTAGAACTTCAATCTTGATTTTTCAAACAATTTCTTTTCTTACTTTGAAGCCTAAAAAGATTAAGGGGGAGAGTTTTTAGATTTTGAATAGGTTTAATTTTTGTAAACCTTGGAAACAGAGATGTGTGCCTACACAAGCAGACATGCACTGCTAAATATATTCATATTTGTATGTATCCAGACATATTCACAAACATTCAAACATTTTCCACAGCTTCATTTTCACAATCATCAAAATATAACCATATTAAGGTTTTAAAAATAATGTTTGCTCACCTAATTGCAGAGAATAGAGAAGCGGGTTTCGATTTTTTGGAATTTATTTTTCTTCGATTGATCTGGAACTGAAATCGAAGTGAAGCTTAAATATTGCTTTGATTGATCTGGAACTGAAATTGAAGTGAAGCTTAAATATTGCTTTGTTTGATTTGAATTCTTGATGAGTTTGAATCTGATCCACTGTTTGATGTTGAGATAAACTTGTTCTTGATGTTTTCGAAACTGCTTTTTACTTTGATTTTCATTTCCAGGTATCTTTTTCTTTGATCTGGATCAGGTTTGATCTTCTTTTGAAAAACTGTTGTTTTGATTATCATTTTATTTTACTCTCAGGCTTTGGTTTTGTTGTTTTGAATCAAAGTATGAAAGAACATTGAGAAGAGAAGGAGATATGTATATATAAATAAATTGTTTTAATTCGATTCATTTTTTTTTATTTTCTTAAATGAAATCATTTTGCCACTTGTTAACTAAGCCTACAAGTGTTTGTTGCTTATATTCATACTTTTACAAATGTCAATTATTTGTATCTTTATGTAAAACTCTTTTCTTTAATTTATTTATAAATTATGTTTTAAACCCTTACTTATAAATTATTTATAAATTTATTTACATATGTGCCATGTTTTTTTATGTTAACACATGTATTATATTTTAAATTTATAAATATACAAATTATATCTCTTCATCTTAAAAGAGAATATATTTTAAATCTTTTATCAAATTCAAGCTTATGTTACTATACTTATTTAATGTTTATCTTATTAATTTCACATTTTTAACTTACATATATATAAATATATATTAAAGATTCTTATTCATTTTTGTTTTTATATATTTTGTATTCATACATTTTATATTATTTATACTTTATAACTTATTAAAGCAAATGATTTAAATTTTAATAAATAAACACATATATATCTTATATGTATACATATGTTTTAAAATATAGAATTTAACTTAATTAGATTTTGAAAATTATTTATATCAAATTCAATATATAACTTTCAAAAATATATACGTATGTATATTATAATTCCAAGACAAATTTTTATTAGTTTTAAACTATAGAGTTTTCAAATCCAATATATTATTTTAGAATTTCAATTTCTAAATTCAGTTTATAATACATATAAATAAATAAACAACATATATTATTTGTTTTGGGAATTTTCAAGTTCAAATTTCAAATTAAAATCTATTTAAATAAAAAGGCACATATCTTATTAAATTTGAAGAATTCAAATTAATTCACAATATAATCCAAAATTTTATATTAATTACCAAATTGAATTTGACTCAAAAACCAGGATCGTTACAATATCCTTTTCTCGGATACGATACTCGATTGCACTGAACTTTGGATACTAATTATAAATTAACTACTGAATAATGTAGTTTACATAACCTCATCCAGAATGCGTATTTCCAATCACACCTTATTTCACGCATCGATTCAAAATTTATACGTAAGATCCTTCTTACGTCGGTTATGGACCTTTCATTTTGCTTACTTCAGGCAAAATGTTAAGGATTAGATGATCTTATCACGTCCACTTCGATTTATACTCATGCCCCCAATCCGAGGGTAAGACTTGAACGATCATATCATGTACATTTTAATTTATACTCCTGCCCCCACAATAAGGGCGAGAGTAAGTGTATGGATGGTCATGTCACATCCGGTTTGAGTTTATACTCCTACCCCTAATCCGAGAACAAGAGTTAGCAAATGGACGGTCGGGCCATGTCCATTTAGTTCATACCGCTTTCCCCAATCTAAGGTCAAGAATTGGCTCTTTCTATCTACAGATACCGAGAAGAACTTTATGGGTTAGATCATGAACCATAGAAGCTTTGGTTCGCACCTATCTCCGAGCACCTACACACCTGCAGTATTCAAATGCAAATTCATTCGAGTCGGCCAAGTCACAACTCTTAAGTGATGGAAAGACATAGTCTTGGACTTGAAAAGCCATTTTATTCAATAAAGGATAGAAAATGACACGTTCTGTCTTATTACATGGCTTTTATCAATTTATTTCTAATGAAATAGCATCCTAGGTGCTCGTTATTCCATGCCTTCGGAAATGAAATCCCGTCTATCGTCGAAAGCTTGAAAGTTCCATATCCAAGCTTCTGCTGTATTGTGTACGGACCTTCTCATGATAGGCCCAAGTTTCTAGGGCTAGGGGAGACTTATTTGAGAACTAGATCCCTACTTTGAAGGTCCGATTCCTGACCTTAGTGTTGTAATATCGTGCGACTTGGTGTCATTGTGCAGCTGCCCTCAACTCAATTGAGCTGCGCTTCTCATCAGTCATATCAAGGTACATAGATTAGAAGTTGCTCATTAGTCTATGGATTGTAGTGAATCACTTAATCAGAAGGCACTTTCGGTTCAACCGAAATCATAGCCTCTGATCCATTGGCTAGGACGTATAGAAAGTGGTCATCTTTGAATTCTAAGTTATTCGATAAACCCATAGTAAAAATGGAAGTTTATCGATCCACTTTTCCTTGGCCTTTTCCAACTGCTTCTTAAGAATGGATGTGATAATTTTATTTACAGCTTCAACACGTCCATTCACCTAGGGATGTGCAAGCGTAACAAATCTCTTCTCTATGCAATTGTAACGACCCTGAATTTTGGCCCTGTTTATTTTAATAAATGTTTAATCTGATTTAATAAAATATGAACTAATTATTTTCAAATGAATATGATTTTGGGATAATTTCCAATTGTTTATGTAAATTTGTATTTTAAAAGGGAATTTGATCTTGGAAATTTAAATAGAATCTTTTAATAATATTGACCTTATATAAGTGAATTAAAATATTGTACTTTGTTTATATTTGGGAATATACATATGAATGATAACGTTTAAATTAGAATCCCATTTCTAACAATGTAAAATATAAATGTAAAACATAAATCAAATATGTGTATATAACTTAATTTAAATAAGTAATAGTAAAGTACAAATGAAAATGACTACAAATATAAGTGAGAAAATCATTTTTTGAATATGACTTGAACATTGATAGTTAAATACAAAATACAAAGCTAAAATTTAAAATAAGAATTAATTAGTTAAGATTTTATACAACATAACTTAATAATCTAAAATAAGAACAAAGTATAAGACACGAAGTAAAGTAAAATGAAATCAAATATAATGTAAAACCAAACTTTAACTATCATGTATAACTTATATAAATTAGAAGTTAACTAAACAAAATATTTTCATACACAAATCAATCAACAACCATATATATGTAAATTATTCAAGTTAGAAACAATAAAACGAATTTATTTTCACAAGCAAACCAAAGTAAAAATACATCTGACCCAAACATATTTATTATTCAAGTAAGCAATTCATAAAAACATGATTAAGTTTTACACCATATCTTCACATATAATCTAAACATAAGATATAATATAATAAAACAAATGTTGCAAGGAAATGATCATTATTCACAAGTACGGAAAAGACTGAAAAACTCAGGAAAATTGAAATACAAGCATTAAGATAATTTGTCTTCCTATGCAAGCTACCTACTGAAGAATATAATCCCATACACATGCATACAATTTGTTCACAGTACTACATAATTATAATTATGTTAACAGGTGAAGCAAAAACATTTAATGCTCCTATGATTCGAGCACATCTTTGTGTCTATTTGTATTATGCAAATCTTATTTCACAGAAATGAAATCTGATTAACAGGATTGAATAGCAGTAAGTTAAGTATAAAAATAAAATAAAATATAACAGGCTTGAAATATATGAAACCTGCAAATGATTATGCTAAGCAAGTAATAAAAATCTATGTACTAATAAGATTATGTGTAGACAATAAGTACATAGCATTTAATGTTTTAGCATCTCAGCCGAATTCAAGATCATTCAGCCTTGGAAAAAAAAATCTTGCCTGATAAAGCCAAAATAGAAAACTACCTGACTAGTTGCTGCCTTCCTTCACACACTATATCTTTTATATATATGTGTGTGTATGCATCCTTTATTTGATCAGTAACATAGTATACCTGAAAAGAATATAAAGAGTAAATCAGAAAGAAGAAGAAATGAAAATCAAGCAAACTCAGGTTTTAAAACAGATGCAAGAACAATTCTAAAATTTCAGGCTTCCAAAAGAGAATAAGTAGTGTTCTTTGTTCAAAAGACTTTCCAGGTGAGTAAACATAAACATTCAAGTTTTAGTTTAATTTTAACAGTAAGATAATTTGTGGATTTCATGGTGATGTCTGTGTTTTCTCTTGGTATAATTCTGTGCTTATATGCAGACTGTTCTTGATGATATGTTGTTCATTTCTGATTACAGGATTGAAACTATTTAATCTTGTATTATTTTCATATGATCATATGAAAGTTTTAAATTTTCCAACAACATCATATGCTCGAACTTCAATCAAGAATTTAAGTTTGTTTTAAAACATATTAAGAAGTTATGTTCAGTGAACTAAGCTTTTACAGGTAACAAAACATTATGTTGATAAATTCATCTGTTATAAAATATAAATTCAAGTTGATAACCTGAATATTCAACGCAAAATAGGATTTTTAAATCAGAAATGGGGAATTTTAGTGTCGTGTAGAAGAAGTAGTTCTTAGTTTATCACTATTAGCATTTCCATCCACTACAGATTTTTGATCCAATAATAAATGCTCAAATTTGGATTGAAGCAAGCCTAAACATTGATGAGCACGTAAAAATTATCAGGTAGCTTTTACATCAAGTGAATTAGGGGATTGGGATCAATGTAGGGTTTTTGTTCAAAATTTTGACCTGCCTGTAAGTGTGCAGAGTTTGTCATCCATGGAAGGTCGAGTTGTCTGAAACTCCGGGGAATGGAAGGATCGCGTGTTGTCGAAGTGCGGCCAAAGGTTGGGGGCTTCTGGTGGACACGGCGGCGGTGACGAGGTGTTTATGTTGAAGGGGTTGAGCTCGGCATCTGGGTCGATAGTGTTTTCTTTTATTCGACTTTCCTGAAGACAATTCGATATTGGGTTTCGAATATGCGCGTGTTTGGTGATGTGTCTGAGTCGCTGGTGTTCGTCGAAGTTGGGTGGAGGCACCGTGCACGTGCACGGCAGGGAGGAGGGGGACGACGTCGTGTCAGTGTAGATACTCGTGTCGTGCTCGAATAATTTGGGGGTTTCCTTCGAGTTTGTTTCGAGTGTTGAGAGTGTACGCGTTCCCTGTTGTTGTTAATTCGGTTTTTCTCAAACTTAGAACTGAAACTAAAAAAAATAAGAAGAAGGAGGGGAGCGTACAGGAAGAAGAAGGGTAAACAACTCGAAGTATACACGGGGGAAAGGGGAGTGGAACTCGGCGAAGTACTCGAGTGAACTCAAGGGGGAAACTCAGGTTAGTAGTTTCAAACTACAGCATGTTATAAAATAAGGAAATTAAGTAAATCACTTTCAAACAAATCGAAAGCGTTGTAAAGCTTAATAGAGTTTTAACAGTTTTAAGTTAAAACTTAAATACAAGTTCCAGTTATTTAGTAGGTACTTAACAAATGCATTTAACACTTTATTTTAATTAAGCAATTGATTTGAGTAAAGATTAAAGTTAATCAACATTTAAGTATTCAAACTTCAAGAAAATTCTTTCAAATGTTAATTAAGATCAATAGTAATTTACTAACAATTTTATAAGTAATTAAGAATGATACTTTAGAATCATAATTAGAGATCGTATAATAATTAAGAAATAAGTTAATTTGTAATTAACTACTTAGGTAGATTAATGAACAATTAATAGTTAATCAATCAAGAGATTTAAATAAGAATTAAGAAATGATTAATGAAGTAATCAACAATTAAAAATTTGATAATCAAGTTATTTGATTTATAATTAAGGTTTTCAACTAATGATTAAGGAAAAGCTAATTAAGTAATTAAGGTTAAACAAATTGATTTAAGTGGATTACTTGAGTAATTAAGGAATTAATTACTTATTGTAATTAATGAAGTTTAAAATGAATTGTTTAAGTTAATTAATTAAGTTTAATTAATTTAAATAATTATTCGGTGATGTGATAAGTGGAATTACTTGGAGAAGTAATTGATGATAATGACTAGAAGAAATTGATTGAGGATGATAATGAAAGTAATTTGAGTATAATTACTTTGTGCAATTAATCAAGGTATTGATTAAAGGAAATCAGTTGAGGAGTAATTAAGTGATGTGATAAGAGTAATTAAAAGTGGTTGATTTCTGAATAGTATTAATCAGGAGTGATTAATAGAGGTAGTTTAATTAAAGATTTGATTACTTAAGATAATTAATTTAATACAGGATAATGAATTTTAAATGTAATTAGTAATCATTGATAAAGGTAATTAATATTAAGAGATTAAAGAATAATTAATTGGTGTAAGTACGAAATAATAATAATAATATTTATAATTAAAGGAAATTCCATATTTGGATAAGATAATTGAATTGTGAAAATAATTAAAGGATGATTACTTGAAATTAAATGTTAATTAATCAAGTATGATTAAGTGAATTGGTTTTATTAATTGATTGATAATTGGTTAATAGTTATATAAGCAAGACTTATAATGGTTAAGTAATTAATTTAATTTACTTTAAAATAATTAGAGATGCAAGTAATTAATTTAATTCATTTTAAATTAATTATAGCTGATATGATTGCTTATGTATGGATGGATGATATTGTTTACTCTGAATGGTTTGAAATTCCTAGTATGAGATAAATGATGCTGTATGAAATGTATGCTTGATTGTAATATGATGATGATATGGATTATCTGTTGTGATGATAATATTGATTATCTGTTTATGACGATAATGTTCTATTGTGATATTGTGAATTATCTATCTGTGTGTATATGGATAATTACATTGTTTATTTTATAACTCTTAAACAACTTGGCCCTAAAAGACACGTTTTGGATTTCGATGAGACCGGGATCGGGTTTCCACATTTGGAATATCCGAAAACCACATCGATCCAAATTAACGTTAGGTCGTGAATCTGATGTGAAGATGAAGGTTCAGAATGCAAGGGTTGTCGTCGTTAACTCTGAGGGTGATTCCAAAATGAGTGTAACGAGATAATGCATTCGGTTTCGTTCGAACCCGGAACGAACTTGTATGGATTGAATGCTTTCAGGACATCGTCAGGCGGGCGATGAGCATTCTAAGAAATTTGATCTCTAAAGGTAATCGTAGCCTCAAGCCTCATCAACCGGGAATGGCTAAAACAGGGGAGATGCGGCAAGGTTAGGTGGGTCATGCCCAAGCAGGACAAGATATTTCCCCTGTCTAGATGTCCCTTTTTATTCGGCTTAGTGGGTGGTTGGGCGCGCAACCACGGGGTTTATCTTGTTCGGGATTGTTCAGTAAGGAATGGTTCCGGCCTTGTGTTGCAGGGGATGAAGGGAGTAATCCTCGGTACGGTGATCTAGGCCCCGTACTGTGACGTGTGGTACCCCAGTAGCCCTGCCATTGTATGGAATCCATTTTCCAATAAGTGCCTACGGTTTTGATTGTATTACCCACTTTTGTGGTTAGTAGCTGGAATTTAATAATGTAACAATTTCGGCTATTTTCTATTTACTTCAAAACCCTAGACACTATTATAATATCACAGAATTTCCTATTAAATATTTTGGTTAGCGTAAGGTAAAAACTTACCCGTATTTATTTGTGGGAAGTCTTACGTGATACCTTTATTTTCAAATGTTTTTCAAAGTCAAACAATTTAAACCGTTTACTCATACCAGACCCATATCTGACCCGGAGTTTATTTTGTTTTTCATAAACTCTCGGGTACCCAAATTTTTACGGGTAGTCAAGGGATTCAGGTTAGCTTTGACGAATTCTGGAGGAGCAATGGAGCAGGAGGCTTCAGCGTTGTAGATATCTATCTAGTTCCGCTGTGTTAGTTAGAGTATGTTGTATTTGAGATGTATGTAGTGACTGATGTATGTATAAAAAGGGTCAAGTGTATAATATTGTATAACTCTGATATATGTAAACTATGTAATTGTTATGTGATGTATTATATTTTATTCCATTCCGCTGTGAGAGTCCGTGATTGTTGTTCTTTCTTTCTCTTTCTTTTCTATTTCTATCCCTTTCTTTCTTCATGATGATACGTCTTTCTAGTAGTAGAAAGGCGGGTCGTCACAGCAATATTAGTGGTAGAAATCTTTGAATTATATACTCTTAAATTGGGTCCCATTATCAATAACTATTATCCCACCTCTTGGCAAGGTCGTGACACTAAGAACTTTCCTAGAAACCAAGGAAAATCTATTCTGAAGATTGGTTATACACAGGTCTACTATGGATACTGGCCAATTTTTTCCGAGTTTGGATCGAGCTACAATTCACATGGTATGACAAGAAAAGCTATGAAAGCCACCCTTCCAAATTTTAGGTCAACTGGAGTTCATATGCTCAAGATATGGATCGATCAAAATTGAGGAAGTCAACCTCATTCGTACCCATCATGTTCGTATCCATCCAAGACAACTTCCTTCGTATCCATTGGTATAACAGCTTTTAAATTACCTTTGTTTTAAATTTCGGGGACGAAATTCTTTTAAGGGGGAGGAATGTAACGACCCTGAATTTTGGCCCTGTTTATTTTAATAAATATTTAATCTGATTTAATAAAATGTGAACTAATTATTTTCAAATGAATATGATTTTGGGATAATTGCCAATTGTTTATGTAAATTTGTATTTTAAAAGGGAATTTGATCTTCGAAATTTAAATAGAATCTTTTAATAATATTGACCTTATATAAGTGAATTAAAATATTGTACTTTGTTTATATTTGGGAATATAAATATGGATGATAAAGTTTAAATTAGAATCCCATTTCTAACAATGTAAAATATAAATGTAAAATATAAATGTAAAACATAAATCAAATATGTGTATATCACTTAATTTAAATAAGTAATAGTAAAGTACAAATGAAAATGAATACAAACATAAAAGGGAAAATCATTTTTTGAATATGACTTGAACATTGATAGTTAAATACAAAATACAAAGGTAAAATTTAAAATAAGAATTAATTAGTTAAGATTTTATACAACATAACTTAATAATCTAAAATAAGAACAAAGTATAAGACACGAAGTAAAGTAAAATGAAATCAAATATAATGTAAAACCAAACTTTAACTATCATGTATAACTTATATAAATTAGAAGTTAACTAAACAAAATATTTTCATACACAAATCAATCAACAACCATATATATGTAAATTATTCAAGTTAGAAACAATAAAACGAATTTATTTTCACAAGCAAACCAAAGTAAAAATACATCTGACCCAAACATATTTATTATTCAAGTAAGCAATTCATAAAAACAAGATTAAGTTTTACACCATATCTTCACATATAATCTAAACATAAGATATAATATAATAAAACAAATGTTGCAAGGAAATGATCATCATTCACAAGTACGGAAAAGACTGAAAAACTCAGGAAAATTGAAATACAAGCATTAAGATAATTTGTCTTCCTATGCAAGCTACCTACTGAAGAATATAATCCCATACACATGCATACAATTTGTTCACAGTACTACATAATTATAATTATGTTAACAGGTGAAGCAAAAACATTTAATGCTCCTCTGATTCGAGCACATCTTTGTGTCTATTTGTATTATGCAAATCTTATTTCACAGAAATGAAATCTGATTAACAGGATTGAATAGCAGTAAGTTAAGTGTAAAAATAAAATAAAATAAAATATAACAGGCTTGAAATATATGAAACCTGCAAATGATTATGCTAAGCAAGTAATAAAAATCTATGTACTAATAAGATTATGTGTAGACAATAAGTACATAGCATTTAATGTTTTAGCATCTCAGCCCAATTCAAGATCATTCAGCCTTGGAAAAAAAAAATCTTGCCTGATAAAGCCAAAATAGGAAACTACCTGACTAGTTGCTGCCTTCCTTCACACACTATATCTTTTATATATATGTGTGTGTATGCATCCTTTATTTGATCAGTAACATAGTATACCTGAAAAAAATATAAAGAGTAAATCGGAAAGAAGAAGAAATGAAAAGCAAGCAAACTCAGGTTTTAAAACAGATGCAAGAACAATTCTAAAATTTCAGGCTTCCAAAAGAGAATAAGTAGTGTTCTTTGTTCAATAGACTTTCCAGGTGAGTAAACATAAACATTCAAGTTTTAGTTTAATTTTAACAGTAAGATAATTTGTGGATTTCATGGTGATGTCTGTGTTTTCTCTTGGTATAATTCTGTGCTTATATGCAGACTGTTCTTGATGATATGTTGTTCATTTCTGATTACAGGATTGAAACTATTTAATCTTGTATTATTTTCATATGATCATAGGAAAGTTTTAAATTTTCCAACAACATCATATGCTCGAACTTCAATCAGGAATTTAAGTTTGTTTTAAAACATATTAAGAAGCTATGTTCAGTGAACTAAGCTTTTACAGGTAACCAAACACTATGTTGATAAATTCATCTGTTATAAAATATAAATTCAAGTTGATAACCTGAATATTCAACGCAAAATAGGATTTTTAAATCAGAAATGGGGAATTTTAGTGTCGAGTAGAAGAAGTAGTTCTTGGTTTATCACTATTAGCATTTCCATCCACTACAGATTTTTGATCCAATAATAAATGCTCAAATTTGGATTGAAGCAAGCCTAAACATTAATAAGCACGTAAAAATTATCAGGTAGCTTTTATATCAAGTGAATTAAGGGATTGGGATCAATGTAGGGTTTTTGTTCAAAATTTTGACCTGCCTGTAAGTGTGCAGAGTTTGTCATCCATGGAAGGTCGAGTTGTCTGAAACTCCGAGGAATGGAAGGATCGCGTGTTGTCGAAGTGCGACCAAAGGTTGGGGGCTTCTGGTGGACACGGCGGCGGTGACGAGGTGTTTTTGTTGAAGGGGTTGAGCTCGGCATCTGGGTCGACAGTGTTTTTTTTTATTCGACATTCCTGAAGACAATTCGATAATGGGTTTCGAATATGCGCGTGTTTGGTGATGTGTCTGAGTCGTTGGTGTTCGTCGAAGTTGGGTGGAGGCGCCGTGCACATGCACGGCAGGGAGGAGGGGGGACGGCGTCGTGTCAGTGTAGATACTTGTGTCATGCTCGAATAATTTGGGGGTTTCCTTCAAGTTTGGTTCGAGTGTTGAGAGTGTACGCGTTCCCTGTTGTTGTAAATTCGGTTTTGCTCAAACTTAAAACTGAAACTAAAAAAAATATTAGAAGAAGGAGGGGAGCGTACAGGAAGAAGAAGGGTAAACAACTCGAAGTATACACGGGGGAAAGGGGTGTGGAACTCGGCGAAGTACTCGAGTGAACTCA
The DNA here is from genome assembly GCA_030765085.1 of Allium cepa. Lineage (NCBI taxonomy): Eukaryota > Viridiplantae > Streptophyta > Magnoliopsida > Asparagales > Amaryllidaceae > Allium > Allium cepa. The sequence continues at coordinate 729,001,341 of CM060932.1, read as the reverse complement.
AGGAGGAAACTTAGGTTAATAGTTTCAAACTACAGCATGTTATAAAATAAGGAAATTAAGTAAATCACTTTCAAACAAATCGAAAGCGTTGTAAAGCTTAATAGAGTTTTAACAGTTTTAAGTTAAAACTTAAATACAAGTTCCAGTTATTTAGTAGGTACTTAACAAATGCATTTAACACTTTATTTTAATTAAGCAATTGATTTGAGTAAAGATTAAAGTTAATCAACATTTAAGAATTCAAACTTTAAGAAAATTCTTTCAAATGTAAATTAAGATCAATAGTAATTTACTAACAATTTTATAAGTAATTAAGAACGATACTTTAGAATCATAATTAGAGATCGAATAATAATTAAGAAATAAGTTAATTTGTAATTAACTACTTAGGTAGATTAATGAACAATTAATAGTTAATTAATCAAGATATTTAAATAAGAATTAAGAAATGATTAATGAAGTAATCAACAATTAAAATTTTGATAATCAAGTTATTTGATTTATAATTAAGGTTTTCAACTAATGATTAAGGAAAAGCTAATTAAGTAATTAAGGTTAAGCAAATTGATTTAAGTGGATTACTTGAGTAATTAAGGAATTAATTACTTATTGTAATTAATGAAGTTTAAAATGAATTGTTTAAGTTAATTAATTAAGTTTAATTAATTTAAATAATTATTCGGTGATGTGATAAGTGTAATTACTTGGAGAAGTAATTGATGACAATGACTAGAAGAAATTGATTGAGGATGATAATGAAAGTAATTTGAGTATAATTACTTTGTGCAATTAATCAAGGTATTGATTAAAGGAAATCAATTGAGGAGTAATTAAGTGATGTGATAAGAGTAATTAAAAGTGGTTGTTTCTGAATAGTATTAATCGGGAGTGATTAGTAAAGGTAGTTTAATTAAAGATTTGATTACTTAAGATAATTAATTTAATACAGGATAATGAATTTTAAATGTAATTAGTAATCATTGATAAAGGTAATTAATATTAAGAGATTAAAGAATAATTAATTGGTGTAAGTACGAAATAATAATAATAATATTTGTAATTGAAGGAAATTCCATATTTGGATAAGATAATTGAATTGTGAAAATAATTAAAGGATGATTACTTGAAACTAAATGTTAATTAATCAAGTATGATTAAGTGAATTGGTTTTATTAATTGATTAATAATTGGTTAATAGTTATATAAGCAAGACTTATAATGGTTAAGTAATTAATTTAATTTACTTTAAATTAATTAGAGATGCAAGTAATTAATTTAATTCATTTTAAATTAATTATAGCTGATATGATTGCTTATGTATGGATGGATGATATTGTTTACTCTGAATGGTTTGAAATTCCTAGTATGAGATAAATGATGCTGTATGAAATGTATGCTTGATTGTAATATGATGATAATATGGATTATCTGTTGTGATGATAATATTGATTATCTGTTTATGATGATAATGTTCTATTGTGATATTGTGAATTATCTATCTGTGTGTATATGGATAATTACATTGTTTATTTTATAACTCTTAAACAACTTGGCCCTAAAAGACACGCTTTGGATTTCGATGAGACCGGGATCGGGTTTCCACATTTGGAACATCCGAAAACCACATCGATCCAAATTAACGTTAGGTCATGAATCTGATGTGAAGATGAAGGTTCAGAATGCAAGGGTTGTCGTCGTTAACTCTGAGGGTGATTCCAAAATGAGTGTAACGAGATAATGCCTTCGGTTTCGTTCGAACCCGGAACGAACTTGTATGGATTGAATGCTTTCAGCACATCGTCAGGCGGGCGATGAGCATTCTAAGAAATTTGATCTCTAAAGGTAATCGTAGCCTCAAGCCTCATCAACCGGGAATGGCTAAAACAGGGGAGATGCAGCAAGGTTAGGTGGGTCATGCCCAAGCAGGACAAGATATTTCCCCTGTCTAGATGTCCCTTTTTATTCGGCTTAGTGGGTGGTTGGGCGCGCAACCACGGGGTTTATCTTGTTCGGGACTGTTCAGTAAGGAATGGTTCCGGCCTTGTGTTGCAGGGGATGAAGGGAGTAATCCTCGATACGGTGATCTAGGCCCCGTACTGTGACGGGCAGTACCCCAGTAGCCCGCCATTGTATGGAATCCATTTTCCAATAAGTGCCCACGGTTTTGATTGTATTACCCACTTTTGTGGCTAGTAGCTGGAATTTAATAATGTAACAATTTCGGCTATTTTCTATTTACTTGAAAACCCTAGACACTATTATAATATCACAGAATTTCCTATAAAATATTTTGGTTAGCGTAAGGTAAAAACTTACCCGTATTTATTTGTGGGAAGTCTTACGTGATACCTTTATTTTCAAATGTTTTTCAAAGTGAAACAATTTAAACCGTTTACTCATACCAGACCCATGTCTGACCCGGAGTTTATTTTTGTTTTTCATAAACTCTCGGGTACCCAAATTTTTATGGGTAGTCAAGGGATTCAGGTTTGCTTTGACGAATTCTGGAGGAGCAATGGAGCAGGAGGCTTCAGCGTTGTAGATATCTATCTAGTTCCGCTGTGTTAGTTAGAGTATGTTGTATTTGAGATGTATGTAGTGACTGATGTATGTATAAAAAGGGTCAAGCGTATAATATTGTATTACTCTGATATATGTAAACTATGTAATTGTTATGTGATGTATTATATTTTATTCCATTCCGCTGTGAGAGTCCGTGATTGTTGTCCTTTCTTTCTCTTTCTTTTCTATTTCTATCCCTTTCTTTCTTCATGATGATACGTCTTTCTGGTAGTAGAACGACGGGTCATCACAGTTGGTATCAGAGCTGAAAGGTTAAGTGAGAACCTTGGCTCTAGTGGAGATTACTCATTAGAGATAGAGTTGGTAGTACTCTAGGATGAGTCTGAGCGTAATAATAGATATGAGCTCGTACTTGTTAGTGAATATAAAATGGTTTTATATTGTGTTGATTGATTTATTGAGTGGTATATGAACCTTCGTCAGTGCAGTCTGCACAACTGTACCGAAGGGGTTTCTAAACACTTGAATAAAACAATTCGACATGATATTGTTTTCCAAAGTGGGTGGATTAAATAATTTCATCCAAAATATATTTTGATATAAATTTTTTTTTTGCAAGTTATATATATATATATTTATAATCATAGTATTTGGATGATAGTGTTAATAGACAAATAGGATTATAAAGATTTACAACGGCTTATATAACCAAGGAAGTAAGAGATTTAATTTGGAATTAAAATTTAAAAATGAGGATTTATTTTGAATTAAGTTGGAAGTTTAATTTAATTTTGGAATTAAACTAATGATTAAAAACATAATAATAATAAGGATGTAAATAAATTGATGAAGTACATCAAATTTACAATGTAAATGAATTGGATTGGGAAATTTAATAGAGATAAAATTTTGGTTGAGATTAACTTAAGCTTAATAATAATTGGATTTAAATTTAAGATTGGAATGAAATGAATTGAGATATGAGTAAATGAAATTAAGTTCTTATTTAATCAAATCCAAGTGGGTTGGTAGATTAAAGAGAATGGTATGGTGCTTAATTTAATGGAAGTTAAGATAAACAAATTGAATTGGAATAGAATTCAGTTGAGATATAGATGGTGTTAAATAAATTCTTACTTAAATAGGTAAAAGTAAGTTGATGTGAAATTGAATTGGAATAAATATATTCCGATAACTTGTAAAGGAAATTGGCAACACATTGATTAGGAATATTTTTGGCTGTAGATAAGTGTTCAATCTTGAGTTAAAATGAAATATGAATATATTCAAGCTTAAAATAGGGGAAAAATGTGAAAATATGAATGTGAGATTTATAAAAGAAAATATGGGGAAATTAAATAGTAAGCCAAAATACATTATTTTGTATTTGGAAAATGAAATAAAAATTCAAACTTGAATTATAAAATAAAATTGAACACAGACAAAATAATAAGATGATTTTTGAAGACAAAATCCAATTCAAGCATGGGTAAAATAAATATGCATTTGGATTAAATCTTAACAAAATAAATGGAAGTTGATCGTGTGAGTATCAAATAAATTGGAAATAAATTTAAGTATGAAATTGAAACATGTAAATTAACCTAAGATTAAACTTTATAGAAGCGTAGCTTCAAGGGAAGTGAGAGTTTATTTAGTAAAAGCTTGAATGATGATTTAAGTTGAATGAAATAAAATCTTTATTCAAAAAGAATAGTTGGATAAAAATTAAATTTGGATAAATAAACTCTGATGGCTTATCAAAAGAATTTAAATATTTGAAATAAAAAGTATACTTGTTTGATAGAGGTAAGATCTGAAATTTAAAGTGAAAATGAATGTGTTTAAGAATAAATGGATGTGAGTGTGGAGAATAAATGAAATCGTGGCTCATAAAGTTAAGAGTGGAATTATAAGCCAAAATAAAATTATTCTGTACTTAGGAAATGAAATAGATATCCAAATCAGAATTACAAACTAGAAATAAACTCAAAAACTATAATGAAGTGATTTTTGTGATAAAATCAAATATTGAATAGGAAGTGAAAATAAACTAAGATGAAATAAATTGGCAAATTAAGTATGTAAATGAAATTAGAATTGGTCAAATAAAGTTGGATGGTGAATTAATAAATGTGATTGTGAATTAAAATGAATGGGAGGCTGAGACCTTGAGTTATATATGTATATAGAATTTAACTTGGATTGGAGTTATATCTTATAGGACTGAATTGCCAGAAGGGATGTCTGGAATTCATAATGTATCTCATGCATCTCATCTTGGAATTTTGTTTAGGATCCATCATTAGTTGTAGAACTAGTAGTTTAGGGAGATTTGGAAGTCAAGCGGATTTTGACTGTAGTCAGGAATCCTGTTCGGATTGTTGATCAGGATGAGAGGCAACTCGGGAGTAAGTAGTGAAGCTTGTTGAGTGCAGTGGAGCGAGAATCTCAGTGATTGCACCTGGGAAACTCTGGATAGTTCTAGGGAAGTTTATCCGGATTTGTGTTCGGATAGCTAGTGTTGCTTGTTAGGATTAACTGTTTGATTGTTTACTATTGTATGAATGATAAGTATGTGTGAATGGTTGGTATAACAGCTTTTAAATTACCTTTGTTTTAAATTTCGGGGACGAAATTCTTTTAAGGGGGAGGAATGTAACGACCCTGAATTTTGGCCCTGTTTATTTTAATAAATATTTAATCTGATTTAATAAAATGTGAACTAATTATTTTCAAATGAATATGATTTTGGGATAATTGCCAATTGTTTATGTAAATTTGTATTTTAAAAGGGAATTTGATCTTCGAAATTTAAATAGAATCTTTTAATAATATTGACCTTATATAAGTGAATTAAAATATTGTACTTTGTTTATATTTGGGAATATAAATATGGATGATAAAGTTTAAATTAGAATCCCATTTCTAACAATGTAAAATATAAATGTAAAATATAAATGTAAAACATAAATCAAATATGTGTATATCACTTAATTTAAATAAGTAATAGTAAAGTACAAATGAAAATGAATACAAACATAAAAGAGAAAATCATTTTTTGAATATGACTTGAACATTGATAGTTAAATACAAAATACAAAGGTAAAATTTAAAATAAGAATTAATTAGTTAAGATTTTATACAACATAACTTAATAATCTAAAATAAGAACAAAGTATAAGACACGAAGTAAAGTAAAATGAAATCAAATATAATGTAAAACCAAACTTTAACTATCATGTATAACTTATATAAATTAGAAGTTAAGTAAACAAAATATTTTCATACACAAATCAATCAACAACCATATATATGTAAATTATTCAAGTTAGAAACAATAAAACGAATTTATTTTCACAAGCAAACCAAAGTAAAAATACATCTGACCCAAACATATTTATTATTCAAGTAAGCAATTCATAAAAACATGATTAAGTTTTATACCATATCTTCACATATAATCTAAACATAAGATATAATATAATAAAACAAATGTTGCAAGGAAATGATCATCATTCACAAGTACGGAAAAGACTGAAAAACTCAGGAAAATTGAAATACAAGCATTAAGATAATTTGTCTTCCTATGCAAGCTACCTACTGAAGAATATAATCCCATACACATGCATACAATTTGTTCACAGTACTACATAATTATAATTATGTTAACAGGTGAAGCAAAAACATTTAATGCTCCTATGATTCGAGCACATCTTTGTGTCTATTTGTATTATGCAAATCTTATTTCACAGAAATGAAATCTGATTAACAGGATTGAATAGCAGTAAGTTAAGTATAAAAATAAAATAAAATATAACAGGCTTGAAATATATGAAACCTGCAAATGATTATGCTAAGCAAGTAATAAAAATCTATGTACTAATAAGATTATGTGTAGACAATAAGTACATAGCATTTAATGTTTTAGCATCTCAGCCGAATTCAAGATCATTCAGCCTTGGAAAAAAAAAATCTTGCCTGATAAAGCCAAAATAGAAAACTACCTGACTAGTTGCTGCCTTCCTTCACACACTATATCTTTTATATATATGTGTGTGTATGCATCCTTTATTTGATCAGTAACACAGTATACCTGAAAAGAATATAAAGAGTAAATCAGAAAGAAGAAGAAATGAAAATCAAGCAAACTCAGGTTTTAAAACAGATGCAAGAACAATTCTAAAATTTCAGGCTTCCAAAAGAGAATAAGTAGTGTTCTTTGTTCAAAAGACTTTCCAGGTGAGTAAACATAAACATTCAAGTTTTAGTTTAATTTTAACAGTAAGATAATTTGTGGATTTCATGGTGATGTCTGTGTTTTCTCTTGGTATAATTCTGTGCTTATATGCAGACTATTCTTGATGATATGTTGTTCATTTCTGATTACAGGATTGAAACTATTTAATCTTGTATTATTTTCATATGATCATATGAAAGTTTTAAATTTTCCAACAACATCATATGCTCGAACTTCAATCAAGAATTTAAGTTTGTTTTAAAACATATTAAGAAGTTATGTTCAGTGAACTAAGCTTTTACAGGTAACAAAACATTATGTTGATAAATTCATCTGTTATAAAATATAAATTCAAGTTGATAACCTGAATATTCAACGCAAAATAGGATTTTTAAATCAGAAATGGGGAATTTTAGTGTCGTGTAGAAGAAGTAGTTCTTAGTTTATCACTATTAGCATTTCCATCCACTACAGATTTTTGATCCAATAATAAATGCTCAAATTTGGATTGAAGCAAGCCTAAACATTGATGAGCACGTAAAAATTATCAGGTAGCTTTTACATCAAGTGAATTAGGGGATTGGGATCAATGTAGGGTTTTTGTTCAAAATTTTGACCTGCCTGTAAGTGTGCAGAGTTTGTCATCCATGGAAGGTCGAGTTGTCTGAAACTCCGGGGAATGGAAGGATCGCGTGTTGTCGAAGTGCGGCCAAAGGTTGGGGGCTTCTGGTGGACACGGCGGCGGTGACGAGGAGTTTATGTTGAAGGGGTTGAGCTCGGCATCTGGGTCGATAGTGTTTTCTTTTATTCGACTTTCCTTAAGACAATTCGATATTGGGTTTCGAATATGCGCGTGTTTGGTGATGTGTCTGAGTCGCTGGTGTTCGTCGAAGTTGGGTGGAGGCGCCGTGCACGTGCACGGCAGGGAGGAGGGGGACGACGTCGTGTCAGTGTAGATACTCGTGTCGTGCTCGAATAATTTGGGGGTTTCCTTCGAGTTTGTTTCGAGTGTTGAGAGTGTACGCGTTCCCTGTTGTTGTTAATTCGGTTTTTCTCAAACTTAGAACTGAAACTAAAAAAAAATAAGAAGAAGGAGGGGGCGTACAGGAAGAAGAAGGGTAAACAACTCGAAGTATACACGGGGGAAAGGGGAGTGGAACTCGGCGAAGTACTCGAGTGAACTCAAGGGGGAAACTCAGGTTAGTAGTTTCAAACTACAGCATGTTATAAAATAAGGAAATTAAGTAAATCACTTTCAAACAAATCGAAAGCGTTGTAAAGCTTAATAGAGTTTTAACAGTTTTAAGTTAAAACTTAAATACAAGTTCCAGTTATTTAGTAGGTACTTAACAAATGCATTTAACACTTTATTTTAATTAAGCAATTGATTTGAGTAAAGATTAAAGTTAATCAACATTTAAGTATTCAAACTTCAAGAAAATTCTTTCAAATGTTAATTAAGATCAATAGTAATTTACTAACAATTTTATAAGTAATTAAGAATGATACTTTAGAATCATAATTAGAGATCGTATAATAATTAAGAAATAAGTTAATTTGTAATTAACTACTTAGGTAGATTAATGAACAATTAATAGTTAATCAATCAAGAGATTTAAATAAGAATTAAGAAATGATTAATGAAGTAATCAACAATTAAAAATTTGATAATCAAGTTATTTGATTTATAATTAAGGTTTTCAACTAATGATTAAGGAAAAGCTAATTACGTAATTAAGGTTAAACAAATTGATTTAAGTGGATTACTTGAGTAATTAAGGAATTAATTACTTATTGTAATTAATGAAGTTTAAAATGAATTGTTTAAGTTAATTAATTAAGTTTAATTAATTTAAATAATTATTCGGTGATGTGATAAGTGGAATTACTTGGAGAAGTAATTGATGATAATGACTAGAAGAAATTGATTGAGGATGATAATGAAAGTAATTTGAGTATAATTACTTTGTGCAATTAATCAAGGTATTGATTAAAGGAAATCAGTTGAGGAGTAATTAAGTGATGTGATAAGAGTAATTAAAAGTGGTTGATTTCTGAATAGTATTAATCAGGAGTGATTAATAGAGGTAGTTTAATTAAAGATTTGATTACTTAAGATAATTAATTTAATACAGGATAATGAATTTTAAATGTAATTAGTAATCATTGATAAAGGTAATTAATATTAAGAGATTAAAGAATAATTAATTGGTGTAAGTACGAAATAATAATAATAATATTTATAATTAAAGGAAATTCCATATTTGGATAAGATAATTGAATTGTGAAAATAATTAAAGGATGATTACTTGAAATTAAATGTTAATTAATCAAGTATGATTAAGTGAATTGGTTTTATTAATTGATTGATAATTGGTTAATAGTTATATAAGCAAGACTTATAATGGTTAAGTAATTAATTTAATTTACTTTAAAATAATTAGAGATGCAAGTAATTAATTTAATTCATTTTAAATTAATTATAGCTGATATGATTGCTTATGTATGGATGGATGATATTGTTTACTCTGAATGGTTTGAAATTCCTAGTATGAGATAAATGATGCTGTATGAAATGTATGCTTGATTGTAATATGATGATGATATGGATTATCTGTTGTGATGATAATATTGATTATCTGTTTATGACGATAATGTTCTATTGTGATATTGTGAATTATCTATCTGTGTGTATATGGATAATTACATTGTTTATTTTATAACTCTTAAACAACTTGGCCCTAAAAGACACGTTTTGGATTTCGATGAGACCGGGATCGGGTTTCCACATTTGGAATATCCGAAAACCACATCGATCCAAATTAACGTTAGGTCGTGAATCTGATGTGAAGATGAAGGTTCAGAATGCAAGGGTTGTCGTCGTTAACTCTGAGGGTGATTCCAAAATGAGTGTAACGAGATAATGCATTCGGTTTCGTTCGAACCCGGAACGAACTTGTATGGATTGAATGCTTTCAGGACATCGTCAGGCGGGCGATGAGCATTCTAAGAAATTTGATCTCTAAAGGTAATCGTAGCCTCAAGCCTCATCAACCGGGAATGGCTAAAACAGGGGAGATGCGGCAAGGTTAGGTGGGTCATGCCCAAGCAGGACAAGATATTTGCCCTGTCTAGATGTCCCTTTTTATTCGGCTTAGTGGGTGGTTGGGCGCGCAACCACGGGGTTTATCTTGTTCGGGATTGTTCAGTAAGGAATGGTTCCGGCCTTGTGTTGCAGGGGATGAAGGGAGTAATCCTCGGTACGGTGATCTAGGCCCCGTACTGTGACGGGTGGTACCCCAGTAGCCCTGCCATTGTATGGAATCCATTTTCCAATAAGTGCCTACGGTTTTGATTGTATTACCCACTTTTGTGGTTAGTAGCTGGAATTTAATAATGTAACAATTTCGGCTATTTTCTATTTACTTCAAAACCCTAGACACTATTATAATATCACAGAATTTCCTATTAAATATTTTGGTTAGCGTAAGGTAAAAACTTACCCGTATTTATTTGTGGGAAGTCTTACGTGATACCTTTATTTTCAAATGTTTTTCAAAGTCAAACAATTTAAACCGTTTACTCATACCAGACCCATATCTGACCCGGAGTTTATTTTGTTTTTCATAAACTCTCGGGTACCCAAATTTTTACGGGTAGTCAAGGGATTCAGGTTAGCTTTGACGAATTCTGGAGGAGCAATGGAGCAGGAGGCTTCAGCGTTGTAGATATCTATCTAGTTCCGCTGTGTTAGTTAGAGTATGTTGTATTTGAGATGTATGTAGTGACTGATGTATGTATAAAAAGGGTCAAGTGTATAATATTGTATAACTCTGATATATGTAAACTATGTAATTGTTATGTGATGTATTATATTTTATTCCATTCCGCTGTGAGAGTCCGTGATTGTTGTTCTTTCTTTCTCTTTCTTTTCTATTTCTATCCCTTTCTTTCTTCATGATGATACGTCTTTCTAGTAGTAGAAAGGCGGGTCGTCACAGCAATATTAGTGGTAGAAATCTTTGAATTATATACTCTTAAATTGGGTCCCATTATCAATAACTATTATCCCACCTCTTGGCAAGGTCGTGACACTAAGAACTTTCCTAGAAACCAAGGAAAATCTATTCTGAAGATTGGTTATACACAGGTCTACTATGGATACTGGCCAATTTTTTCCGAGTTTGGATCGAGCTACAATTCACATGGTATGACAAGAAAAGCTATGAAAGCCACCCTTCCAAATTTTAGGTCAACTGGAGTTCATATGCTCAAGATATGGATCGATCAAAATTGAGGAAGTCAACCTCATTCGTACCCATCATGTTCGTATCCATCCAAGACAACTTCCTTCGTATCCATTGGTATAACAGCTTTTAAATTACCTTTGTTTTAAATTTCGGGGACGAAATTCTTTTAAGGGGGAGGAATGTAACGACCCTGAATTTTGGCCCTGTTTATTTTAATAAATATTTAATCTGATTTAATAAAATGTGAACTAATTATTTTCAAATGAATATGATTTTGGGATAATTGCCAATTGTTTATGTAAATTTGTATTTTAAAAGGGAATTTGATCTTCGAAATTTAAATAGAATCTTTTAATAATATTGACCTTATATAAGTGAATTAAAATATTGTACTTTGTTTATATTTGGGAATATAAATATGGATGATAAAGTTTAAATTAGAATCCCATTTCTAACAATGTAAAATATAAATGTAAAATATAAATGTAAAACATAAATCAAATATGTGTATATCACTTAATTTAAATAAGTAATAGTAAAGTACAAATGAAAATGAATACAAACATAAAAGGGAAAATCATTTTTTGAATATGACTTGAACATTGATAGTTAAATACAAAATACAAAGGTAAAATTTAAAATAAGAATTAATTAGTTAAGATTTTATACAACATAACTTAATAATCTAAAATAAGAACAAAGTATAAGACACGAAGTAAAGTAAAATGAAATCAAATATAATGTAAAACCAAACTTTAACTATCATGTATAACTTATATAAATTAGAAGTTAACTAAACAAAATATTTTCATACACAAATCAATCAACAACCATATATATGTAAATTATTCAAGTTAGAAACAATAAAACGAATTTATTTTCACAAGCAAACCAAAGTAAAAATACATCTGACCCAAACATATTTATTATTCAAGTAAGCAATTCATAAAAACAAGATTAAGTTTTACACCATATCTTCACATATAATCTAAACATAAGATATAATATAATAAAACAAATGTTGCAAGGAAATGATCATCATTCACAAGTACGGAAAAGACTGAAAAACTCAGGAAAATTGAAATACAAGCATTAAGATAATTTGTCTTCCTATGCAAGCTACCTACTGAAGAATATAATCCCATACACATGCATACAATTTGTTCACAGTACTACATAATTATAATTATGTTAACAGGTGAAGCAAAAACATTTAATGCTCCTCTGATTCGAGCACATCTTTGTGTCTATTTGTATTATGCAAATCTTATTTCACAGAAATGAAATCTGATTAACAGGATTGAATAGCAGTAAGTTAAGTGTAAAAATAAAATAAAATAAAATATAACAGGCTTGAAATATATGAAACCTGCAAATGATTATGCTAAGCAAGTAATAAAAATCTATGTACTAATAAGATTATGTGTAGACAATAAGTACATAGCATTTAATGTTTTAGCATCTCAGCCCAATTCAAGATCATTCAGCCTTGGAAAAAAAAAATCTTGCCTGATAAAGCCAAAATAGGAAACTACCTGACTAGTTGCTGCCTTCCTTCACACACTATATCTTTTATATATATGTGTGTGTATGCATCCTTTATTTGATCAGTAACATAGTATACCTGAAAAAAATATAAAGAGTAAATCGGAAAGAAGAAGAAATGAAAAGCAAGCAAACTCAGGTTTTAAAACAGATGCAAGAACAATTCTAAAATTTCAGGCTTCCAAAAGAGAATAAGTAGTGTTCTTTGTTCAATAGACTTTCCAGGTGATTAAACATAAACATTCAAGTTTTAGTTTAATTTTAACAGTAAGATAATTTGTGGATTTCATGGTGATGTCTGTGTTTTCTCTTGGTATAATTCTGTGCTTATATGCAGACTGTTCTTGATGATATGTTGTTCATTTCTGATTACAGGATTGAAACTATTTAATCTTGTATTATTTTCATATGATCATAGGAAAGTTTTAAATTTTCCAACAACATCATATGCTCGAACTTCAATCAGGAATTTAAGTTTGTTTTAAAACATATTAAGAAGCTATGTTCAGTGAACTAAGCTTTTACAGGTAACCAAACACTATGTTGATAAATTCATCTGTTATAAAATATAAATTCAAGTTGATAACCTGAATATTCAACGCAAAATAGGATTTTTAAATCAGAAATGGGGAATTTTAGTGTCGAGTAGAAGAAGTAGTTCTTGGTTTATCACTATTAGCATTTCCATCCACTACAGATTTTTGATCCAATAATAAATGCTCAAATTTGGATTGAAGCAAGCCTAAACATTGATGAGCACGTAAAAATTATCAGGTAGCTTTTATATCAAGTGAATTAAGGGATTGGGATCAATGTAGGGTTTTTGTTCAAAATTTTGACCTGCCTGTAAGTGTGCAGAGTTTGTCATCCATGGAAGGTCGAGTTGTCTGAAACTCCGAGGAATGGAAGGATCGCGTGTTGTCGAAGTGCGGCCAAAGGTTGGGGGCTTCTGGTGGACACGGCGGCGGTGACGAGGTGTTTTTGTTGAAGGGGTTGAGCTCGGCATCTGGGTCGACAGTGTTTTTTTTTATTCGACATTCCTGAAGACAATTCGATAATGGGTTTCGAATATGCGCGTGTTTGGTGATGTGTCTGAGTCGCTGGTGTTCGTCGAAGTTGGGTGGAGGCGCCGTGCACATGCACGGCAGGGAGGAGGGGGGACGACGTCGTGTCAGTGTAGATACTTGTGTCATGCTCGAATAATTTGGGGGTTTCCTTCAAGTTTGGTTCGAGTGTTGAGAGTGTACGCGTTCCCTGTTGTTGTAAATTCGGTTTTGCTCAAACTTAAAACTGAAACTAAAAAAAATATAAGAAGAAGGAGGGGAGCGTACAGGAAGAAGAAGGGTAAACAACTCGAAGTATACACGGGGGAAAGGGGTGTGGAACTCGGCGAAGTACTCGAGTGAACTCAAGGAGGAAACTTAGGTTAATAGTTTCAAACTACAGCATGTTATAAAATAAGGAAATTAAGTAAATCACTTTCAAACAAATCGAAAGCGTTGTAAAGCTTAATAGAGTTTTAACAGTTTTAAGTTAAAACTTAAATACAAGTTCCAGTTATTTAGTAGGTACTTAACAAATGCATTTAACACTTTATTTTAATTAAGCAATTGATTTGAGTAAAGATTAAAGTTAATCAACATTTAAGAATTCAAACTTTAAGAAAATTCTTTCAAATGTAAATTAAGATCAATAGTAATTTACTAACAATTTTATAAGTAATTAAGAACGATACTTTAGAATCATAATTAGAGATCGAATAATAATTAAGAAATAAGTTAATTTGTAATTAACTACTTAGGTAGATTAATGAACAATTAATAGTTAATTAATCAAGATATTTAAATAAGAATTAAGAAATGATTAATGAAGTAATCAACAATTAAAATTTTGATAATCAAGTTATTTGATTTATAATTAAGGTTTTCAACTAATGATTAAGGAAAAGCTAATTAAGTAATTAAGGTTAAGCAAATTGATTTAAGTGGATTACTTGAGTAATTAAGGAATTAATTACTTATTGTAATTAATGAAGTTTAAAATGAATTGTTTAAGTTAATTAATTAAGTTTAATTAATTTAAATAATTATTCGGTGATGTGATAAGTGTAATTACTTGGAGAAGTAATTGATGACAATGACTAGAAGAAATTGATTGAGGATGATAATGAAAGTAATTTGAGTATAATTACTTTGTGCAATTAATCAAGGTATTGATTAAAGGAAATCAATTGAGGAGTAATTAAGTGATGTGATAAGAGTAATTAAAAGTGGTTGTTTCTGAATAGTATTAATCGGGAGTGATTAGTAAAGGTAGTTTAATTAAAGATTTGATTACTTAAGATAATTAATTTAATACAGGATAATGAATTTTAAATGTAATTAGTAATCATTGATAAAGGTAATTAATATTAAGAGATTAAAGAATAATTAATTGGTGTAAGTACGAAATAATAATAATAATATTTGTAATTGAAGGAAATTCCATATTTGGATAAGATAATTGAATTGTGAAAATAATTAAAGGATGATTACTTGAAACTAAATGTTAATTAATCAAGTATGATTAAGTGAATTGGTTTTATTAATTGATTAATAATTGGTTAATAGTTATATAAGCAAGACTTATAATGGTTAAGTAATTAATTTAATTTACTTTAAATTAATTAGAGATGCAAGTAATTAATTTAATTCATTTTAAATTAATTATAGCTGATATGATTGCTTATGTATGGATGGATGATATTGTTTACTCTGAATGGTTTGAAATTCCTAGTATGAGATAAATGATGCTGTATGAAATGTATGCTTGATTGTAATATGATGATAATATGGATTATCTGTTGTGATGATAATATTGATTATCTGTTTATGATGATAATGTTCTATTGTGATATTGTGAATTATCTATCTGTGTGTATATGGATAATTACATTGTTTATTTTATAACTCTTAAACAACTTGGCCCTAAAAGACACGCTTTGGATTTCGATGAGACCGGGATCGGGTTTCCACATTTGGAACATCCGAAAACCACATCGATCCAAATTAACGTTAGGTCATGAATCTGATGTGAAGATGAAGGTTCAGAATGCAAGGGTTGTCGTCGTTAACTCTGAGGGTGATTCCAAAATGAGTGTAACGAGATAATGCCTTCGGTTTCGTTCGAACCCGGAACGAACTTGTATGGATTGAATGCTTTCAGCACATCGTCAGGCGGGCGATGAGCATTCTAAGAAATTTGATCTCTAAAGGTAATCGTAGCCTCAAGCCTCATCAACCGGGAATGGCTAAAACAGGGGAGATGCAGCAAGGTTAGGTGGGTCATGCCCAAGCAGGACAAGATATTTCCCCTGTCTAGATGTCCCTTTTTATTCGGCTTAGTGGGTGGTTGGGCGCGCAACCACGGGGTTTATCTTGTTCGGGACTGTTCAGTAAGGAATGGTTCCGGCCTTGTGTTGCAGGGGATGAAGGGAGTAATCCTCGGTACGGTGATCTAGGCCCCGTACTGTGACGGGCAGTACCCCAGTAGCCCGCCATTGTATGGAATCCATTTTCCAATAAGTGCCCACGGTTTTGATTGTATTACCCACTTTTGTGGCTAGTAGCTGGAATTTAATAATGTAACAATTTCGGCTATTTTCTATTTACTTGAAAACCCTAGACACTATTATAATATCACAGAATTTCCTATAAAATATTTTGGTTAGCGTAAGGTAAAAACTTACCCGTATTTATTTGTGGGAAGTCTTACGTGATACCTTTATTTTCAAATGTTTTTCAAAGTGAAACAATTTAAACCGTTTACTCATACCAGACCCATGTCTGACCCGGAGTTTATTTTTGTTTTTCATAAACTCTCGGGTACCCAAATTTTTATGGGTAGTCAAGGGATTCAGGTTTGCTTTGACGAATTCTGGAGGAGCAATGGAGCAGGAGGCTTCAGCGTTGTAGATATCTATCTAGTTCCGCTGTGTTAGTTAGAGTATGTTGTATTTGAGATGTATGTAGTGACTGATGTATGTATAAAAAGGGTCAAGCGTATAATATTGTATTACTCTGATATATGTAAACTATGTAATTGTTATGTGATGTATTATATTTTATTCCATTCCGCTGTGAGAGTCCGTGATTGTTGTCCTTTCTTTCTCTTTCTTTTCTATTTCTATCCCTTTCTTTCTTCATGATGATACGTCTTTCTGGTAGTAGAACGACGGGTCATCACAGTTGGTATCAGAGCTGAAAGGTTAAGTGAGAACCTTGGCTCTAGTGGAGATTACTCATTAGAGATAGAGTTGGTAGTACTCTAGGATGAGTCTGAGCGTAATAATAGATATGAGCTCGTACTTGTTAGTGAATATAAAATGGTTTTATATTGTGTTGATTGATTTATTGAGTGGTATATGAACCTTCGTCAGTGCAGTCTGCACAACTGTACCGAAGGGGTTTCTAAACACTTGAATAAAACAATTCGACATGATATTGTTTTCCAAAGTGGGTGGATTAAATAATTTCATCCAAAATATATTTTGATATAAATTTTTTTTTTGCAAGTTATATATATATATTTATAATCATAGTATTTGGATGATAGTGTTAATAGACAAATAGGATTATAAAGATTTACAACGGCTTATATAACCAAGGAAGTAAGAGATTTAATTTGGAATTAAAATTTAAAAATGAGGATTTATTTTGAATTAAGTTGGAAGTTTAATTTAATTTTGGAATTAAACTAATGATTAAAAACATAATAATAATAAGGATGTAAATAAATTGATGAAGTACATCAAATTTACAATGTAAATGAATTGGATTGGGAAATTTAATAGAGATAAAATTTTGGTTGAGATTAACTTAAGCTTAATAATAATTGGATTTAAATTTAAGATTGGAATGAAATGAATTGAGATATGAGTAAATGAAATTAAGTTCTTATTTAATCAAATCCAAGTGGGTTGGTAGATTAAAGAGAATGGTATGGTGCTTAATTTAATGGAAGTTAAGATAAACAAATTGAATTGGAATAGAATTCAGTTGAGATATAGATGGTGTTAAATAAATTCTTACTTAAATAGGTAAAAGTAAGTTGATGTGAAATTGAATTGGAATAAATATATTCCGATAACTTGTAAAGGAAATTGGCAACACATTGATTAGGAATATTTTTGGCTGTAGATAAGTGTTCAATCTTGAGTTAAAATGAAATATGAATATATTCAAGCTTAAAATAGGGGAAAAATGTGAAAATATGAATGTGAGATTTATAAAAGAAAATATGGGGAAATTAAATAGTAAGCCAAAATACATTATTTTGTATTTGGAAAATGAAATAAAAATTCAAACTTGAATTATAAAATAAAATTGAACACAGACAAAATAATAAGATGATTTTTGAAGACAAAATCCAATTCAAGCATGGGTAAAATAAATATGCATTTGGATTAAATCTTAACAAAATAAATGGAAGTTGATCGTGTGAGTATCAAATAAATTGGAAATAAATTTAAGTATGAAATTGAAACATGTAAATTAACCTAAGATTAAACTTTATAGAAGCGTAGCTTCAAGGGAAGTGAGAGTTTATTTAGTAAAAGCTTGAATGATGATTTAAGTTGAATGAAATAAAATCTTTATTCAAAAAGAATAGTTGGATAAAAATTAAATTTGGATAAATAAACTCTGATGGCTTATCAAAAGAATTTAAATATTTGAAATAAAAAGTATACTTGTTTGATAGAGGTAAGATCTGAAATTTAAAGTGAAAATGAATGTGTTTAAGAATAAATGGATGTGAGTGTGGAGAATAAATGAAATCGTGGCTCATAAAGTTAAGAGTGGAATTATAAGCCAAAATAAAATTATTCTGTACTTAGGAAATGAAATAGATATCCAAATCAGAATTACAAACTAGAAATAAACTCAAAAACTATAATGAAGTGATTTTTGTGATAAAATCAAATATTGAATAGGAAGTGAAAATAAACTAAGATGAAATAAATTGGCAAATTAAGTATGTAAATGAAATTAGAATTGGTCAAATAAAGTTGGATGGTGAATTAATAAATGTGATTGTGAATTAAAATGAATGGGAGGCTGAGACCTTGAGTTATATATGTATATAGAATTTAACTTGGATTGGAGTTATATCTTATAGGACTGAATTGCCAGAAGGGATGTCTGGAATACATAATGTATCTCATGCATCTCATCTTGGAATTTTGTTTAGGATCCATCATTAGTTGTAGAACTAGTAGTTTAGGGAGATTTGGAAGTCAAGCGGATTTTGACTGTAGTCAGGAATCCTGTTCGGATTGTTGATCAGGATGAGAGGCAACTCGGGAGTAAGTAGTGAAGCTTGTTGAGTGCAGTGGAGCGAGAATCTCAGTGATTGCACCTGGGAAACTCTGGATAGTTCTAGGGAAGTTTATCCGGATTTGTGTTCGGATAGCTAGTGTTGCTTGTTAGGATTAACTGTTTGATTGTTTACTATTGTATGAATGATAAGTATGTGTGAATGGTTGGTATAACAGCTTTTAAATTACCTTTGTTTTAAATTTCGGGGACGAAATTCTTTTAAGGGGGAGGAATGTAACGACCCTGAATTTTGGCCCTGTTTATTTTAATAAATATTTAATCTGATTTAATAAAATGTGAACTAATTATTTTCAAATGAATATGATTTTGGGATAATTGCCAATTGTTTATGTAAATTTGTATTTTAAAAGGGAATTTGATCTTCGAAATTTAAATAGAATCTTTTAATAATATTGACCTTATATAAGTGAATTAAAATATTGTACTTTGTTTATATTTGGGAATATAAATATGGATGATAAAGTTTAAATTAGAATCCCATTTCTAACAATGTAAAATATAAATGTAAAATATAAATGTAAAACATAAATCAAATATGTGTATATCACTTAATTTAAATAAGTAATAGTAAAGTACAAATGAAAATGAATACAAACATAAAAGAGAAAATCATTTTTTGAATATGACTTGAACATTGATAGTTAAATACAAAATACAAAGGTAAAATTTAAAATAAGAATTAATTAGTTAAGATTTTATACAACATAACTTAATAATCTAAAATAAGAACAAAGTATAAGACACGAAGTAAAGTAAAATGAAATCAAATATAATGTAAAACCAAACTTTAACTATCATGTATAACTTATATAAATTAGAAGTTAAGTAAACAAAATATTTTCATACACAAATCAATCAACAACCATATATATGTAAATTATTCAAGTTAGAAACAATAAAACGAATTTATTTTCACAAGCAAACCAAAGTAAAAATACATCTGACCCAAACATATTTATTATTCAAGTAAGCAATTCATAAAAACATGATTAAGTTTTACACCATATCTTCACATATAATCTAAACATAAGATATAATATAATAAAACAAATGTTGCAAGGAAATGATCATCATTCACAAGTACGGAAAAGACTGAAAAACTCAGGAAAATTGAAATACAAGCATTAAGATAATTTGTCTTCCTATGCAAGCTACCTACTGAAGAATATAATCCCATACACATGCATACAATTTGTTCACAGTACTACATAATTATAATTATGTTAACAGGTGAAGCAAAAACATTTAATGCTCCTATGATTCGAGCACATCTTTGTGTCTATTTGTATTATGCAAATCTTATTTCACAGAAATGAAATCTGATTAACAGGATTGAATAGCAGTAAGTTAAGTATAAAAATAAAATAAAATATAACAGGCTTGAAATATATGAAACCTGCAAATGATTATGCTAAGCAAGTAATAAAAATCTATGTACTAATAAGATTATGTGTAGACAATAAGTACATAGCATTTAATGTTTTAGCATCTCAGCCGAATTCAAGATCATTCAGCCTTGGAAAAAAAAAATCTTGCCTGATAAAGCCAAAATAGAAAACTACCTGACTAGTTGCTGCCTTCCTTCACACACTATATCTTTTATATATATGTGTGTGTATGCATCCTTTATTTGATCAGTAACATAGTATACCTGAAAAGAATATAAAGAGTAAATCAGAAAGAAGAAGAAATGAAAATCAAGCAAACTCAGGTTTTAAAACAGATGCAAGAACAATTCTAAAATTTCAGGCTTCCAAAAGAGAATAAGTAGTGTTCTTTGTTCAAAAGACTTTCCAGGTGAGTAAACATAAACATTCAAGTTTTAGTTTAATTTTAACAGTAAGATAATTTGTGGATTTCATGGTGATGTCTGTGTTTTCTCTTGGTATAATTCTGTGCTTATATGCAGACTATTCTTGATGATATGTTGTTCATTTCTGATTACAGGATTGAAACTATTTAATCTTGTATTATTTTCATATGATCATATGAAAGTTTTAAATTTTCCAACAACATCATATGCTCGAACTTCAATCAAGAATTTAAGTTTGTTTTAAAACATATTAAGAAGTTATGTTCAGTGAACTAAGCTTTTACAGGTAACAAAACATTATGTTGATAAATTCATCTGTTATAAAATATAAATTCAAGTTGATAACCTGAATATTCAACGCAAAATAGGATTTTTAAATCAGAAATGGGGAATTTTAGTGTCGTGTAGAAGAAGTAGTTCTTAGTTTATCACTATTAGCATTTCCATCCACTACAGATTTTTGATCCAATAATAAATGCTCAAATTTGGATTGAAGCAAGCCTAAACATTGATGAGCACGTAAAAATTATCAGGTAGCTTTTACATCAAGTGAATTAGGGGATTGGGATCAATGTAGGGTTTTTGTTCAAAATTTTGACCTGCCTGTAAGTGTGCAGAGTTTGTCATCCATGGAAGGTCGAGTTGTCTGAAACTCCGGGGAATGGAAGGATCGCGTGTTGTCGAAGTGCGGCCAAAGGTTGGGGGCTTCTGGTGGACACGGCGGCGGTGACGAGGTGTTTATGTTGAAGGGGTTGAGCTCGGCATCTGGGTCGATAGTGTTTTCTTTTATTCGACTTTCCTTAAGACAATTCGATATTGGGTTTCGAATATGCGCGTGTTTGGTGATGTGTCTGAGTCGCTGGTGTTCGTCGAAGTTGGGTGGAGGCGCCGTGCACGTGCACGGCAGGGAGGAGGGGGACGACGTCGTGTCAGTGTAGATACTCGTGTCGTGCTCGAATAATTTGGGGGTTTCCTTCGAGTTTGTTTCGAGTGTTGAGAGTGTACGCGTTCCCTGTTGTTGTTAATTCGGTTTTTCTCAAACTTAGAACTGAAACTAAAAAAAAATAAGAAGAAGGAGGGGAGCGTACAGGAAGAAGAAGGGTAAACAACTCGAAGTATACACGGGGGAAAGGGGAGTGGAACTAGGCGAAGTACTCGAGTGAACTCAAGGGGGAAACTCAGGTTAGTAGTTTCAAACTACAGCATGTTATAAAATAAGGAAATTAAGTAAATCACTTTCAAACAAATCGAAAGCGTTGTAAAGCTTAATAGAGTTTTAACAGTTTTAAGTTAAAACTTAAATACAAGTTCCAGTTATTTAGTAGGTACTTAACAAATGCATTTAACACTTTATTTTAATTAAGCAATTGATTTGAGTAAAGATTAAAGTTAATCAACATTTAAGTATTCAAACTTCAAGAAAATTCTTTCAAATGTTAATTAAGATCAATAGTAATTTACTAACAATTTTATAAGTAATTAAGAATGATACTTTAGAATCATAATTAGAGATCGTATAATAATTAAGAAATAAGTTAATTTGTAATTAACTACTTAGGTAGATTAATGAACAATTAATAGTTAATCAATCAAGAGATTTAAATAAGAATTAAGAAATGATTAATGAAGTAATCAACAATTAAAAATTTGATAATCAAGTTATTTGATTTATAATTAAGGTTTTCAACTAATGATTAAGGAAAAGCTAATTACGTAATTAAGGTTAAACAAATTGATTTAAGTGGATTACTTGAGTAATTAAGGAATTAATTACTTATTGTAATTAATGAAGTTTAAAATGAATTGTTTAAGTTAATTAATTAAGTTTAATTAATTTAAATAATTATTCGGTGATGTGATAAGTGGAATTACTTGGAGAAGTAATTGATGATAATGACTAGAAGAAATTGATTGAGGATGATAATGAAAGTAATTTGAGTATAATTACTTTGTGCAATTAATCAAGGTATTGATTAAAGGAAATCAGTTGAGGAGTAATTAAGTGATGTGATAAGAGTAATTAAAAGTGGTTGATTTCTGAATAGTATTAATCAGGAGTGATTAATAGAGGTAGTTTAATTAAAGATTTGATTACTTAAGATAATTAATTTAATACAGGATAATGAATTTTAAATGTAATTAGTAATCATTGATAAAGGTAATTAATATTAAGAGATTAAAGAATAATTAATTGGTGTAAGTACGAAATAATAATAATAATATTTATAATTAAAGGAAATTCCATATTTGGATAAGATAATTGAATTGTGAAAATAATTAAAGGATGATTACTTGAAATTAAATGTTAATTAATCAAGTATGATTAAGTGAATTGGTTTTATTAATTGATTGATAATTGGTTAATAGTTATATAAGCAAGACTTATAATGGTTAAGTAATTAATTTAATTTACTTTAAAATAATTAGAGATGCAAGTAATTAATTTAATTCATTTTAAATTAATTATAGCTGATATGATTGCTTATGTATGGATGGATGATATTGTTTACTCTGAATGGTTTGAAATTCCTAGTATGAGATAAATGATGCTGTATGAAATGTATGCTTGATTGTAATATGATGATGATATGGATTATCTGTTGTGATGATAATATTGATTATCTGTTTATGACGATAATGTTCTATTGTGATATTGTGAATTATCTATCTGTGTGTATATGGATAATTACATTGTTTATTTTATAACTCTTAAACAACTTGGCCCTAAAAGACACGTTTTGGATTTCGATGAGACCGGGATCGGGTTTCCACATTTGGAATATCTGAAAACCACATCGATCCAAATTAACGTTAGGTCGTGAATCTGATGTGAAGATGAAGGTTCAGAATGCAAGGGTTGTCGTCGTTAACTCTGAGGGTGATTCCAAAATGAGTGTAACGAGATAATGCATTCGGTTTCGTTCGAACCCGGAACGAACTTGTATGGATTGAATGCTTTCAGGACATCGTCAGGCGGGCGATGAGCATTCTAAGAAATTTGATCTCTAAAGGTAATCGTAGCCTCAAGCCTCATCAACCGGGAATGGCTAAAACAGGGGAGATGCGGCAAGGTTAGGTGGGTCATGCCCAAGCAGGACAAGATATTTCCCCTGTCTAGATGTCCCTTTTTATTCGGCTTAGTGGGTGGTTGGGCGCGCAACCACGGGGTTTATCTTGTTCGGGATTGTTCAGTAAGGAATGGTTCCGGCCTTGTGTTGCAGGGGATGAAGGGAGTAATCCTCGGTACGGTGATCTAGGCCCCGTACTGTGACGGGTGGTACCCCAGTAGCCCTGCCATTGTATGGAATCCATTTTCCAATAAGTGCCTACGGTTTTGATTGTATTACCCACTTTTGTGGTTAGTAGCTGGAATTTAATAATGTAACAATTTCGGCTATTTTCTATTTACTTCAAAACCCTAGACACTATTATAATATCACAGAATTTCCTATTAAATATTTTGGTTAGCGTAAGGTAAAAACTTACCCGTATTTATTTGTGGGAAGTCTTACGTGATACCTTTATTTTCAAATGTTTTTCAAAGTCAAACAATTTAAACCGTTTACTCATACCAGACCCATATCTGACCCGGAGTTTATTTTGTTTTTCATAAACTCTCGGGTACCCAAATTTTTACGGGTAGTCAAGGGATTCAGGTTAGCTTTGACGAATTCTGGAGGAGCAATGGAGCAGGAGGCTTCAGCGTTGTAGATATCTATCTAGTTCCGCTGTGTTAGTTAGAGTATGTTGTATTTGAGATGTATGTAGTGACTGATGTATGTATAAAAAGGGTCAAGTGTATAATATTGTATAACTCTGATATATGTAAACTATGTAATTGTTATGTGATGTATTATATTTTATTCCATTCCGCTGTGAGAGTCCGTGATTGTTGTTCTTTCTTTCTCTTTCTTTTCTATTTCTATCCCTTTCTTTCTTCATGATGATACGTCTTTCTAGTAGTAGAAAGGCGGGTCGTCACAGCAATATTAGTGGTAGAAATCTTTGAATTATATACTCTTAAATTGGGTCCCATTATCAATAACTATTATCCCACCTCTTGGCAAGGTCGTGACACTAAGAACTTTCCTAGAAACCAAGGAAAATCTATTCTGAAGATTGGTTATACACAGGTCTACTATGGATACTGGCCAATTTTTTCCGAGTTTGGATCGAGCTACAATTCACATGGTATGACAAGAAAAGCTATGAAAGCCACCCTTCCAAATTTTAGGTCAACTGGAGTTCATATGCTCAAGATATGGATCGATCAAAATTGAGGAAGTCAACCTCATTCGTACCCATCATGTTCGTATCCATCCAAGACAACTTCCTTCGTATCCATCGGTAGTTACGCTCGTGTCCAGTTTGTATTGATCGACTGCCTTGAAGTTTCATATCGATCAGCCATGGATCATTATGAAGTCAACATGCTCCATCGATAGGAAACCGACACCTTCCATCGATATGAAGAAGCCAGTACAATCATCGATACGAAGCAACTACAAATGATCGGTACGAAGAGTCCTTCGATCATTGATACGAAAAGCACAAGTACATAACGATTCGAACTAGAATGAGGAGCATTAATACATAGAGAAACCTCCAGACCGATATGAAGAATGCATTAAAGAAGAGGAAATGGTCGTTCGGCATCAAAAATGGATCGCTTCTGGATTATAGCGTCATCGAAGTGCAACTGATCGATAAGAACTACTATCGATTCGAAGTGATCAATGCCAACCAATCAAAAATACAAACTTGGATCATATCATAAATAATAACCTGTAAGTCCAAATGCCTTTAAATTTTCATTGTAGCTTGCATACTACCAGAAGAACGTTCGTGATTGATCCCATCACCATTGGACCATTTTTGTTTCGATACGAAATGCATGGGGATTGATCATGGATCGATCCCAAAGGACCTTAGATCGATCACGTGGGTCCACCCACATGTGAGGAGTATTCCAAGATCTAAGCCAGATATCTTCAGACCATACCTATAAATAGCACTCCAATGCGTTTAGAAAAGGGGCTTTTCACTCTTTTATGCTATTGCTCTGCTGGAAATCCATTGTAACTCAAATATTATTAATTGTACTGTTGTAAACTAGTTGTGAATCATCAATAAACAACAAAATCTTCAAAGTGGGCGCAGGATACATTGCCGAACCATTATACCCTGTCTTTTTAATGCTTTCCTTTTGAAATTTTGAGTGTTCTTCATATTTAATCCTCTAAATTTTGCCTATCTATGATATGTGATTTTGAATTGGTGCTTTCGTCTACAATTGGGTGTTTGTGACCAATTTTGGCCAAATAGTAATGATTGCCTATGGAACTCCAAAATGATATATAATGTTCCGAACAACAAATTTGATTACTTTCATTGTGCTGATCGTGGCTAATGGCTCTGCCTCAACCCATTTGGTAAAATAATCAACTGCAATGATGGCGTGCTTCGTGTAACCTTTAGATATCAACGGCGCAACGATTATATTAATTCCCCAAACTGCAAATGGCCAAGGACCGGAAACTAGAGTAATCTCTGCCGATGGGGATCTTAGAATTTCAACAAATCTCTAGCACCTGTCACACTTTCAGGTGTAATCATCTTTCTCTTTATTGACAATTAGCCAGAGATATCCATAAAAAAGGATCTTCTTCGTTAGGATTTGTCCCCCGGTGTGGTTGACACAGCTCCCTTCATGAACTTCTTTCAGGACTCGCTTAGCCTCATTGTAAGCGACACACCAAAGCATGGAAATAAGGAAACCCTTCCTATAAAGTACCTCATCTTGCATGGTGTATCTCGAAGCTTGTCGAAGGAGCTTTCGTCATTCATTCCTTCTCTTTAGAAGGATTCCTTTTTGCAGATAATCCTTTATTGGAGTCATCCACGATGCCCTTTTAGGTTCAATCTCCAAGATCCAATCGATATCCATTCGGGCGATCCTCGAAGTTCATAGTACTTCCATCGGGACCAAGCCCATGAGCTATGCATCTTTAGAATAAAACAACTTAACCGATGAGTCGATATTCTCATTTTTCCTATCTAGGAATATGAGAGATCGTGTAATATTTGATGTCACTGAGCAGCTCAAGGACCCAGTTTAGATAAGGAGCTAGTCTCACTCCTTTTGCTTGAAATTCTTTAGGAACTTAGCAAATCACTAACTAGGAGTCGCAGAAAATGTGTAAAGTCTTAAATCCCAGCTCTTTGGAAAACATGAGTCCTGCAATCAAGGCCTCATATTTAGCTTCATTATTTATTGCCAAAAAGTCAAGTTTCGAGGCATAATAGATCCGGTGTTCCTCAGAAGTGGCAAGTACAACTCCAGCACTAGAACATCATTCATTAGATGCACTATCCATGTACATCTACCACCCACTATCTTTCTTACCACTACTCACTAGTGGATCATCTCATGCAATGAATTTAGCATGAAGTCCACCAAAGATTGACCCTAGATTGCTCTCTAAGGATGATAGGTTATGTCGTATTGGCTCAATTCGATTTTCCATTTCAATAACCTTCCAAAAGTTTCAGGTCGCTGCAAGACCTGTCGTAAAGGCTGGTCGGTGAGAACTTTCATCGGATGAGCCTGAAAGAATGGGCAGAGATTTTTCGAAGTGATCAACAAGTATCATGTGAGCTTCTCCAACCTTGGGTAATTTCATTATGCTCCCATCAATCTCTTACTGTTACAATAGACCGGTCGCTTGATGCACCGAAATTGCACCGAAATTGCCAAGTATATAAATAGGTCCAATCATCCAATGGCTTAGGGAGGATGGGGTTTTGTTCAAGTGATCCGCTAGAGCTTGGAATGCATCCTTACATTCAGACTCCGCTTAAAACTACATTTTCCTTTCTTAATGACATTAAAGAAAGGAATGCATTTGTCCATGGCTCTAGAGTTGAACCGACTCAAGGTGGCACCCTTTCCATTCAAGCTCTGGACTTCCTTAATTGTCTTCAGGGCATTAATCTTTCGCGATATCTCAATCTATTTGGAATTGGATTCAATCCCATGGGAGTTCACAATGAAGCTTAAGAATTTCTCTGATGCAACGCCAAAAGAGCTATAACGACTCCGATTTTTGTCACTTGATTTTGACTATTTAATTTATTTTAAATACTGAAATATTGGTTTTAAAAGTTAATAACGGGAATTCAATGTATAGGGATTATTTAAAATCTTTGAATATTTGACATGATTTGAATAGTGATTCAAATATTTTTTTAAATTGAATATTAATTAAATGGTTTTAATGCTTTTATTTAACTCCTTTTTATTAATTGGTAATAACGTTAATTTCATTATATAAATTTATTTACAGCAATAAATGGTTCAAATAAATAATAAGAAAATAAATTATTATTTTTATGACTCGATTTTTATTGACATAACATTTATTTAACTTATTCAATTTTTCCATTATTTTTGATTTGGAAATATTTGATTATTTGCTTTGCAATTTATCGGCAAACGGTAGTGTTTTCGTGATTTTACAGAATCAGTAAACCGTTGTATTATTTTTTTTTAAGGTCGCGTCGCTATATTGAGTGCGATCGTATTTTTGTTTTTTCATTCGAAGTCCATACACGAATATAAATCTTTGGAGCAAAATGCTGCAAAAGTAAAATAAAATAAAATATCTCAACACTTACCAAAGAAAGAACAAACAATTTCATCCCTTAGTATTGTTCCATTGATTATCAACATATTAACCTAGATCTACTTCTTTTAAAATTCTAAAATGATTCAAACAAAATTTAAAGAAATAGAAAACAATGATCTTTGGGTGGAAGAAGCCAAGATCTTCAATCTATGTTAGTATGAGGGGTGTGGCAGGTATTAGAGGAAGTTGACGGTGAATGTAGTGTGTCTTGGCGTGCTAGGGTTAAGCTTTTAGGATGATTTAGGTGGAGATTTCTTGTTTCGTTGGTTGCATTGGATTTTCACATGAAGAAGTAGCTTTTGGACAATTTTGGCGAAATGCGATTCAGAGGGGAGTGCGACATGTCGGTGGTCATGGGATGAGGTTGATGTCACAATTAATGGAGGTGGGTCGGACATAAAGCATGGTGAGGGTCGAGTAGCTCCTGCAAAGGTGATAAAATGGTGGTTACGGCATGATCTCAACAGTCCGAGATGACATGGGTGCTCAAAGGCCGAACCTTGGAAGGCATGGGTGTTTATTTATACATGAAGAAGGTTTAGGATGTTCAAAATGGGAAATTTGAGTTAATAAAAGTGATTAATGGATTCAAATTAAATTTTAAAATCGATAATTTAGAAATTTAATATCTTGTTCATACTAGGTCTAATTGAGATGAAACTTTTTACATTGTGCTCATAATGATGTAGGCTACGTGATGGAATTGGTTTGGCTAAATTTAGAGCAAGTTGAAATTTGTGTTAAAATTGAAAGTTTAAACCGGAGCGCTTCGATGCCAACTGTTATTTCAGCGAGTATAACTCACCTTTTTGGTCAATCACTATATTATATAGTAGATTAAATTTTAAGGATTAAGTTTGGTTGAAAATATTGGTTGTTTTGGTTAAATATCCACCTTCCAAAGGGATATGCATTTAAGTTTGAAATACAGGAAAATTGTTGAGAAATTTGAATTTCTCACCATAGTGATTTGAAATTTCCTGTTATTTACCTGTTAATTATTTCAGTTATATATCAGTGATATATATTGTTAAATACTAAAAATTTGACATTTTGGCCATATTTCGACATATGTGAAAATTAAACCTTTTTAGTAGAAAATGGTAGTTATAACATTTGTTAAGTGCTATGGTAATTATGGGCCTCGATATAGTATTTTTGAAATACTATTAAGTGTGGAGCTGATTTGGGAAGTGATTTCAAATCTGACGGTTTTGGAATTTCTAAGATATTTTGATTTAAATGAGTGTTAAACTTTTCTATTCTATTTCAAAATTCCTTTATTTATTCTTTCTAATATGTGTGTGTATGTGTCCGTGTGCATGCGCATGCATATGTATGTTTTAAATAATTATTTTCGAAGTAACGGATTTTATTGAAACTATGATTATAATAAATATTTATTTTTAAAAGAAAAAATAAAAAGGATTATATTTATTTTAAAATAGGTATTTTGCAGTTTAAAAAAGATATAAATATGTGAAAATAATATTTATGACTTGTTTGTATAAATGTGGTATAAAGAGATAGTTTTATAAATATTATTCTATAAGTGAAGGGTAGATTTATAAATAGTATTTTATAATAAAAGAATGATTTCATTAAATAATATCCTATAAACCAGAAAATGTACAAATTGACAAGTTGGAGAAATAAAATTTCATAACTTATTGAAATATATGAAATGACCTTGTTATGCAATCTATATAAGTTTTATAATTTTATTTAAGAATTTTATAAATGAATTTGGAGGTTTATGAAGAGATGCAAATAAGCCAGGAATTTATAAAATAAGTTTATAAATGATGTTTTATAAAAAAGAAGTTTTAAAAAAGATTTATAAATAATATAAAATACATATTAACTTAATTCGTGAATTCATAAAGTAAAGCTATAATTATGTTATATATATGTTTATAAAGAGATTTATAAGTAATATTTAATGTCAATTTAGAGTTTACATTTATAAAGAGGAATATTTCATAAATTGCTGTTTTTATAATAAGGATTCGATTTCCCAAACGACCTTCATTTTGGTGGTAGGAAATACCATTTTTCCCTAATTAACATCGAAGAAATAGTGTTAGGTTATTGTTATCTTAATTTAAAATGACTCTATTTTAAACCAATTTTAAGTGCGGTTTTGAAATAAAAATCTTTCTTAAGATTTATAGAGATACTTATACCGTTAGGATAAGTATATGAGTATTGAAAATTTAGTGTTTTGTGAATATATTTATACTGTTGAAATAAGTATATGGGGAGATTTTTCTAAGTTTTTAAAATGAAATGGTTTGTGAATATAGTTATTCAGCTGAGATAAGTATATAAATATTTTCAAGGTAGAGAAAAGTGTAAAGAGGGCTTTGTGAAATATATATCTTTGTGAAAACATTTTTAATACAAGTGTGTACAAAGTAGTTTTAAATCAATGAAATGATTAATTTAAGAGGCCCAGAGTTGGTTGCTTAACCAATGTTATTTCCCTTAGGGGTCTATAAATTTATGTAAGGATTGTGTGTTTATTTGATAGTTAGATAACCGACTATCAAATCTTGACCAGTTTTAACTCTAAAATATCTAGAGGAAAAACGAGAATCATATGGTACAGTTACTCTAGATGATGTTACTGTATGTATAAACTCGTGTGTTACTCATGGATGAATAATAAGTTCCATCCACTTAAACGGTTAGAGGGTAATCCGTGCTCCTATCTTAGCTGTTTATTTTCAAAAGAACTGGAGTTGAGTTCACCAAAAACTATCGAATGTTGGTTCTAAAAGACCGAGATTAGATAGATATGAATTATCCGAATGCCACTTTGATCCAACTCAAGCCTATATTGAAAACATCTTGAAGATGATGAGAATGAAGATGTAGTCCTTTGAATTGCAAGGGCTACTTGCTACTAATCCTGATGGTGATTCCAAAATGGATGTAGCAGAAGTAGTGTCTTCGGCTTGTTCATACGCTGAACAACTTGTATGAATGAATGTTGGCACTATATTGCTGCTTGGAAGGCAGTGTTATCATTCCATGTTATGGTGTGTTTCTCATGTAACGACCCATTTAAATAATAAAATTTTGAATTGAAAAATTATATTTGGAATACGTTCACTTCAATATAACAAATGGTAAAATTTCATCTGATAATATGATAATTTATTTTATTTTATAATTTTATTTGAGTTCAAATTAGTTATTAATTGATGATAATAAAATATTTTCCAACCTGAGTTTTATTAAAAATCATTATAAACTCTATATTTGAAAATATAAATTTTAACTAAATACTTAAACACGTTATATATTAATAGTTGGAAAGTAGATATATGTATTTATTTCAAATTATATTATAAAGATATGTTTGTTTTATATGTGTTTATTTAAAACAATGATTTTGAAATATATATTTAATTTAACATGTGGTTAAACTATATTAATTGAAAATAAATATAATATATATACATATATATATATTCTGTTTCTAACAAATTGATTGATCTTTTCTCATTGATTTCTATTTATTAGCTTGTCCGTCAAAATTCCTGTCAGTTTAGCTTTGCTTTGGAAGTTGTACTTGCATTTCGTAACCCAATTTCATTGTGTATTCTTTTTAGCCTCGAAAAGTGAGCAATCACTCACGATTAACATTCTTATATTTATTGAATTTAATTTTAATTGAAACGACAATTGAAATATGCTGCTGTTAGTTATTTGCATTTCTATATATATATATACATATACATATATATATATATATGCTATTGTTTTATCTGTTCACCTGTGACCTCTGACACCATTATCTGTTAATTTATATTGATGATGTATGCCTGTTATATTATTATCATATCTTTTATCACTCTGCAAAGTTCCCGATTAGTATAGAATTCACTATGGGTTGAAATGATACATATCCGAACGATCTGTAGAGTAGGAGAAAATCGTTATGAGTTGAAATGACAAACCCAAGTGATTTTCATTGAATTGAATTTGGGATTGCGAGTTGAAATGATATATACCAGTATATCTTTAAATTGTAGATTGAAACGGTAAATATCCGTATCACTTAACTATAGGATAGAAATTATATACAGACACCGTTGGTCAATATATATATTTTGAAATGATTTCCTAGGTTTTGAATTGAATATTTCGTTTTTAATAAGTATTGATTTTAAGATATTATATATAAATGTATTTTATAAAAGTTAAATTTTTATTTTTTAAAATAATATGTTTTGAAAATGCTAGTAATCATAAGTTAGTTTTAAATTTTTGAATTTAAGAATTTACTTAAAATTTTACGATTTTAAAATAGGTATAAATTAGTTTTAATATAAAATAAGTTTGATAATAAGCTTTAATTTAATGAAGTTGATTTAATTAATATATAATATGTTAAGTATTTATTTAAATTTATATTTTAAATAGATTTTTACAATGATTTTTATAAGTTAAGATTCGGAAGGTAAATTTGAATTTATTTGAAGTTGTATTTAATAAAGAATTTTATTTAATTAAATCGATTTGAAACTTACCGAGTTTGAGATTTTGAGGAAAGGATTTTATAACTTGATTTTGGTTTAAGGTGGTTAAATGGATACTTAAACTTTGAATAAATTGAAATTAATATTTAGTTTATTTGTATTTGGAGTTTTATTTAAATGATACTGGATTTATTAAGTAAATATTTCAAGACTAATGAATAATGAAGTTAAATTTTGATATATATGAAATTATCAAATTTAGTTTTCAAATTATGGAATATTTAATACTTTGAAATATAATGAAATTGAAATGGTCTATCTTGTGGTTCAAATCTATTTTTTTTTAAATCGATGTAATTTGAAATGTTTTATTGAGAAACTGAAATAAATTGAAGTTGATGATTTGAGATTGGATTAAATTTGAAATTTGGAATTTGAGTTGATTTGAATCGATTTGTGAATTTTGAAGTAACTATTTTATTATATAAAGTATTTTTAAATTATATTTAAAACTATTTATATATTTTATTTATATATTATTTTCATATAAACTATTTTAATATAAACTATTTTTAATATAAACTATTTTAATATATTAATTATTTTATTTTAAACTGTTTTAACCTATAACTACTTTATATAAACTATTCTATTTTATAAACTATCTTATTTTATACACTATTTTAATATCTCTAGTTAAGCTAAAAGTATTATGATTTCTAAATTATGATGTCCAAAGTGTTATGATTTCCAAAGTACTATGATTTCCAAAGTGGTATGATTTCCAAAGTATAATGATTTCAAAGTGTTATGATTTTCAAAGTATTATGATATCTAAATTATGATTTCAAACTTATGGGTTTCCAAAGTATTATGATTTCAATGTGTATGATTTCGAAGGTGTTATAATTTCAAGTGTTTTGGTTTCGAAAGGGTTATAATTTTGAAAGTGCCATAATTTTGAAAATGAATATATTTGAAGTGAAATGATATCGTATTGATATGTTTTAAAATGAAAATGATATTTTGGTTTTGAAGTATAAATTATCTTGAAATCACCACGGTGTTATAATAACGTTTGGTTGTTAAAGAGATCGGGATGGATATTGTCATACTCTCTGTCTATTCCAAAACTACTTTAACAACTGTGTATGCGATGGAGATTCCAGAATGAAGTAGGATGGCGGCGATGATCCTGTATGAGGAATATACGTGGACCCGACTCCCGTGAGTTGGCATAAGGTGGCTAAACCAGGAGCGATTGATGGGCCAAGTGAGGTAGTTCCTGCGATCGAACACACTTCATCGTATGCCATTATATTACTTTGTGATTGATTTTGTGCGCACCTTTGATTTGGGAGTGTGGCTCGAGGTGGACCGTAGCTGCGGCTATGCGTTACCACCAGCCCGCATGCGTAATTGGTATATCTACCCCGACATTGACTAGTTGTGTCATATCACCTACCCTATCGAGACCACTATGATTTTGTTTTATGTCGTACCTATGGAGTATCCTCCGATAGCCTACCGATCAGGATGTATCATGGTACTATATAGACTGTGGCATTATAAAATGTGTTATAGGTGATATGGGTAACGCCTTAACGCTATTTTTAATATTTTACTTTACTATAGACATTATTATAATAGCGTATATTACTTCATAGTAGAAAGTTTAATGGATCCTTAGAAGATGGTTATCCCAAACATCCTTTGAGTTAATTGTATTTCAGTTGTTATTTCACATGAGCTTTGGTTTTAGCCAAAACTTAGCATATAGAGTATTCTTTTGTTGCAACAAAATCATACCAAAACTATTTTATATCACTTTATAAATTATTTTATATAAACTATTTTTAATATAAATCATTTTTAATATAAACTACTTTAATATAAACTATTTAATATCCCAATTACTTTAATTTATAAACTATTTTAACTTATAACTATTTTATACAAACTATTTTATTTTATAAACTATTTTATTGTATATACTATTATTAATATCTAAATTGCTTAAAGCAAAGTGTATCTTTCAGCTGTGTGTGTGTGTCTATATATATATATATATGATAGTTATATATGTCAGATTTTATAAATTATACATATGCTAGTTTAAACTATCTGTTAGTATATTTTATACAAGTTTTTTTGTTTCTTTGTTTTATACTCTACTGTTATATACATAAGTATATATATTACTTAAATAATCTATTTACAATGTAAGTTTATGTTTATGTGTTGCATTTGTTTTAGTGTATAAAGATTTCAAAATAAAATTTGCATACGTTAGTATTTGTAAATAGTATGTATACATTTTATTTTCTCTGTATATGTACTTTATTTTTATTTATTTTTCTCTAGAAATCGTGTTTTCCTTTTTGCGGAAAAATATATAATGATAAGCTTTGTTTGCTATTTGATAATATGTTAAGTTGTGTACTTATTACAGTAGAATATATAAGTACAACATTTTACTATATAAGTGTACGGTGTTTTATTATATATCAGATTTGTTTGTTTAAAATACATAGGTTATATTACTATTTTGAAAATAGGTATATCTATATAATATGTTATACTTACATTAATATTAATAGTAGGAAAGTAGATATTGTTTGCGCCAAAATTGGTCACAAACACCCAAAGTCGTGAAAGCACCCGTTTACGTACTCAAATCAATAACGATTAACACAGAACTCAGCGACAATCAATATATAATTCAGCTCTAATCAACAGATCACGATAATTCACGAACAACAATCACAAACACAGGATTTATAGTGGTTCGGCGTTCGCGCCTACGTCCACTTTGAAGGTTTTCTCTTTATTGCTTTGCTTGATTAAATCGATTACAATGGATTACAGCCGACAATTGCTTTGAAATCTGAATACAACAGCGATTCTGATAGTCAAACTTGAATCCGGCAGAGTCTTGGCGTTCAATGGCGGAAAGCTCCCCTTTTCTGAAGGCTTCAGGGTGCTATTTATAGGCGTTGGAGGCCCAGATCTTGCTGAAACTTCGTGAGACTCCTTCTGGCACGTGAGTGGGCCCACGCGACCGACTCCACCAAGTTTCGTCTCGATCTGACATCGGTTCGAAGTGATTTCGAACCCATCAAGAAATGGTCCAATCGAGCTGAAACTTGGCAGGAACAATCATTACCTCACATGGAAGATACTGTGAAAATTTGGTTGCATTTGGATCTATGGTTAAGGAGATATGCTCGGTTCGAAATCGACATCTTCGGTTGGCTGAGGCGTTCGAACCCATTATTTCGAACCCTTCGTTTCGAATCCATCAGTGCACGTGAGCTTGCAGTGACGTGGCGCGCAATATTCGAATCGATCCTAACTTATCTCCGAATGGACCGCTTCGACTCCGTGAACTACGGCGAACACGTCCTCCAAACCAATTGACTCGGTGGATTCGAAATAGGAAGCACTCTTGGTTTCGAACGTGACATTCGAATCCAGGAATTCTTATGGGTTCGAAGTTGATCGGTTCGAACTGGGTTATTCGATGGGTTCGAAGTGAGGATGTGAGGCCGAGTGAAGTCGTGGATTCGAAGGTAGGTCACTGTGGTGGATTCGAAGGTAATGGAGTCGAAGGCGATGGAGTCGAGGCTGGGTACTAGCTGATGGGTTCGAACATCATGGGTTCGAAGGAGAGGGCGTGGATGGTTTCGAACAGCATGGGTTCGAAAAGGATGGGTTCGAAATTCATGGTTTCGAACCAGACAATGACTATTTCTCTTCACACTGAATCCATCATATCTTGAGCATACGAACTCGGATTGACTTGAAACTTGAAATGATGGCTCCTACAACCTTTCTTGTCGTGTCCTATCAATCGTGGCCTGATTCGGACTCGGGCAAAATTCATCGATATCCATAGCTAAGTGAAGTATATCCAATCTCTGAGATGAACTGTTTCCCGTTTTCGACCAATCTTTTGGTATCACGGCTTTGCCAAAAAGCGGGATAACACTTTGCCCCCCAAAACATGCCTTGCTGTAGGAAGGTGTGTTTTGTAATGCCTTGAGTTGGATGTTCGTATCCGATCATCATCCTGCAAAGAACTCAATAGTTTCATATGTCCTCAAATGACGATCGTTCGGGATCGAGCCATTTGGGATGAAGTGCGGCCGTTCATGGTCAAGCGCTCAACTTCAAATGACGATCGTTCGTGATCGAGTGATTCGAGGGGAAGTGCGACCGTGCGCGGTCGAGCGTATAAATTCATGCTTCGATCGTTCGGGATCGTATGCTGCTTAAAGTGAACCGGGACCGTTCGCGGTCCGTGCCGTTCGTGGCATAAGATGGAATAGGACCGTTCGCGGTCGATGCCGTTCGCGGCGAATGATGAGATGGGGACCGTTCGCGGTCGACTGCCGTTCGTGGCAAATGATGATCGTTCGCGACCAAGTGCCGTTCAAGGCGAATGGTGATCGTCCGAAGTCGGATTTCATAATCGGTGAGCCATGACCGTTCGCGATCGATGGCGTTCGAGGCAGGAAGTGATCGTTCGCGATCGTGTGCCGTTCGAGGCGAATCTGTGACCGTTCGCGGTCTGATGTCGGACCTCAAGTGACGATCGTTCGCGATCAAGCCATTGAGGTAAGGTGAGCTATGACTGTTCGAAGTGGGGTGCCGTTCGAGGCGGATTGTGTGTATGCCCGGGAGGGCTTGACGTTATCGATGCCAGGGTCGCGTTCGGGTGAGATCCTGGATCGTTTGTCAGGGCGGTTCATCGCCATCTCAGAGCATGCCTAAGGATCGTTCGCGACCACCATACAT
Source organism: Allium cepa (assembly GCA_030765085.1). Taxonomy (NCBI): domain Eukaryota; kingdom Viridiplantae; phylum Streptophyta; class Magnoliopsida; order Asparagales; family Amaryllidaceae; genus Allium; species Allium cepa. Next base: position 728,963,615 of record CM060932.1, on the reverse strand, counting down.
GTGTACGTAGCTTAGTCATTCCAGAATTATCAAAATCAAATAATTATTAAACAGATGAGTTCCAAAAACAATGTCCAAATAAACAAAGTCCAAATGTTCAAATCAAAATGAAACGAAAGTAAAGCATGGATGTCAAAGTGTAAGTTCCCACTACGAAACGGTCAACGATCATTCAGAGCATGTCTGGAGATCGTTCGCGATCTCGCACATGTGTAAATGATTTAATTACGTTAGTGGAAGCTTACAACTTGTTCATCGTTGTCTTACTCAATTGATAACCATACGGTGCCTTGATTCGGGGTCGCCCCTAGCTGATGTGGACGGTGGTCGTTCTGGTTCCGCCACAGGGGCTCGTCTCCTTACATATTGAAGTAGCATACCGTTCCTGATATGCCCTTCCACCTCATCCTTCAGGTGCCTACAATCGTTAGTATTATGACCATTTAACTCATGGAATACACAGAACTTATCTGATTTCCTTTCGTCAGAGGTAGGGTCCCTTCGCATCGGCCTACGGTACGGAATCTGTTCTTTGGTATCCTGATAAATTCGTTCCAGGCTCTCGTTCAACTCGGTGTAGGTGGTGAATCGCGGCTCCCTTCGTTGTCGCTTCGATCTGTCTCTGTCATTCTCAATCTTTCTTTTACCTCTATCCTTGTCCGAATCCTTTTTAAGAGGCTTTTCGTCTCTAAATGCAAAAATTTCTATCCCATCTCTTTCTTCTCTCTCGGCATTCGCATCTTCTAATCGTAAAAACTTTTCTGCTTCATGATAGAATTCCTCCAGATCCGTGGGTGGATCTTTAGTCAATGAATTCTTGAACTCTGTGCCGTCAGCTATTCCGGACACAGCTGCCATTACCACCATGGATGGATCCGCTCTATCCACTGAAGCTGCTGCTGCATTAAATCGTGTTAGATAACTTCTCAAGGTCTCTCCGGCCTTCTGCTTTAGGGTTGCCAGAGTCATCACGTTCTTGGGTCTTGTAATATGAACCCTGAATTGCCTCATGAATCTCTCTACTAAACCATTCCAAGTTCCGATGGATCCGTTCTCCAACTGTCTAAACCATAGTGCAGCGATATCTGTCAAGTATAATGGAAAACACCGGGCCATGACCTCCTCCGATGCCCCCAGTACTTCCATATGCCTCATATATTTTGTCAGGTGGACCGTGGGGTCCGTTCTCCCGTCATACATATCCAACGATGGTAGTTTGAAATCAGGTGGGTTCCTAGCTTGCCTGATTGCTGAAGTAAAAGGGCTCCTATTAACATCTTCCAAATCTTTGTTCACCATACCGCCTCTCAAAGCTCTCCTAACTATCTCTGCTAATCGGTCATTGTCTCCGAGATGTAACCCTTGTTCACTACTTCCAACCTGCCCCCCGAGTTCACGAGGTAACTCCGGGATCTGCCCCCTTGACTGAGCGTTTGCATCTCTACTACTACCGGGTTGCGCAGATGCTCCCCTTTCTCCCTCCGAAACTGGATCAACGTTCTCCAAGGGTGTGCCCCCTAATCCAGGTGCTACTCCGGATGGTCCTGCTCCGTTCTGGACTCCATTGGCTTCCCTATTCTGTGCTCCGAGCTGTCCTATCTGATGGAGTAAACTCTGGATCATTTCCTCTTGCCTCTTCATCATAGTTTCCATCTCGTCCCTAGTAATGTATATTGATGGTTGATTTGCTCCTGACGAAGCCTCTTGGCTTCCCTGTGGTTCACTTCTCTCAGTCCTTGGTCTCCTACTCGATTGCCTTGCCATAATTCCTAAATCTGAACTTCTGAACTTTCGAATCCAACTTCTTCCTGAGTTCAATTCTCAGTGAAGGCACCAAAATGTTTGCGCCAAAATTGGTCACAAACACCCAAAGTCGTGAAAGCACCCGTTTACGTACTCAAATCAATAACGATTAACACAGAACTCAGCGACAATCAATATATAATTCAGCTCTAATCAACAGATCACGATAATTCACGAACAACAATCACAAACACAGGATTTATAGTGGTTCGGCGTTCGCGCCTACGTCCACTTTGAAGGTTTTCTCTTTATTGCTTTGCTTGATTAAATCGAATACAATGGAATACAGCCGACAATTGCTTTGAAATCTGAATACAACAGCGATTCTGATAGTCAAACTTGAATCCGGCAGAGTCTTGGCGTTCAATGGCGGAAAGCTCCCCTTTTCTGAAGGCTTCAGGGTGCTATTTATAGGCGTTGGAGGCCCAGATCTTGCTGAAACTTCGTGAGACTCCTTCTGGCACGTGAGTGGGCCCACGCGACCGACTCCACCAAGTTTCGTCTCGATCTGACATCGGTTCGAAGTGATTTCGAACCCATCAAGAAATGGTCCAATCGAGCTGAAACTTGGCAGGAACAATCATTACCTCACATGGAAGATACTGTGAAAATTTGGTTGCATTTGGATCTATGGTTAAGGAGATATGCTCGGTTCGAAATCGACATCTTCGGTTGGCTGAGGCGTTCGAACCCATTATTTCGAACCCTTCGTTTCGAATCCATCAGTGCACGTGAGCTTGCAGTGACGTGGCGCGCAATATTCGAATCGATCCTAACTTATCTCCGAATGGACCGCTTCGACTCCGTGAACTACGGCGAACACGTCCTCCAAACCAATTGACTCGGTGGATTCGAAATAGGAAGCACTCTTGGTTTCGAACGTGACATTCGAATCCAGGAATTCTTATGGGTTCGAAGTTGATCGGTTCGAACTGGGTTATTCGATGGGTTCGAAGTGAGGATGTGAGGCCGAGTGAAGTCGTGGATTCGAAGGTAGGTCACTGTGGTGGATTCGAAGGTAATGGAGTCGAAGGCGATGGAGTCGAGGCTGGGTACTAGCTGATGGGTTCGAACATCATGGGTTCGAAGGAGAGGGCGTGGATGGTTTCGAACAGCATGGGTTCGAAAAGGATGGGTTCGAAATTCATGGTTTCGAACCAGACAATGACTATTTCTCTTCACACTGAATCCATCATATCTTGAGCATACGAACTCGGATTGACTTGAAACTTGAAATGATGGCTCCTACAACCTTTCTTGTCGTGTCCTATCAATCGTGGCCTGATCCGGACTCGGGCAAAATTCATCGATATCCATAGCTAAGTGAAGTATATCCAATCTCTGAGATGAACTGTTTCCCGTTTTCGACCAATCTTTTGGTATCACGGCTTTGCCAAAAAGCGGGATAACAGATATATGTATTTATTTCAAATTATATTATGAAGATATGTTTGTTTTATATCTGTTTATTTAAAAGAATGATTTTGAAATATATATTTAATTTAACATGCGTTTAAATTAATATTGATTTGGAAATAAATATAATATATATATATATTCTGTTTCTATCAAACTGATTGATCTTTTCTCATTAATTCCTATCTATCAGCTTGTCCGTCAAAATTCGTGTCAATTTAGCTTTGCTTTGGAAGTCGAACTTGCATTTCGTAATTCAATTTCATTGACTATCCTCTCTAGCCTTGAAAGGTAAGCAATCACTCACGATCAACGTTCTTATATTTGTTAAATTTAATTTCAATTGAAATGACAATTGAAATATGCTTCTGTTATTTATTTACATTGCTATATACATGCCATTATTTATATTTGTTCACCTGTGACATCTGACTCCATTGTCAGTTCATTTATATTGATGATGTATGCCTTTTATATTATTATCATATTTGCATTCACTCTGCAAGTTCTTTGTTAGTATAGAATTCACTATAGGTTGAAATGATACATGCCCGAACGATTTGTAGAATAAGGGAAAATCGTTATGGGTTGAAATGATAAACCCAAGCGATTTTCATTAAATTGAATTTGGGATTGTGGGTTGAAATGATATATACATGTATATATTTAAATTACGGATTGAAATGATAAATATCCGTATCACTTGACCATAGGATAGAAAATTATATATACAGACAATGTTGGTCAATATATATATTTTGAAATGATATTCAAGGTTTTGAAATGGATATTTTGGTTTTAATAAATATAGATTTTAAGATATTATATATAAATGTATTTTATAAAGGTTAAATTTTGATTTTCTACAATTATATGTTTTGAAAATATTAATAATTATAAGTTAGTTTTGAATTTTTAAATTTACTTAAAATTTTACTATTTTGAAATAGGTATAAATTATTTTTAATATAAAATAAGTTTGATAATAAGCTTTAATTTAATAAAGTTGATTTAATTAATATATAATATGTTAAGTATTTGTTTATATCTATATTTTAAAATAGATTTTTATAAACTAAGATTGGGAAGGTAAATTTGAATTTATTTGAAATTGTATTTAATTATATCGATTTGAAACTTATTGAATTTGAGGAAATGATTTTATAACTTGATTTTGGTTTAAGGTGGTTAAACAAATACTTCAAGTTTGAATAAATTAAAAGAAATATTTAGTTTATTTGTATTTGGAGTTTTATTTAAACGATATTGGATTTATTAAGTAAATATTTCAAAACTAAATAATAATGAAGTTAGATTTTGATATATATGAAATTATCAAATTTAGTTTTGAAATTATGAAATATTTAAGTTTTGAAATATACTGAAATTGAAATGGTTTATTTTGTGGTTCAAATCTGTTTTTTAAATCGATATAATTTGAATTGGTTTAGTGAAAAACTGAAATAAAATGAACTTGATGATTTGAGATTGGAATTCGAGTTGATTTGAATTGAGTTGTGAAATTTGAGAAAACTATTTTATTATATAAAGTACTTTTAAATTATATTTAAAACTATTTATATATTTTACTTTATAAATTATTTGTTATAACTATTTTAATATAAACTATTTTTAAAATAAACTATTTTTAATATAAACTATTTTAATATATTCATTATTTTATTATAAAATATTTTAACCTATAACTACTTTATATAAACTATTTTATTTTATAAACTATTTTATTTTAAAGACTATTTTAATATCTAAACCGGTTAAGTGGAAAGTATTATAATTTCTAAATTATGATTTCCAAAGTGATATGATTTCCAAAGTATTATGATTTCTAAGTTATAATTCCCAAAGTGTTATGATGTCCAAAGTATTATGATTTCTAACTTATTATTTCCAAAGCGTTATGATTTCCAAAGTATTGTGATTTCAAAATGTTATGATTTCCAAAGTATTATAATACCTAAGTTATGATTTCAAATTTATGGTTTTCCAAAGTATTATGATTTAAAAGTGTATGGTTTCAAAGTGTATGATTTCAAAGGTCTTATAATTTCAAGTGTTTTGGTTTCGAAAGTGTTATAATTTGAAACTGCTATGATTTTGGAAATGAATAAATTTGAAGTGAAATTATATTGTATTAACATGGTTTTGAAATGGAAATGATATTTTGGTTTTGAAGTATAAATTATTTTGAAATGACCAAGGTGTTATAATAACGTTTGGTTGCTAAAGAGACAGAGATCGGATATTGTCATACACGCTGCCTATACCGAAAACCACTTTAACAACTGTGTACACGGTGGAGATTCCAGAATAAAATAGGATGGTGGTGGCAATCCTATATGACGTATATACGTGGACCCGACTCCCCTGAGTTGGCATAAGGTGGCTAAGACAGGAGCAATTAACGGGCCAAGTAAGGTAGCTCCTTCGATCGGACACACTTCATCGTATGCCATTCCATTACTTTGTGCAACAACCCTGAATTTTGTAATTTATTTTAATTGTTTATTTTGATAATTTAAATTTAATTGCTGATTTAAAAACTTTATTGTATTTATTAAAATGGATAAATTTTGTTATTTTAAATATAAATGTTGATTTTTGTGTGAATTATAATTTCGAGCCTGAATAAATAGAATCTTTTCCATAAATGTGAATTTTGGTCAATATGGTCAAACTTTGACTTTTAAATTTAAACTTTAGATATTTGAATTTTTGAATTTTATCTTTTATTATGAAATTAAATTAAATTTCAAGAATATTGCTTTTCGTTTCGTTGAAATCCGATTTATATTGTGAAAGTTATGTTTTTTACAATATTGGGTGTAAATTGATTTATTTAATAAAATTGTCTATTTTAATTTATATATATAATATTTTTATTTGTCAAATCATGTTCTAATATGTGTTATATGACATATTAGATATATATTTTATTGTAAAACATTTTTAAAGTAATGTTATAATTTTTCCAAAGCTTAGTGTATTTATTTTTAATTTTAAAGCCAAGATTCAAAATTTTCTACTATTTTCTTCATTTAGTTTTTTTTAATTAAAATTTATTTATTTATTTTTGTACATGCATTTTATTTTTGTGTTTTTATATTTATTTATAAGTATTTTTCAGGTACATAAAACTTTCGAAATTTTGTTTCATTTATTTTCAAATTTTCAAGCCTGGTTTACATTTTCATGGCTATTTCTTTATTTAATTATATTTAATTAGTATTTATTTATTTATTTTTGTTTATTTACTAAATTTTCGTGTTTTATTTGAATTTATATATTTTCAGTCATTTAAAATTCCAAAAGAAAATATTGAAATTTGAAGAGTTTTTGTGCCCTTTTATATACTTAGTCTTTTTTATATTCTTGTTTCTTCATTTTCAACCAACACTTTAGTTCATTTTGCTGCATTAACTCATACCTTTTAGCCGGCCATTTCATTTTCATTTCACGTGAATATTTTTCTCTCATCTCATAAAAAAAATTCGGCCTCATCTTTGAGAAAAAAATTTGGTAAAACTTCTTTCTTTTCTTATTTCTTTTTCATTGTTTTTATATATGAATCGTGTAATTTGCACTTGCTTCTTCCTCTTCAGGTTCGGCCTCACCACTCCAGCCACCTTGCCGCCCCTCCACCACATGAACCAGCCACCACCACCTCCTCTCCGAACTGGTAGCCGAGCCACCCTAGGTTGAAGATCCACCACCATCTTTCTTAAACTCCACTTGAAACCATAGCCGAGCACATCATAGTCTTCCACCACCACAAACTACTCCTTGGCCGCCACCTACACCACCACCTCAAACTTGACCTGACACTGCTGCCATGTCATCCCTGACCCACTTGAAGCATGGCTGTGCCCATGATTGCCTTGGCCGTGACCTATTTGCTTTGAACCATGTTGTGTTGCCTTGTTTTGTGTAGTTTCATGCACATACCTTTGCACTATCATTAAATCTATGCTAGGCCAACCCATTCGAACCCAAAGACCAGATCCTAACCCATGCGTAGCCATGTGTTTCTGACCCTAGACTGAAGCATAAGAGGTTGAAGCAAGTGCAAATACTTTGGTGATGTTTTATGCATTCATTTCTAACATTGTTTCATTATATTCGGGTTGCAAACTTATGTTATTTGTATTGTTTTGTTTGAGTGTGTTCAATGCAATTAATCTTTGGCTCTCTCACACTCGAATCTTTGTCATGTTATCGTGCCTTCAAAATCTCAGTTTGTGCATTTGAGTTATTATCTTTGGCTTATACCAGTGAGTTATTCTCACCAGACAGTTTTATACTTATATAACTAGTAAATCGGTCACATTTGAATCTGTAAAATGCATCACCATGTTATATCTACTATGTAATGATCATATGATGTTCACCAATGCTTATTTACCTGTTATATCATATATTACTGTTATTTTATGTTGTTCTGTTATTCATATCAGTTTATCACACTACAAGTTCTCTTTAGATTGGAATCACTATGGGTTGAAATGATACATACCCAACGGACTTTAAAATAGGGAAAAATCGTTATGGGCTGAAATGATAGGCCTGAACAATTTTCAATTATTTCATTTTACTTGGGACTGCGGGTTTGAAATGATAAAACCCGGGTTTTCTTTGTAAATTACGGTTTGAAATGATATATTACCTGTATCACTTTACCTAGTATAGAAAATGATATACAGACCCGTGGTTAAAATATATTTTTCTAAAAATTTTAAAATATTTTGGAAATGTAAATATTATAATATTTTGATTCAAACTTAATTAAAAATGTTTTTTGTAAATTATTTTGATTTTCTGAGAATTTATAAGTGAAATAAATTAATGATAAAGTGAAGTTTGAAATATGAGTTATTTTGGAAATGTTGGTTTAATTATAAATGGAATTTAAATTAAATATCAAAATATGATAAATTTACGATATTTTGAATTAAATGAATTTAAAATGATTTTATAATATACTAATGGATTTTGAATAAGTTAAAATGTGAAATAAATGAATATTGAGTTGAACTTTGAAATATAACTTAAATTGGAAAATTGTGAATTTTGTTTAAAAGTGAATTTTGAAGTTAAGTAAATAAAATGAAAAATAAGTTATATTTTGAAATTTAAACCTAAGTTTTAAGTTAAAAATTTAATTATATGAATTGAAATTGAATGTTGGAATTTAATAAGTGAATTATTATTAAATATTGATTTTTGAATGGAAATTTAACTTTATAAAACCATGAATTTAAGGAAAATTAAATGATGGTTATAAAAGTGAAAAATATATGATTTTATAAGTTTGAAATGGTTTAAATAAAAATTTAATGGTTTGTGAAAGTATAGTAAATATTTGGAATTTAATTAACAGCATCTGAATTGCTATTATTTCTATAGTAAAGGATACTACAGCACTTGTAAATGCTGTAGTTAATATAAATGAACTAAACGGCTAAATTCAATTAAAGGTTATTATAGCACTTTGTAAGTGCTATAATTGTTGAATTTAACTAAGGTTTTATTTGAATTAATGTAACCCTATTACAACATTTTGAATGCTGTCTTTTGTTAAATTGAATTGTTTTAAAAGTAACTTTCCATAGCATTTTTCTAAATGCTGCGAAAGTTGAATTTTCATTGTTTTAATAAATTTAAGTGAATGAATGAGTTTTGAAAGAATAAAATTTTGAAAATTTAATAATTTAATTATTAAATATAATAACTTCATTTTTATGATTTAAAATAAAGTAATTTGTTTTGAAATATAAACTATTTTGAAATGTGTGTTGAAATGGTATTTTAAATAAACGAATGTGGTTTGGAAGATACGATATTTTGGTATTTTGAAATGGATTTTTGAATGATATTGAATTTTGAAATGATATTTGATTTCGAAGTATAAAATATCATTTTGAAATTTTAACCACAGGATGTATTTAATTTATGGTTTAACTGATTCTTAAAGGATGGGCGATCCTAAGCATCTTTTAAGTTATTGTGCATTTCTACTACAGTTCACTTGTGTTGGTTTACATTATATAAGTATATATGTCCTGACTCGAGTGTTTTGTGTTTTACTTTACGCTCAGGTCAGCCTGAGTATTTACATCTTAGCTTTGGATTTCTTTCCTGGAGCAAGAATCAAGGGAGATTCTGCTTGTCTAGCATCTGTTCCCTTTCAGTTTCAGTTTTTCTATTTCAGTTCTGGTATTTATAAACCGCTATGTATCTGAGATTTCTATTGTATATGTTTTTTTTTCAAACTGATATTATGTATTATTTTTTGAGAGATTTCTATAGTAGCTTCATGAACTACTATGGTATTTTAATTTCCGCTGCGAGTTATCCTGATATTTCTGTGTCTGTGATTCTGTGATTGTATTTCATTTGCTCCAAATTTATTTACAATGCGGTATTTTGAGCAATTCAAGTCCGACATGTGTGGATGCAAATGGCTGAAAATATTGGGTTGTTACAGTTGGTATCAGAGCTTTGGTTTTTAGGCAAACTATAGCCTGCGGAGCAAAAAATCCCTAGATATATGGTTGAAATACCCTAGAATGAGTGAAATCAATCTCAGAATCCTTTCTTTGTGAGAGAACGTATTTTCGATGTATAACATAATTTCCAAATGATTTTTTAAGGATTTTCAAAGATTATTTCGGTATAAAAAATTTCTTATTTTGAAACCAAGATTTTCTAAACTTCATCCCTTCGGTATCAACCTTGTTAGTAATCTCTTCGTTAGGATTCTTATCTATTAGGATTCCTTAAACTTTGAAACGCTTCCACTTGTTCTGAAGTGCAGCCTTCCCTATTTTATCCTTTTTATTTTGGAGCATTCCATAATTCCACTTTGGAATGACCTCTATAAAGATTGGTATTCTGTAAATCTTTGAATCATTTATAAAGGGGTGAAACTCCTTTACAATTGGCATTGATTAACCGGAGATTTCTGTATCCTCGGTTTACGATGCTATTTACCAACTTCTATATCTGGATTCTATCCCTGGCGATCGAATGTTGATTTGCCTTAGATTTTCGAATTGATTATATTCCTGAAGTCTCGGTGGACCGGTCATGGTTGCCCACGATTTACATATGCTTATCCATCTTCTATTTGGTAATAAAATTATCTTATCTTCGTTCGAGTTTATCTTCGAACCAAAATTCTATTTGATTAGAGTTTCTCTAAATTCGAATATCTGTTTGTTTGAAATCCATCCTTGAATCATTCTTTGGAAATTTGTGTTTCATTGTATTTTGAATTTGTGCATACATCGAAAGTATTATTTTGATAAGGAGGACCCTTTTTTGTATATAAAAGTAAAATGTTTTCATTAAGGATTTTGTATCTTTTAAAAATGAAATTTGAAATTTCGAAAGGAATTGAAATTTTGAAAATTTATAAGAATTCGACTTATATAAAATGATTTATAACTGAAGGGTTGAATTTTGAATTTCGAGGAATCGAACTCCGGTGTTTTGAAATCGGTTTTAAAATTTGGAAAATATACAATAATAACATGATTTAAAGATATTTCTCCGAATAAAAATGTTTCAAATGTATTCGAATGAATTGCAATGATTTCGAAGTAATTTCAAATAAGTTTCAAGAAAATAAAGTCCAGAACCCACTTATGTCACTGAAAAATAATTTTGGTGATGAATACATGCATCATCGACATCGATTTTTGAGTTTCTTAGTGGGGAAGAGGCCACTCTAGCAGCTTTGCTATGCGAGTGATTTTGTGAACCAAATTTTGATTTCAGATTTCGAAGTTGGTTTGATATTCGAAAGATATGTGTGTGTGTGTGTATTTGAAATGATTAAAAGTAAGCCGGTGTTCAGTCCTTAAGATTCAGATTTGTTTTGGTATAAATTTATCAATTGAAAATGGTTTACTCATTTGTTGGTGATTTCCAACTCTTGGATTGAAAATATGATTTCTTCTACTATTATAAGGTTCGAGCACTTCCAAATCAAGGTTAACTTTTCAAAGCTAAGCAATTTTGAAAGGTATAGGGTATTTGATAAAGAATATAAGTTTAGTTTGGTATGAATAATGTATAAAGTAATATGATTTATATAAGTTTGAAACTGTTTGTTGAGTGAAATAAATAAGACTATGTTGAATTATACTAGTATGAAATATAGATTTGAAATCTTTTGAATAAAGTATATATATAGAATAAAAGTCTTTCCAATGGTAAATTGGATTTTTCATACAGAAATAAATAGTTTGAAGGCTTTAAAAGGGATGGTTTAAACTTAGTAACCATTTTAGATATTTTGATAATTGAAATGGTTTAGAAATGATTTAATCTTTATTTTGATAAAGAATGTGAATTTGAAATGATAATTGATTTTGATAAATGAATATTTGAAGTTTATATTTGTATAAAAGGATATTTGGTTTACTTGTAATTTGAGTTTATTTTAAAATGATAGATTTACGAAATGAATATTTCAAAACTAAGTAATAATGAAACTAGATTTGAGATATATGAAATTATAAATTTTAGTTTTAGAATATGGTATGTTTAAGCTTTGATATATATTAGAGATTGAATAGTTCATTTTATGGATAAAATCTTTATTTGAAATTTAATTATATTTGAAATGGTTTAGTTGGAAAACTAAATTGAATTGAAACCGATGGTTTGAATTGAATTAAAATTGTAAATTTTAGATTTGGGTTTTATTGAATAAATTTGTGAAATGTAAAGAATTAAAGGAATGTTTTATGATTTCAAATGTGTGATTTCAAAATGTTATGATTTTCAAAGTGTAATGATTTCAAGTATTTTTGGTTTCGAAAGACTTATAAGTTTAGAAGTATTACGATTTTTTTAAAGTGAATATATTTTTGAAATGGAACTGAATTTTTTTGACCTAATTTTTTTGTTGATTTGGGAGTTTGGATTATTTTCTAAATTTATTGTTTTAAGAAACTTCGAAACTGAATATATGTAATTAGGAAGAAATGTTTTGGCGAAATCATATATGATTTTGAAACTGAATTGATATTGAAAAGGAATTGAAATTGAGAACCTTGTTTACTAAATATTGTGATTTGGGAGTTATCGAACTTATATAAAATGGATTTGTATAGGTATAAAATTGATTTGTATAAGTATGAAATTGATTTGAAAACAATTGATTCGAAATGGTACTCATACTCAATCTGTAAATTGAATTCTTATATAATCGAAGTATATATAAGTGTGATTTGATATACTATGGATTCGGAAAATATTCGATTTGAAATGGAATCTTATATATAATGGACTTTATATGAGTATGATATTTGAAAGTTATTTTGAAAGGTACTATATGATACAAATTTTCAAAGTAAAGATATGGAAAGTGCCTTCTGCTTGATATCCGCTTTGTGGCCACATTGTGGATTCATTCTATCGATATTATTCTCTCTTTGATTTGGATTTCCTAGATATGATACTCGAATGTCCATCGAATTCCATGGCAATCTCCATGGTCTTATGTTTACAACTTCATAGCGTAATTTGCCTGGCTGAGATGGCCTGGGGGTACAGATGTTTCCTGGGCGATTCAGGCATAACCATTGTGTATCCTACGATCTATATAGGTCGTAGTAGTAGCGAAATCCGCTGGCTGAGATAGCTTAAGGGTACGGATGTTTCCTTTGGGATCTAGGCGTATCCATTGTGTATTTGCGGTCTACTAGCCATCATGGCATAATTCGCAGGGCTAAGATAGCTTACGGATATGGATGTTTCTTGGGGGATCCAGGCGTAACCATTTCGTATCTGTGATCCATGGTTAGACAAATGTTTGGTTTGGTTGATTTGTTGGATTGTACTTTCCATATCTGTTGTTTTAAAATGTTTTCTTGTATTTTCATTGGGTGTTGAAACAAGTCTACCAAGTACCTGGAGAATTCTAGCTTTGCGCCTGATCAACGCATAGCCAGAGTCTACAGGAACGAAAGTAAATTTGTTCAGACATCGAGTTATAAATGTATTTTGATATAGTATTGTATAAAGGATATTTTGATCATTTATTTTACTTTTCTAAATACTGTAAAATGTTTTAAATATTGTTTACTTCGAACTATCAAATTTGAATCAAATGACTATTTATCATATCATAAAATGTTTAAAATGATGTAAATATAAAAAAAATTATTGAAATTTATATGGTTTTAAAATAATGGTTCATCCTTGTCTTCCAACCTATTTTTCCTTCTAGCTATTCCTATCTTCTTCTTCTTCGAGGGTCCTTTCCGCATTGAGCAAAGAGTTGGTTCTTTGGCTTATCGTCTTGATTTGCCAAGAAGCTATCTGGAGTGCATGATGTATTCCATATCTTACATCTTCTCTAGTATCTTCATAACTCATCTCTTATTGTTCAGCCTTCTTCTTTTGATAGTTTGGATATTTAGCCTAATCTAACTGTCGAGAGTAAGCCACTTTGTATTGTCAACAGAGGTACGAAGCAGCTAAGAGGGAAATCTGTTAGTCTGATCAAAGTGCTGTGAAGTACACATGATTTGTATTGTACCTGGGAAATGAAGGAGAGCGTTCGTGCTTCGAATCCGTTATTTTTTTTCCAGGTACTATTTGTTTTGTTTCCTTACTCACTCCTTTTCGAGGACGAAAAGATTTGATTGGGGGAGAGTGTAACAACCCTGAATTTTGTAATTTATTTTAATTATTTATTTTGATTATTAAAATTGAGTTGCTGATTTAAAAACTTTATTATATTTATTAAAATGGATAAATTTTGTTATTTTAAATGTAAATGTTGATTTTTGTGTGAATTATAATTCCGAGCCTGAATAAATAGAATCTTTTCCATAAATGTGAATTTTGGTCAATATGGTCAAACATTGACTTTTAAATTTAAACTTTAGATATTTGAATTTTTGAATTTTATCTTTTATTATGAAATTAAATTAAATTTCAAGAATACTGCTTTTCGTTTCGTTGAAATCCGATTTATATTGTGAAAGTTATGTTTTTTACAATATTGGGTGTAAATTGATTTATTTAATAAAATTGTCTATTTTAATTTATATATATAATATTTTTATTTGTCAAATCATGTTCTAATATGTGTTATATGACATATTAGATATATATTATATTGTAAAACATTTTTAAAGTAATGTTATAATTTTTCCAAAGCTTAGTGTATTTATTTTCAATTTTAAAGCCTAGTTTCAAATTTTTCTGCTATTTTCTTCATTTAATTATTTTAATTAAAATTTATTTATTTATTTTTATGCATGCATTTTATTTTTGTGTTTTTATCTTTATTTATAATTATTTTGTTAGGTACATAAAATTTTCCAAAATTTGTTTCATTTATTTTCAAATTTTCAAGCCAAGTTTACATTTTGTTGGCTATTTTCTTAATTTAATTATGTTTAATTAGTATTTATTTATATAATCTTGTTTATTTACTAAATTTTCGTGTTTTATCTGAATTTATATATTTTTTAGTTATTTAAAATTCCAAAAGAAAATATTGAAATTTGAAGAGTTTTTGTGCCCTTTTATATACTTAGTCGTTTTTATATTCTTGTCTCTTCATTTTCAACCAACACTTTAATTCATTTTGCTGCCTTAACACCTTCAGCCAACCATTTCATTTTCATTTCACGTGAATATTTTTCTCTCATCTCGCAAAAAAATTCGGCCTCATCCTTGAGAAATTTTTTTGTAAAACTTCTTTCTTTTCTTATTTCATTTTCATTGTTTTTATATTTGAATCATGTAATTTGCACTTGCTTCTTCCTCTTTAGGTTCGGCCTCACCACTCCAGCCACCTTACCGCCTCCTCCACCACCTGAACCAGTCACCACCTCCTCCTCTTCAAACCCCTAGCCAAGCCGAGCCACCTTAGGTTGAAGATCCACCACCATCTTGCTTAAACTCCACTTGAAACCATAGCCGAGCACATCATAGTCTTCCACCACCACAAACTACTCCATGGCCGCCACCTACACCACCACCACCACCTCAAACCTGAACTAACACTTCTACCACGTCATTCTTGACCCACCTGAAGCATGGCCGTGCCCATGATTGCCTTGGCCATGACCTATTTGCTTTGAACCATGTTGTTTGCCTTGTTTTGTGTAGTTTCATGCACATACCTTTGCACCATCATTAAATCTATGCTAGGCCGACCCATTTGAACCCAAAGACCGGATCCTAACCCATGCTTAGCCATGTGTTTCTGATGCTAGATTGAAGCACAAGTGGTTGAAGCAAGTGCAAATACTTTGGTGATGTTTTGTGCATTCATTTCTAACATTGTTTTATTATATTCAAGTTGAAAACTTATGTTATTTGTATTATTTTGTTTGAATGTGTTCAAGGCAATTAATCTTTGACTCTCCCACACTCGAATCTTTTTTTGTTATCGTGCTTTCGAAGATCTCAGTTTGTGCATTTGAATTGTTGTCTTCAGCTTATACCAGTGAGTTATTCTCACCAGACAGTTTTATACTTACATAACTAGTAGATCGATCGCATTTGAATCTGTAAAATGCATTACCATGTTATGTCTGCTATATTATGATTATATGATGTTCACCCATGCTTATTTACCTGTTATATCATATATTACTGTTATTTTATGTTGTTCTATTATTTATATCAGTTTATCACACTGTAAGTTCCCTTTAGTTTAGAATCACTATGGGTAGAACTGATACATACCCGAACGGACTTTAGAATAGGGGAAAATCATTATGGGCCGAAATGATGGGCCTGAACGATTTTCAATTATTTCATTTTACTTGGGACCGCGGGTTTGAAATGATAAAATGTAACAGTCCGCGAATCCATTCTCCTTGAGTCAACACTATTATACATCAATCAACTTAAGTTGAACAGAAATACGAACAATTAGGGTTAAAGAAGAAGAGGTAGAAGAAGAAAATAGAAAACAACATCAGAATCTAGCCATCGCAGTGGAATAAAATATAATAGATATTCAATGATACTTACACACAAAAAAATACTATATCTTTTTATACATACATCATCAGAGTACATCATCAGAGTTCAACAACGTCAATAACATACAACTGGATACACAACGGAATAATTATAGCAAGTACGGAAGTACGTATCGCCATCCAGCTCGTCTCCTGAGCTCCATAGCATCATATCCTGTATTCTATAATACTCGGTCTGACCCAAGAGTTATAGTTAAATAACATCCGAGTCAGTCTAGAATATCATTGTGAGAAATCACACTCAAATTGATTATTAATGTTTCAAAAATCCTTTGGAAATAAAAGCATCTCGTAAGACCACGCCACAAATAAACATGTCGGGTTTTTACCATACGATAGCTAAAATACTTTTTATTAAAATTCTATGATATTATAATAGGGTCTATATACAAACACTTATTAAAATAGCCAAAATTGTTACATCTATTAAATTCCAGCTAATAGCCACAGAGTGGGTAATACAAACAAAACTCGTAAAGGGCGCGTAGGGAGAATGAATTTCCAACTAATGACTAGGCACTGGGGTACCACCTGTCACGGTACCTGGTCTAGATCAGCATACCGAGGTTCACTCCCCACCCCCTGCAACACAAGACCGGGACTACCCCTTACTTGATAATCCCGAGTAAGATTGCCCCACGGTTGTGATCAGCAACCGCACCACTAAGCCGAAATAAAAGGGACATCTAGACAGGGATGACCTCAGCCTGAAGTGGGTGCTACCCACCTAGCCTTGCTGCATAACCCCTGATTTTCAGTCATTCTTGGTTGATGAGGCTTGAGGCTAAGCGTTACCTTTTAGATCATTTCACTTAGAATGCTCATCGTCCACCTGACGATGTTCTAAAAGCATTCATCCATACAAGTCCGTCCCGGGTTCGAACATAACCGTAGGCACTATTCCTACTACATCCATTTTGGAAACATCCTCAGGATTAGTAGCGACTAGCCCTTGCACTTCAATGCTCCATCCTCGAATCCAAACTCGTTTTCCATGAAAATGTACAAACCGGATCGAAGTGGTTTTCAAGAAATTAATCTCGATTCCGGTCTCTTCGAAACGATCATCGCATTTGGCCAATATTGATAGTCGGTTATTTAACTATCAATTAACATTCACAACAACCATCCAACATAAATAATTTCACCAAATTATTTATTAAACTCAAATTATCATCACAAGATATATTTCCACTTTCAACCCTTCTTGAAAATAGTTTTCAACCCACACTCTTCTCATGGAATAAATTCCCAAATATTTATTTCCACTGAAAACAACCAAGCAAAAAAGCTTTAGATTTTGAAAATAATTTAAAACACTTTATTATAAGATATATTTTAACATTTAGATTGAAAACTATTTCAATACTTTATTAAAAATATACACTTTAGGAATATTTAAAATGAGGTTACTTTTATAAAATATAAAACTAGATTTTATCTTTTAAAACAAATACCAAGTCACTTTTAAATAATTACTACCATAATAGATTAAAAGAAAATACTTACTTTAGAATTTAAATATTTTATAAATAATAAATTTTCCAAAACATGCTTTTTCAAACAACTGTAAAACTTTTAACTTCTATTTAAAAATTTACTTTGAAAACGTACTTGGTTATCCAGGGAGAATTTCCAATTTCAATCACTTAAATCAATTTTCCAAATTGATTTCCAATCTACTCCATTTGAAATAAATTTCTTTACTTACTCAATTCATTTCAAAATTTCATTAATTATAGACTTTATTATTATTGTTGTTATTTTCCGTTTGATTTTAAATCTTTTAACTGAAATATACAAATTTCAGATTTTTCCAATTTCTTCTTTATTCTTTTAAATAATTTAAATCTTAAATTTAAAATAAATGCTTTATTCTTTTAAATAATAACACTGAAGTTTAAAATTCATTAACTTCCTATTTATTCAAAATTCCCTTTTCATATACGGAATTTATTTATTAGAATTTAAAACCACTAATATTCTTATCCAATTCATTTTAATTTATTTAAAATTCTCTATAATTATTTCACTTACAAACTCTCTTCTTTTAATTTTCAAAATTCAATTCTATGTATTTTGATAACTCAGTGTACCGGAATATTCAAGTAAACCATATCATTCAATATTTCAAATTATCAATAATATTCATCACAGAACATCGCATATTCATAATAGAGAATATTAAGCAATATAAATAATTTTGAGGAATCCAATTAGACCCGTCCAACCTGTTTCCCTGCATCCACAGATGTTAGAACAACATAATATATCAATTCCACTTCGAGGTGGAATATTGCGATATATGAGTTTTAAATATAAAATCAATCAGCTATTATGCGGCGCATAGGGTCTCATCCGCTATATAATGCGGGAAATCAATCATTCCAAGATATATTATATACTATAGTATAGCACATCCAAACAATTCAATCATTCAATCAATTATTTAAATTTAACTATTAAACTTTAAATATCAACCAGATGAGTGAGATTAACTCACCTTTGATTATTAACTCGCAATCCGATCCACACCGGCTTGATTCTCCACGGTTTAAGACCTTGTATAGATATTTATACCATTTATAAATATTCGAAATAAATCAAAAAAATCTATTTTCTTTTTAATAGATTTAATTAATTAACTCTTTTTATTTCTTTTTCTTTTGAACTAATTTATCATCAATTTCCTATTAGATAAATTATCTTTAGTAACTAAACTAATAATAAGCTAATTAACTAATTAATCACCTTATACATCATTTAAAAATTAATTTGTGAGCCTAAAAACAATGAGCGTAATTTTCTTCTTTGAAATCACATATATTTAAAAAATGATTTATATAAATTTAAATTGATCAAATCTTTGATAAAAAATTTCCAAATCTGTTTTCAAAAACCTTTTCTATTTTATTCTGATTTCCTATTCTTTTTCCAAAATCATATATAAATAAATTTTCTGTTGATATCTACCTTGCTGCTAACTCTGATAAGTTAAAAAAATAGCCAGCGATTTATTTACAATGTCCGAAACTTAATTAAATTAATTAAAACATTTGAAATAATGTTACCTTAATACGCTGAGGCCAGGAAAGAAGATCGATGATCTCTGCATTCAATCCCTACGAAACTTTCCAACCCCTGAGCCCTAGATCAAGCTCGAACAATCCTTACCCTCACTACGACCTGCTGCTCAACCAACGCGACATTTGCCTCGCGTCTCCCCTACAATCCCCCAAACTCCGATGATTGGCCCTACGCGACCTCGCGTTCATCCTTTCTAGACTCAACCCATCATCGAAACCCACGCCACCTATCATCGTTCGCTCGAGGCTAACGACGACGCAACTGCTACACTTCCCCCCTCGCCGCGTCGAAGTCGCCCCCTGACCTTACGTGCCCTACGACTTGGCTTCGCGATACAGATAAATTTGCAGAGGATAAGTTGAAGAGGTACTCGCGATTGATATTTATCCTACTTTTATTTTTCCCCTTTTTACTGAAATTCAATTCGAGTTTGGATTTGCAATTGTCTAAAGAGGCTTCGGCCCTTTTTTTAATATATAGCTGAATGCGTGAATTTTTGAAGAAGGCTCGGCTTTTTAAAAATGAGAAAGGAGGCGTATTAAAGAATGGATAGGGTAGAATATTTGAATATAATTTGTACGGTGATTTGAGATGTTGGGAAAAGTTTTTGAAAAGTTTTTGATGTGAACCATTGAGCAGTCAAAACAATATATGAATATTTTATTTTAAATTTAAATTTGAATCGACTTGAAGTCGTAGCTAAAAATCTTGACCTCCTATCGAGGCGTGCCGCTAGGCGTTTATAATGTTAAACCCCTATTCCGAACGTAATGGAAAAAGTTTCGAGTCCTAAATCGTATGGAGAAGATAGTATTTTGGGTTCAGTTATAATATTAAATTTTGATATAGATTCCAGCGCATTTATATATCGTATGCTCACACGACAACTCCAAATGCTACGAAAATTGAAATCCGATAATAGTTCAATATTACGGATTCAATGGAACTGGTTTCATCAAATTTCGAGATTGTGCCTCGGAAGGCTACTTTTAAATATCGATTTAAATGATAAAATTTCAAAACCGAACAAATCACTGTTAAATTCAATTTTAAAACTTCTATTATCCTCAGCACTATCAATTTAAATTTTACGAGCCTTCAAATTATTTTTAACAGGCTTAAAACTCTAGATTCAACATTTTACCCAACTTCAAATTATTTAATTCAATCGTTTAATTATCAAATATATAGTGATATTTGAATTCAAGTTAAAATTAACCTTTCAAATATTTAAAATCAATCAAATATTCTAATTTCAAATGTTCAAAAATTTTGGGTCGTCACATTCCTCCCCTGAAGAATTTCGTCCTCGTAATTACTAGTCAGGAAGAATGATTCAATACCCATTACTATTTTCTAAAACCAAACAGTTTTATTAACTTGCCATAACATATCTTTTATTGCAGACCCACTATTACTTCAACCAACTCCCCAAAACCTTACATAGTTTCCAAATAACTTTACTTATTCATCCATTCAAATTTAAATTTAAAACCAAATTTAAATTATCAAAACTTTCTCAAAAAAATTCTAACTCTCTAAATTTTTGAAAAATTTCCCAGCGTCAACTTTGCGTGGCTAGCTCGGTAAAACTACAAAATGCCTCTACGGGCTCCAAAATTCCAAAAGAAAACAAAAGGCCAAGTGGCTAGATCAAAAACCAAATCAAATTTCATATAGAAATTTAAACACATACCTTTTTGTCGAACAATTCAAATTTATCTTCTGAAATCAAAACCAATTTTCCTTTTTCCTTTACAATACATGTATATCCTGCATAGCAATAATATCCAATCACAACATTCCAAAAACATTTTATTGACTTCGTTACAAAATGTCAATATTTATTCATTCAAATATTAACTTAGAATATATTTGTAATATCAATTTCCGATTAAGAATTCACCATTCCTTTCTTAAGTTTAGTATAAGCGTTTTATATGCTTCTTTATTTATTTTCACTTTACCACTTTAGTTTATATCTATTTCTATTCAAATTAGTTTTTCCCATTTCCATATGAATTTAATTTATCTTCAACTCTGAATATTGACTTTTATCTTCCATTTATAACTGATTCATATCATTATTTTAAATTAGTTTCATCCACTCATTTATTCCAATTTCCAATTTAAAGTCGTTTGGTCACTAACAAAAAAATTTCCAAAAATTGTCGAACTCCCAAAATTTCCAAAAAAATTTGGCAGAGTCTTCTTTGTACGGAGGAGCTTTTGCAATTTGACAAAAGACATAAATATAGATACATCGACCCACCTGGTCGAAAAAACAAAAACAGTTTATATTTTCTATTTTTATTGCGTAGGTGTACCTTTATTTAGCATTTTTAAGCACGCGGCTTAGTTAATTAGCAGTTAGCGCAATCAAATCTAGCCCAACGACTTCCCTGAACCTGTGCTTACTCAATTAAAACATATAAGTGCCACATATATGAAGTTTAACAACATTTCACTTATTTTCAAAAGTTAAACACATAAATTCCAACAGCAATGCACATTAAACACTTTCTGTAAGCATTTTATATAGTTTTAATACTAATTCAACTGTTTTCAATTAGTTCATATTCCATTTTCATTCAATTTGAATGGTTTACAACCCACTTGCTTACATTCAATTCATTTTAATTCTAAACAAACCCATATTATTCCAATTGATTTAAAAATCAATTCTATTCTCCTCCGTTAATACATTTACTTTCGTTTGCGACAAAATGACAAATTTTCTGTGCAAATTTGATGTTATTCATGCAAACAACAATTACTTAAGCTTATAATCATTTTAAATTGATTCCAACTCAATTTATTATTTAATTCCTTCTATTTTAATTCATTCACAACCATTTTAGTTAGCTCGACCCATTCTATTTCAATTTTATCCCAGTTGATTCAAAAATCAATTTCATTTACTTGCAATGATTCATAGAATTTTAATTACCTTCGTTTACGTCAAACGACAATTCATTCTATGTAATTTGATGATGTCCATGTGAATAAATCATTGCTTAAGTTTTATAACTAATTTAAATTTATCCAAGCTTTTATTTAATGGACCTTTACTCTTACTCGAAGCCAAGCTTCCACTAATTTGAACTTAAATTAATTTACTTCAAATTATTCAAATTTTATACTTAAGCTCATTTTCATTTTACAGATAAATTTTTCTCTTAAATTAACTTGATCCTATTTCAATCAAATCTCATTTCAATCTACGAATTTTTTAGATTAGTTATTATAAAATTTTAATTTTCAGATTCAATTTATTCTCAATTCATTTAATTAATTACAAGGCCATTTTCAATTTATTCCCAAATTTATCTGGGTTTTATTTGCAACTAAAAACATCCTTACTATAATCCTATTTCTTTTTAATTGGCAACATTCCCAATTATATTTACTCCACTAACGATTCAAGTCAAATTTGAGTTATAACTTGAATTTTATTTCCAAACTTCAATGTTAACTCACAAATTCCGCTTCTATTTAACTACATTAAGTTTCATTTACATATTTCATTAACTAATTAGTTCTCCCCTATTTATAATCCAATACTTTATTTTTAATCTCAAAAATCATTCCATTTAATTTTCTTAAGTTTAATTTATTTTATAATTCAAGTCTGGATTTTAATTTTATTTTCCAAATCATCAAACAAATTTATTTTGCGTTTTCTATTCCAAATTTTAAATTTTATAAGTCACAACTTAGTATTTTACACATTTCTATTCGTTCTAGGCTTGAATATATTCATCTTTTATTTTTAACTGGAGCCTTACGCTTATTTATAACCCAAGCATATTTTTATTCCATGTATTTTTAATTCTTTTATAAGTTATTCTAATTCGTTTATTCCAATCCAATTCTTATCCGACTTATTTCTTATCCAACTTACTTCCATTTATTAAAGAAAGGATCTAATTCCATTCAATACCACCTATAACTCAATTGAATTTTATTTCAATTCAATTCTATTTTAAATTAGATTTATTTGATTCAATTCGATTAAATTTTCTTCATCAATCCAAGTTAATTTTATTTTTACCTTTTCACTTCATATTTAAATTCCAACATTCAAAGCTCATATTTCCTTCTGATTTAAAAATCCTCTCAATTTATAAGTTTATGACCTATCTCATCCGGATTTCTAAACACCCGGCTTTTGGTTTTCATATCACTTTGAAAACTCCAACATCTCAAAATCACACTTCTCAAAATTTTTAAACCAATCTTGATTTTTATTCCCAACAAGCTTCCTTCGAAATTTCAAAAACAACTAGTTCTTCTGAACAAATCAATTTAGCAGCAATCCGTCACTTAGAAACTCGAAAATGAACATCGATGATGCTGTAGTCGTCACCGAAGTTATTTTCCAGCGACTGAAGTGAATTCAATGCTATATCCCCTCCTAAAATTTATTTGAAACAATTTCCTTCCAGAAATACCTTTAAAATAATAATGCTATTTTTTATCTTCAAAACATTTCCAAAATCTCCAGGATTTTAAGTTTACAAATTTTGACTAAAATCAAATTTTAACTATAATTCATTTGCATAATTTTATGCTCATACAAATTCTCATTTGATTATATTTCAATTTATAAATCACGTTTATAATTCATATTTATAAATTTCATTTTATAGTTGAATTTATTTCCTTAATCTTTGGTTATATTTTCAATTTCTAGTTAAATTTTTACAGGACAATGATAATAATTTAATATTATGATTCCTAACATCCAAGCAACCATATTTTAGCTAAAATAGTTTACAAAAAACTTTTCTTTATATCAAAATATATTATTAGGTAAAATTATTTCATTCACCCACCTTTAAAACAATATTGGGTCAATTTATCGTGTCAGGTGTTTATAAAATCTTCTTGAATAGCGGCCAACTTACTCAATCAGAATTCATATACCACTCAACCAATAAGCCAACACAATAATAAAAAAATTTATATTCACTAACAAATACGTGCTCATACCTATTAATATGCTCAAACTCATTCTAGAGTACTACGGACTCTAATTTAAATGAGTAATTCCCACCAGAGCCAAGGTTATCACCAACCTAACCTATGATACCAACTGTAACAGTCCACGAATTCGTACTCCTTGAGTCAACACTATTCTACATCAATCAACTCAAGTTGAACAGAAATACGAACCATTAGGGTTGAAGAAGAAGAGGTAGAAGAAGAAAATAGAAAACAATATCAAAATATAACCATCGCAGCGGAATAAAATATAATAGATATTCAATGATCCTTACACAAAAACAAATACTACATCTGTTTATACATACATCATCAGAGTACATCATCAGAGTTCAACAACATCAATAACATACAACTGGATACATAGCGGAATAATAATAGCAAGTACGGAAATACGTATCGCCATCCAGCTCGTCTCTTGAGATCCACAGCATCATATCCTGTATTCTATAATACTCGGTCTGACCCAAGCATTATAGTTAAATAACATCCGAGTCGGTCTGGAACACCAGCGTGAGAAAGCACACTCAAATTGATTATAAAAGTTTCAAAAATCCTTTGGAAATAAAAGCATCTCATAAGACCACACCACAAATAAACATGTTTGGTTTTTACCTTACGATAGCTAAAACACTTTTTATTAAAATTCTCTGATATTATAATAGGGCGTATATACAAATACTTAGTAAAATAGCCAAAATTGTTACATCTATTAAATTCCAGCTACTAGCCACAGAGTGGGTAATACAAACAAAACTCGTAAAGGACGCGTAGGGAGAATGGATTTCCAACTAATGACTAGGCACTGGGGTACCACCTGTCACGGTACCTGGTCTAGATCAGCATACCGAGAATCACTCACGACCCCCTGCAACACAAGACCGGGATCACCTCACGGTTGTGATCAGCAACCGCACCACTAAGCCGAAATAAAAGGGACATCTAGACAGGGATGACCTCACTCTGAAGTGGGTGCTACCCACTTAGCCTTGTTGCATAACCCCTGATTTCAGTCATTCCCGGTTGATGAGGCTTGAGGCTAAGCGTTACCTTTTAGATCGTTTCACTTACAATGCTCATCGTCCACCTGACGATGTTCTGAAAGCATTCATCCATACATGTCCATCCGGGGTTCGAACGGAACCGAAGGCACTATTCCTACTATATCCATTTTGGAAACATCCTCTGGATTAGTAGCGACCAGCCCTTGCACTTCACTGCTCCATCCTCGAATCCAAACTCGTTTTCTACGAAAACGAACAAACTGGATCTATGTGGTTTTCAAGAAATTAATCTCGATCCCGGTCTCTTCGAAACAATCAGCGCATTTGCCTAAATTGATAGTCCGTTATTTAACTATCATTAACATTCACGACAACCATCCAACATAAATAATTTCACCAAATTACTTATTAAACACAAATTATCTTCACAAGATATATTTCCACTTTAAACCATTTTTTAAAACAGTTTTCAACCCACACTCTTCTCATGGAATAAATTCCTAAATATTTATTTCCACTGAAAACAACCAAGCACAAAAACTGTAGATTTTGAAAATAATTTAAAACACTTTATTACAAGATATATTTTAACATTTAGATTGAAAACTATTTCAATACTTTATTAAAAATATACACTTTAGGAATATTCAAAATGAGGTAATTTTTATAAAATATAAAACTAGATTTTATCTTTTAAAACAAATACCAAGCCACTTTTAAATAATTGCTACCATAATAGATTAAAAGTAAATACTTACTTTAGAATTTAAATATTTTAGAAATAATAAATTTTCCAAAACTTTCTTTTTAAAACAACTTTAAAACTTATAACTTATATTTAAAAATTTACTTTGAAAACGTACTTGGTTATCCAGGGAGAATTTCCAATTTCAATTACTTAAATCAATTTTCCAAATTGATTTCCAATTTACTCCATTTGAAATAAATTTATTTACTTACTTAATTCATTTCAAAATTTCGTTAATTATAGACTTTATTATTATTATAATTCTTATTTTCCGTTTGATTTTAAATCTTTTAACTGAAATATACAAATTTCAGATTTTCCCAATTTCTTCTTTTTTCTTTTAAATAATTTAAATCTTAAATTTGAAATAAATGCTTTATTCTTTTAAATTATAACACTGAAGTTGAAAATTCATAAACTTTTTGTTTATTCAAAATTCCCTTTTGATATACAGAACTTATTTATCAGAATTTAAAACCACTAATATTCTTATCCAGTTCATTTTAATTTATTTAAAATTCTCTATAATTATTTCACTTACAAACTCTCTTTTTTTTATTTTCAAAATCCAATTCTATATATTTTGATAAATCAGTATACCGGAATATTCAAGTAAACCATAGCATTCAATATTTCAAATTATCAATAATATTCATCACAGAACATCGCATATTCATAACAGAGAATATTAAACAATATAAATAATTTTGAGGAATCCAGTTGGATCCCTCCAACTTGTTTCCCTGCATCCACAGATGTTAGCATAATATAAAATACAAATTCCACTTCGAGGTGGAATATCGCGGTATATGAGTTTTAAATATAAAATCAATCCGCTATTATACGACGCACAGGGTCTCATCCGCTATATAATGCGGGAAATCAATCATTCCAAGATATATTATATACTATAGTATAGCACATCCAAACAATTCAATCATTCAATCAATTATTTAAATTTAACTATTAAACTTTAAATATCAACCAGATGAGTGAGATTAACTCACCTTTGATTATTAACTCGCAATCCGATCCACACCGGCTTGATTCTCCATGATTTAAGACCTTGTATAGATATTTATACCATTTACAAATATTCAAAATAAATCGAAAAATCTATTTTCTTTTTAATTGATTTAATTAATTAACTCTCTTCTTTTTTTCTTTTTCTTTTGAACTAATTTATCGATCAATTTCCTATTAGATAAATTATCTTTAGTAACTAAAATAATAATAAGCTAATTAACTAATTAATCACCTTATACATCATTTAAAAATTAATTTGTGAGCCTAAAAACAATGTGCATAATTTTCTTCCTTGAAATCACATATATTTATAAAATGATTTATATAAATCTAAATTGATCAAATCTTTGATAAAAGATTTCCAAATCTGTTTTCAAAAACCTTTTCTATTTTATTCTGATTTCCTATTCTTTTTCCAAAATCATATATAAATAAATTTTCTGTTGAAATCTACCTTGCTGCTAACTCTGATAAGTTAAAAAAAATAGCCAGCAGTTTATTTACAATGTCTGAAGCTTAAGTAAATTAATTAAAACATTTGAAATGATGTTACCTTAATATGCTGAGGCCAGGAAAGAAGATTGATGATCTCTGCATTCAATCCCTACGAAACTTTCCGACCTCTGAGCCCTAAATTCAAGCTCGAACAATCCCTACCCTTACCACGAGCTGCTGCTCAACCAACGCGACATTTGCCTCGCGTCTCCCCTGCAACCCCCCAAACTCCGATAATTGGCCCTATGAGACCTCGCGGTCAACCTTTTCAGATTCAACCCATCATCGAAACCCACGCCACCTATCATCGTTTGCTCGAGGCTAACGACGACGCAACTGCTACACTTCCCCCCTCACCGCGTCGAAGTCGCCCCCTCACCTCACGTGCCCTGTGACTTGGGTTCGCGATACAGATGAATTTGCAGAGGATAAGCTGAAGAGGAACTCGCGATTGATATTTATCCTATTTTTATTTTTCCCCTTTTTACTGAAATTCAATTCGAGTTTGGATTTGCAATTGTCTAAAGAGGCTTCGGCCCTTTTTTTAATATATAGCTGAATGCGTGAATTTTTGAAGAAGGCTCGGCTTTTTAAAAATGAGAAAGGAGGCGTATTAAAGAATGGATAGGGTAGAATATTTGAATATAATTTGTACGGTGATTTGAGATGTTGGGAAAAGTTTTTTTGAAAAGTTTCTGATGTGAACCATTTAGCAGTCAAAACAATATATGAATATTTTATTTTAAATTTAAATTTGAATCGACTTGAAGTCGTAGCTAAAAATCTTGACCTACTATCGAGGCATGCCGCTAGGCGTTTATAATGTTAAACCCCTATTCCGAACACAATGGAAAAAGTTTCGAGTCCTAATTTGATCATATGGAGAAGATAGCTTTTTGGGTTCAGTTATAATAAAATTTTCATATATATTCCAGCGCGTTTATATATCGTATTCTCACATGACAACTCCAAATGCTACAGAAATTGAAATCCGATAATAATTCAATATTACAGATCCAATAGAACTGGTTTCATCGAATTCCGAGACTGTGCCTCGGAAGCTATTTTTAAATATCGATTTAAACGATAAAATTTCGAAACTGAACAAATCACTATTAAATTCAATTGTAAAACTTCTATTATCCTCAACACTATCAATATAAATTTACGAGCCTTCAAATTATTTTTAACAGGCTTAAAACTCTAGATTCAACATTTTACCTAACTTCACATTATTTAATTCAATAGTTTAATTATCAAATAAATAATGATATTTGAATTCAAGTTAAAATTAACCTTTAAAATATTTAAAATCAATCAAATATTCTAATTTCAAATGTTTAAAAATTCCAGGCCGTTACATGAAACCCGGGTTTTCTTTGTAAATTATGGGTTGAAATGATATATTACCCATGTCCCTTTACCTAGTTTAGAAAATGATATACATACCCATGGTTAAAATATATTCTTCTAAAATTTTTAAAATATTTTAGAAATGTAAATATTATAATATTTTGATTTAAACTTAATTAAAAATGATTTTTTTTAAGTATTTTAATTTTTCTAAGAATTTATAAGTGAAATAAATTAACGATAAAGTGGAAATTTGAAATATAAGTTATTTTGGAAATTTTGATTTAATTATAAATGGAATTTAAATTAAATATGAAAATATGATAAATTTATGATATTTAGAATTAAATGATTTTATAATATATTAATGGATTTTGAATAAGTTAAAATGTGAAATAAATGAATATTGAGTTGAATTTTGAAATATAACTTAAATTGGAAAACTGTGAATTTTGTTTAAAAGTGAATTTTGAAGTTAAGTAAATAAATTAAAAATAAGTTATATTTTGAAATTTAAAATTAAGTGTTAAGTTAAAAATTTAATTATATGTATTGAAATTGAAGGTTGGAATTTAATAAGTGAATTATTATTAAATATTGATTTTTGAATGGAAATTTAACTTTATAAAATCATGAATTTAAGGAAAATTAAATGATGGTTATAAAAGTGAAAAATATATTATTATATAACTTTGAAATGGTTTAAATAAAAATTGAATGGTTTGTGAAAGTATGGTGAATATTTGGAACTTAATTAACAGCATTTGAACTGCTATTATTTCTAAAGTAAATGATATTACAGCATTTGTAAATGCTGTAGTTAATATAAATGAACTGAAGGGCTAAATTGAATTAAAGGATATTATAGCACTTTATAAGTGTTATAACTGTTGAATTTAACTAAGGTTTTATTTGAATAAATGTAACCCTATTACAGCATTTTGAATGCTGTCTTTTGTTAAATTGAATTGTTTTAAAAGTAACTTTCCGTAGCATTTTTTTGAATGCTGTGAAAGTTGAATTTTCATTGTTTTAATAAATTTAAGTGAATGAATGAGTTTTGAAATAATAAAATTTTGAAAGTTTAATAATTTAACTATTAAATATAATAATTTCATTTTTATGATTCAAAATGAAGTAATTTGTTTTGAAATGTGTGTTGAAATGTGTGTTTTAAATAAATGAATGTGGTTTGGAAGATACGATATTTTGATATTTTGAAATGGATTTTTGAATGATATTGAATTTTGAAATGATATTTGATTTCGAAGTACAAAATACCATTTTGAAATTTTAACCACGGGATGTTTTTAATTTATGGTTTAATTAATTCTTAAAGGTTGGGCCGATCCCAAGCATCCTTTAAGTTATTGTGCATTTCTACTACAGTTCACTTGAGTTGGTTTACGTTATATAATTATATATGTCCTGACTCGAGTGTTTTGTGTTTTGCTTCACGCTCTGGTCAGCCTAAGTATTTACATCTTAGCTTTGGATTTTTTTTCCTGGAGCAAGGAATCAAGGGAGATTCTGCTTGTCTAGTATCTGTTCCCTTTCAGTTTCAGTTTTTCTATTTCAGTTCTAGTATTTACAAACCGCTTTGTATTTGAGATTTCTATTGTATATGTTTTTTCAAACTAATATTATATATTATGTTTTGAGAGTTTGTTATAGTAGCTTCATGAACTACTTTGGTATTTTAATTTCTGCTGCGAGTTATTCTGATATTTCTGTGTCTGTGATTCTGTGATTGTATTTCCTTTGCTCCAAATTTATTTACAATGCGGTATTTTGAACAATTCAAGTCTGACATGTGTGGATGCGAATGACTGAAAATATGAGGTTGTTACAGTTGGTATTAGAGCTTTGGTTTTTAGGCAAACCATAGCCTGCAGAGCAAAAACTCATTAGAGATAGGGTTGAAATACCCTAGAATGAGTGAAATCAATCTCAGAATCCTTTCTTTGTGAGAGAACGTATTTTCGATGTATAACATAATTTCCAAATGATTTATTAATGATTTTCAAAGATTATTTTGGTATAAAAATTTTCTTATTTTGAAACCAAGATTTTCTGAACTTCATCCCTTCGGTATCCACCTTGTCAGTAATCTTTTCGTTAGGATTCTTATCTATTAGGATTCCTTAAACTTTGGAACACTCCCACTTGTTTTGAAGTCCAGTCTTGTCTTCCCTATTTTATCCTTTTGATTTTGGAGCATTCCATAATTCCACTTTGGAATGACCTCTATAAAGATCGGCGATTCCGCAAATCTTTGAATGATTTGTAAAGGGGACAAAACTCCTATACAATTGGCATTGATTAACCGGAGATTTCTGTATCCTCGGTTTACGATGCTATTTACCTATTGCTATATCTGGATTCTATCTTTGGCGATCGAATGTTGATTTACCTTAGATTTTCGAATTGATTATATTCCTGAAGTCTCGTAGACCGGTCATGGTCGCCCGCGATTTACATATGCTTATCCATCTTCTATTTGGTAATAAAATTATCTTATCTTCGTTCGAGTTTATCTTCGAACAAAAATTCAGTTTAATTAGAGTTCCTCTAAATTCGAACCTCTGTTTGTTTGAAATCCATCCTTGAATCATTCTTTGGAAATTTGTGTTTCATTGTATTTTGAATTTGTGCATACATCGAAATTATTATTTTGATAAGGAGGACCCTATTTTGTATATAAAAGTAAAATGTTTTCATTAAGGATTTTGTATCTTTTAAAAATGAAAATTGAAATTTCGAACGAATTTGAAATTTTGAAAATTTATTAGAATTTGACTTATATAAAATGATTTATAAATGAAGGGTTGAATTTTGAATTTCGAGGAATCGAACTCCGGTGTTTTGAAATCGGTTTTAAGATTTGGAAAATATATAATAATAATATGATTTAAAGATATTTCTTCGAATAAAAATGTTTCAAATGTATTCGAATGAATTCCAATGATTTCGAAGTAATTTCAAATAAGTTTCAAGAAAATAAAGTCTAGAACTCACTTATGTCGTTGGAAAATAATTTCGGTGATGAGTACATGCATCATTGACAATGGTTTTTGAGTTTCTGAGTGGAGGAGAGGCCATTCTAGTAGCTTTGCTATGCGAGTGATTTTGTGAAACCAAATTTTGATTTCAGATTTTGAAGTATGGTTTGATTCGAAAGATATGTGTGTGTATATCTATATATATATTTGAAATGATTAAAAGTAAGCCGGTGTTCAGTCCTCAAGATTTAGATTTGTTTTGGGTATAACTTTATCTATTGAAATTGGTTTACTGATTTGTTGGTGATTTCCAACTCTTGGATTGTAAATATGATTTCTTCTACTATTATATGGTTCGAGCACTTCCAAATCAAAAAACTTTTCAAAGCTAAGCAATTTTGAAAGGTATAGGGTATTTGTTAAAGAATATAAGTTTAGTTTGGCATGATTAATGTATAAAGTAATATGATTTATATAAGTTTGAAACTGTTTGTTGAGTGAAATAAATAAGACTATATTGAATTATACTGGTATGAAATATAGATTTGAAATGTTTTGAATAAAGTATATATAGAATAAAAGTCTTTCCAATGGTAAATTGGATTTTTCATACAGAAATAAACAGTTTGAAGGTTTTAAAGGGATGGTTTAAACTTAGTAACCATTTTAGATATTCTGATGATTGAAATGGTTTGGAAATGATTTAATCTTTTTTTGATAAAGAATGTGAATTTGAAATGATAATTGATTTTGATAAATGAATATTTGAAGTTTATATTTGTATGAAAGGTTATTTGGTTTACTTGTAATTTGAGTTTATTTAAAAATGATGGATTTACGAAATGAATATTTCAAAACTAAGTAATAATGAAACTAGATTTTAGATATATGAAATTATAAAATTTAGTTTTAGAATATAGTATATTTAAGCTTTGATATATATTAGAGATTGAATAGTTCATTTTATGGATCAAATCTTTATTTTAAATTTGATTATATTTGAAATGATTTTGTTGGAAAATTAAATTGAATTGAAACTGATGGTTTGAATTGAATTAAAATTGAAAATTTTAGATTTGGGTTTAATTGAATAAATTTGTGAAATGTAATGAATTTAAGGAATGTTTTATGATTTCAAATGCATGATTGCAAAATGTTATGATTTTCAAAGTGTAATGATTTCAAGTATTTTTGGTTTCGAAAGATTTATAACTTTGGAAGTATTTTTTTTTTAAGTGAATATATGTTTGAAATGGAAATGAATTTTTTTCAGCTAATTTTTTTGTTGATTTGGGAATTTGGATTATTTTCTAAATCTATCGTTTTAAGAAACTTCGAAACTGAATATATGTAATTAGGAAGAAATGTTTTGGCAAAATCATATATGATTTTGAAACTGAACTGATATTGAAAAGGAATTGAAATGGAGAACCTTTTTTTACTAAATAATGTGATATGGGAGTTATCGAACTTATATAAAATGGATTTGTATAGGTATAAAATTGATTTGTATAAGTATGAAATTGATTTGAAAAGTGTTGATTCAAAAAGGTACTCATACTCAATTTGTAAATTGAAATCTTATATGACCGAAGTTTATATAAGTGTGATTTGATATACTATGGATTTGGAAAATATTCGATTTGAAATGGAATCTTATATATAATGGACTTTATATAAGTATGATATTTGAAAGTGATTTTGAAAGGTGCTATATGATACATATTTTCGAAGTAAAGATATGAAAAGTGCCTTCTGGTTGATATCCGCATTGTGACCACATTGTGGATTCATTCTATCGATATTATTCACTCTCTAATTTGGGTTTTCCGGATATGATACTCGAGTGTCCATCAAATTCCATGGCGATCTCCATGGTCTTATGTTTACAACTGCACAACGTAATTGCCTAGCTGAGATGGCCTGGGGGTACGGATGCTTCCTGGGGATGCAAGCATAACCATTGTGTATACTGCGATCTATATAGGTCGTAGTAGTAGCGAAATCCGCTGGCTGATGTCAGGAACCGATTCTTCAACTCACGAAAGTCGACATTAATACGTCCACTGCATCAACTGCCGAAAAATCGAATGCCGAAAAACCGTACCCTTAGGGTTTAAGAAGAAGAAAAAGATAAAAGAAGTAAGAATGAAAGAAAAGCAATATAAACAATATCAGAATCTCACAGTCGCAGCAGAACAACATATAATAGATAAATGAATATCTTTAAAACAAAGAACTATATCAGTTATTACATTACATCACATGACATTATATTATCAGAGTTTACAACAACAAACAGCGGAAAAGAAATACTATATACTAGTTGATATGCCATGCCATCCAGCTTGCTCCTGATCTCCACAGCAACTCCTGAATTCCAGAATGACCTGATAACCTAACTCTAGACTGCCCGTGTGGAAATTGGTGGGCACCCAGAGTTTTAAAAAGGGAACAAATAAACTCCAGGTCAGTCATGAGACTGGTGTGAGAAATTAAAACAGTTTATCTTAAAAAAACAAACAAAGAAATATTTTAAAATAGATTCGCAATGCTTTTGGAAAATTGAAACTACCATAAGGCCACCCGCACACATACAAAATGCAAACGCAGAATCGGAGGAGATTTCTCCTTATGATAGTAAAACATGCTTGATACGCAAATTTCTTTGATATTATTACTATAAGTGCAAAGTGTAGGAAAACATTTCGAAAGTATAATATAAATCTTAGCCAACATACGACCATTATCATATGTCTACTATAGCTACCATGTTCAATAGCAGGTTACCGCCACATTCCATGGCAGGTTATACAACTAAAACCGTACAGGGTTTTGTATTGTTTCTTTGGATTTTCAAACAAATGGTCAGGCCAAACAACTTCCCATTGCCACATGGGTAAGCCTTTGGAAAGACGTCCCGAGAAACTAACCGGATCTCTTCCAACACAAGGCCGGGTTACGTCTGCAAAAGTAGGTAACTACTGACACGAGTATGCCATCCCCCGATTGTAAACAACCTTTATCCGCGGATCCTCAACCAACATCAATCACAAAGTCATATATATTTGCGACTTCCACATAAGTTAAGTATCTGGGCTCCATACCATGATACCACTTCTATCCAAAAGGAAATGCACATACCCTAAGGGACGGTACTCCCTACAACCTTGCTGCATCTTTCATGTTGCATCCTTCCTGTTTTGACCATTAACAGGTTGTGAGGTCCGACGAAGTCTCGTCCACAAAGCACGCTTTTCACAAAAGCTATGCTTCGATCAACAAATGATCAACAACACTTCGTATGCCACATTACCAAATTGGGAATGTATCACTAGTAACCATCAACTACATTACCTTTGAGATCATACGTCTCAGAGAAGGGTGTTAAGCTAAGAGAATAAATTCTCCACCACCAACAGAAATGTATTTGATAGAAACCAGCTTTACATCTCAAATTGTAACGTCAGACATACATCCATACAAGTCCGTTCCGGGATCGAACGGAACCGAAGGCACTTCCAAAAGAAGCCCTTGTAATCCGGATATTCCCTAATCACGTTCGGAATTCCCATCACAAAGGGTGATAAAATCTCTATATCGGAGATCAGCTGATGCAGAGACATTCGACGGTAATCCTTCCGTTTTCGAAAATGTCCAGCCTTCAACACCAGTCTTCAAATGCTAACCATTACAACGTATCACTAGTCGGAATGGGATTCATGACCCAAAGGTCTTCTCCCGGCTAAACCGAATAGTGAGCACTTATTTTTAAAATAAGCGTAGCATTCAAATTTAAGAAAAGCACAACAAATACCCATTTAAAGGTAAATATTGATAGTCGGTTATTTAACTATCAAAGCATACAATCACTAGGCCCTTTTTTTAATCTTTCATAAATTAAATAACTTTCCAAATATTTACTTCAATTTATCTTTAAAAATATATATTCTCTAACCCATTTCAATTTCTACATTGGAAAACATTCCCAAATACTTATTTAACAGTAAGTAATCCACAAATCTATTTATTTTCCATACATAGAAAATATTCAATATACTTAAAACACGATTAAGTATATATTTTATTCTTTTAAGGAAAACGTTCTCTTTAAACACATTTATTTGGGTCAAAACGAATGTTGCGTAAAACATCGTTACGACAACCCAAAATCAATAGCATAGGGATCGAAAATACGATAGATATATAAATCCCAATACTATATAAAAACATTTCCTTTCGAAAATCATTTACTATAACAACAGTGTTATAGTTCATCTTTTCCTTATTTCTCGAAAACGTCTATTTCAACAATGAATGTTGAAATCTATGGTTTCGATCCTTAACACATTTTAAAACAACTTCAAATCATTTTAATTCTATTTAAAAGATCACTTCCTAAAACATTTCTTTAATATATTATTCACTGTCCAAAATCGTGAATATAAATCGTTTACCAAATTCAACACTTCTACATATTTAATTCAAAGGATTATCCACTGTCCAAAATTGTGGATATATCTCCTTTAATAAGCGTTCATATTTACTTATCAAATTCATTTGGTTTTGCATTTATAAAACAACGTTTATAAATTCACATATATATATATTATAAAAACTTCAACTTAAAAATCCCTTAATTAACAAATTCTATTTATATCTCATTTAAATGCCAAAACCCAATTTATATGTTAATTACTTATAAATATTTTATTTTACAAAATCTATTCATTTTATAACGTCACAATTTATAAATCTATAAATTTCATTCACTTATGAAATCAATTTATACTTCATTTTTAACACTTATAAAAAATCGTTTTATAATTCCAATATTTTAATTTATAAACATCAATTTTATAAATCTTTTATATAAACCGTTTATAATAATTCAAAAATCCCAATTTAAACCATTTTACAAACTAATCAACTACTTATTTCAAAAATCACATTTCGGTTATATTTCACAAAAATCATAATTTTTATAACATAAAAATTATAACGTTTATTTATTTAAAATGAATCAATTCCAAAATTCAATAAAATGTATACTTTCAAAAATCACTTGGAAAATCCTTTTAAATTCGAAATCGTTACTTTAACATTTTTAAAACTCCAAAAATAGGCCCCATGCTGCAACAGCACCAATATATCAACCACGGCATCCAAACATCATATATCAATATGATAACATAATATATCACAAATATCTGTAAATAAATCAACACGGTTGAGGAATCTAGGTGGATCCCTTCAACCTGTTTCCCTGCATCCACATATGTTAGCACAATACCAATCCGTTTCAAGATGGGATAACATGGTACATAGGTTTATATAAAATATTATCCGCTATTATGCGGCGTAATAGGGTCTCATCCGCTATATAATGTGGGAAAATCAACTCCAAGCACATTTATAATACCAATTCCACTTCAAGGTGGAATATCATGGTATATGTGTTTAATATAATAACCACCGCTTAATATGCGGCGTATAGGGTCTATTTCAATGCTACAGATAACAATCTATCAACCAAGCATACAATCATCACAATCAAGTAATTTTAAATTTAACTATTTAAAATTTAAATCGAAACACAATTCTATTGAGTGGGAAGTTCTCACCTTGCTTCTAATAACAGTTGCAGTGTTTTATTTCGAATAAAATTAAACACACGTTTAATTTTACCTAAAATTATCACTAGCTCCAATCAACTCCAAACCAGGTCCATCATGTAATGCCCGTCAATATGAACCCGACGCAATTCGTTTCGTCAATTTTCGACCTCGTATCAAAAAGATATGACGTTACAAAGTTTAAACGATTTAATATATAAATAAATTCCATTTTATTTTTATTATTTTTAAACCTTTTATTTTCTGGACCGTTCGATTTCAAGCCCCTGAATCAAGGCCGCGTTTTTCTTTCTTCCTCTCCCAGTTCCTTGCTTGACCGAGAACCCATAGGTCGCCATTAGCTTTTGAATTTTCGTGACCAATATAGGCCATTTGAAGGCGATCGAGCAACTTTCACGACGAAGAGCATCGTCGACTCCACCTTCAGCCTGAGTATGGTGAAGCTCGGCCCCTCCTCTTTGTTGGACAACGTGCACGACTTACGTCCGTTCGAGCATGATTTGCCGATGATCCACACAAAATAAAACGATCACCACCGTTGATCTTCAAGACCTCACTGCCCTCTACGATTTTGCAGTTGAACGTTTTACGAATAGATTAACGGATTGGAAGAAAATAGAAGAGAAAGAATAGTAATTTTCGGCCATTGATAGGGAAACTGGTGGCTGGGGCTTAGAACTAGGGTTTTGTGAAAATAATGAATTATGAAGTCCTTTTATAGAAAATTCTCGCGACACTATTCACCCGAATTTTTCCCGAACTCCAAACGAAGCGTGCCGCCTAGCGTTTATAATGTTTTACCCCTATACCAAACGCAATGGAATATATATCGGGAGCCAATTCGACCGTATTTGAAAGATAGGTTTTTAAAAAGCCTATTTTAAATTTAAAATTCACTTAAACCGATTTCAGTGCGTTTTAGCTTGCCTCGGACAAACCGTACATCCGATTGACACGAAATTTGAAACCTTACAATAATTTAACATTACGGATCCAATGAAACTTGTTTCATAGAATCTGAGAATGTTTGAAAAATGACTATTTTTACTCGTCAATTAAATATTAAAATATTCAATTTCTATAAATTAACTTGTATTTCAATTTTAAAAGTTCGATAACATCATTCTAACTCCAATATGATTTAATACAACTTTAAAAATAAATTTTAACCACATTAAACCCAATTTCCAATTATTTCTGAAATTTCAAATATTAAATTATCTATTTAATTATCCAATTAAATCTAGATATTCGAAATAAAATTTATTCGACTTACGAATTTTACTTGTTAATATTTAAAAATAGTTAAATATACGAATTTCAAATGACAGAAATTCTGGGTCGTTACAAACTTTCCCCTTAAAAGAATTTCGTCCTCGAAATTGGCAAGTAAGAGAAAGTCTTGAAATCCATTAACTTTTCAAAACCATTTGTTCAAATTAAATTTCAAATTCATTTAAGCATTTTAACTTTTCCAAAATCTATAGTTAAACTTCTTACAATAACTTTACTAAGTTTTCAAATCTAACATTTTTATTTTAATTTAGAAATTGACTTTTCGTTAACAAAAAATTTCCAAAAATTTTAATAAATTTTGTAGCTCCCAAAATTTACGGAAAATTTTGGCATTGTCTCCTTTGTATGGAAGAGCTTTTGCAATATCACAATAGATATAAATATATATACATCGACCCACATGGTCGGAAAACAGAAAAACAGTTCATATTTCCTATTTTTGTATTGCGTAGGCGTACCTTTTAGCCTTTTTAAGCAAAGCAGTTATTTATTAGCATTTTCGCGTGACCAAATCCAGCCAACTACAGCCCCGGTACCTATACTTACTCAATTTAAACATGTAAGTGACAAATATAGAAAATTCATTTACATTCCACTAATTTTCAATAGAGAACACATAGTTTTAATAAGCAATGCAATCAAAATAATTTCCATAAGCAATTTATAAGGTTTCGATACAAATTTTATAAATTTTATAAATCTTTTATATAAACCGTTTATAATAATTCAAAAATCCCAATTTAAACCATTTTACAAATTAATCAACTAATTATTTCAAAAATCACATTTTGGTTATATTTCACAAAAATCATAATTTTTATAACATAAAAATTATAACGTTTATTTATTTAAAATGAATCAGTTCCAAAATTCAATAAAACGTATACTTTCAAAAATTACTTGGAAAATCCTTTTAAATTCGAAATCGTTACTTTAACATTTTTAAAACTCCAAAAATAGGCCCAATGCTGCAACAACACCAATACATCAACCACGGCATCCAAACATCATATATCAATATGATAACAGAATATATCGCAAATATCTGTAAATAAATCAATACTGTTGAGGAATCCAGTTGGATCCCTCAACCTGTTTCCCTACATCCATGGATGTTAGCACAATACCAATCCCGTTTCAAGATGGGATATCGGGGTACATGGGTTGTTATAAAATATTATCTGCTATTATGCGACGCAATAGGGTCTCATCCGCTATATAATGCGGGAAAATCAAGTCCAAGTACATATATAATATCAATTCCACTTCAAGGTGGAATATCGCGGTGTACGTGTTTAATATAATAACCTCCGCTTAATATGCGGCATATAGGGTCTATATCAATACTAAAGATAACAATCTATCATCCAAGCATACAATCAACATAATCAAGCAATTTTAAATTTAACTATTTAAAATTTAAATCGAAACACAATTCGATTGAGTGAGAAGTTCTCACCTTGCTTCTAATAACAGTTACAGTGTTTTATTTCGAATAAATTAACACGCGTTTAATTTTGCCCAAAATTCTCACTAGCTCTAATCAACTCCAAACCAGCTCCATCGC
Organism: Allium cepa; assembly: GCA_030765085.1. Lineage (NCBI taxonomy): Eukaryota > Viridiplantae > Streptophyta > Magnoliopsida > Asparagales > Amaryllidaceae > Allium > Allium cepa. Next base: position 728,923,135 of record CM060932.1, on the reverse strand, counting down.
GTAGTGCTCGTCAATACGAACCCGACGATGTCAATTTTCGACCACGTATCAAAAAGATATGACGTTACAAAGTTTAAAAGATTTAATGTATAAATAAATTCCATTTTCTATTTATTATTTTTAAACCTTTTATTTTCTGGACCGTTCGATTTCAAGCCCCTGAATTAAGGCCGCGTTTTTCTTTCTTCCTCTCCCAGTTCCTTGCTCGACAGAGAACCCACAGGCCGCCATTAGTTTTTGAATTTTCGTGACCAACATAGGCCATTTGAAGGCGATCGAGCAACTCCACGACGAAGAGCATCGTCGACTCCACCTTCGGCCTGAGTATGGTGAAGCTCGGCCCCTTCCCTTATTGGAAAACGTGCACGACTTACGGCCGTTCGAGCACGATTTGCCGATTATCCACAAAAAATAAATCGATCACCACCGTTGATCTTCAAGACCTCGCCGCCCTCTACGATTTTGCAGTTGAACGTTTTACAAATAGATTAACGGATTGGAAGAAAATAGAAGAGAAAGCATTGAAATTTTCGGCCATTGATAGGGAAACTGGGGGCTAGGGCTTAGAACTAGGGTTTTGTGAAAATAATGAATTATGAAGCCTTTTATAGAAAATTCTCGCGACACTATTCACCCAAATTTTTCCCGAACTCCAGACGAAGCGTGCCGGCTGGCGTTTATAATGTTTTACCCCTATTCCAAATGCAATGGAATATATAACGGGAGCCAATTCGATCGTATTTGAAAGATAGGTTTTTAAATCGACTATTTTAAATTTAAAATTCACTTAAACAGATTTCAGTGTGTTTTAGTTAGCCCCGGACAAACCGTATATCCGATTGACACTAAATTGGAAACCTTACAATAATTTAACATTACAGATCCAATGAAACTAGTTTCGTCGAAATCCGAGACTGTTTGAAAAATGACAGTTTTTACTCGTCAATTAAATATTAAAATATCCAAGTTCTACAAATTAACTTGTAATTCAATTTTAAAAGGTCTATAACATCATTCTAACTCCAATATGATTTAATACAACTTTACAAATCAATTTTAATCACATTAAACCCAATTTCCAATTATTTATGAAATTTCAAATATTAAATTATCGATTTAATTATCCAATTAAATCTAGATATTTGAAATAAAATTTACTCGACTTATGAATTTTACTTGTTAATATTTTAAAACAGTTAAATATACGAATTTCAAATGACAGAAATTCTGGGTCATTATAGCTGAGATATCTTTAGGGTATGGATGTTTCCTGGGGGATCCAGGCATAACCATTGTGTATTTGCAGTCTACTAGTCATCATGGCGTAATTAGCAGGGCTGAGATAGCTTACGGATACAGATGTTTCCTGGGGGATCCTGGCGTAACCATTGTGTATCTGCGATCCACGGTTATATGAATGTTTGATTTGGTTGATTTGTTTGGATTGTACTTTCCATATCTATTGTTTTAAAAGGTTTTCTAGTATTTTCACTGGGTGTTGAAACAAGTCCACCAAGTACCTGGAGAATTCTAGCATTGCGCCTGATCAACGCATAGCCAGAGTCTACAGGAATGAAAGTAAACTATTAAGACATCGAGTTATAAAAGTATTTTGATAAAGTATAGTATAAAGGATATTTTGATCATTTATTTTACTTTTCTAAATAATGTAAAATGTTTTAAATATTGTTTACTTCAAACTATTCAATTTGAATCAAATGACTATTTATCTATTATAAAATGTTTAAAATGTTGTAAATATAAAATTTTAAATTGAAATTTATATGGTTTTAAAATAATGGTTCATCCTTGTCTTCCAACCTATTTTCCCTTCTAGCTATTGCTACCTTCTTCTTCTTCGAGGGTCCTTTCCGCATTGTGCAAAGAGTTGGTTCTTTGGCTTATCGTCTTGATTTGCCGAGAAGCTGTGTGGAGTGCATGATGTATTCCATGTCTCACATCTTCTTTAGTATCTTCATAACTCATCTCTTATTGTAAAGCCTTTTGCTTTTAATAGCTTGGATATTTAGCCTAATCTAACTGTCGAGAGTAAGCCACTTCGTATTGTCAGCAGAGGTACGAAGCAGCTAAGAAGGAAATCTGTTAGTCTGATCAAAGTACTGTGAAGTACTGATGACTGGTATTGTACCTGGGAAACGCAGGAGAACATTCGTGCTTCGAATCCGGTATTGTTTTTTCAGGTACTATTTGTTTTGTCTATCTTGCTTTTCCTTATTTTCCTTACTCATTCCTTTTCGAGGACGAATAGATTTGAATGAGGGAGAGTGTAACAACCCTGAATTTTGTAATTTATTTTAATTGTTTATTTTGATTATTTAAATTTAATTGCTGATTTAAAAACATTATTATATTTATTAAAATGGACAAATTCTGTTATTTTAAATATAAATGTTGATTTTTGTGTGAATTATTATTCCGAGCCTGAATAAATAGAATCTTTTCCATAAATGTGAATTTGGTCAATATGGTCCAACTGTGACTTTTAAATTTAAACTTTAGATATTTGAATTTTGGAATTTTATCTTTTATTATGAAAATAAATTTAATTTCAAGAATACTGCTTTTCGTTTCGTTGAAATCCAATTTATATTGTGAAAGTTACGTTTTTTACAATATTGGGTGTAAATTGATTTATTTAATAAAATTATGTATTTTAATTTATATAATAATATTTTATTTGTCAAATCATGTTCTAATATGTGTTATATGACATGTTAGATATATATTTTATTTTAAAACATTCTTAAAGTGATGTTATAATTTTTTCGAAGCTTAGTGTATTTATTTTCAATTTTAAAGCCTAGTTTCAAATTTTTCTGCTATTTTCTTCATTTAATTATTTTTAATTAAAATTTATTTATTTATTTTTATGCATGCATTTTATTTTTGTGTTTTTATCTTTATTTATAAGTATTTTTCAGGTACATAAAATTTTCCAAAATTTGTTTCATTTATTTTCAAATTTTCAAGCCTAGTTTACATTTCTTAGCTATTTTCTCAATTTAATTATGTTTAATTATTATTTATTTATTTATTTTGGTTTATTTACTAAATTTTCGTGTTTTATCTTAATTTATTTATATTTTTTAGTTATTTCAAATTCCAAAAGAAAATATTGAAATTTGAAGAGGTTTTTGTGCCCTTTTATGTACTTAGTCTTTTTTATATTCTTGTCTCTTCATTTTCAACCAACACTTTAATTCATTTTTCTGCCTTAACTCATACCTTTCAGCCGACCATTTAATTTTCATTTCACATGGATATTTTTCTCTCATCTCACAAAAAAATTTGGTAAAACTTCTTTCTTTTCTTATTTCTTTTTCATTGTTTTTATATTTGAATCATGTAATTTGCACTTGCTTCTTCCTCTTTAGGTTCGGCCCCACCACTCTAGCCACCTTGCTGCCTCCTCCACCATCTGAACCAGTCACCACCACCTCCTCTCCAAACCCCTATCCAAGCCGAGCCACCTTAGGTTGAAGATCCACCACCTTCTTGCTTAAACTCCACTTGAAACCATAGCCGAGCACATCATAGTCTTCCACCACCACAAACTACTCCTTGGCCGCCACTTCACCACCACCACCACCACCTCAAACCTAACCTGACACCTCTGCCATGTCATCCTTGACCCACCTGAAGCATGGCCATGCCCATGATTGCCTAGGCCGTGACCTATTTGCTTTGAACCATGTTGCGTTGCCTTGTTTTGTGTAGTTTCATGCACATACCTTTGCACCATCATTAAATCTACGCTAGGCTGACCCATTTGAACCCAAAGACCAGATCCTACCCCATGCTTAGCCGTGTTTTTCTGGCGCTAGACTGAAGCACAAGTGGTTGAAGCAAGTGCAAATACTTTGGTGATGTTTTGTGCATTCATTTCTAACATTGTTTTATTATATTCGGGTTGAAAACTTATGTTATTTGTATAGTTTTGTTTGATTGTGTTCAAGGCAATTAATCTTTGGCTCTCTCACATTTGAACCTTTATCATCTTATCGTGCCTTCAAAGATCTCAGTTTGTGCATTTGAGTAATTATCTTCAGCTTATACCATTGAGTTATTCTCACCAGACAGTTTTATACTTATATAACTAGTAGATCAATCACATTTGAATATGTAAAATGCATCACCATGTTATATCTGCTATGCTATGATCATATGATGTTCACCCATGCTTATTTACTTATTATATCATATATTACTGTTATTTTATGCTGTTCTGTTATGTGTATCAGTTTATCACACTGCAAGTTCCCTTTAGATTAGAATCACTATGGGTTGAAATGGTACATACCCGAACGGACTTTAAAATAGGAGAAAATCGTTATAGGCTGAAATGATAGGCCTGAACGATTTTCAATTATTTCATTTTACTTGGGACTGCGGGTTTGAAATGATAAACCCGGGTTTTGTTTGTAAATTACGGGTTGAGATGATATATTACCCGTATCACTTTACCTAGTGTAGAAAATGATATACAGACCCGTGGTTAAAATATATTTTTCTAAAAACTTTAAAATATTTAAGAAATGTAAATATTATAATATTTGTTTTAAACTTAAATAAAAATGATTTTTGTAAAGTATATTGATTTTCTGAGAATTTATAAGTGAAATAAATTAATGATAAAGTGGAAATTTGAAATATAAGTTATTTTGGAAATTTTGATTTAATTATAAATGGAATTTAAATTAAATATGAAAATATGATAAATTTATGATATTTTGAATTAAATGAATTTAAAATGATTTTATAATATATTAATGGATTTTGATTAAGTTAAAATGTGAAATAAATGAATATTGAGTTAAATTTTGAAATATAACTTAAACTGGAAAATTGTGAATTTTGTTTAAAAGTGAATTTTGAAGTTAAGTAAATAAAATGAAAAATAAGTTATATTTTGAAATTTAAACTTAAGTGTTAAGTTAAAAAATTAATTATATGAATTGAAATTGAATGTTGGAATTTAATAAGTGAATTATTATTAAATATTGATTTTTGAATGGAAATTTAACTTTATAAAATCATGAATTTAAGGAAAATTAAATGATGGTTATAAAAGTGAAAAATATATGATTTTATAAGTTTGAAATGGTTTAAATAAAAATTTATTGGTTTGTGAAAGTATAGTGAATATTTGGAATTTAATTAACAACGTTTGAACTGCTATTATTTCTAACGTAAAGGATATTACAGCATTTGTAAATGCTGTAGTTAATATAAATGAACTAAAGGGCTAAATTGAATTAAAGGCTATTATAGAACTTTGTAAGTGCTATAATTGTTGAATTTAACTAAGGTTTTATTTGAATTAATGTAACCCTATTACAGCATTTTGAATGCTGTCTTTTGTTAAATTGAATTGTTTTAAATCTGTAGCATTTTTCTAAATGCTGCGAAAGTTGAATTTTCATTGTTTTAATAAATTTAAGTGAATGAATGAGTTTTGAAAGAATAAAATTTTGAAAATTTAATAATTTAATTATTAAATATAATAACTTCATTTTTATGATTTACAATAAAGTAATTTGTTTTGAAATATAAACTATTTTGAAATGTGTGTTGAAATGGTATTTTAAATAAATGAATGTGGTTTGGAAGATACGATATTTTGATATTTTAAAATAGATTTTTGAATGATATTGAATTTTGAAATGATATTTGATTTCGAAGTATAAAATACCATTTTGAAATTTTAACCACGGGATGTATTTAATTTATGGTTTAACTGCTTCTTAAAGGATGGGCGATCCCAAGCATCCTTTAAGTTATTGTGCATTTCTACTACAGTTCACTTGAGTTGGTTTACATTATATAAATATAAATATATATGTCCTGACTCGAGTGTTTTGTGTTTTACTTTACACTCGGGTCAGCCTGAGTATTTACAGCTTAGCTTTGGATTTCTTTCCTGGAGCTAGGAATCGTTGAAGATCTTGCTTGTCTAGTATCTGTTCCCTTTAAGTTTCAGTTTTTCTATTTCAGTTTTGGTATTTATAAACCGCTATGTATTTGAGATTTATATTGTATATGTTCTTTTTCAAACTAATATTATGTATTATGTTTTGAGAGTTTTTTATAGTAGCTTCATGAACTACTATGGTATTTTAATTTCCGCTGCGAGTTATTCTGATATTTCTGTGTCTGTGATTCTGTGACTGTGTTTCATTTGCTCCAAATTTATTTACAATGTAGTATTTTGAGCAATTCAAGTCCGACATTGTGGATGCGAATGACTGAAAATATTGGGTTGTTACACTTTGTGATTGATTTGGTGCACATCTTTGATTTGGAAGTGTGGTTCTAGGTGGGCGATAGCTATGGCTATGCGTTACCACCAACCCGCATGCGTAATTGGTATATCTACCCTGACATTGCCTAGTTGTGTTGTATCACCTACCCTATCGAAACCACTATGAGTTTTTTTTATGTCATACCTATGGAGTATCCTCTGATAGCCGCCCGTTTAGGATGTAGTATGGCACTATATAGACTATGGCATTATAAAATGTGTTAAGGAGGATATGGGTAATATCTTAATGTTATTTTAATATTTTTCTTTACTATAGACATTATTATAATAGCGTATATTACTGCATAGTAGATAGTTTAACGAATCCTTAGAGGATGGTTATCCCAAACATCCTTTGAGTTAATTGTATTTCAGTTGTTATTTCACTTGAGTTGGATTTATTGATATAAGAGTGTTAATCCTAAATCAAGTATTTTTTTTTCTTTACGCTCGGGTCAGACTGAGTGATACAGCTTTTGAGACTCACCTTTGGAGTTGGAGCTTCGCTTGGAGATCTATCTATCTATTCAGCTTGCAGTTATTCGGTTAATTCCAGTGATGCATTCTGATCTTGTATTTGACTATTGTATTTGAGACTTCCTTTGTATCTTATTTAACTTTTTTATATATAGTAGCTTCATGAACTACTATTCTTTTGTTTTCGCCGCTTTTTGTTATATTACTTTGTGTCTGTGATTCTATGAATATTTTATTTACTGTATATGCTGAGTTTTGCCAAATATAAATTAACAATCTAATATTTTGAGCAATTCAAGTCCGACATGTGTGGGCGTGAATGGATGAAAATACTGAGACGTTACATCTCATGCTGGATTTATATAGAAAACCCATTTGGAATGCTAACCCTGCCTTCCAGGCAGGAAGTTGTATCGAGTGAGTCTACCGATCTCATATCACTTACCTACTAAGTCCAATTAACCATCATAAGTCTTTCCTTATATTATCTTAGTAGACATTAGAATTAAGCTTACTAATTCTCTTTTTATTTAAAATAATAAGATTTATTTTAAATGCTTTTCTACCCATAAATCCCCTTTTAATTCTCATAAATGCCTATTTTTCCATAAAATCCTAACGGGCATTTTCTAAGACATTTAGATTGATTACTAATTTCAAATTAGTAAAAAAAAATTATATATATTCCATTTTTGTCAGTTCCATTAATCCACTTGCTCGTATTAATTTAATTCCTAACTCATTTTCATTAATTGCTTATTAATTAGAATTACAGTCTTTAATATCTATACTAAGCAATTGTAACTCCTAATCTAATCCTATCCATTACTCATTAATTATCCATTAATTGGAGTTACAATCTTTTATTTCCTATTAATTATTGGTAATTCCTAACTTATTGCCCATTAATAGGAATTACTACATTTTCGAATTCTACCTATTCGCTTCACTATATATAACGATAACTAATTAATATTACGCATAAATAACGCATGAATAAACATTCTTCTTCTTTATCAATGCAATAAATACATATAAACTACCTAATAAAACTACTTACTCCTATCAAAATATATTCTAGTCATACATATTTAACTAGAATATGCTTTCCAAATTAAATTTTCTAGAATTAGATTCCTTAGTAAGATTTTCCGTTATGATTTCCATAAAAAATGCAAAGACTTACCACGTTTGAAATTACAAGGAATGGATAATTTCTTTTTATTTGGAATAAACAGTGTAAACAATGGAGAATAAATTTGAACTTTACAAACCTCTTCCCTTTTCCTTTATGGGTATTCGTAGTTAAATATAACGTCTCTCTTCTAAATCAGAAGTGGAAAAAGTAAACAAATTTATAAACACCAAACAGATGGTCTTCCTACAAATTAAACTATGGGAAATCTACATGTAAACATATTTCAAATTAATCTAAAATAAGAATATGTGGGCAATAATTTTCTATGCTAATTTAAGCCTACAAATTAAAAATTAAATTGATTTAGGGATAAAGATCAAACGTATCCCAAGGGAATAGATTTAAAATCGTAAATATTATATATAAACTTTTTCCCACCCATCTTTTAAAAGCGATCCAAATCTCCAAATCTGAAGTGGAACCTTAAAATCATCTCCAAATCCTCTTTAATCTAAGAAATATGTATAAAAGGGTATATACATGCATCAAAATTGAAGACCTGAGAAGAGATTTTGGATTGGGAGAGAAAATAGATACACGTATAAATGTATAAATTACCTCAAATGCATGTATAGTTCATTCTCGTCGCTTCTCCTTTTTATTAAATTTTTATTTTTCTCCAATTTTTATGAATATAGATATAAATATCTTATTGTTACAATTTAGAAAGAAAGTGGAGAATAAAAAATGGCAGAGCTTCGCTACTGCCTCTAGAAAAATATGAGAAGAGAAGGAGGGTCAGGCCTGAGTATATAGGCGCTAGAATCAACTAGAACTGTTCGATCGAACTATATTAAATCTGGGTCATTGGGCCTAGGCTAACCCTAGCCGCCACACACAAAGCGGTCGACCGCCCCCTTCCTAAGGTTCAACTGCCTGTGGTCGACCGTTCTTATATGATGGTCGATCTCTAGGCCCTAGATAATTAATATATAAATGGTAATTTCTTAATCGAATTATTTACATTCCGGATTTGTTTTTCGTTCGTAATTTATTCATTTGGACTCCGATCACAAAACTCCAAATATAAAAGTTTCTCAAAATTTCACCATGAACGCAATGGATCAAGTTTCATGGTCAAAATCCATCATTTTCATAAATTCCATTTTTGGAGCCTAATTAATTGACCAACTAACTAATTAAATAGCTAATGGCAAATTACAGGGTGTTACATTCTTCCCCCTAAAAAAATTTCATCCCTGGAATTTCACTAAGACTAAGTCGCGGTTTTGGCTCCTAATTATCCTAAACTACACAACCAATAAATATACAATCAATTTTGCTATTAAACATGCACGGGTGCATAGTATATTACCATATCAGTACAAAGAAAATATGTATGTATAATGATTCTAAATCGAATCCTCCTATATGAATGCATTTCTTTTGAAAATAGTTTTGGAAACATGATGATAACAACCTATATATACAGATAGTTCTATATGTATGCAGTTTATTGGAAAATCTTTTCAACGAAAGCCCCCATAATCCTACGACTAGAAGTATGAAGCAACTAATTTTTCCATCCACTTTCTACCATCTAGTAATACAATGACTCAAAAAATCGCTTCCTAAACTTTACTCCTATTCTGGAAAAAGAAATTTAGGTGGAGAATTTATTATTCTTACCACTCTATAATCTTCTCATTCCCATCGTACAGTGGAAATTTCCTCGTTGCCCCGGATGTAGTCCAAAATTTCCACATACAAAATGCATAAGGAGGCTTATTTCAAAATCTAAAATGGAATTGAGTCTAAAAATAGACTCGCATGCGTCATCGTCAAGGTATGGAAATAGAAATTCCAAGTCTAAAATAGCTTTTCCCTTGTTATTGCTTGCATTCATCGCATTATTAATCCTAATGCACCACTAAATTCACAAAGTTTAACTCTATTTTCCTTCCCTACGCCTAACACGTGGCCTTCAAAATCAAAGATTTTGCAAAAACCTTTCCCACATTTCAAATTCGTACATCAAAATAAGACCCTAAAATATTTAGACGCATTGTGACGACCCGTAATTTTGAGCAATATCAATTAAATAATCTTTGTTAATAATTAAATTGATTTGATCATTTTACATTATAAATTGACAAGTTAAAATTATTTTAAAATCTAATAATATTTAATTTGACAATATCTATTAACATTTTTTCTTAACAACACAAAATTGGCAAGTTTAATTCTTTTGAAAACTAATAATATTTTAATTTGGAAATATTTATTCTAGCAATTTAAAACTGGTAAGATTTATTTTTCAAAAGCTAATCAAAATATCTTCTATTTATAATATATATATATATATGTATGTATGTATGTATTTTATATAGGAAGTCTTTAATGTAATAAAACTATGTATTCAAATTGTAATATATATATATATATATATATATATATATATGTATGTATGTATGTATATATGTTGTGATTTGAAATTGGTTTTAAAAATTCAATATAGTAATTATCAAAACTAATGCTTAAAAATGTTTTCCATTTGAAATGTATATATTTGTATATATATTAGAAATGGGAAAAATTATTGTTTTAAACTTAATTAAGTGTTTCCAAACTTTATTATATAATTTGTAATTTGGAAATTTTAATTTGACTTAATACTTTTAAAAGTGATATTTGAGATTTGAAATTTTAATAACAAAGATAATTTCTTATTTAATATAGTTATATATATTTTAAACTTGAGTTTTAAATAAGATATAAATTAAAAAGTTTAATTGTTTTTAATATTCTTTTATTTTAAAATTTTAACATAAGATAAATTTGTTTTAAATTTTTTATATAAAGAGTTAAAATAATTTCTCAAGCTTATAAACATATGATACATTTAATTTGATAAAAGTATAAGTTATCTATAAATAAATGTTTACATAAATTCATATGTATATTTACTAAAATCTAAAGCTTAAATTATAAAAAGATAAGTACACATTATAATCATGTAAATATTACATAATTACATACATAGCTTAAATAAATTATTAAAAAGGAAAGTAACACTTGTAAAACATTAATTAAGCATTAAAACACTTGTAAACATTTTAATATATGTTAGAGACATTTGTAAACGTATAGGCTTAGGTGTAAGACAATTAAAACGTAAGGGGGACAAGTGTCAATTCTCTTTGATAATTTAAAATCTAAAAAAAAAAATAAGAAGAGATTTACTTTCAGCTAAAATTCTTTCTTCATTTCAACAAAAATGTAGTACAAATCAAAGAAATAAAGAAAGAAGTAAAAACTGTAAAATCTGAAAAATGAAATCTGGAATTCAATCTGAAACAAGAAGTTAAAAAAGCAAGTTCAACATCAAGGCAAGATTTTCAAATCAAAGGCAAGGAGATTATTCAACAAACAATTCAGAAATCAACTGCAGCAAGATTAAATTTAACATGCACAAGGAATTCAAGAGCCTGGAAAACAAAATAGCTCTCTGTCCTCTGTTTATCTTGGTGAGTAAATGATTTTTAAAAACAGTTTTAAATCCTGGATTTCAATTTGTTCTTGTGAATGAAATCATGATGTTTGCCTGGATTCTTGGATTTGAATTGATGCATGTTTATTTTCTTTTATTTTGAATGCCTGTGTAGTTAAAACATAGGCTCTATATGATAATAACAGGTTCAATTGTCATAATAAATTCAATAACTAATTTTTGAATTAGAATAGGCTTTTGATTTGTAAATAAAAGTTGTTTGAAATCATGTAACCTTTCATCTAAAAATAATTGTAGGTATATAAAATGAATATTATGCTCAGAATTTTTAAATTTACAGTGAATTCTTAATTTGGGTCAAAAATTAATCAAACCAATTTTAAGTTTGAATTACATAATTGAATTCATGATGCAAAACCATGAATTTTAAGGGTTGTATAATGATTTTAGATTTGAATTTGTTGTGCAATTTTGTGATGAGTGTTCGAGCTTTAATGGCCAATTTACGGCAACAGGCGGCGAATTCGATGTCGCGGTTGAGCTTGAAGGTGGAGGGAATGACGAGTTCATGGGAAAAATACTCCAGAAATTTACTGATGACTGTGATGGCCGGAAATCGATGGGGTAGTGTTAACACCCTGAGTTTGACGTCGAAGTTCATATTGGTTTCGCAGCGACGAGGAGCTATCGGAGGCGAACACATGTTGTGCCGTGGGTGCTGGAGGCCATGACGTAGCTACGGGGAGGATGGCGTGGTGTCTCGAGTGATGGATCGTCGACGACGAACTATTTTCTGTTGGGTATCGGTTCAGGCAGTTTTGGGTTTAGGGTCAATTTTGATGCTCGATCGAATTGTGATTTCTGGTTGTCGCGAGTGGTTGCCGTGGTCACATGCGACGTATCGAAGGCCGGAGAATAGTTCGTCGTTGACCAGGGAGGTTGTGCACATGGATGGTGCACAATATGTGTATATGGAATGATTGTCAGGAAAAGAAGAGTTTGGTTTTGGGTAAGAGTCGAGTTTGCTTGGGTTATACTTCAGGATTGTTCGAGTTAATCTCAAAGCACGATGATGGTGGGCATGACTCGAGTTAGCATCGGGGAGATCAGGTGTTTTGCTCGAGTATGCTGGGTTGAGTAGTTTTGTGTTGTTCAGGTTTTAAAAATTTAACAGCTAATGTTTTTTTTAAAAAAGTTTTGAAACAAAGAAAATTTGATTTTGTAAATAATTCAAGTTTTAAAGACAAAGGTAAAACAAGTTTTACTTATTAAACTAAATTGTTTTCAAGAATAATTATATCAAAAAAGTTTTAATTATTTAAATAGATAAGTTTTTAAAAGAGTAAATAATTGGATTTACAAAATGATGTTTGTATTGAAATTTATTTAATAATTTTGGAAAACTTTTAAAGATATAAAAGAGTTAAAGTAGATGTTTATATGGTTTTAATTATAATTGATTTCTAAAGTGTTTTATTTTAAATAAAGTTTAATGATAAGAATTTAGTAAAATCAATTATAACAAGGAGTTATCTTTAAGTAATTAAGAGATTTTGATTTATCATAGATTTTAACATGTGAAATTAACAAGGGTAATTTAAGTATTGTAAATGATTTAAAAGTAATTAATAATCAATTAAGATAAATGAATTCTTAATTAAAATCTTTTTAAATATAAGAAGTTAAGGAATCATTTAATTAAATTTAAATGATTAGTTAAATAATTAATTAAGTGATTAATTAGTGATTAATTAAAGATAATCACTTATGGATTAATTTAGTGTAGTTACTTGGTGAAGTAATTAAGTGATTAATTAATGGATGTAATTAAGTAAAGAGTAATTATTTAACAAAGTAATTAGAGGTTAATTGCTTTATGAAAGTAATTAGGTTGAAGTGATTAAGGGTTAATCACTTAGTAGTTAATTAAAAGAATTAATTAATATAATTAATTAAAGGTTTAAATTAATTAATTAAAGAATAATTAATGAAGAATTAAGAGTAATTAATAAAGTGATTAATTACTTGTTAGATAATTAATTAGAAAGGATTTGATTAATGGAAGCGTTTACTAATTAAATAATTAATGAGTAATTAATAATTAAAGAATAATTAATCTATAATTAAGTTTTGATTACCAAATGTAATTAAAAGTAATTAATCAAATGTGATTAATTAAAAGTAATTAATCAAGTGTGACTAATTAAAAGGTGATTAATCAAGTATGATTAATTAAAAAGGGTAATTAAGATATAATTATCAGGGTAATTAAATAATAATTAATCAAGGATGATTAATTAAAGGGTAATTAAGAGATAACTACTTGGTATAATTAAGAAGTAATTAATCAAGATGATTAATTAAAATTGTAATTAAGGAATAATTACTTAAAGTAATTAAGAAATAATTAATCAAGGGAGATTAATTAAAGTGGATAATTAAGTAATGTTTAGTTAATTAATTTGTAATTAATTAATGAATAAGTAAGTTGAATTCATGATAATCCAAGTGATTAAGTAAGGAATTAATTTAATTAGGAATTAATTTAATTAAGGATTAATTAAATTAATTAAGAGTAGTCCAAACTTGTTTGTGGATGATTAATGATTGGATGATAAATATCATTGGATGAGTTAGTGATATTGGATGATATTGTATGTCATTAGTTGATATGTAATGATTTGAATGTGATATATCTGAGATGTGATATATATATGCTGTTTTGTGATTTGTGTGGGTGAATTTGATAATAGTGAATTATCTATCTGTGTGTTATGAATCATTCATTTCTGTAAGTGATATTCTTAATATCTACTGTTTAAACCCTTAAGAACAACTTGGACATTAAAATGGCGTTTTGGATTCGATGAGACCGGGATCGGATTTAATATCTGAAAACCACATCGATCCAAATTAACGTTAGGTCGTAAATCCAAGTGAAGTAAAGTGAAGACTCGAAGTGTAAGAACTATGTAGCGTTATAACTACGAGGGTGATTCCAGAATGAGTTTAACGAAGGTAGTACTTTCAGTTTCGAGATGAAGATTCAGAATGCAAGGGCTATTGACGTTAACTCTGAGGGTGATTCCAAAATGAGTGTAACGAGATAGTGCCTTCGATTCCGTTCGAACCCGGAATGGACTTGTATGGATTGAATGCTTTCAGCACGTCGTGAGGTGGACGATGAGCATTCTAAGATAGATGTGTCCTATAAACTTAATAGCAACCTCAAGCCTCATCAACCGGGAATGGCTAAAACAGGGAGGTGTAGCAAGGTTAAGTAGGTCATGTCCAAGTAGGACGAGATTTACCCCTGTCTAGATGTCCCTTTTTATTTCGGCTGTGTAGGCACTTGGATCTGCAGCCAACTGCGGGGTTATCTTGTTCGAGACTGTTCAGTAAGGAATGGTCCTGGCCTTGTGTTGTAGGGGAGTTAGGGTGACTCCTCGGTACGGTGATCTAGGCCACGTACTGTGACGGACGGTACCCCAGTAGCCCTTGATGGAAACCCATTCTTCCTACGAGACCCTACGGTTTTGATTGTATTACCCACTTTTGTGGCTAGTAGCCGGAATTTAATAATGTAACAATTTCGGCTATTTCTTATTTACTTGAAAACCCTAGACACTATTATAATATCACTGGATTTTCTATCAAATGTTTTGGTTAGCGTAAGGTAAAAACTTCCATGTTTATGTGTGGGAAGTCTTACATGATACCTTTCTTTTCACAGGATTTTCTAAAGTTAAGCAATTTTAAATCGTTTACTCACACCAGACCATTGTCTGACCTAAGTGTTTATTTTCCGTTTCATTAAACTCTTGGGTACTCATATTTTGTATGAGTAGTTAAGTGATTCAGGTTATTCTTGACGAAGTCTGAAGGAGCTTTGGAGCAGGAGGCTTCAGCGTGTAGATATATAGATAGAGTTTCGTTGTGATGTTATTCTGTATGGATGTTCTTGTATTATACATTAGACAGAAATGTTATAACTGTCTAAATTGAGATGTATAGTTATGTACTCTGATGTATATGATACTATATATATGTTATATATATTATGTTTCATTCGATTCGCTGTGAGATTCTGATGTGTTGTTGTTCTTTCTTCTCTTTCTTTTCTTCTTCCATCCCTTTCTTTCTTAAGTAATGATGCGTCTTTCTGGTGATAGAAGGCGGATCGCTACAGTTGGTATCAGAGCGCTAGGTTGAGTGAATACCTAGGCTTTAGGAGTGACTTCTTTCTTGAGAGAGCGTACTTGTAATATATATATATATATACACACACACACACACCTAATCTGTTGGGTTATTTGTTCGAATTTTCCAACATAGGTTATAGAGGTAGATAAGGTAGGAGTGTGAGTAACATGACTACCACTAATGGAAGAGGCTCATATGTTGTGGTTGGAGGTGTATCTGTCGAGATTGTAAACCTAATACCATCTCGAATAAGCTTTATAGATTGGTGAAAGGATTACATTGATCCAAGAGAAAGTCATTTCAAGGACTAGGGTATATTCTTGAAGTGTGAGGTTGATTTGCTCTCGAGTGAGCGCGATTTCCAGGAGTTGAATTTATCAGCTGAGCAGAAGCAGGTGATGGTATCTTGGTGACTTCAGGAAAGAATAGCTGTGTAGTCAGATGCAGTATCCATAGATGGTTCTGAAGATGTTCCTTTTGGGGAAAGATTTAAATGGTATCGAAGGAATAGTGATGCCTACTGTAGGGAAGATTCGGATGTTTAGGGATCTTCTGGATCTCAAGTAAGGGAGTCTTATCCATATTGAAGAATGAGACTAAGTTCGATGAGTTACCGCATTTCGGACATGGTCTCATTGTTTTCCTTAAGAAGAACAGGTGGTTGGTGTTGGTTTGGAACCGAGTTTCTTGAGGAGATGACTACCCATCTCAAGGATCTTTTAGTGGAATTGGGTGATAGTTTTGTGTTTCAAGGAGCTTGTGGTTAAGGAAGATCTTTTGGCTTAGCAGTATCATTGAAGTGAAGTTTGGAAGCAGCAGCGTGGATCCGTTTCTTCGATGATTCAGAAATCTTTGGGATTCTACTATCGGCAGACTAGGCAGATTGTGAAGGCTTATCCATTTCTTCTGGAGGCTCAATAAAGCAGGATATTTGTTAGGGGTGATCTATCAGTTTTTCTGATAAATAAGCCATTCTGGAAAGATTGATCTCGATTAGGAAAGATTTTCTAGTTGGTGAAGATAGTTCTTTGGAATCTGAACTGGGTAAGATCACAAAAGCGACTTGCGATTAGTTTGGGAATTCATGGAGTATTCTTTGGTTTGGGAATTGAGGCATCTCAAGTGGAGGTAAAAGTTACTAAAGTAGTCAGAGATTTTCCAGAAATTTTAGAGGAAATCAGAGGTCTACCCGCATCGGAGATTGAGTTTCTTACCGATTTGGATTCTAGGGGAAATACCGATGGTTCAACCTACTAAAGGAAAGGCTTTGTGAGGGAAGAGTTTGGTGTAGCAACTCAGGATTCTTGAGGAGGGATTGATCATCTAGTTTTCTAGTTAAGATTCTGCGTTGATGTTTTGACCAAGTGGAATGGGTAACTAAGATTTTTTAGGATCTGATGAGCAGTATATGGAGAAAGTTTGTGCTCGAGTTCTTCGGTGGAATTCTCATCTACTCCAGATTAGAGTTGTGCAGCGGAAGCGAGATAGCAGTTATTCTAGAATGGGAGCAACCGAAAGTTGCAGTTTTCTTAGATTAGAGGATTTCTACAGGAAATTCAAGTATGAAGAAATTTTCTGAATTTGGAAGGCAAGGTTGTCAAGTGCAACTGTTTGGCTATTCCAGATAAGAGATATAGGTCTGAAGTCCACTAATGCTTGTGGAATAGAGTTGTGTTTTGAATTTCGGCAAATTTTGGGAAAAACCATTTTGTTGAGCAGCATCTGGGAATTGGTTTGGTTTTGGTTCAGTTTGTTCATGAAGCAATCAACAAGGGTTAAGGTGATCAGGAAAGATGGAGGACCCAGGAGCATCAGAAGAGTTATGCAGTTAAGAATTGAGGAGATTTGGAATGTGAAGTTGGAATTTGGATATTTTTTTAGTTCTATCCGATCAAAGGAGATATAAGATTGGGTAAAACTGGAGAGCTAGCTCCGGAGGTATTTTAAGATTTTCCCTATGTTCTCTGGAGATTAGATTTTGATCTACAGGATTGAATTTCCAGTTCGGATAGCTGGAATTCATTGTATTTCACGTATCTCTGAGGAATATATGTATGATTCACCACTAGTGATAGAATCAGCAGTTCAGAAGGATCTGGTAGTTGAGCTAGTTTTGAGTTTGGTCTGATATCTTGTTCAAATTTGTAGGTCCAGATGAGAGGAGTTCTGGGTTATAATAGTGTAATTACTTAAGGTTCTGTAGAGCGAGTATTCCGGTATAGGTACTTGGAAAACTCTAGATAATATCAGGAAGTTCTATCCAGAATTTTGTTTGGATAGTTAAAATATTTGTTTGAATTGGTTGCTATGGTTGCTATGATTGATAGTGTATGATTTAGTTGTGTGATTGCTGCTTGAAGTTAAAAACTTTTGCTGGATTATTAAGTTATCTTTGCTTTTAAATTTAGGGGACGAAATTCTTTTAAGGGGAGAGGAATGCGATGACCCTAAATTTAAAGAAATATCAATTTAATAATATTTGTTAATAATTAAATTGATTTGATCATTTTACATTATAAATTGACAAGTTAAAATTCTTTTAAAAGCTAATAATATTTAATTTGACAATATCTATTAACATTTTCTCTTAACAACATAAAATTGGCAAGTTTAATTCTTTTGGAAACTAATAATATTTTAATTTGGAAATATTTATTCTAGCAATTTAAAATTGGTAAGATTTATTTTTCAAAAGATAATCAAAATATCTTCTATTTATAATATATATAGGTATATATTATATAGGAAGTCTTTGATGTAATAAAAGCTATGTATTCAAATTGTAATGTATATGTATGTATGTATGTATGTATGTATGTATATTGTGATTTGAAATTGGTTTTTAAAATTCAATATAGTAATTATCAAAACTAATGATTAAAAATGTTTTCCATTTGAAATGTATATATTTGTATATAAATGGGAAAAATTATTGTTTTGAACTTAATTAAGTGTTCCAAACTTTATTATATAATTTTTAATTTGGAAATTTTAATTTGACTTAATAATTTTAAAAGTGATATTTGAGATTTAAAATTTTAATAACAAAGATAATTTATTATTTAATATAGATATATATATTTTAAACTTGAGTTTTAAATAAGATTTAAATTAAAAAGTTCAATTGTTTATAATATTCTTTAATTTTAAAATTTTAACATAAGATTAATTTCTTTTCGATTTTTTATATAAAGAGTTAAAATAATTTCTCAAGCTTATAAACATATGATGCATTTAATCTGATAAAAGTATAAGTTATCTATAAATAAATGTTTACATAAATTCATATGTATATTTACTAAAATCTAAAGCTTAAATTATAAAAAGATAAGTACACATTATAATCATGTAAATATTACATAATTACATACATAGCTTAAATAAATTATTAAAAAGGAAAGTAACACTTGTAAAACATTAATTAAGCATTAAAACGCTTGTAAACATTTTAATATATGTTAGAGACATTAGTAAACGTATAGGCTTAGGTGTAAGACAATTAAAACGTAAGGGGGACAAGTGTCAATTCTCTTTGATAATTTAAAATCTAAAAAAAATAAAAGAAGAGATTTACTTTCAGCTAAAACTCTTTCTTCATTTCAACAAAAATATAGTACAAATCAAAGAAATAAAGAAAGAAGTAAAAACTGTAAAATCTGAAAAATGAAATCCGGAATTCAATCTGAAACAAGAAGTTAAAAGGCAAGTTCAACATCAAGACAAGATTTTCAAATCAAAGGTAAGGAGATTATTCAACAAACAATTCAGAAATCAATTGCAGCAAGATTAAATTGAACATGCAAAAGGAATTCAAGAGCCCGGAAAACAAAATAGCACTCTGTCCTCTGTTTATCTTGGTGAGTAAATGATTTTTAAAAACAGTTTTAAATCCTGGATTTCAATTTGTTCTTGTGAATGAAATCATGATGTTTGCCTGGATTCTTGGATTTGAATTGATGCATGTTTATTTTCTTTTATTTTGAATGCCTGTGTAGTTAAAACATAGGCTCTGTATGATAATAACAGGTTCAATTGTCATAATAAATTCAATAACTAATTTTTGAATTAGAATCGGCTTTTGATTTGTAAATAAAAGTTGTTTGAAATCATGTAACCTTTCATCTAAAAATAATTATAGGTATATAAAATGAATATTATGCTCAGAATTTTTAAATTTACAGTGAATTCTTAATTTGGGTCAAAAATTAATCAAATCAATTTTAAGTTTGAATTACATAATTGAATTCGTGATGCAAAACCATGAATTTTAAGGGTTGTATCATGATTTTTAGATTGGAATTTGTTGTGCAATTTTGTGATGAGTGTTCGAGCTTCAATGGCCAGTTTACGACAATAGGCGGCGAATTCGACATCGAGGTTGAGCTTGATGGTGGAGGGAATGCTGACGTTCATGGGAAAAATGCTCTGGAAATTTATTGATGATTATGATGGCCGTAAATCGATGGGGTAGGGTTTAACACCTTGAGTTTGACGTCGAAGTTCATATTGGTTTCGTGGCGACGAGGAGCTATCGGAGGCGATCGCATGTTGTGCCGTGGGTGTTGGAGGTCGTGACGTAGCTACGGGGAGGATGGCGTGGTGTCTCGAGTGATGGATCGTCGATGGCGAACTATTTTCTGTTGGTTATTGGTTCAAGCAGTTTTGGGTTTTGGGTCAATTTTTGATGCTCGATCGAATTGTGATTTTGGGTGTCGCGAATGGTTGCCTTGGTCGAGTGCGACGTATCGGAGGCCGGAGAATAGTTCATCGTTGACCAGGGAGGTTGTGCACGTGGATGGTGCACGATATGTGTATCTGGAATGATTGTTAGAAGAAGAAGAGTTTGGTTTTGGGTAAGGGTCGAGTTTGTTCGGGTTTTACTCCAGGATTGTTCGAGTTAATCTCGAAGCACGATGATGGTGGGCATGACTCGAGTTAGCATCGGGGAGATCAGGTGCTTTGCTCGAGTATGCTGGGTTGAGTAGTTTTGTGTTGTTCAGGGTTTAAAAATTTAACAGCTAATGTTTTTAAAAAAAATTTGAAACAAAGACAATTTGATTTTGTAAATAATTCAAGTTTTAAAGACAAAGGTAAAACAAGTTTTTACTTATTAAACTAAATTGTTTTCAAGAATAATTATTTTAAACAAGTTTTAATTATTTAAATAGATAAGTTTATAAAAGAGTAAATAAGTGGATTTTCGAAATGATGTTTGTATTAAAATTTATTTAATAACTTTGGAAAACTTTTAAAGATATAAAAGTTAAAGTAGATGTTTATATGGTTTTAATTATAATTGATTTCTAAAGTGTTTTATTTTAAATAAAATCTAATGATAATAATTTAGTAAAATCAATTATAAAAAGGAGTTATCTTTAAGTAATTAAGAGATTTTGATTTATCATAGATTTTAACATGTGAAATTAACAAGGGTAATTTAACTATTGTAAATGATTTAAAAGTAATTAATAATCAATTAAGATAAATGAATTCTTAATTAAGGATCTTTTTAAATATAAGAAGTTAAGGAATCATTTAATTAAATTTAAATGATTAGTTAAATAATTAATTAAGTAATTAATTAGTGATTAATTAAAGATAATCACTTATGGATTAATTTAGTGTAATTACTTGGTGAAGTAATTAAGTGATTAATTAATGGATGTAATTAAGTAAAGAGTAATTATTTAACAAAGTAACTAGAGGTCAAATACTTTATGAAAGTAATTAGGTGGAAGTGATTAAGGGTTAATCACTTAGTAAATGATTAAAAGAATTAATTAATATAATTAATTAAATGTTTAAATTAATTAGTTAAAGAATAATTAATGAAGAATTAAGAGTAATTAATAAAAGTGATTAATTACTTGTTAGATAATTAATTAGAAAGGATTTGACTAATGAAAGCGATTACTAATTAAATAATTAATTAGTAATTATTATTAAAGAATAATTAATCTATAATTAAGTTTTGATTACCAAATGTAATTAAATAGTAATTAATCAAATGTGATTAATTAAAAGTAATTAATCAAGTGTGATTAATTAAAAGGTGATTAATCAGGTATGATTAATTAAAAAGGGTAATTAAGGTATAACTATCAGTGTAATTAAATAATAATTAATCAAGGATGATTAATTAAAGGGTAATTAAGAGATAATTACTTGGTATAATTAAGAAGTAATTAATCAAGATGATTAATTAAAATTGTAATTAAGGAATAATTACTTAAAGTAATTAAGAAATAATTAGTCAAGGGAGATTAATTAAAGTGGATAATTAAGTGATGTTTAGTTAATTAATTTGTAATTAATTAATAACTAAGTAAGTTGAATTGATGATAATCCAAGTGATTAAGTAAGGAATTAATTTAATTAAGAATTAATTAAATTAATTAAGAGTAGTCCAAACTTGTTTATGGATGATTTATGATTGGATGATAAATATCATTGGATGAGTTAATGATATTGGATGATATTGTATGTCATTAGTTGATATGTAATTGTTTGAATGTGATATATCTGAGATGTGATATATATGCTGCTTTGTGATATGTGTGGATGAATTTGATAATAGTGAATTATCTATCTGTGTGTTATGAATCATTCATTTATGTAAGTGATATTCTTAATATCTACTGTTTAAACCCTTAAGAACAACTTAGACATTAAAATGGTGCTTTGGATTCGATGAGACTGGGATCAGATTTTATATCCGAAAACCACATCGATCCAAATTAACGTTAGGTCATAAATCCAAGTGAAGTAAAGTGAAGACTCGAAATGTAAGAACTATGTATCATTATAACTCCGAGGGTGATTCCAGAATGAGTTTAACGAAGGTAGTACTTTCAGTTTCGAGATGAAGATTCAGAGTGCTAGGGCTACTGACATTAACTCTGAGGGTGATTCCAAAATGAGTGTAATGAGATAGTGCCTTCGGTTTCGTTCGAACCTAGAACGGACTTGTATGGATTGAATGCTTTCAGCACATCGTCAGGTGGAGGATGAGCATTCTAAGATAGATGTGTCCTATAAAGGTAATCGCAGCCTCAAGCCTCATCAACCGGGAATGGCTAAAACATGGGAGGTGCAGCAAGGTTAAGTGGGTCATGCCCAAGTAGGACGAGATTTACCCCTGTCTAGATGTCCCTTTTTATTTCGGCTGTGTGGGCAGTTGGATCTGCAGCCAACTGCGGGGTTGTCTTGTTCGGGACTGTTTAGTAAGGAATGGTCCCAGCCTTGTGTTGAAAGGGAGTTAGGGTGGCTTCTCGGTACGGTGATCTAGGCCACGTACTATGATGGGCGGTACCCCAGTAGCCCTGCCATTGGTGGAAACTCATTCTTCCTACGAGACCCTACGGTTTTGATTGTATTACCCACTTTTGTGGCTAGTAGCTGGAATTTAATAATGTAACAATTTCGGCCATTTCTTATTTACTTGAAAACCCTAGGCACTATTATAATATCACTGGATTTCCTATCAAATGTTTTGGTTAGCGTAAGGTAAAAACTTTTCCATGTTTATGTGTGGGAAGTCGTACGTGATACCTTTCTTTTCAAAGAAATTCTAAAGTTAAGCAATTTTAAACCGTTTACTCATAGCAGACCCCTGTCTGACCCAAGTGTTTAATTTTCTTTTTTATTAAACTCTTGGGTAATCATATTTTGTATGAGTAGTCAAGTGATTCAGGTTATTCTTGACGAATTCTGGAGGAGCTTTGGAGCAGGAGGCTTCAGGGTGTAGATATATAGATAGAGTTCCGCTATGATGCTATTCAGTATGGATGTTCTTGTATTATACATTAGACAGAAATGTTATAACTATCTAAATTGAGATGTATAGTTGTGTACTCTGATGTATATGATACTATATATATGTTGTATATATTATATTTCATTCGAACCGCTGTGAGATTCTGATGTGTTGTTGTTCTTTCTTCTCTTTCTTTTCTTCTTCTATCCCTTTCTTTCTTAAGTAATGACGCGTCTTTCTGGTGATAGAAAGGCGGGTCGCTACACGCATATTTTCCCTTGAAATAAAATTTTGAACAAAAACTCTTAAAAAATAGTCTAAGAGCCAAAAACAACTAAAAGCTAAAACTTTTTTTTCAAAAGAGAACTTTTCAAATCAAAGGAAAACTTTTCAAAATATTTTCTTTCTCAAAAATTTCGATAAACCAAGCAACAATTTCAGCGTAAGTGGAAGTCGATTATGAGCTAAACGTATAAACCAAATTCTAAAATCTATAACCAACCTTTACCCATAAGACTTGGCATTTTATTTAAAAATGTCATCACATCTATTATTCATAAAATATAGCTTTTAAGGATAGACCCGTGATACCAAAACAGCTTTATAATGTCCTTCGTTAAAATTTTCCAAATATTCTAAACTTCTAGTCTTATATTGCATTTAATGTTAGTCAACTGTCTTTGTGAGATTCTCATATTTATAACACTTCTTTTCTATGCATGCCTTTACAAGAGACAACTAATAGTTACAACCCAAACAACCTAAAAGAAAAGAACAAATGCTAAAAGGGAAAAGACAACAACACCATAAATCCTAAAATATTGCCGGCAGATTATGAGATGACTTGCTCTACGACTGGAGCTCGATCCATTGCTGTAACCCTTAAATGGTCGTAGCATGGCGGCTATACACCCTATCTTGTGCCGTTGATGCTGCTGATGTTGCTAACGGCTTCAGAATTGCCATCTTCCTAAGGAAGGATCTAATAGTGGCAGAAGGAACCTTCTACCACACTGCCTCTCTATGGAGGTTCACCTGTATTACCTAAAGACGAGTGTGTATAGGTGAAAATATGGAAACTGGCACTATAGAGTGCTAATCCTTGATCAACAAATTGCATCAAAAGGGTGCGAGTCCAATCGATGGCGATGCCGCCAATACTAGCATAGGTGGTATTTCGCACTATAGGACAATTCAGTCTTAACTCCGCGTCTTAGGGATGACATTAAGCTGAAGGTTGCGCATAACCTAACGGGAAGTCAAATGTAGATGCTCCGTCTTTCAAACACTGACATCCTGGGAAAAAAGATACTGCAAAATCTTTGAGTTGGTTGCTTTAAATTCATCCAAGTCTGCGTCCTTCATGGAGGCCTTCAAAAACTCAGTGAGATCATCATTGGTCAGCTCAGTCAAACCCTACTTCACTGTTGAATAAATCAAACTATTGCCTTCGTGGAAAAGGCAGATGTGGCATGAGTAACATTCCAGCTCAAAGGTCATGAAGTAGACGATCGGTGCAAATCCTACCATGATGAATAACTCTTCCAGCCCAAAAGCAGAAAAACTTCTGCTCATTCCGGACTAGCGAGGTGACCTCTTAAGGGTTGAGACCATAACGACGCGAGAAAAAACGACAGCGTAGAAAGGTATCTAAGGCTGAGAAGTGGTTGGGTGAAGGGAATAGGGTCTAGATCTGTAGTTGTGGTGAACCGGGATCTAATGTTCAAAATCATCACGAGGGGGAGGCAAGGTTGTTGCTCCTAGGGAAAACGGCATCGTCTAGGGTAGGAACGGAAAAGAGAGACTGATACGTAGATGAGGAGGAGGATGGAGATTAGATTTGTTTTATTGAGGAAGGACGAACGAAAGAAGGTAACTGGAAAAATTCGATCGCAGCCTTCTATAGTCCCGTTCCAGGTTTAAGTTGTGCCAAAACTCCTTAACTGGTAGACCACTGTGGATGGTCAACCGCTATACGGGATTTGGGCATTAATTGAACCTAGACCTAATAAGGGTTGTGTTAAATAATAATAATCATTTCACTCCGTCTCATTCGATTCAATATGATCCGAAAAATTCCTGTCCTCATCACGGTGGCGTCAAAGCCTACCTTCTAGTTCCGAACATGCTCCAGCAATTCACAATAGTCCCAACAAAACCGTTGTGACCAATAACAATTCAAAAAAATATGAAAATATTCCAGCTACTATTTCCTGCCTACTTTACATGGAAATATTTCTTCCAATAACTTGTGGTACAACACTTCAAACTACATACCCCAATAAAATAGAATGCCATTCCTATTTTATCCATACCTTAAAGAGAGAAATCTAAAAACCTCGATTTTGTAAACTAAAAAAATCACTAAGCTAACTATGTGCTCCTTTATACTTGTTTCAAAATAATTGAAACCATTTCATAAAATTACTTTTATTTTCCAAAAATCAAAATCAAGCATTTACTGATATACACACTTAAGGATTTCTCAAAAATTTAAGGCATTTCCAAAATATACTTTATGAAAATTCTCTCATAGGTTTTAGACTAAGAAATTGACATTAATTATCTAAATAAATATTCGGTTTTCCATAAAATAGGTGATCAATGAATGTACCCTGGCAAAAACTTGCCTCCGGACAATTACGACATGTAGACTCTAATTTCCCGCCCATTTGGAATAAATGTGTGTTTTCGACTGGAACTCATCATCAAAATCCAAAATCACCATTTTCTAGAATCTCAACCATCAAGTTGAATGCCTCCAGTCTTTGGGATTCGACCATACATCATACTCACGCTCTTCATTAACAGAGCTTTACGCATCCCCAGCACTCCATGTGGTACTTCGCAGTTGACATGAAAATTTTAACTTTAAGGTATTTCCAACCCATGGTTACTTTGCTCCTTCCTTCGAAATGGAACTACATCTACTTCTATAGCCAGAAATCTTAAAATCTAGCGTAAAAATATATTATTACTAAACCGAAAAATACGAATACATTCTCTCAATATATCCTTATTCCTCTGATCTACTAACCTATGCTCGGATACCAAACGTAACAACCCACACCTTAGTAGGCCTTAATTTCAATAAAAATGTAAACCCAAGTCCACCAAAGAACAGATCATTGGATTTGGTACCTGCAAATAAGCATGAGCATTATTAGAGTTTGATAAAAATTGAAACTCACAGCAGAAACAATAATTGGATAAAAATATTGATTATGACTACAACTTTAGAACTAATAGTATTTCTTGGATAATAGATTGTCATATCAGCATCGAGCATGAGAGAGAAGAAGACTTCTCCGACAACTAAACACATCCAGTTCCAATGACATATTCCTCTAAATCTATCATATGGGTTGTAACAAGGAGGGGGTCAGAGCAACATTCCGATGACTCGAAAATCTATAAATTGTTTATAATATAGATTTGTACCAATTGGTTCTATTTAATTGTTATGTCTATTAAGGTTAGCAATTCTAACCTTGCATTGAGCACACGATTACTTATCTACCCATTCACAAGGTACAAAATACTGATGAAGCCTTATCAACCACCCAATACTTCCAAACCTATTTGCCACTAATACTTCTAAATATGAAGCATGCTTCTATGATCATCACAAAATACTTTTAAAAGAGAAATAGGCATACTTTTCTATTTAAGACCTCAATCAAGGAAGACCCTGTCATTTAAGACCTATTCCCAAGATGGTTTTCTAATAATGTTGTTAATGGTCGTTGGGTCCTAGATACAAAGACCTCTAATCACAATTTAAGGCTTCTGACATTAGATATCCAACCTTTACTGCATCTACGCTAATAAAATTATAGCCATGTAAGAGAAAGTACCCAAGCCACTTAATACCTTTAAAATAGTAGGCGGACTTCTAACCATTTAATATCTATATTCTAGGCAGGTCTCTCATCACTTAATACCTATCCCCATGGGGACTCCTTACTGGTACTATCGTTATTACGGCCTTAGCAATGTGAGAGACTATACCTAAGCCACTTAATACCTCATTAATAAGGACTAGGCAGACCTTTGACCATTTGACACCTATTTATAAGTATACCTTTGTCATTTAATACCTAACCCTAAGGCGTACTCTGCAATAGTACTATCTAGTTGGCGTTGCTTGGATCTCACTAGGTTACTTAATACTTCATTTTATGAGAGAGGCAAACCCTTAGATCAGTCACTTAGTACCTCAAATCCATAGCAAACCCATCTCGAGATATCCACTATCACTCTTAATTGCAAATATGGAAGCCAATTAGGTTACTTCTTTCGGTCGGGAAGTGGGCCCTAAAAAAGCCACTTAATAACTCAGCTGTGAAGTAAACTCTTTTAGAGACATCCTTATTTATTTAGAATCTCACTAGTTTACTTATATTTCCTTTTAGGAGAGAGGCGGAACCTATAGCCACTTAATACCTCAAATCAGAAGCGAATTCCTATGGAGATATCCCTCATGGCTCCTAGTTCTAAATTTGGACCATTTAATAATATTCAATTAAGAAATCAAGCCCAATCTCTCACGTCTTCACGAGTTCTAGGATTAGTCATATCTCACATCAGTAATAAGTGCATCTGACTGTTGATAGCCTCAAAGTGAACGGTAGTTTTTCATTGAGTGACCCTATTGACCTCACATCACTAACCTACTAAGTCTAATTAACCATCATAAGTCTTTGCTTATAGTATCTTAAGTAGACACTTGACTTAGCTTACTAATTCCCTTTTATTGAAGGCAATAAGATTAACCTTAAATTCTTATCTACCTATATATCCCCTTTTAATGCTCATTAATATCAATTTGTCCATAAAATCCTAACGGACATTTCCTAAGCCATTTATGTATGGTTACTAATTTCAAATTTGTAAACTTTTTGTATCTATTCCATTTTATCAGTCTCATTGATCCACTTATCCCTATTAGTTGTAACTCCTAACTTATTCCATTAATTGCTTATTAATTGGAGTTACGGTCATTCATTCCATACTAACCAATTATAACCTCTAATTTAATCCTATCCATTATTTATCATTAATTGCCTATGAATTGAAGTTACAAACTTTTATTTCCTATGAATTCTTGGCAATTCCTAATTTATTGTCCATTAATAGGAATTACTATATTTCCTAATTCGACCTATTCATTTTACTAAATATAACAGCAACTGACGAACGTTACGCATAAATAACGCACGAATAAACATTATTCTTCTTTATCAATGCAATAAATATGTATAAACTAAACTATTTATTCCTGTCAAAATATATTCTAATCATACATATTTAACTGGAATATGCTTTCCATATTTAATTTGCTGGAATTAGATTCCTTAGGAAGATTTTCCACCATGATTTCCATAAACTGGTTTTAACAAAAAAGGAAAGACTTACCACGTTTGAAATTACAAGGAATGGATAATTTTTTTATTTGGAATAAACAATGTAAACTACAGAGGATAAATCTATATTTTACACATCTCTTCCCTTTTCGTTTGTTGGTATTCCTTGTTAATCAAACATTGCCCTTTTAAATCAAAAGTGGAAAATGTAAAGAAATTTAAAAGCATCAAAGGGATATTCTTCCCACAAATCAAACAATGGAAAATATACATTCTAGCATAAATTTGGGCAATAATCCAAAAATCCTATTTTACACCCAAGTGTAGGTCTGGAATAAATATACAACATTCAAATTCTAAAATCTTTGGGATTGATTTCCAGATATAGGTGTAACATATTTCAAATTAAGTCTCAACAACAATATGTAAGAAATAGTTCTTTATACTAATTTAAGCCTACAATTCACAAATAAAATTGATTTAGGCATAAAATTGAATGTAAGCCAATGTAATAGATTTAAAATCATAAGTAATTTTTTGTAACGGCCTGCAAATCTGTACCCCTTAAGTCAACACTATTCTACATCAATCAACTCAAGATGAACGAAAATTCGAACCATTTGGGTTAAAGAAGAAGAGGTAGAAGAAGAAGATAGAAAACAACATCAGAATCTAACCATCACAGCGGAATAAAATATAATAGATAATCACAGATCTTTACACCAAAAACAAATACTATATCTGTTTATACATTCATCATCAGAGTATACATAACACACAACTGGACAGTAAGCATAATCTGTCCTCACAATCTGAATACATAGCGGAATATGTAACACAAATACGGAAGGACGTATCGCCATTCAGCTCGTCTCTTGAGCTCCACATCATCCTTTCCTGTATTATATAATACTCGGTCTGACCCGAGCATTATAGTTAAATGACACCCGAGTTAATCTGGAATACCAGCGTGAGAAAAACCACACTCAAATTGATTATTAAAGTTTCAAAATTCTTTTAAAAACAAAAGCATCTCGCAAGACCACGCCACAAATAAACATGTCGGGTTTTTACCTTACGATAGCTAAAACACTTTTGATTAAAATCCTCTGATATTATAATATGGTCGATTTACAAAACTTATTAAAATAGACGAAATTGTTACATGATTAAATTCCAGCAACTAGCAACAAAGTGGGTAAACAAACAAAACTCGTAAAAGGCGCGTAGGGAGAATGGATTTCCAACTAATGACTAGGCACTGGGGTACCACCTGTCACAGTATGTGGCCTAGATCACAGTACCAAGGATTGTTCCCAATCCCTGCAACACAAGGCCAGGACTACCCCTTACTGGATAATCCCGAGCACGATCACCCCACGGTTGGGATCAGCAACCGCACCATTAATTCGAAATAAAAGGGACATCCAGACAGGGATGACCTCACCCGAAAATGGGTGCTACCCACCTAGCCTTGCTGCATAACCCCTGATTTTCAGCCATTCTCGATTGGTGAGGCTTGAGGCTAAGCGTTACCTTTTAGAACGTTTCACTTAGAATGTCCATCGTCCATCGTCCACGTGACGATGTTCCGAAAGCATTCATCCATACAAGTCCGTCCCTGGTTCGAACGGAACCGAAGGCACTATTCCTACTACATCCATTTTGGAAATATCCTCAGGATTAGTAGCGACTAGACCTTGCACTTCACTGCTCCATCTTCGACTCCGAACTCGTTTTTCCACGGAAACGTACAAATCGGTCGAAGTGGTTTTCGAGAAATTAATCCCGATCCCGGTCTCTTCGAAATGATCAGCGCATTGGCCAATATTGATAGTCGGTTATTTAACTATCTATCAACATTCACAAATAACCATCAATCATAAATAATTTCCCTAATTATTTATTAACCTCAAAATATCTTCGCAGGATATATTTCCATTTTCAACCCTTTTGAAAACAGTTTTCGACACACCTTTCTCATGAATTAAATCTCCAATTATTTATTTCCACTGAATTCAACCAAGCACAAAACTTTAGATTTTTAAATTAATTTAAAACTCTTTATTATAAATTATCCTTTAAAACATTTGAATTAAAAATTACTTTACTATGTTATTAAAAATATATACTATAGGAATATTTAAAATGAGACTTCTTTATAAAATATAAAACTAGATTTTCTCTTTTAAAACAAAATATCAAGTCACCTTCAAATAATTACTACTATAATAGATTTGAAAAATACTTACTTCAGAATTTAAACATTTAGAAATAAAAAAAAACTCGCTTTTTAAAATGACATTAAAACTTTTAACTTATATTTAAAAATTTACTTTGAAACGATCTTGGCTATCCAGGGAAATATACTTCTCTTCAAATCCTTTAAAAATAAATCACTATTTACTTTTAAACAAATTTTCCATCTCTTTAATAACTTTCCATCATGAATTTATTTCTCCAAATATCCACTGATATATTACTTTACTTTTATAGACCCAGTTTATAAATTCCAAAGTCTCACTTCTCTTTTGAAGTTCCAACTTCAACCACTTAAAACAATTTTCAAATTGATTTCCAATTTACTACATTTTGAAATAAATTTCTTTACTTACTCAATTCATTTCAAAATCATTAATTGTAGACTTTATTTTTTTTTCTCGTTTTGATTTTAAATCTTTTAACTGAAACGTACCAATTTCAGATTTTCCAAATTTCTTCTTTATTCTTAATAATTTAAATCTTAAATTTAAAATAAATGCTTTATTCTTTTAGATAATAACACTGAAATTTAAAATTCATTATCTTCTTGTTTATTCAAAATCCCCTTTTCATATAAGGAATTTATTTATTAGAATTTTAAAACCATTATTATTCTTATCCAGTTCATTCTTAATTTATTTAAATTCTCTATAATTATTTCACTTACAAATTCTCTTCCTTTTATTTTCTTTTCAAAAATCCCATTTCTATATATTTTGATAACTCAGTGCACCAAAATATATTAAAGTAAACCATAGCATTCAATATTCCAATTATCAATAATATTCATCACAGAATATCGAATATTCATAACAGATAATATTAAACAATATAATTAATTTTGAGGAATCCAGTTGGATCCCTCCAACCTGTTTCCCTGCATCCATAGATGTTAGCAAAATATAAGATACCAATTCCACTTCGAGGTGGAATATCGTGGTATATGGGTTTTAAATGTAATATCATCTGCTATTATGCGGCGCATAGGGTCTCATCCGCTATATAATGTGGGAAATCAATCATTCCAAGATATACTATATACTACTATATATATATATTTTAGCACATCCAATCAAATCAATCAATCAACCAATTATTTAAATTTAACCATTTAGATTTAAAATATAACCAGATGAGTGAGATTAACTCACCTTTGATTTTGTATGCAATCCAATCCAAACCAGCTTGTTCTTCATTATTTTCAACCTTGTATAAACATTTTACGTTTTATTAATATTCTAACAAATCGAATAATTAATTTCATTTAATAACATTAATTTAGCTAATAATTTAATTTCAAACCAATGATTTAATTGCAAACAAAAATAAATAAATTTTAAACTAATTTTCCTTTGATAATCTTTTAGTAATCAAAACCATTGAATAGGTTAACTAACAAATTAATCACCATAATTCATTTAAAATGAACTAGTAAGTTTAATATATGTTTATTTATTTATATTTTTTCTTTACAATTATCTATATGTACATACATATATATATATATAAATAGAAAGTGAAATCTGCCTATATTTCTCTGATTAAAGTTTTCATCTTCTTTTTTAAATCTTACGGAATATATATTTTTTTGCCTAAACATGATAAAAAAGGTATATAGCTTTATTAAAAAAATTCCAAACCAGAAAATTTCTGGTTTAACTTTATTTATTTTTTCAATCTGCGTATATATGTATATTCTTTATTAAATCAAGTTTTAATCGAAAAAACAAAATCAAATACATCACTGATACATCCATCTCGGCATCGACTTGCATAAATTTGCAACCAAATGCGACAGTCACCACAAACTCCATCACCATCTCGTCAACGTTGCTCCCCTATAGCCAGATGTGATCTGCAGCTTCAACCCTCGGTCCCCACAAATCACGAACACTAGGCGCAACCTCTCACCCCTACTACCCCGACAAGCGACTACGAGCATATAAGATTAGTGGTTGGAAAAAAGATGTCGATCCTCGTCCAATTTCCAAATCTTGATCGCAGATCCACCAAAATCCCTTCTTCTCGTGACTCGCGAAGCTTGATGCCATGCTATCGCCACTTCTTCCTGAGCTCCACGAATTCGAATCACTGGCCTTCGATTGCGCACGTTCCCCCTTTTTTTCGAACGAAATTGATTTTCGCTGATTTGATTTCTGTATTGAAGGGGAAAGAGGCTCGTGAGTTTTGAACTGCGAATGAGGGAAGGAAAAAAAGAATTCGTGGTTATAATTTTTGAAAGCAGCTGTTATTTCCTTCAAAGAGGGATTTTGATTTTGAAGAGAAGAGAAAGGTTGAATTATCGAACGAGAAGAATCATTTATTCGGTCTTTTTTTCTTCCTTTTTTTTATTCGTTCGATTTTTTTGTTTCCTCATCTAAAAGAAGATAAGAATGGACACAAATTTAAGTTGAGGGGAGTGGCGTATATGAGAAGGTTTGACCATTGATTCGATTTTGCTTTTATATATGTGTGTGTGTCTATATATGTATGTATGTATGTATGTATGTATGTAAATATATATATATATAATATCTCAAAATAATATATTGTAAAAATTTGAACTCATATTTAGACGTGTCGCTAGGCGTTTATAATGTTATGCTCCTATTCCGAACGCAATGGAAAAGGTTTCGAGTCCTCATCGATCGTATGGAGAAGATAGCTTTTTGAACCCAATTATTAAATTGAATTTTCGATTTCGCGTTTACTAACCGTAAGACCACACGACCACTCCAAACACTACGAAAATTAAAATCCGATAATAATACAATATTGCAGATCCAATGGCACTCGTTTCGTCGACTTCCGAGACTGTGCCTTGGAAGGCTATTTTTAAATTCAATTAAACGATAAAATTTCGAAACTGAACAAATCAGTATTAAATTCAATTTTAAAACTTTTGTTATCCTCAACGCTATCAATATAAATTTTACAAGCCTTCAAATTATTTTTAACAGACTTAAAACTCCAGATTCAACATTTTACCCAACTTGAAATTACTTAATTCAATCAATTCAATCGCCAAATTCAAACTGATATTTGAAATCCAAGTTAAACTAACATGCAAATATCTAAAATTAATTAAATATTCCGATTTCAAATGCCTAAAAATTCTGGGTTGTCACATCCCTCCCCCCTTAAAGGAATTTCGTCCCCGAAATTTCTAGTTAAGAAGAATGATCCAATGCCCATTACTATTTTCCAAAACCAAACAGTTTTATCAACTTGCCATAACATATCCTTTATTAAAGACCCACTATTACTTCAATGAACTTTCCAAAACCTTCCATGGCTTCCAATAACATTATTTACTCCACTTATTCAAATTTAAATTTAAATCCAAGTTTAAATTATCAAAATTTTCCCAAAAATTTTCCAGCTCTCTAAATTTACGAAAAATTTCACCAACATCTTCTTTGTACGGCTAGCTTGGTACAACTAAAAAATGCCTCTACGGGCTCCCAAATTTCAAAAGAAAACAAAAAGCCAAGTGGCGAGATAAAAAACACAATCAAATTTCATACAGAAATTTAAACACATACCTTTTTAGTCGGGCAATTCAAATTTATCTTCTGAAATCAAAACCAATTTTCCTTTCCCTTTATAATACCTGTGTATCCTACTAAGCAATAATATCCAGTCATAGCTTTTAAAATCATTTTATACATTTCCTTACAGAGGTTTTCATATCTACTTCTATTCAAATTAGTTTTCTCATTTCCATATGAATTCAATTTATCTTCAATTCTGAACATAAAATTTCATATTCCATTTATAACTGATTCATATCATTATTTTAAATTAGTTGCAATTTCCAATTTTAAATCGTTTTGTCGCTAACAAAATTTTTCTCAAAAAAATTCAAAAAATTTCTAACTCCCAAAATTTTCGAAAATTTTTGGCAGTCTCCTTTGTACGTAGGAGCTTTTGCAATTTGACAAAAGATATAAATATATATACATCGACCCACCCGGTCGGAAAAACAAAAACAGTTCATATTTCTTATTTTTATTGCAGAGGCATACCTTTATTTAGCATTTTTAGGCAAGCGGCTTATTTAGCATTTTACATAATCAAATCCAGCCCAACGACTTCCCTGAACCTGTACATACTCAGTTCAAACATGTAAGTGCCATATATACGAAGTTTAACAACATTTCACTTATTTGCAATAGTTAAACACATGAATTCTAAAAGCAATGCACACTAAACACGTTCCGTAAGCAATTTATATAGTTTTAATACTAATTCAACTGTTTTCAATTAATTCATATACCATTTTCATTCAATTTGAATGGTTTACAATCCACTTTCTTGCATTTAATTCATTTTTAATTTTAAACAAACCCATATTATTCCAATTGATTTAAAAATCAATTCTATTCACCTCTATTAATACATTTACTTTCGTTTACAATAAAATGACTAGTTTTCTATGCAAATTTGATGTTATTCATACAAATAACAATTACTTAAGCTTATAATCATTTTAAATTGATTCCAACTCAATTTATTATTTAATTCCTTCTATTTTAATTCATTCACAACCATTTTATTTAGCTTGACACATTCTATTTCAATTTTATTCATGATCCATTCATTTACGTTTCATTCCATATTTGCCTTCATTTCATTTGAGACCATTTTATTAAGCTTGAACATTCCATGCTTATATATTGATAACCATTCCCTAATTTAAATTTACCCAAGCTTTATTTAATGGACTTTTACCCTTACTCGAAGCTAAGCCTCCACTAATTTTAAACTTAAATTAATTTATTTCAGATTATTCAAATTTCATACTTAAGCTCATTTTCATTTTGCAAATAAATTTTCCCTTTCAATTTAACTTGATTCTATTTCAGTCAAACCTCATTTCAAACTACAAATTTATTTGATTAGTTCATCTGTTTCGTATAAATTTTAAATTTTCAGATTCAATTCATTCCCAATTCATTTAATTAATTACGAGGCCATTTTCAATTTATTCCCAATCATCTGGGTTTTATTGCAATTAAAACCATCCCTATTTTAATCCAATTTCATTTTATTTGGCAACATTTTCAATTATATTTACTTCACTAACAATTCAAGTCGAATTTGATTTATAACTCGAGTTTTATTTCCAAACTTCAATATTAACTCACAAATTCAGCTTCTATTTAACTACATTAAGTTCCATTTACATATTTCATTGACTAATTTATTATCTAATTAGTTCTACCCCTATTTATAATTCAAGTTTGGATTTTTGTTTTATTTTCCAAATCATCAAACAATATTTATTTTTGGTTTTCTATTCCACTTTCCAGTTTTATAAGTCACAACTTATTAATTTACACATTTCTATTCATTCTAGGCTTGAATATATTCATCTTTATTTTTAACTCAAGATTTTTCGCTTATTTATAACCCAAGCATATTTTTATTGCGTGGATTTTTAATTCTTTTATAAGTTATTCTAATTCATTTATTCCAATCCAATTCTTATCCATCTTATTTCTTATCCAACTTACTTCCATTTATTAAAGTAAGGATCTAATTCCATTCAATACCACCTATAACTCAACTGAAATTTATTCCAATTCAATTCTATTTTAACTCAGATTTATTTAATTCAATTCGATTCAGTTTTCTTTAATCCACTCAATCCACTTGAATTTAAATTAAGTAAGAACTTACTTTCACTTAATATCATCTACATCTCAATTTATTCCTTTTTAATTCAATTTCAACTTTAAATTTAAATTCCAACATTCAAAGTTCATATTTCCTTCCTGATTTAAAAATCATCTCAAAATCACACTTGTCAAAAATTTAAACCAATCCTGGTTTTCATTCCCAACAAATTTCCTTTGAAATTTCAAAAAGAAACTAATTCTTCTGAACAAATCAATATGGCAGCAATTCGTCACTTAGAAACTCGAAAATGAACATCGACGATGCTGTAGTCATCACCGAAATTATTTTCCAACAACTGAAGTGAGTTCAATGCTATATCCCTTCCCAGAATTTATTTGAAACAATTTCCTTATAGAATTACTTTTAGAACAATAATGCTATTATTTGTCTTCAAAACATTTTGAAAAAAACACTTCCAAAATCTTAGGGATTTTAAATTTTCAAATTCTGCCTTAAATCAAATTTTAACTATATTTTATTTGTATAATTTATGCTCATACAAATTCCCATTTGATTATATTTCAATTTATAAATCACATTTATAATTCATATTTATAAATTTCATTTTATAAATGAATTTATTTCCTTAACCTTTGGTTATATTTTCAATTTCTAGTTAAATTTCCACATAATAATGATAATAATTTAATATTATCATTCCTAACATCCAAGCAACCATATATTAGCTAAAATAGTTTACAAAACTTTTCTTTATATCAAAATATATTTTTGGGTAAAATTATTTCATTCACTCATATTTAAAACAATACTGTGTCAATTTATCGTGTCAAGTGTTTGTAAACTCTTCTCGAATAGCGGCCAAATTACTCGATCAGAATTCGTATTCCA
Organism: Allium cepa; assembly: GCA_030765085.1. Classification (NCBI taxonomy): domain Eukaryota; kingdom Viridiplantae; phylum Streptophyta; class Magnoliopsida; order Asparagales; family Amaryllidaceae; genus Allium; species Allium cepa. The sequence continues at coordinate 728,885,566 of CM060932.1, read as the reverse complement.
ATCAACCAATAAGCCAACACAATATTAAAAAATTTATATTCACTAACAAATACGCGCTCATATCTATCAGTATGCTCAAACTCATTCTAGAGTACTACGGACTCTATTTTCAATGAGTAATCCCCACCAGAGCCAAGGCTATCACCAACCAATGCTCTGATACCAACTGTAACGACCTGCAAATCCGTACCCCTTAAGTCAACACTTTTCTACATCAATCAACTCAAGATGAACGGAAATACGAACCATTTGGTTTAAAGAAGAAGAGGTAGAAGAAGAAGATAGAAAACAACATTAGAATCTTACCATCGCAGCGGAATAAAATATAATAGATAATCACAGATCTTTCACTAAAAACAAATACTATATCTGTTTATACATACATCATCAGAGTATACATAACACACAACTGGACAGTAATCATAATCTGTCCTCACAATCTGAATACATAGTGGAATATGTAACATAAATACGAAAGTACATATCGCCAACCAGCTCGTCTCCTGAGCTCCACAACATCCTTTCCTGTATTCTATAATACTCGGTCCGACCTGAGCATTACAGTTAAATAACACCTGAGTCAGTCTGGAATACCAGCGTGAGAAAAACCACACTCAAATTGATTATTAAAGTTTCAAAATTTTTTTGAAAACAAAAGCATCTCGTAAGACCACGCCATAAGTAAACATGTCGGGTTTTTACCTTACGATAGCTAAAACACTTTTTATTAAAATCCTCTGATATTATAATAGGGTCTATTTACAAATACTTATTAAAATGGCCAAACTTGTTACATGATTAAATTCCAGCTACTAGCCACAAAGTGGGTAATACAAACAAAACTCGTAAAAGGCGCATATGGAGAATGGATTTCCAACTAATGACTAGGCACTGGGGTACCACCTGTCACAGTACGTGGCCTAGATCACCGTACAGAGGATTACTCCCAATCCCCTACAACACAAGGCCGGGACTACCCCTTACTGGATAATAATCTTGAGTAAGATCATCCCACGGTTGGGATCAGCAACCGCACCACTAACCCGAAATAAAGAGACATCTAGACAGGGTGACCTCACCCTGAAATTGGTGCTACCCATCCAGCCTTGCTGCATAACCCCTGATTTTCAGTCATTCCCGGTTGATGAGGCTTGAGGCTAAGCATTAACTTTTAGAACGTTTCACTTAGAACGCCCATCGTCCACCTGACGATGTTCCGAAAGCATTCATCCATACAAGTCCGTCCCGGGTTTGAACGAACCGAAGACACTATTCCTACTACATCCATTTTGGAAATATCCTCAGGATTAGTAGCGACTAGCCCTTGCACTTCACTGCTCCATCTTCGACTCCGAACTCATTTTTCCACGGAAATGTACAAACCGGATCGAAGTGGTTTCGAGAAATTTATCCTGATCCCAGTCTCTTCGAAACGATCAGCGCATTGGCCAATATTGATAATCGGTTATTTAACTATCAATCAACATTCACAAATAACCATCAATCATAAATTATTTTGCCGAATTATTTATTAACCTCAAAATATCTTCGCAAGATATATTTTCATTTTCAACCCTTTTGAAAACAGTTTTCGACACACCTTTCTCATGAATTAAATCTCCAATTATTTATTTCCACTGAAAACAACAAAGCACAAAACTTAAGATTTTTAAATTAATTTAAAACTCTTTATTATTAATTATCCTTTAAAATATTTAAATTAAAAATTACTTTAATACTTTATTAAAAATATATAATATAGGAATATTTGAAATGAGGCTACTTTATAAAATATAAAACTAGATTTTCTCTTTTGAAACAAAATATCAAGTCACCTTCAAATAATTACTACTATAATAGATTTGAAAAATACTTGCTTCAGAATTTAAACATTTAGAAATAATATTTTTTAAAACATGCTTTTTAAAATGACATTAAAACTTTTAAGTTATATTTAAAAAATTACTTTGACACGATCTTGGCTATCCAGGGAAATATACTTCTCTTCAAATTCTTTGAAAATAAATCACTATTTATTTTTAAACAAATTTTCCATCTCTTTAATAACTTTCCATCGTGGATTTATTTCTTCAAATATCCACTGATATATTACTTTACTTTTACAAGCCCAGTTTATAAATTCCAAAGTCCCACTTCTCTTTTAATGTTCCAACTTCAACCATTTAAATCAATTTTCAAATTGATTTCCAATTTACTCCATTTTGAAATAAATTTCTTTACTTACTCGATTCATTTCAATATCCATTAATTGTAAACTTTATTTTTTTCTCGTTTTGATTTTAAATCTTTTAACTGAAACATACCAATTTCACATTTTTCAAATTTCTTCTTTATTCTTAATAATTTAAATCTTAAATTTAAAATAAATGCTTTATTCTTTTAGATAATAACACTGAAATTTAAAATTCATTATCTTCCTGTTTATTCAAAATCCCCTTTTCATATACGGAATTTATTTATCAGAATTTTAAAACCACTATTATTCTTGTCCAGTTCATTCTTAATTCATTTAAATTCTCTATAATTATTTCACTTACAAATTCTCTTCCTTTTATTTTCTTTTCAAAAATCCCATTTCTATATATTATGATAACTCAATATACCGAAATATATTCAAGTAAACCATAGCATTCAATATTCCAATTATCAATAATATTCATCACAGAATATCGAATATTCATAACAGAGAATACTAAATAATATAAATAATTTTGAGGAATCCAGTTGGATCCCTCCAACCTGTTTCCTTGCATCCACAGATGTTAGCACAATATAAAATATCAATTCCACTTCGAGGTGGAATATCATGGTATATGGGTTTTAAATATAATATCATCCGCTATTATGCGGCACATAGGGTCTCATCCGCCATATAATGCGGGAAATCAATCATTTCAAGATATACTATATACTACTATATATATTATAGCACATCCAATCAAATCAATCAACCAACTGTTTAAATTTAACCATTTAAATTTAAATAATAACCAGATGAGTGAGATTAACTCACCTTTGATATTGTATGCAATCCAATCCAAACCAGCTTGTTCTTCATTATTTTCGACCTTGTATAAACATTTTACGTTTTATTAATATTCTAACAAATCGAACAACTAATCTCATTTAATAACTTTAATTTAGCTAATAATTTAATTTCAAACTAATTATTTAATTGTAAACAAAAAAAATTAAATTTTAAACTAATTTTTCTTTGATGATCTTTTAGTAATTAAAACTAATGAATAGGTTAAATAACAAATTAATCACCATAATTCATTTAAAATGAACTAGTAAGTTTAATATATGTTTATGTATATTTATTTATATTTTTTCATCACAATTACCTATATGTACATATATATGTATATATATATATTTATAAATAGAAAGTGAAATCTGCCTATATTTCTCTGAGTAAAGTTTTTTTAAAATCTTACTGAATATATATTTTTCTGCTTATACACGATAAAAACAGTATAAAGCTTTATGAAAAAAATTCCAAACTAGAAAATTTCTGTTTTAACTTTATATAATTTTTTTCAATCTGCGTATATATGTATATTCTTTATTAAATCAAATTTTAATCGAAAAGATGTCGCTCCAGTCACCACAAACTGCAACCAAATGCGACAGTCACCACAAACTCCATCACCATCTCATCAGCGTTGCTCCCCTATAGCCAGATGTGATCTGCAACTTCAACCCTCAGCCCCAACAAATCCCGAACCCCAGGCGCAACCTCACAACCCCACTGCTCTGACATGCGACTACGAGCATATACGATCGGTGGTCGGAAAAAAGATGTCGAGCCTCGTCCAATTTCCAAATCTTGATCGCAGATCCACCAAAATCCCTTCTTCCCGTGACTCGCGAAGCTTGATGCCACGCTATCGCCACTTCTTCCTGAGCTCCACGAATTCGAATCTCTGGCCTTCAATTGCGCATGTTCCCTCTTTTTTTCGAACGAAATTGATTTTCGCTGATTTGATTTCGGTATTGAAGGGGTAAGAGGCTCGTGAGTTTTGAACTGCGAATGAAGGAAGGAAAAAAAGAATTCATGGTTATAAATTTTGAAGGCAGCTATTATTTTCTTCAAAGAGGGATTTTGATTTTGAAGAGAAGAGAAAGGATGAATAATCGAACAAGAAGAATCATTTATTCGGCCATTTTTTTTCGTTTCTTTTTTCTATTCGTTCGATTTTTTTTTTCCTCGTTTAAAAGAAGATAAGGATAGACACGAATTTAAGTTGAGGGGAGTGGCGTATATGAGAAGGTTTGACCATTGATTCGATTTTGCTTTTATATGCATATATATTTTTTTATAAAATATCTCAAAATTATATACTGTAAAAATTTGAACTCATATTTAGACGTGCCGCTAGGCGTTTACAATATATACCCCTATTCCGAATGCAATGGAAAAGGTTTCGAGTCCTCATTTGATCGTATGAAGAAGGTAGCTTTTTGAACCCAATTATAAAATTGAATTTTCGATTTAATTTCAACGCGTTTATTAACTGTAAGACCACACCATCACTCCAAACACTATGAAAATTAAAATCCGATAATAATACAATATTCCAGAACCAATGGCACTGGTTTCGTCGACTTTCGAGATTGTGCCTTGAAAGGCTATTTTTAAATTCAATTTGAACGATAAAATTTCAAAACTGAACAAATCAGTGTTAAATTCAATTTTAAAACTTTATCATCCTCAACGCTATCAATATAAATTTTACAAGCCTTCAAATTATTTTTAACAGGCTTAAAACTCCAGATTCAACATTTTAACCAACTTCAAATTATTTAATTCAATAAATTCAATCGCCAAATTCAAACTGATATTTGAAATTCAAGTTAAACTAACTTGCAAATATTTAAAATTAATTAAATATTCCGATTTCAAATGCCTAAAAATTATGGGTCGTCACATTTTTAGAAGTTTCCACTCACCTTTTAAAAGCGCTCCAAATCTCCAAATCCAAAATAGAACATTAAATTCATCTTCAAATCCTCTTTAGTCCAAGAAATATATATGAATGGGTATATACATATATTAGAATTACGGATTTGAGAAGAGATTTTGGATTGAGAGAGAAAATAGATACATACATATATATATATATATATATATATATATATATATATATATATATATTACCTCTAATACACGTATAGTTGATTCTCTTCACTTTTCTTTTTTATTAAATTTCTGTTCTTCTCCAATATGTATGAATATAGATATAAATAACTTATTTTCATAATTTTAAAAGAAAGTGGAGAATAATAAATGGTAGAGCTTTGCTGCTACCTTCAAAAAAATATGAGAAGAGAAAGGAGGGTTAGGCCTAAATTTATAAACGTTAGAATCAACCAGAACTGTCAGACCAAAATAAATTAAATTCATACCGTTGGGCCAAGGCTAACCCTAGCTGCAACACTTGAAGCGGTCGACTACCCCCTCCTATAGGTCGACCACCCCCGGTCTGCCGCTCCTATATATGGGTCGATTTATGGGCCTTAAGGTAATTACTATATCAAAATTAATTTCATATTCGAATTATTTCCTTTCCGAATTCATTTTTCATCCATAACTTCTTCGTTTGGACTCCGATCAGAAAACTCCAAATATGAAAGTTGCTCAAAATTTTTCCATAAATGCAATGGTGCAAGTTTCATGGTCAAATTCCATCATTTGTACAAATTTCAATTTTGGAGCCTAATTAATTAACTAACTAGCTAATTAAATATCTAACGCCAAATTATGGAATTGTTACAATACATATATAAAATACAAATATTTTAAATGATTCTAAATAAGATAGAAAAAGGACTTTAAATAAGATAGAAGGCACTGAACTCACGTCGGTCTTTAGAAAATAGTTCTACTGATGACTACAGCATCATCGGCATTCGTTTTCGAGTTTCTAAGTAACATATTGCCGCCAAATAAGTTTGTTTTGGCAAAAACCAAATTTTGATCTAAATTTGAAAAGTATGATTTGATATATAAAAGGGATATGAATATTATTATTCCAAAATGATTTGAAACAAAAACCTGGAGTCTGGTTCTTGAATTTTCAGTTAAGTGGTCATATAGACTTGTGTACCCTATCCATTAGGATAATTTGGTCTGTGAATCTCATTTTGATATGTTGGTTGACAATTTACATTTATTAAAATGAAAATGGAAGTCCGATGATTTTGGATAGTCGTAAATTTCCACATTAGTTGAGAAAAATTAGGCTAAATATTTTTGTGGAAATATAAGATAACAAGTTTGATAACTTGTAAATTTGAGAAGATGGAATGGTAAATCCAATTTAGAATGGTTGAATATTTATGTTAAGTAAAATAAATCCGAATTTGTATATAAACACACACCTCTAGATATAGGAGAGTATTATATCAATATGGACTTGGGTTAAGAAAATGAAATTTAACTTGGATAAAAGTTGGATAAATAGTTTTGTAAAATGGTTTGTATGGAATGTTTAGTAAATAAATTTAGTATTAAATGAATACTATTAGGGAAATTGATTTAGATTTAAAATTAGAATATGAATAAAAGTAAATGTAGAAATAAACCAATTGAATAAGTACGTAAGTTGTACGTAGACCATTTTATTCGCATAGCTGATTTTGGTCCAGATTCGAGTGCATGATTTTGCGGTGACTTACACTGGTCGAAATTAGGATTTTTCACTCGATTCATGATGACGAACACTTGATACAGATTTTTAGTTTGATGCTGAAGTTTTATATCATAGTATATTGCCATGCAAGGAGTACAGAGATTTCTAATCAAGGAACGGAATCGGGGTCCTCATTAGAGTGGTTTATTGAGCGATGTTAGCTCGGAAGTGAAACTGTGGGATCAAGCAAGCAACTAGATTGGATATTGCGTATATGCACATCGTAATGTACGTTTTTTATTGGAATTATGTGTTTTTGACATTTATAAATGTAAAAAATATTTGGTTATAAGTTATATAGTTGCATATTATAATAAGTAAGATGTAGATTTATGGAAGCAAAGGCTAATTGATGATTTTGTTGCTTGAAAATAGGTACGTGGTTATATATTCTTGTTTGGATTGGATGATTTTATACCCGGGTATTGGAGGCCACATTGCTTTGGTTTTCTTTGGTTGGTTTGGCCCTGTAGTGGCGATTTGTAGTTTTTCCGCTCAAGCTGCGTAATGGAGACGCTGCCAAAATTTTCCAAAAATTTAAGGACTTAGAAATTTAATAATACATTTCAACTAATTGGTTATGAATGATTAACTGGTTTGGAAGCATTTTGTCATACCTTGAGAATTTCGAGGACGAAATTCTTTTAAGGGGGAAGAATGTAACAACCTGGATTTTTGTCATCTGATTTGTAAAATTTAGTTTATTAAATATTCAAATATTGTTTTTTAAAGCTAATAACTGGAATTTAAAATATACGGATTATTTAAAAAATTTGAATTTGTGAATTTATTTGAATGGTGGTTCAAATATAGATATTTTAAATTGAATATTAAATAAATGGGTTTAATGGTTTTATTTAACTCCTTTTTATTAATTGATAGTAACGGCAAATTCGTTCTATAAATTTATTTATTGTAATAAATGGTTCAAATAAATAATAAGAAAATAAATTATTATTTTTACGACTCGATTTTTACTAAAGTAGTTTTTATTTAATCTATTTGATTTTTTTCCATTATTTTTAATTTGAAAAATTTTGGGTTATTCGTCTAACGATTTATCGACAAATGGCAGTCTTTTTCTAATTTTACAAAATCAGTATACTGGTGTATATTATTTTGAAGTCGCAAACCATATTTTTGTTATGTCGTTTGGAGTCCATACGCGAATAATCTGTTTGGTGGATCACCAAAAAAACTAAAATAAAATATCTCAACACTTATCAAAGAAAAACACATGTTTTCATTTCTTAGTATCGTTTCATCGGTTATCAAAATTTAAACCAAGATCTTCTTTTAACATTCTAAAATAATTCAAACAAAATTTAAAAAATAGAAAACAATGATCTTTGAGTATAAGAAGCCAAATCTTTGATCTATATTAGTATGGGGTGCGCCAGCTATTGTAGGAAGTCGATAGTGAATGTCGTGAGTCTTGGCATGGTACGATTAAGCTTTTAGGATGATTTGGGTGGAGATTTCATGATTTGTTTGTTGCATTGTGATTTTCACAATAAGAGTAGCTTTTGGAAAATTTTGGCAAAGTGCGATATAGAGGTGTGATGTGTGACATTTCGGTGGTCATGAGTTGAAGTTGACACACGATGCGTGAAGGTGGGTTGGACGTATAGCTATGGTGAGGGTCGAGTAGCTCTCTTGAAGGCAACAAGAATGGCGATAGTGGAATGATCTCAAGTGGTCAAAGGCGATGTAGGTGGTCACCAGTCGATGTTTGGAAGAGGCGGGAGTTTATTTATAGAAGAAGAAGGATTAGGGTGTTTAAAAATGGTAATTAGATTTGATAACTATGATTAGTGGGTTTAAATTAAATTTAAAATCTATAATTTATAAATTTAATATCTTATTCATAAGAGATCTGATTAAGATGGAACTATATGTGTTGCGCGCATAATGACATAGTGCTTCGCGATGGAACTGGTCTGGCTGAATTTGGAGCAAGTTGAAATTTAGGCTAAAAATGAAGTCGTTTGGTTTTAGTATAAACCATAATGCTTTGGCGCCAATTGGAATTTCAATGAGTATAACTCACCTCTTTGGTCAATCAGTATATTATATAGTATATTAAATTTTGCTAATTGTGTTTGGTTGAATATGTTGGCTGATTTGGTTAAATATCTGCTTTTTAAAGCGATAAGCATTTAAATTTAAAATAATGGGAAATTGTTAAGAAATTCGAATTTGTCACTGTATTAATTTAATACTTCCAGTTATTTACCTTATATTTATTTCAGTTATTTATCTGTGTAATAGATTGTTAAATACTGAAATTTTGACTGTTTGGTCATATTGAATGTGACAATGACATATGTGAAATTTGAACCTTTTTAGTAGAAAATGGTAGTTATAGCATTTGTTAAGTGCTATAGTAATTATGGGCCTAGATGTAGTACTTTTGGAGTACTATTAACTGTGGATTGGATTTGGGAATTGATTTCAAATCTGACTGTTTTGGAATTTCTATGATAGTTTTATTTAAATGAGTTTTAAACTTTTCTATTTCAAAATTTGTTTATTTATTCTTTCTAATGTGTGTGTATGTGTGTGTGTGTGTGTATGTGTGTGTGTGTGTGTTTTAAATAGATATTTTTGAAGTATTGGTTTTTTTGAAATTATTACAATAATAAATATTTATTTTTAAAAGAAAATTTAAAATGGATTATCTTTATTTTAAAAGTGTATTTTATGGTTTAAAAGGAGATATAAATATATGAAAATAATATGTATGACTCGTTTGTATAAATATTGTATAAAGAGATTATTTTATAAAAATTATTTTATAAATGAAGGGTAGGATTATAAATAGTGTTTTGTAAGAAAAGAATAATTTTATAATGTAATATCCTATAAATAGGAAAATGTCAACACTTTTATAAATTGGATATGTAAAATTCCATTTGAAAACTTATTGAAATATATGAAATGACCGTGTCATGCAATCTGTATGAGTTTTATAATTTTATATTGACAATGTATAAAAAGAATTTTATATATGAATTTTAGAGTTTTATAAAAGAGTTGCAAATGAGCTGGGAATTTATAAAGTAAGTTATAAATGATATTTTATAAAAAAGAAGTTTTATAAAATATTTTATAACTAATATAAAGGATGACTTTAAAAGAGTTATTAACATAATTTGTGAATTTAAAAAAGGAAGCTGTAATTATGTTATATATATATATATATATATATATAAATTAATAAAGAGATTTATAAATAATATTTATGAAAGAAATGAAAAGGTCAATTTAGAGCTTATATTTATAAAAGGGAATATTTCATATAAGAGTTATTTTTATAATAGGGATTAGATTTCCCAAAATGACCTCCTTCATTATGGTAGTAGGAAATATCTTTTTTCCCTACTTAACATCGAAGGAATAGTGTTGGGTTATTATCATCTCTGTTTAAAATTACTCTGTTTTAACCCAATTTTAAGTGTGGTTTTGAAATAAAAATCTTTCTTAAGATTCACAATGTACTTATACTGTTGAGATAAGTACATGAGTATATTTTCTAAGTATTAAAAATATAGTGTTTTGTGAATATACTTATACTGTTGAATAAGTATATGGGAATAAGTTTTTAAAGTGAAATGGTTTGTGAATATACTTACGAAGTTGAGATAAGTATATGAATATTTTCAAGGTAGGGAAAAGTGTAAAGAAGGGTTTTGTGAAATATATGTCTTTGTGAAAGTATTTCAAATACAAGTGTTTACAAAGTAGTTTTAAATTAATGAAATGATTAATTTAAGAGGCTCGGAGTTGCTTTGTGCTTAACCAGTGTTATTTCCCTTAGGGATCCGTAAATCTACATTTGAATTGTGAATTTATTTGATAATTAAATAATCAACTATCAAACCTTAACCAGTTTTTAACTTTGGAAATATCCAGAGGAAAAACAGGAATTATATGGTACAATTATCCTAGATGATATTACTGTACATAAAAACTCATGTGCTATTCTAGGGCGAATGACAAGGAGATTCGTCTACATAAACGGTTAGGGGGTGATCCCCACTCTTATCTTTGGCTGTTTATTTCCAAAAGAACCGTAGTTGAGTTTACCGAAAACTGTCGAATATTGGTTCGAAGAGACTGTGATTGGATAGATATGAATTATCCGAAAGCCACTTCGATCCAACTCAATCATCGTATTGAAAACATTTTATAGATAATGGGATAGAAGACAGAGTCCTTTAAAGTACAAAGGCTACTTCTACTAATCTTGAGTGTGATTCCAAAATGGATGTAGTAGAAGTAGTGCCTTCGATTAATTCATACATCATGAACAAATTGTATGAATAAACGTTGGCATTGTATTGCTACCTGAAGGACAGTGTTAGCATTCCAAGTGCATTTGCTATATAAAAGGTAAAACATGGCCTCTAGCCTCATCAACCAGGAATGATTAAAACAGAAGATATGCAGCAGGGCTAAGTAGGACACTCCCATTAAGGTATATCATCACCTTTTAGATATGCATTCATTTTATGGAATTGGTTAGAGGTCTCGGTAAAGGTTGCAATGTAACCGAGGTGATGATTTATTTAGTACCATCCAATAAGGGGTAGGAAGGTCCTATGAGCAGGGATGCAAGATGTTCTTGTTGTACTCAGCATATTTTTCTAGAGGTGTACTATGACGGACGGTGCCTTAGCAGCCCAATAATTAATGGAATCCATTCTCCAATATGGGTCGTACGGACTTAGTTGTGCTTATATATATATATATATGTATGTATGTATGTATGTATGTATGTATAAATGTATGTATGTATATGTTGTGGTCTAACGAAATACCTTTATTTTGAAAGGTTTTTATAACTTTAAAAATCCAATTAAGGGTGTTTCTCAAGATGGACTACCAGACTGATCCGGCCATTGTTTCCATATAATGCTCAGGTCAGATTGAGTATATTATAGATCTAGTTTGGATCCTCTGGAGCTTCAGAAGACGAGCTAGAGGACTTCAAGACATGTTCACGTGCATGTTTATTTCCACTGCATTTTTTAGTGGTATTTATCAGTATTTGTGAGGAAAGCTTGTTATAACTGTCCAGGATTATGTTTTATTTAGATTACTCCAATTGAAGTATGTATATTGTTGTTTTCTTCCTTTTCTTAAAGATCTCTTTCATATTATATGTTATTCGCCATGTTGTGAGATTTTGTTCTATGTTTTATTTCTCAGTCTCTGGCAATCTGTCTTTCAGCCATATGGATGTCCGACACATGAATGTCGTGGATGTATTAGTGGTTACTTCTGAGGATTGAAAAGGCAGGTTGTTATAGTTGCTATCAAAGCTTAGGTTGAGCGAACACATAGGCTTTGGTGGAGTAAACTCATTTGAGATGGTAAGTGAGACCCTATAATGAGTTTGAGAGAGTTTATATATACATATATGAGCGTGTATATGTTAGTGATATGAAACTATTTTTTTTATTGTGTTGACTTATCGGTTGAGTGGCTTATGAACTCTGATTAACATAGAAGAAATAAATGTATCGATTAGGTTTCTAAACACTTGACTAAGGCAAATTTACACAATATTTCTTTGAAAATTAGATAAATGAGATAATTTTACCTAAATTGTATTTTATAAGAGTTATTTTTGAAATTATTATAGTTATATATGATGTGTTTGGTTATTGGAAGATGATAGTTGTAACAACCCATATTTTTGTAAATATTTTTAATTCATTTTATTTGAAACTTTGATTTTTAAATCATTTAAAAATTTAAATTTGGAATTTTCCAATAAATTTCAGGATTTTGTTTATAATTTATTTTCCAAATATAATAAAATAATGATTTTCTGAAAATTTTATATTTTGGTGAACTATGGTCAAACTTTAGCTTTCAGTTGAAATTTTTTAATTTGAATTTAAATTTCTAATCTTTTTCTTTGAAGATGAATTTGACTCTGGTATTGATTCTGTTTTCTTTTCATCGAATTTTGTTTTGTACTTTTTTAATCCGATAAATTTCAATGTTTTACACATGATTATTTTTGAGATTTTTTTGTTTATTTTCTATTCTATATTTTCTACTTCATTTCTATTTTATATTTTATTTTCCATTTTCTATTTTGTCTGAGCTTTTTATTTGATTTTTATTTGGATTTTTGGGATTAGGAAATTCAAAAAGACACAAGTTCTTTTCTTTAACATAAAGTGTGACTTTTCCTATGCCTAGCCGTTTAAAACTCCTCTCCATTACCCTAGCCGTTCACTTCCCAACTAATTCACATAAAAATCATTTACTTCTCATCTCCTTTATCATTTGTTTCCTGAACATGAAGTTCACAGTAAGTTTCATGTCTTCCTCTTTTTCATTTTTCTTTTTCTCTTTTTGTTTCCTTCCTTTACATGCTCGGCCATCACTTGCATCATCTCTTATTGCCGACCATCTCCTCCTTTTACCTCCACCTAAGACCGGCCTCCACCATCACAACATCACCCCCATGCCATGCCGTTACCACCTAGATCCAAACCATCACCAAAAGCCATGCAAACCCTAGCAAATCTCCACCACATCATCCTTTCCTCCTTGCTAGCCTCGGCCATCAACACAAACACCACCAACTTGCCTTGGCGTGACCAATACCACACCATAGTCGTGCCTTTCTGGTGTGACCTAACCTGAACCAGTTCTTAGCACGTAGGGCTGAGCCATGTAGCCATGGGGTCGAACCTAAAACCCATCATGCCTTGAACTTTAGCCTTCCTAATGCTTGCACCCTATTTCATATTCTATCCCATATCCGTGCATATGTGACCTTGGCCGAGTCTAGGTGCTTCAGATCAGAACATGGCCGAGCCATTTTAATGTTGGTCTAGGCATTTTGGATGGTGGTCGTTCCCACTTGCTTGATTAAGCCAATACTAGCTTCATTTTGATTCATATTTGTACATTTTTTTGACTTATAATCTTGTGTTGAATTATATATTTATGAACTTTTATATTTGTTTGCTTACAAGATTTGAACCTTGGCTGTCCATCCACTTGAATCTAATTCGTGCTTTGTCATGCTTTTCGAAGTTTGTTCGTCTGTCTTGAATTGTTAACTCCAGCTTTAGAAGGTGAGTTTATCACTCTCGACATTCGTACTTATATAATTGTGAAACAATGGCATGTGAATTGTTGTTGATGATATGATAGTAATTTATATATGCCTGTGATATGATATTTCATGATGTTATAACCTAATATATATTTGTTACATCATCTGATATGATATGCCGTATTATACTGTTTATTTATTTTCTGCTCTCACCACTGCAAGTTTCATGTTAGTATAGAATCATTATGGGTTGAAATGATACATACCAGAACAGAATAAGGAAAAATCGTTATGAGCTGAAATGATCGGCTTAAGCGATTTTTATTTCATTTTCTTTGACTTGGGATTGCGGTTTTGAATAGAAGCCGAATTTTTATTTTAAATTACGGATTGAAATGATACATATCCGTTTCACTTGACGTAGGTTAGAAAATTATATATAGACCCATGGTTAATTTTAAATATTTTCTGAAATTTATTAAGTATTTTTGAACTTTTAAAATATGAAATTTTAACTTAAATCGGATTTAGATGATTTAAATAAATGTTATAGTGATTTTCTATAAGAAAAATTTTATAAGTAAATAAATGGTTTAAATGTAACTTAAAATTAACTTGATAATTGGAAATTTAGTTTTCAAATGGAAATTTTTAAGCTTAATTTAGTAATAAGAATATTTTATTTATGAAATGGGTATTTTTAAAATAAAGTATTAAATCATTTGTTAAGATAAAAAGTTAAGTAAAATAATGTACTTTTGACTTAATAAATGAATTATAGTTTAATTTGGATATTTTATTTACAAAATTTTAATATATTTAATCATAAGTTAAATGACATCCAAATAAATATTTCTGAAACGTGAGATATGTTTTATAAGTTAAAAATGGTGAAAACGGAAACTATAATGTTTCTGAAATGTTATAATAAATCTTAGATTTGTATTGGCGGCATTTCCAAAATGCTGTAGCTTTAAGGTAGCGTTTTCTAAGTGCTACCATTTCTGAAATTGTACTGTTTTTCGAAATACTCTCTATCTTCAGTAACGTTTTCTAAGTGCTGTTGTTTCTGAAAAGACAATATTTATGAAATATTATATATTTACCTTAACGTTTTCTAAGTCTGTTGTTTCTGAAAAGACTATTTCTGAAATACTATTATATCTAGAGTAACATTTTCTATGTGCTGCATTTTTTGAAAAGACAATATATCTGGAATACTATAATATTTATAGTATTGTTTTCTATGTGCTGGTGTTTCTAAAAGGACAATATTTCTGAAATGCTACTATATTTGCAGTAACGTTTTCTAAGTGTTGTTGTTTCTGAAAAGACAATATTTCTGAAATACTATTATATTTACAGTAACGTTTTCTAAGTGTTGCTGTTTCTAAAAAGACAATATTTTCGGACTACTACTATATGTATTATCATATTTTCCAAGTGCTACGAACGCTATGATACAGTGTGATTTTTTTTTGAAATTGTTATAATTGAAAGAACTTAGAAATGCTACAACTTTGGAAATGAATATTTTTTTAAAGATGTTGACATTGAATTTAAATGGTTTAAATGGATATGTTTTGATTTGAAATATAAACCATTTTGAAATTTATAACCACGGGTAATAATAACGTTTAGTTGCTGAAGAGACCTGAATCGGAAGTTGTCATACTCTCTGCCAACTTCGAAAACCACATTAACAACCGATTACGCGATGAAGATCCCAGAATAAAGTAGGATGGTTGTGACGTTATGTTAAGATATGTACGTGGACCCGACTCCCATGAGTTGGCATAAGGTGGCTAATACATGAGCAATCGAGGGGCTAATGAGGTAGCTCCTCTTATCGGGCATACTTCTTCGTATGTCATTCTATTAATTTGTGATCGATTGGTGTGCACCTTTGATTTTTAGAGTGTGGCTCGAGGTGGGCGATAGTGGCTACTACGCGTTACCACCGGCCTAGAAGTGCAATTGGTATATCTACCCTGGCATTGCCTCATTGTGGGTGTCACCTACCCTAGCGTGCCTTGTACGAGTTTTGATTTATGACGTAACTATGGAGTATCCTCTGGTGGCATCCCAATCACGAGGGACTGCGATACTGTATAGAATGCTGGCACTATAAAATGTGTTAAGGGGGATATGGATAACGCCTTAACGCTATTTTTAAATATATTATACTTTACTTTAGATACTGTTATAATAGCGTATATTACTACATAGTAAATAGATTAACGGATCCTTAAAGGATGGGCGGTACCAAGCATCCTTTAAGTTACTTGTGCATTTTATTACAGTTCACTTGTGTTGGTTTACATTCATATGTATGTATGTCGTGACTCGAGTGTTTTGTGTTTTGCTTTACGCTCGGGTCAGCCTAAGTATCAGCCTTGGATTTAGCCATCTGGAGCTAGTATTGCTGGAGACTATCTATCTATCTAGTTGTTATCTATTTCTATTTAGATTTTTTCTATTCAGCTTACGTAATAGTGGACATTTATGTATTAGGATTTCTGTTGCATTTACTTTTTAGACTCTGGGTTTTGTACTTGTTTTGAGACTGCATATGTAGTAGCTTCATGAACTACTATGGTTATTTTTATTTCCGCTGTGAGTTATTCTGATTTATATGTGTTTGTGATTCTGTGATTGGTTTTATTTGCTCCAAATTATATTACAATCAACTGTTTTGAATTATTCAAGTCAGACATGTATGGTTTTATTGTCGATTTGAATGGTCCAAAATAGTGGGTCCTTACATTCGGTATCATAGCTTTGGTTTTAGGTAAACCTTAGCCTGCGGAGCAAAAACTCATTAGAGATAGGGTAGAAATACCCTAGAATGAGTGCAATCAATCTTAGAATCATTTCTTTGTGAGAAAACATATTTTGAAATATAAAAAGATTTTAAAAGGATTTTCAAAGATTATTTTGATATAAACTTTTCTTATTTTGAAATGAAAATTTTCTCAATTTCATTCCTTTCCTTATCCACCTTGTTAATTAAAGTCCATGATTAGGATTTTCGTTTTGGTTGTATCTTGTCTTTTGTTTCTTAATTACCATCGTCCTACTCAGCAGAAGGGTGAAACTTTTCTATTTTGGTTATCCGTTTTGGGTGATTTCTATGTTCTAGGTTTCGATGCTTTTAATCTACTTGCTTGGAGGTGATTGGCTGAAGAGGCATGAAGCCGTTATATCTTGTAAAACCCAAACTGTCTCCCTTGTTGGTGACAAGGTTGATTCTTTGGTGATTCAGTGTTGTTTGCCCCAGGATTTTACTGGCAGTTTTATTTATTTTCTGGATTCTTCCTCTGGTGATCTTGATTCGACTCATGTGGTCAAACTATACCTCGATGTATTTGGTGAAGTCACTTCTTTACCTCCTAAGTGGAAAATTGAATTTCGTATTGATCTCATTCCTAGAGCTCGACCTGTAGTTCTTCCTCCTAGAAGAATGGCACCCCGTGAGAAGGTTGAGTCGAGGAAGCCAATTGAGGGCTCGTTCTCCAAGGGTCTAATCAAACCTAGTCATTTAGAGCAGTAGTGGTTTTCGTCACTAAGTTCGATGGTTCTTTGAGGATGTGTGCTGATTATAGGGAGCTGAACAAGCTCACTACGAGGAACAGGTATCACATGCCTCGCATTAATAATATGTTTGATCAGCTCTATGGAGCTACCGTTTTCCCTCAACTTGATCATGCCACAGGTTTTCACCAGCTCAGAATTGCTGAGGAAAGTATTCCCAAGACTGCTTTCTGTACTGAGAATGGTTTCTATGAATGGTTAGTTATGCCTTTTGGTTTGACTAACGCTCCTGCTCTCTTTGTTGATTTGATGAATGGTGTTTTTCGTAATGTGATTGACAAGTCTGTTCTAATCTTTGTTGATGATATCCTTGTCTTCTCTAAGTCAAGGGAAGAGCATGAGTCACATTTGAAATTTGATCTAGAGACTCTTAGAAATCATCAATAGAAAGCTAAATTCTCAAAATCCCATTTCTGGAAGGATAAAAATCCGATTTCTCGGGCATATTGTTTCTAGCAATGGAGTTTCTGTTGATCCAGTTGAGATCGCTACGATCAATGTAAGTCTTTCTTCTCTTCTCTCTTTGTGGATAGATTGACCAAGTCAGCTTATTTCATTCCGGCCAAGTCTACTCGTTCTGCTTCTTGTTTGATAGAGATCTGTATGAAGGAGAGTGTTTGTCTCTATGGTGTTCCTATCAGCATTTTTTGTGATCGAGATCTATCTTTACCAGTCCGTTTTGGAATGCTTTTCAGGAATCTTTGGGTACTTATCTGAATCTGAGCACTGCTTACTATCGACAGACCGACGGTCAAAGGGAAAGAGTGAATCAGATTTTGGAGGATCTTTTTCGTGCTTATGTTCTTGATTATGGAGGATCTTGGGAAGATCATCTCCATCTCGTTGAATTCACCTATAACAATAGTTATCAGATGTAATTTCAACCTTCTATTTTAACCTTGTTTTAATCCTTTATCTGTCTCATTTTATCTTTGAATCTCCCAAAATTTGAATTTCTATCCTTATTTTTGAAACCCATTCTGGAATCATCGAGTGAGGGAGTGCGCTTGTATTAATATTAAAATGTTTTATATATTGTGTTGTTTGGGTTGTTGATATTGATTTGGGATTTCGATCAATTCGTATGATCAGCGATATCGATAGGATTTCCAAAACAATTGAACAGTACAAATGGACATGACTTTGTTTTAAAATTTGGTAAATGAGAAAATTTTATATGATTTATATATATAATACTTTTATAGATTTATATTATCTCTAGAAAATTGATTTTGATAGGATGTGAATAAGTTTGATTTGAAATTTATTAAATTTGAGTTTTAAAGGATATGATTTGGTTTAAGATGTTTTAAATAAATATATCAGGTTTAAATAAATTAAATGAATATTCAGTTATTTGAAGTTTAAAATTTTTATTTAAATGACACTAAATTTATTAAGCAAATATTTCCAGACGAAATAATAGTAAATTGAATTTAATATAAGGGTTTTTTGGCTCGAGGAAAAAGTTAGAGAAAAATTTAGTTTCAGGGACAAGAAGTTTGTTTTTTAGGCTGAAGGACACTTTTTAGTGTAAATCACAGAATGATAGTTGTAACTATCATTTTCAGTTTACACTAAAAAGTGTCCTTCAGACTAAAAAGCAAACTTATTGTCCCTAAGACTAAATTTTTTGCAACTTCTTCCTTGTGCCTATTTACCTATTTAATATATATATATATATGTATGTATGTATGTATGTATGTATGTATGTATGTATGTATATGAAATTGTCATAAATTTAACTATGAAATTATGGAATATTTAAAGCCTTGAAATATATGGAATTATAAACAGTTTATAAATTTATTTGGAATTTTAAGCATAGTTTATAAACTGATTTGGAATTTAAATAAATTTAAAGTATGGATTCGAGAATTTAATGTTTTAAAATGTATATCATATAAAGGTAGATTTGAATAATTTTTTTAAAATGATGCACTTCTCCTATGTCACTGGAAAATAATCTCGGTGATGGTGGCCGCATCATCGACATTCATTTTCGAGTTTCGAAGAGGAGAGACCAATTCGTAGCTTTGCTACCCTTTTGTTTTGAAAGAATAATAATAAAAATAAAAATAAATTGATTTAAATTTCTTAAGTATGGCTTGATTTAATATATATATATATATATATATATAAGTATATGCTTTTAGAATTGATTTGATCTGATATATAGTATATATATTTATCTCTTAATGGTTTGACGTAAATCAAAGATTTAAATTCTTTAATTTATGATTCGGAGATGATTTCAATTATAAACTAAAAAGAATTTTTGGACATATAATTGAATGTGAAATAAATGAGTTGGAAATAATTTTTGGATAAATAATTGAATTGGAGAATTTTGTGTATAATACTAAATTGCATTCCAATATAGCTTATCTAATTTTTTGAAAGTTAGATATGTAATTAGATAATATACAATATAAAATGATGTTAAAGGAATTTATAAATAAACTTGGGTAGTTATGATAAGAGTAAATATACTTAATATATGTGATAAGATATTAAGTGGAATAAATTTAATAATAATACGATATAGTGGAAGATGAGAGAAGCTTGCTCCTAGATTTGTTGGTCCATTCCATATCTCGGAGAGGATTGGTTCTTTAGCTTATTGTCTGGATTTTCCTGAGAAGTTTTCTGGAGTGCATAATGTATTCCAAGTTTCACATCATCATCGATATCTGCATGATCCATCTTTGATTGTCAAGCCTTCTACTCTCAAGAGTTTGGATATTGAGCCTAATCTGACTGTCGAGAGGAAGCCACTTTATATTATCGATAGAGGTACGAAGCAGTTGAGAAGGAAATCTATCAACCTGGTCAAAGTGCAATGGAATATGGATGATCGGGATTGTACCTGGGAGACGGAGGAGAGCATGCTTGCTTCAAATCTGGAATTGTTTGTTTCAAGTACTATTTTCTTTTCTATCTTATCTTTCTTTGTTTTTGTGTCTCGTCCCTTTTCGAGGATGAAAAGTTATGAGTGGAGAAGAGTGTAACAACCCATAATTTTTGTAAATACTTTTAATTCATTTTATTTGAAACTTTGATTTTTAAATCATTTAAATTTAAATTTTGGAATTTTCCAATGAACTTCTGGATTCGGTTTAAAATTTATTTTCCAAATATAATAAAATAATGATTTTTTGAAAATTTAATATTTGGGTCAACTGTGGTCAAACATAGACTTTCAGTTGAAATTTTAGATTTCTAATCTTTTTCATTGAAGTTGAATTTGATTCTAGTATTGGTTTTGCTTTTCGTTTCGTCGAATTCTGTTTTATACTTTTTAAATCTGATAAATTTCAACGTTTTACACGCGATTATTTTCGACATTTTTCTGTTTATTTTATATTTTATATTTTCTACTTCATTTCTATTTCATCTTTTATTTTCCATTTTCTATTTTATTTGAGCTTTTTATTTGATTTTTATTTGGATATTTGGGATTAGAAAATTCTAAAAGACATAAGTTCTTTTCTTTAATATAAAGTGTGACTTTTCCTATGCCTAGCCGTTCAAAACTCCTCTCCATTACCCAAGCCGTTCCCTTCCCATCGAATTCACATACAAATCATTTACATCTCATCTCCTTTCTCATTTGTTCCCTGAACGTGAAGTTCACAGTAAGTTTAATGTCTTCCTCTTTTTCATTTTTCTTTTTCCCTTTTTGTTTCCTTCCTTTACATGCTCGGCCATCACTTGCATCATCTCCTATTGCCGACCATCTCCTCCTTTCACCCCACCTAAGACCGGCCTCCACCATCACAACATCACCCCATGCCATGCCGTGACCACCTAGATCCAAACCATCACCAAAAGCCCTGCAAACCCTAGCCAATCTCCACCACATCACCCTTTCTTCCTTGCTAGCCTCGGCCATCACTACAAACACCACCACCATGCCTTGTTGTGACCAGTACCACACCATAGCCATGCCTTTCTGGTGTGACCTGACCTGAACCTGATCTTAGCACAAAGGGCCGAGCCATGTAGCTATAGGGCCGAACCCAAAACCCATCATGCCTTGACCTTTAGCTTTCCTAATGCTTGTACCCTACCATAACTTTATATTCTAGCCCATAGCCGTGCATATGTGACCTTGGCCGAGCCTAGGTGCTTCATATCACATCATGGCCGAGCTATTTTGATGTTGATCTAGCCATTTTTTATGGTGGCCGAGCCCACTTGCTTGGTTAAGCCAATATTGGCTTTATTTTGATTCATATTTATACATTGTTTTGACTTATAATTTTGTGTTGAATTATATATTTATGAATGTTTATAATTGTTTGTTTACAAGATTTGAATCTTGGCTCTCCATCCACTCGAATCTAATTCGTGCTTTGCCATGCTTTTCAAAGTTTGTTCATGTGTCTTGAATTGTTAACTCTAGTTTTAGAAGGTGAGTTTATCACTCTCGATATTCGTATTTATATAACTATGAAACAATGGTATGTGAACTGTAGTTGATGATATGATAGTAATTTATATATGCCTGTGATATGATATATTATGATGTTATAACCTGATATATATTTGGTACATCACCTGATATGATATGCCATATTATACTGTTTATTTATTTTCTGCTCTCACACTGCAAGTTCTATGTTAGTATAGAATCACTATGGGTTGAAATGATACATACCCGAATGGACATTAGAATTAGAAAAATCGATATGAGCTGAAATGATAGGGTCAAGCAATTTTTATTTTATTTTGTTTGGCTTAGGATTGCGGGTTTGAAATGATAGAACCTGGATTTTTATTTTAAATTACGGATTGAAATGATACATATCTGTATCACCTGACTAAGATTAGAAAATTATATACAGACCCATGGTTAATTTTAAATATTTTCTGAAATTTATTAAGTATTTTTGAAAATTTAAAATTTTGAAGTTTTAAAATATGAAATTTTTACTTAAATTAGATTTAAATAAATGTTATAGTGATTTTCTATAAGCAAAAATTTATAAGTAAATAAATGGTTTAAAATGTAACTTAAAATATGACTTAACTTGATAATTGAAAATTTAGTTTTCAAATGGATATTTTAAGCTTAACTTTGTAATAAGAATATTTATTTATGAACTGCGTATTTTAAAAATAAAGTATTAAGTTATTTGTTAAGATATAATGTTAAATAAAATAATGTACTTTTGACTTAATAAATGAATTATAGTTTAATTTGGATATTTTATTTTTTGAATTTTATTTTATTTAATCATAAGTTAAATGATATCCAAATAGATATTTCTGAAACGTGAGATATGTTTCATAAGTTAAAAATGGTGAAAACTGAAATTATAATGCTTCCGAAATGTTATCAGAAATCTTAGATTTGTATTGGCAGCATTTCCAAAATGCTGTGGTTTGGAGGTAGCTTTTTCTATGTACTACCATTTCTAAAATTGTACTGTTTTTTGAAATACTCTATATCTGCAGTAACGTTTTCTAAGTGCTGCTGTTTCTAAAAATATAATATTTCTTAAATACTATATATTTACAATAACGTTTTCTAAGTGCTGCTGTTTCAGAAAAGACAATATTTTTGAAATACTATGATATCTGCAGTAACGTTTTCAAAGTGCTGTTGTTTCTGAAAAGACAATATTTCTGAAATACTATTATATTTATAGTATCTTTTTCTAAGTGCTGCTGTTTCTAAAAAGAGAATATTTTTGAAATACTATTATATTTACAGTAATATTTTCTAAGTACTGCTGCTTCTGAAAAGATAATATTTTCGAACTGCTACTATATGTATTATCACATTTTCCAAGTGCTACGAATGCTATGGTACAATGTGATTTTTTTGAAATTGTTATAATAGTTATAATTGAATGAACTTAGAAATGCTACAACTTTGGAAATGAATATTATTTTTTTGAAAGATAATGACATTGAATTTAAATGGTTTAAATGGATATGTTTTGATTTGAAATAAAAACCATTTTAGAATTTATAACCACGGGTAATAATAACGTTTGGTTCTCGAAGAGACCAAGATCGAAAGTTGTCATACTCTCTGCCAACTCCGTAAACCACTTTAACAACCGTGTACGCGATGAAGACTCCAAAATGAAGTAGGATGGTGGCGACGTTCTATTAAGGTATGTACGTGGACCCAACTCCCATGAGTTGGCATAAGTGGCTAAAACAGGAGCAATCAACGGGCTAATGAGGTAGCTCCTCTTATCGGACACACTTCTTCGTATGCCATTCTATTACTTTGTGATTGATTGGTGCACACCTTTGATTTTGGGAGTGTGGCTCAAGGTGGACGGTAGTGGCTGCTACATGTTACCACCGGCCCGAAAGTGCAATTGGTATATCTACCCTGACATTGCCTCGTTGTGTCATGTCACCTACCCTAGTGCGCCTTGTACGAGTTTTGATTTGTGTCATACCTATGGAGTACCCTCTGGTGGCTTCCCGATCAGGAGGGACCATGATACTGTATGGACTACTGGCACTATAAATTTTGTTAAGTAGGATATGGGTAACGCCTTAATGCTATTTTTAAATATATTATACTTTACTTTAGACACTATTATAATAGCGTATATTACTGCATAGTAAATAGTTTAACGGATCCTTAAAGGATGGGCGGCCTCAAGCATCCTTTAAGTTACTTGTGCATTTTATTATAGTTCACTTGTGTTGGTTTACATTGCATAAGTATGTATGTCCTGACTCGAGTGTTTTGTGTTTTTCTTTACGCTCGAATCAGCCTGAGTATCAGCTTTCGATTTTTCCTTCTAGAGCTAGGATTGTTGGAGACTATCTATCTATTTAGTTGTTATCTATTTCTATTCGGTATTTCTATTCAGCTTATGTAACAGTGGACATTTATGTACTGGGATTTCTGTTGTATTTACTTTTCAGACTCTGAATTTTGTACTTGTTTTGAGACTGTGTTTGAGACTGTATTTGTAGTAGCTTCATGAACTACTATGGTTATTTTTATTTTAGCTGAGAGTTATTTTAATTTATCTGTGTCTGTGATTCTGTGATTGGTTTTATTTGCTCCAAATTATATTACAATCTACTATTTTCAATTATTCAAGTCAGACACGTATGATTTTATTGTCGATTTGAATGGTCCAAAATAATGGGTCGTCACAATAGTATTTAATTATTATCATTTATTATTGACTAGTTGTAACAACCGATATTTTCGACCCTCGAAAATCGACACTACGTCCACCGTATTGCATGTCGAGCAATCGAATGCGAAAAAACCCATTTGTTAGGGAAAATGAAGAAAATAAGAAGATAAAAAGAAAACATAAACAACACAAAATCTCACAGCAGAACGATACGAACGATGTATAATATACATCAAATCTTTACACAAAACAAACTATAATATATATATACACACACGTGTATATATGTATACACACTACATGCATAAATCAGAGTATACTAACCTATTTTAGCTCGGATAGTTATAACATGTCCTTACAATTACTGATAAAAACAATAATGAATGCAGCAGGAAAATAAACATATACGCGAATACAGCTTGAAGGCCTCCAACCTATGTTCTGAACTCCAATGCCTCAAAGGCGATCAGTAAATATGCTTGGTCTGACATGAGCATTATAATAAAATAACACCCGAGTCAGTCTGGAAAACCAGCGTGAGGAAAACACACCAATTGGATTTTTAAAGTCATAAGAAACCTTTCGAAAATAGAGGTGTCTTGTAAGATTATGCCACACACAAACATGGACGGGTTTTTACCTTACGACAACTAAAATATTTCATATGAAATCCTCTGGTATTATAATAGTGTCTAATATACAAGTACTTATTTTAATCATAGCTGAAATTGTTACATTAATTAAATTCCAGCATACTGGGTTCTACAATCAAAAATAAAGGCTCCTAGTGGATAATGGATTCGAACTATGAAAGGGTAAGAGTCTACCCATCGAAGTCATGCACCCTAGATCAATGTACGAGAGGCTACAACACAATGCATCTATGCTACTCAGGAACGACATTACCCCCTTCTCGAGTAGCACTGAATATGATCACCCCTTTATTGCTACAAACAACCATACAATAAGATCTCGAAGATATCTGAATATCGATCTAGACTTGTGATGATCTTACACTAATTGGGTGCGACCTACTTAGCCCTACCGCATGTCCCTGCTTTATTCATTTCCTGGATGTGAGCCTCAAAGAGGCCATGCTCTTACCATTTCCTCTTAGCAACCCATCTTGGAATGCTAATATTTCCCTCCAGGCAACCAATGCAAAACCGGCATTCATCCATAGGAGTTCGTTTTGGAACTGAATGAAATGCTTGAGAACTCCATCTCCAAATCCCATGATCTTCAAGATGTCTTCACATCGAAACGCATTCATTAGATCGAAGTGGTTTTCGAATAACATATCTGATCTCAATCACTTCGAAACAACATTCGATAATTTTCGGTAAACTCAACCCCGGTTCTTTAGGAAATAAACAGTCAAATATAAGATCGGAGATCACTTCCTAACCATTAGCGGACCGATTTCCTTACCATTTGTCCAGAAGAACGAAATCAGATTTACATGTACAGTACAGCATCAAGGGAAAACCAATATTGGTTAAGCGCATAAGCAACCGCTAGCCTACTTAGTTAATCCTTCATTAATTATATCACTTTGTAAAGTTCTTGTACTAAATTACTTTTACAAAGGTATATCCACCATTACCTGTATTTTCAATACTTGAAAATATTCATATACTTATCTCAACGGTATAAGTATATTCACACACATTACACTTCGCATCGTAGAAATGCACTCTTATTCTTATCTCTACGGTGTAAGTATATTTACAAATTTGAGAAAGAATTCTTTTTATTCGGTTCTAAATCATTTATAAACTCCTCATAATTCTCTAAAACAAATTACAAACCATTTTATAAATCTCCGAAATTCATTTATAATCCCTTTTATAAACTTTTATCACTTGTAAATTTCTTTTTTGTACATTCTAAATCATTTATATGTCCTTCGTAAATCCATAAAACCATTTATAAAACTCCTTTTTATAAATCTATAACCCATTTCTCAAATTGGTTTATAAATATCTAACCATTTATAAAACACTTTCACCTTGAAAAACCTTCACTTAAATCTTAACACCATTTTATAAACTTTCCTTATATAATCCAAGTCTGTTTATAAAACTCTGCTTGTGCCTTTCGGATACATTCATAAATAATTAAAAATCATTTACTTTAAAATTCCATTATATATTAACAACAATTAACAATAAATATTATAATTAAATGAAAAATTATTAATTTTATAACATCTTAAAAATAATAATTAATGTTTTCAAATCATTATCAAATAACAAAAATAATTATTCTTCACCGTCATAAAAATAATTTATTTCTCCAAAACCTTATTTATAGATCCTTATTATTAATTTCAAACCATAATTATTCTTAAAATAATTAACCTTTCAAAATATTAACATTTGATAAATACTTAAAATAATATTAACTATAAGCAAATAACTTTGAAATACTAATATAATCAAAGAACTTTAAAACAATATTAACATAAACCGATACTCTTTTAAATAGAATATTTTTGAAACCAAATTTTGGATTTAAAATCATTTCTCTTCCCAAAACCAATTCCAACTCAAAAGGAAATTTTTAGTATTTCAAAGTACAAATTTTAGGCCAATAGCCACTAACTGCTTAACTAATACCGATATTGATTTCCTATCACTACAATATTTCGGTTTTTAACATATATCAATGTCATAACCCATATTTTCAATAAATCTGGTTTATTATCCAATAATTCATATAAATGGAATATTATTGAAACTAATTCAATAATAGCGAGGAATCCTGTTAGATCTGCCCTACTGCATCATAACTCATATATA
The DNA here is from genome assembly GCA_030765085.1 of Allium cepa. NCBI lineage: Eukaryota > Viridiplantae > Streptophyta > Magnoliopsida > Asparagales > Amaryllidaceae > Allium > Allium cepa. The sequence continues at coordinate 728,858,232 of CM060932.1, read as the reverse complement.
TCAGCACACATATATGTCAACAAAATTAATAGTAGGGAGGAATCCTGTTGATCACTCTAACCTATCCCCCTACATCACAATGCGGGAATATATCCAAACCAATTAATAAATAACGTAAATCATCCAAATCATCATTCAACAATTTTTATTAACTATATATCATACTAGTTTACCAAAGAGAGAGTTTAAATCTCTAAAATTTTCTATCGCCGCCAAGCTGTTCCAGTTTGGAACTAAAATCGAACGACGTTCGATTCTAAGCCAAATTTCAATTATCTCCAAATTTGACCAAACTAGGTCTATCGCGTATCTTTCGTCATTACGAGCGTAACATAAAAAACCGCGTCTCGATTAGACCTCGTATGCACAAGGTACAAATATTATAAGCTTGTGAACATTAAATAACTTAATTAGTTTACTAAATACAACATTATCCTCTAATTACATTTAATAACCTTCTTCCCATCATCGTATACATGTGCATAGAGATACACGAACGCCCCAGACCGATTTCCTATAATCGCTGTCGCCACCTAAGCCCACTGCCACCACATCCCAGAACCACCTTGCAAAGGCGAACCATCGGCCACTTGTGGACTTCACCAAAACGCAGGCGTTAGCACGAAAATCAAAACGAACGTTTTCCGTTCAATTCATGATTTCCATCGCCTCAGACCTCTCCGAGCCGCTAAACTCCAGCCGTGCCTCGCCCTCGTCTCCCTACATTTTCTCTTCAAAGCCCATCCCTTGAAAACCCCACAATTCTTCGAAAAAGCCATCAAAACCGCGCTGACGTCGAACTTCCCTCCATGTCACCTCGCTTCGCCAAAGCCCATCACCAACGTTCATTGAGTCGAGCTTCCCCACGTGAACATTTTCATTGTTGAAACCTCGGCCTAAAATGGTCTAGATTGGCGCCAAAGAATGGTGGCTATCGGATTTAGCGGTCTGAATTTCTTTAGAGCTCTTATTATTATTACTATTATTATTATTAATCTTTCGCTAGTTTGAAATTGTTAGAACGAGAGGGATTGTTCAAAAGGAATATGATATATAATGAGGGTATGCTTGTACACGGAGGTATGGGTAGCCATTTCATAGGGAACGACCAAGAAATAACATATATGTTACTGATTTAATTTAAAATAACAAGCTATAAACGTCCGAAAATCTCGAACTCTTATCGAGACGTGACACCTGACATTCTATATGTAATACCCCTATTTCGAACACAATGGAACATGTTTCGAGACCTTCGATCATATGCAGAAGATTTCTGCTCAAACCTAATCATATTATATATTTTCTAAAATTAATTTATAAGCGTTTCGATCTCGTATGACCAAACGATACGTCCAATCATCACGAATTTCATCAGCATATAACAATCCACTACTACGGATCCAATGAAACTAGTTTCGTTGAAATCCAAGATAGTTTCTCGGAAGGCTATTTTTATACATTAATTAAAATGAATAATTATTAAAAACCAAATTAATCACCTTTAAATCCGAGTTAAAATTTTCTCATTACAGTCTTATCCAATAGAATTTAAATAAAGTTTGAAATCATTTTATCCAAATTAAAATCCATGATTCAATTATTTAAACAATTTCAACTATTAAATACCATCAATTTAATTGCCAAATAAATCGTTATATTTTGAAATTCAAGTTATTTAACTTATAAAATTAACTTTTCAATATTCAAAATCAATTAAACATTTCAAACCCAATTGACTAAAATTCTGGGTCCTTACGTCTTCCCCTCTTAAGAAGAATTTGTTCCCTGAAATTTACCAAGGTAAGAAAAATTTCCCAAACCCATTACTTTTTAAAACCAATTAGTTGAATAGTTCGTCAAATTATTTTAAGCCTTTAATCTTTCCTTAATCAATTTGTTGAAACTTTATTATCACCTTTCCTAAGCAGTTTAATTCATTCATAGATTCCAACTAATATCATTCCACTCAATAATTTCAGGTTATAGCTCAAAATCAAATTTTAATTGTCGCATTCAAGTAATGCCCTTTGATTTCACCTGTTTCAGCTTGCGCTTTATAAATAGCTTCAACACAAAATAAGAAACGGTCTCTCCAACGCATAAAAGGCTGGGAGTTCACATTTTCATCATACCCCGGTCGTGCTTTTGGTTTCCATTCCCATCATCATATTGAAGGAAACTCCTCGTGCTCTGCCATAAGAACTTGGGTCAAAAAATTCTTCAAAATTTCTCAAAAATTTCTAATATCTAAAATTTACGGAAAATTTTGCCAGCATCTCCTTTGCATGGCCTGATCAAAACAACTATGAATCACTACCCCGGGTCCAAACCAACAAAAGAAAATAAAAGCCAAGTGGTTCAATCATAAAACCATCAAATCAAACAATGATTTAAACATGTACCTTTTAATCGAGCAACCCAAATTTTACTTATGAAATCAAAGGCATCAAATTAGCTCTTGGTTTTATATACCCGCATCTTATTTACCAACGATACCCAATCATATAGTTCATAATCATATCATTTTGTATCATTTTATTTACCAACAACATCCAATCATATAGTTCATAATCGTATCATTTTGTATTTTAATTTTTCAACACTTTCTTTACCAAAGCCTGTACGATGTACATATATCATCCATGCACATTACCAAAACTGATCGCTTGCTCGACCACACAATTTCACTTCCGAAGTAGTATCATTCCCATGACCACTCTAGTGCAGACTCAGATCCGGTTCCTTGATTGAAAATTTTCATTCTTCTTACATAGCTATATACTATGATAGAGAATTCCAAGATCAATCAAAAATCCATATCCATTGTTCGCTGTCAAGAATCGAGTGAAAAATTCTAACTCGGATCAATGTAAGTCATCTCGAAACTATTTACCCGGATCTGGAACAAACCATTATGCGAATAGAATAATATGTACAACTTACATATGTATTTAATTTGATTTCTTTGCCATCCCAAATTATTTTTATTCACACTCATTTTATTATCATTCACTTTTATTTATATCCAGCTATTCACCTTCAGTTTATCTGCATTCAATTATTCACATTGCTTCATTCACATTCACTTAACGCTTATTCTTCCAATAATAATATCACTTATGAATCATCCACCAAAAGTTTATTTAAGTTCTTTATAAACACTTTATACCACATTACAATGTTTATTTTCACTTTACAATTCAAGTTCGTATTTATTTCTAGCTAACAATATTCCAAAACATGTTCAAATCTTTTTATAACTCAAATTGAATTGCATTTCATAATTTAAGCCCATCTGTAATTCAAAAGTCAAATTCTAATTTATATAACTTGTTTCATCCACTTTACTTATCTCGAGTTAAAATTTCATTTCAAAATTTATTTTATTTAACTTAAGTTAGATTTCATTTATAATTCAAATTTAGATTTTATTTTCTTAACATACTACAACAAACCAGATTTTTCAACCCTCGAAAATCGAGACTAATATGTCCATTGTATTACATGTCAAGAAATCGAATTTCAGAAAATCCAATTGTTTGGAAAAAAGAAAGAAGATAAAAATAAAACTACACAACAAAGAATCTCACAATGGAATGAATAATCTACAATATACAACAAATCATGCAAAAAACCAAACCATAATATGTATATATGCAGACATCAATCAGAGTATACTAACATATTTTAGCGTAGATAGTTATAATGGTCTGTCCTTACAATTGCTGATAAATACAACAACAGATACAGCTTGAAAATAACCACCTATGTGAATATGTCTTTGGGCCTCCAAATCGTCTCCTGAAGCTCCAAAACATCTACACTAATCTATAATATGCTCGATCTGACCCGAATATTATAAATAAATAACAACCAAGTCAATCTGGAAAACCAACATAAGAAAACACACTCAACTGGAATTTTAAGTTATTTAAAAACCTTTGAAATCAAAAGTATCTCGTAATACATCGTCGCACATAAACACGAATGAGTTTTTACCTTATGGTAACCAAAATCATTTCATATGAAATTCTCTGGTGTTATAATAAGTTCTAGATATAAATACTTATTAACCTTAGCCAAAATTATTACATTGTTAAATTCCAACATACTGGGTTCCATAATCAGAACCGTAAGGAACGTGTTAGGGATTGGATTCCATACTATGACAATGTAAGGAACTACCTTCCGAAGGTACATCTCTAGATGAATGCACCTAGGCCTACAAAGAAGATCTTGTACCCTTGCCACACAGGGAACGACCTATCACTTGACTTATAGTATCGAATATAATCATTCCTTTGTTAATGGGCCCCGAAGCATACTAGAATAGGTAGTAATTGATCTAGATTTGGAATAACCAAACTATACTTAGGAGCTACCCATTTGGCCCTACTGCATTCCCGATTTTTGTTATCTCCCGGTTAATGAGGTTCGAGGCTACGTTTTTCTTTTTCTAGCACTTTCCACTTGGAAAGCTAATACTGCCTCCTAAGCAACAATGCAATACCAGCAATCATCCATACAAGTTCGTTCTGGGACTGAGTGAAGCATTTGAGGTCTCCGTCTCCAATTCCATCATTTTCAAGAACCACAAAACACATTCGTTGATCGAAGTGGTTTTCGGATAACATACCCAATCCCGGTCTCTTCAAAACAACGTTTGATAATTTTTGGTAAACTCAGCCCAGTTCTTTAAGAAATAAACAGCCAAAAATAAGATCGGAAGTCACCTCCTAACCTTTAGTGGATAGATTTCCTTATCATTGATTTGAAAGAACGAAATGAGATTTATATGCATCGTACAACATCATCAAAGATGATTGTGCCATATGACTCACATGTTTCTCCTAGATATTTCCAACGTGATGTTTTGGTCAATTTTGATTTTCGGTTATTTAACTATCGAGTAACAACATACAATCATGGATTTATTCCATAGGGGAAAACCAACATTGGTTGAACATATTAGCAATCACCAGCCTCCTTTTTTAAATCTTTCATAATTAAAAACATTAGTAATTACTTGTATAAGAATACATTTACAAAGATATATCCACTCATTCTTATATTTTCAGTACTTAGAAAATATCCACATGCTTATCTCAATGGTATAAATATATATACGAATTGAGAAAGATACCCCTTTTGTTTAATTCAAAAATAATTCGTAAACTCTTTATAATTCTCTAAAGCCATTTGTAAGCCCCTTTATAAAACCTTTCAAACCAATGATAAAACTTCTTTTATACACCTATGAACCTGTTTCTAAAATTCGTTTTTGTAAATATCTAACCATTTATAAAACTCTTCACCTTGTAAATAATCTTCCTTACGTCTCCAAACCATTTTATAAGCTCTTTTACAAAATCCAAGTTTTTCAACTATGTTTATGAGTCTCTAAAACATTTATAAAAAATTAAAATCTTTTTCTTCAAAACACCATTGTATAATAATTATTATTAACAATAAACATTATAAATAAATGAAATTTATTAATCTTAAAAATAATAATTAATAATTTCAAAATATTGTTTAAGAACAATAGTAATTAATCTTTACCATTTTTATAAATAATAATAATTTGTTTTAAAACTTATTAATAATCCTTCTTATTTATTATAAATCATAATTATTCTTAAATAATTAACCTTATCACATTTTGATAACTCCTTAAATCTATATAGTTATAAACACTTAACTTTAAAACAATACCAATATAATTAAATATCCTTAAATAAATATTACTATAATTAATTAACTTTAATAACAATATTAATTTAATTAAACACTTTAAAACAATATTACTATAATAAAATAACTTTAAAATAGCATTAATACAATTAAGTGCATAATCCTTAGAAAAATTATTTATGAAATCCAATTTCGAATTTAAAAATCGTTTCTTGTCTCAAAAACAAATTCCAACTTGAACAATAGTTTACTGTATTTTTAAATATTAATTTGAGGCCAATAACCACCCAACACTTAACCAATATCGATATTGAGTTTCCATCACTACCGGGTTTTAGGTTTCAACATATAACAACGTTATAACCGTAATGTCCACAATCAGGTTCATTTTTCAATAATTCATATAAAATGAATATTATTGAAACAATTCAATAATAGCGAGGAATCACGTTGGATCCCTCCAACCCGATTCCCCCAGCATCACAAATGTTATACAATCAAAAAATATAAATCAACGCTTCGAGGAGGGATTTGTATACAAAGGGTCATCCGCTCTTACACGGGAACGTAATAGGGTCTCATCTAAACAATCATTCAATAATTTTAAATCAACAATATACCATTCCAAATAACCAAAAAGGTGAGTTTACCTCATCGAAATTTTTTATCGTCGTTGAGGGCTTCCGGTTTAGAACTAAAATCTACCGATGGCCGATTTTAGTCCAAAATCCAACGGTCTCCAAATTTTCCAAACTATTTCTATCGTGATGCTTTCATTGACATGAATTCAACGCAAAAAACGACGTTCGAATCTGACCTCGTATGAGCGAGATATGAATTTTAGAAGTTATCGATAATTATAATCAAAAATTAAAATATAAATTGTTGAAACAAATTAACAACTTTACCCCTCAACTCTTCTTCCCTTTCTCAAAAACTTTGCACAACACTTATACTACCACCAGACCCAAAACGCACGTGCATGTTTTTCAGCTGATACGGATCATCGCTCCGCTAAACGACGAATCGCATTTGCCGATGAACTCCTCTCGTCGAACACGACCTACCCATACCTAATAACTTGAGCCCGGCCTCACCTTGGAAATTGCGACCGTGCTTCCCAAAGTTTCAACCTTCTCCTGTCGCATTTCGCAAGATTCCATCAGATATTGCCAAAACTCGTGCCTAGGTGCAAAATCCGTCTCCGAATCCAAATCCACACTCCGCTCATCAAATCCTCAAACGCACCTCCCAAAACTCCAAACTCTAGAACTGTCGACCTTCTACAATCGCAACCACACCTCTCGATAAGTATGTAGTGCAAAGCTCTCATCGAGACATGAATTTTATAATTCGTTTGACAATTTTTCATTGAGTAAAATTTGAATTATAAATTTTTGAAGTCTTTTTTCACTGTAAATCTAAAAGAAGAAGAGTGGGAGAACATGTTTTAAAAAAGGGAGGTGGGTACGGTGATGAGTAGGTAGGATATGGGTTGATAGGGATTGTTCATGGCTGTATGGTCAAATCAATGTATATATGTTGTTTAATTTCAACATATCTAGTAATATAATTTCAAACCTTGATAGACATGTGCCGCCTGGCGTTCTATATGTTATATCCCTAATTCAAATGCAATGGAACTTGTTTTGAGACCTAATTCGATCGTATGTAGAAGATAGCTTTTTGAACCCAATTATTATATTAAATTTTCAATATTAAATTCTATGCGTTTCGATCTCGCACTGTCAAACGATACACCTACTCACCATGAAATTTAACGGCGTATTGCAATTCACTATTACGGATCTAATGAAACTAGTGTTAGCGCCAAAATTGGCCACTAACACCCAAATCCAGATGAAGGCACCGAATCACAGTTACAGATTACAGATAGGATGTATGTAGAGAGCGTAAATATGAAGAACGGTCAAAATTAAAAAGAAAGCAGTGAAGACATAGAATTTATAGTGGTTCAGCTGACTCCGGCCTACGTCCACTCCAGAAATTTCCTTTTTACTGATGTTTGAATCAATTACAGTTACAATCCAAAGTTTTTAGAACAACAATGGCAAAGAAGCCATTGTGTATAAGACAAAGGGAAACAGAATGAAGATCCCTTCTCTGAAGCCTCACATGTTGTATTTATAGGCAAATCTCGAGTTACTGGGCTTCCTGAGTTGCCCGGGCCCATCAAGGCCAGCCGAACCCTACTTCATCGTTACAACCGATCCCAAGCCAATATCATGCCGACTTGATATTCCCAGGGAGTGACTCGAATTGAATGCATATGCGACACGAAGCAAACTGTATTAGGACTCGAAGCAACATGACCTATAGCCTAAGCCGAACCCCATTCAACCAAACGAGTATAGCCGGCCCAAACATGCCGAACGGCCTACCCGGAGCCACATCACTCCGACCGGCCCATACCTCCTTTCCACTCCTTTACCGAACCGCAATACCGAGCCACCCTGTCCTCACCACAATGCCAACCCACCCTGACCGAACCATAATGCTGAGCCACCCTGACCTTAATGCAATGCCGAGTGACCCTGACCGAACCATAATGCCGAGCCACCCTGACCTCACCGCAATGCCGAGCGACCTTGACAATGCCGAGCCACCCTGACCTCACCGCAATGATCGATCCTTACCGAATCATAATGACGAACCCTCAAACCATCTACAAGTGCCCAACCACAACATCCTACTGATCCACTAGAGACTGATCCATCTAATGAATGCCGACCGACCTATCCAAGTGAACATCATCCATTTAAGTCGAATCCATCATATTCCAGCCTCGATAATCGCGAAGTTGGTTAGGTTAAGTCCACCTGTATATGGCCTTGACAAAAGGCGGGTTAACATCTACCTCCCAAAATATGCCTTGCTATTAGAAGGTGTTTTGGAATAGCCTCAAATCGGATATCCAAAGTCTATGTTCCGTTTATAACCATACTATTATATCCATGACCTAAGCCATCCTTTCCAAGTGTCATCACCGTATTCTTATCCCAACCTACGACTGCACTGAGTTGATATCCGAATTCGAGACCGCTACGGGTCCTTTTCCAAATCCAGGACCTCGCAGAGTCCATCTATCCTAAATCGAGATTCGAATCCCTTACCTCTCTAGGTTTAATCTTTGAATCTGTGGACCACGCCGGGTCATGTTATCCTGTTCCAGCCTCGACTCTACGGTCAAAGGCTTGTATATTCTCCGGCCTCGACCCTCCGGTCAAGGAATTTTTATATTCTCCGACCTCGGCTCTCCGGGCAAGCACTTTTTTATTCTCCGACCTTGGCTCTCAGGCCAAGGACTTTTTATATTATCCAGCCAAGGACTTTTTATATTCTCCAGCTTCGCCTCTCCAGCCAAGGACTTTTTATATTCCCCGGCCTCGGCTCTCCGACCAAGGAATTTTTATATTCTCTGACCTCGGCTCTTTCGCCAAGGACTTTTTATTCTCCGGCCTTGCCTCTCTGGCTAATAACTTTTTATAGTGTGTTCAAGTCCATTCCCTCGTTCTCCGATGAAGGGACTCATAACTTGCGATTACTGCCCCGTCTCTCTGGTCGGGACCGTGATCGCGAGACCTATATTATTCATTACATTGATCCAAATCCGATCATTACATAATTCAATTATCAAAGAAAAATTTTGTACAAAAAATGCAATTAAATGTTCAAATTACCAGAGAAGAAACCAGATTTTGCAGAAAAACAGAAAGAAAACAGGATTTCATAGACCCAAGTAGAATGGTTTTTTGTCATCTCAGAGCACGCCTAGGGACTGTCCTCGATCCCGTACGTGTGTAAGTGACCTAGATGTATTACTTTGAGTTCTATTACTTATTCAGAACCATAAAACCATTCAGTTGATAATAAGCCAGCAGTGACAAGATCCAGCGCCACCTTCGTTCGAGGTAGGCGGCGACCGCTCCCGTTCCACAGCTATAGCTCAATTCCTTATGCACTGTTGCAGGTGACATTTCCTTACATGCTCCTCCACGACATCTTTCAAATTCCTGCAATCATTTTTGTTTTTCCCATCTAGCTTATGGAATAGAAAATGCTTTCTTGATGCCCGCTCGTATTCAGAAGGTTCCCTCCTTGTCGGCCTTCGATACTAGAGGCGCTCGAGTATCTAAGTGAATCCTTTCTAGAGTCTCAGTTAAATATGTGTAAGAAGAAAACTTCCTCCGAGGCCTCTTTGAAGTGCTACCGTTGCCACTCGTTTCCCTTTTTCCTTTATCATCTTTATTTGGATCCTCCCAGGGTGGACCTTCACCCCTTACTGCACAAGCTTCAGCTTCTCTCCCTGCTCTCTCAACCTGCACATCTTCCTGCCCCGGAAACCTTTCCGCCTCATGGTAGAACTCCCTAAGATCCCTCAACGAGTCCCGTTTCAATTGATATCTTTAAATTCGAATTATCTGTAATTATTGAAACTACCACCATCAAAACCATCAATGGATCGGGCCGATCCACCGAAGCCAATACCGCAGTGAATCTAGTTAAGAAATTCCTAAGCGACTCTCCCTTCCATTGTTTCATCGATGCCAATGTCATTACGTTCTTGGGTCTGACTATATGGACCCGAAACTGCCTCATAAACCTTTCAATTAGTTCAGTCCAAGTGTCAACGGAACCAATCTCCAGATGTCTGAACCGCATAGCTGCGATATCCGTCAAATACAAAGGGAAGCATCGAGCCATGACCTCATCTGATGCCTCCGGTACCTCCATATGCCTTATGTACCTCGTCAAGTGGATGGCAGGATCCGTTCTTCCATCATACATCTCAAACTCTGGTAGCTTAAAATCTGGTGGGTTCCTAGCTCGCCTGATAGTAGGAGTAAAGGGACTCCTATTCACATCCTACAAGTCTTTATTTACCAATCCACCTCTCACAACTCGTTTGACCATCTCCGCTAATCTGTCATTGTTGCCAAGCTGTAATCCTTGTCTGCTGCCTCCGATCGGTCCCCCGACTTCCCAAGGGAATCCTAGCACGTACTCCTCCTCATGTACTCCAGTATTCCTGTTAGCGTCAGGATGCACTGCGTCATCTAGTATTCCTCTATGGATTGGTCTAGCGTTTCCTGGTGGTTTGCCCCCAAGTCTAGGTCCATCCAAGTTGATAGCCGTCTGCTGATTGGGGGCTGCCCCCTATCGAACCACTCCATCTACTTGCTGGTGGGGTGCTTCTGATCCAGCTCCACGGATCTAAACTCCTGCAGCTCCTACTTGTCCAAATTGTCTGAGAAGAGTCTGTACCATCTCCTCTTGTCTTTTTAGCATCGCTTCAATCTCATCTCTGGTGATGTAGGCAGATGCTTGACTAGCTCCACTCCAGAGGAGGCCTCTTGACTTCCCTCTTGATTGCTTCTTTCTGTCACTTGCTTCCTTGTCAGTGGCCTAACCATTGCCTCCTAGAATCCAAGTTCTTAGCTTCAAAATTCCTGAGTGCTTGCCTTCTCAGTGAAAGCACTAAAGTGTTAGCGCCAAAATTGGTCACTAACAACCAAATCCAGATGAAAGCACCAAATCACAGTCACAGATTACAGGTAGGATGTATGTAGAGAGTGTAAATATGAAGAACAGACAAAATTAAAAAGCAAGTAGTAAAGACACAGAATTTATAATGGGTCGGTTGTAACAACCCGATATTTTCAGCCATTCGCATCCACACATGCCGGACTTGAATTGCTCAAAATACTGCATTGTAAATAAATTTGGAGCAAATGAAATACTTCACAGAAATACAGACACAGAAATATCAGAATAACTCGCAGCGGAAATTAAAATACCATAGTAGTTCATGAAGCTACTATAACAAACTCTCAAAACATAATACATAATATCAGTCTGAAACATATACAATAGAAATCCCAAATATATAGAAGTTTATAAATACCAGAACTGAAATAGAATAACTGAAACTGAAAAGGAACAGATAACTAGACAAGCAGAATCTCCAGCGATTCCTGGCTCTAGAAAAGAAATCCAAAGCTAAGCTGTAAATACTCAAGCTGACCCGAGCGTAAAGTAAAACACAAAACACTCGAGTCAGGACATATATATTTACATAATGTAAACCAACTCAAGTGAACTATAGTAGTAATGCACTATAACTTAAAGGATCCTTGGGATCGCCCATCCTCTAAGGATCAGTTAAACCATAAATTAAATGCATCCCGTGGTTAAAAATTCAAAACAGTAATTTATACCTCAAAATCAAATATCATTTCAAAATTCAATATCATTCAAAAATCCATTTCAAAATATCATATCTTTCCAAAACCACATTCATTTTCATTTAATTTAAATACCATTTCAACACATATTTCAAAATGGTTTATATTTCAAAACAAATTACTTCATTTTAAATCATTAAAATGAATTTATTATATTTAATAATTAAATTATTAAATTTTCAAAATTTTAATCTTTCAAAATTCATTTATTCACTTAATTTATTAAAACAAAAATAATTCAACTTTCGCAGCATTTAGAAAATGCTACGAAAAGTTACTTTTAAAATAATTCAATTTAACAAAGGACGACATTTTAAAAAAATGATGTAATAGGGTTAATTTAGTTAAAATAAAACCTTAGTTAATTTCAACAACTACAGCACTTACAAAGTGCTATAGTAGCCCTTAATTCAATTTAGCCATTTACTTCATTTCTATCAACTACTGCATTTACAAAATGCTGTAATATCCTTTACATTAATAACATTTCAAAAATGCAGTTAATTAAATTCCAAATATTCAAAATATTTTAAAATTTTATTTAAACCATTTTAAACTTATAAAATCATATCTCACATTTTAAAATGGTCATTTTCAATACCCTTTTTATTTTTTTATTTTATAAAGTGAAATTTCACAATTAAATAGCAATTTTTTAATAATTTACTTATTAAATTCAATATACCATTTTCATAACATTTTCATATATTTATTCTTAAAATTTTATTTACCATTTTATAAGTTAAATTAAATTCCATTTTATTTATTTAACTTAACTTCTTCTCTTTAAATAAAATTTCCATTTTACTAGTTAAGTTATAATTCAAATTACATGTTTTTTTCTTCTCATTCATTTATTTAACTATTTTTAATTTGTAGAAAAATAAGTAACATTTTGTAAAAATCGTTTAGATTCAAATTTTAAATCTATTTATCATATTTTCTTAATTTAAATTCCATTTATAACCAAATCCTAATTTCCAAAATAACTTATATTTCAAATTTCTAGCTTTACCATTTATTTATTTCACTTATAAATTTTTAGATATTTAATAATACTTTATAAAAATCATTTTTAATGAAAATTAAGTCAAAATATTATAATATTTACATTTCTAAGATATTTTAAAAATTTTAGAAAAATAATTACTAACCACGAGTCTGTATATCATTTAAGTGATACGGATATTACATCATTTGCATCCGTAATTTACAAAGGAAAAATCCGGGTTCTATCATTTCAAACCCGCAATCCCAAGTAAATGTAAATAAATAAAAATCGTTCAAGCCTATCGTTTCAGCCCATAACGATTTTTTCCTATTCTAAAGTCCGTTCGCGTATGTATCATTTCAACCCATAGTGATTCTATTCTATAGGGAACTTGCAGTGTGATAAACAAATATAAATGAACAGAATAGCATAATATAACTGTAACATATGATATAACAGGTGAATAAGCATGGGTGAACATCATATGATCATAGCAATAGTAGTTATAACATGATGACATGGTTTACAGATTCAACTGCGATCAGTTTACTAGTTACATAAGTACAAATTGTCTGGTGATAATTACTCACTTGTACAAGCTAGTGGTGACAACCAAATGCACACAACAAAGATCTTCAAAGGCACGAAAGCACGACTATGATTTGAGAGTGGGAGAGCCAAAGCTAATTGCCTTGTCACATAGCAAACAAAACAATGTACAATATAAATTTCAAACCAAACTATTAATAAACAATGCATGGAATAAATGCACAACACAAAGCCAAATCTTTTGCACTTGCATTTAAAAACTTATGCTTCAACCATAGGTTGGAAAAGCACGGTCAAAGTGTGGGTTTGGATCAGGTTTTGGGTACAAAGGTCGGCCATAACAATATATGAAGGAGTAGAGAGAGAGATGTGTGCATGAACACACAACTACAAGGTAACACAAGTGGATTTCCATGTCATAAATGGTTCGGCCAAGGCATGATTGAGCACAACCAAGTCTCGTGAGTTCATGTACAGGTGTGGAAGATGTCTTAGGTCAGCAAGTGACTGGTGTTGGTGGTGTATGGGTCGGCCAAGGTGGTGTTTGGAGTGGTGGAACAAGTGGAGAGCTCGGCTATGATGATTCAGTGGAGTTTGTGTAATTTTTTTTATGGATCTACATCATATATGGCCTCGACCATGGAAGGACATTGGGAAGGAGGGGGTGGTGGCTGGTTGTGGTGGCGGTGGAGGCGGCCATGGTGCTGGAGATAGAAGGGCCGGACACAAGAAGGTGATGCAAGTACAAAATTCATAACAAAAACAAGTAGAAAAGTGAAAAAGAATAGAAATTTTACCAAACTTTTCTCTTGTGCTAGCCGAATGTTTTGTTTAGGGTTTGAGAGATATTTTTCACGTGAGAAACAATGAGGTGGTTGGCTGAAACAATGGGATATGGCAGAAATTGAAGTGGTGTGTTGAATGGTGATGAAAAGGTAAGTAGAATATGAAAAGGCTAAGCACATTAAAGGTCAAAACCTTTCAAATTTCCATAATATCTTTTGCAATTTTAAGTGCATGTAAAATACATATAAATAAAGATAAAAACCCAAAAAAATAATAAATGTATAAAAATAAATAAATAAATTTTAAATAAATATAATTAAATTAAGAAAGTAGCTAAAAATTGGAAACTAGGTTTTAAAATTTGAAAATAAATTCAATAAGCTTTGGAAAAATTCAAACATCACATTAAAATATTTTAAAAGATAAAATATATACATAACATAAAATATCACAAATATATATGCAAACTACAATAAGATATGACAAATAAAAATATTTTTTACATAAATTAAAATAAACAATATTATTAGATAAATTAATGTACACACAATATTGTAAAATGCATAACTTTTACAATATAAATCAGATTTCAACGAAACAAAAAGTAGTATTCTCAAAATTTAATATATTTTCATAATAAAAGATAAAATTAAAAAAGTTCAAATATTTAAATTTTAAATTTAAAAGTCAAATTTGACCAGATTGACCAAAAATCCACTTTTTCTGGAAATATCCTATTTATTCAGGTTTGAAATTATAATTCACACAAAAATCAAAATATACTCTTAAAATAAAAAAAATTATTCATTTTAATAAATATAATAAAGTTTTTTATCATGAGTTTCAGTTTAAATAATTAAAATAAACAATTAAACTAATCACAAAATACTGGATTGTTACACTCTCCCCCACTCAAATCTTTTCGTCCTCGAAAAGAACGAACAAGGAAAATAAGGAAAAGCAAGGTAGACAAAAAATAGTATGTGGAAAAACAATTTCGGATTCGAAGCACGAATGCTCTTCTCCATCTCCCAGGTACGATCTCGATCATCAGCACTCCATCGTACCTCGATCAGATTAACTGATTTCCTTCTTAGCTGCTTCGTACCTCTGTGACAATACGAAGTGGCTTACTCTAGACAGTCATATTAAGCTAAATATCCAAACTATCAAGAGTAGTTTGCTGGACAAAAAGAGATGGGTCAATAAGATACTAGAGGAGACGTGAGACGTGGAATACATCATGCACTCCAAAAAGTTTCTGGGCAAATCTAAACGATAAGCCAAAGAACCAACTCGTTCCATAATAAAGAAAGAACCCTCAAAGAAGAAGAAAGTAAGAATGGCTAGAAGGAAAAATAGGTTGGAAGACAAGGATGAACCATATTTTTAAAACCATATAAATTTCAATTTAAATTTTTTTATAACATTTTAAACATTTTATAACATACATTTTATAATATGATGAATAGCCATTTGATTCAAATTTGATAGTTCGAAGTAAACAATATTTAAAACATTTCAAAATAATTTAGAAAAGTAAAATAAATGATCAAAATATCCTTTATATACTACTTTATCAAAATACTTTTATAACTCGATGTCTTAACAAGTTTACTTTCGTTCCTGCAGACTATGGCCATGCGTTGATCAGGCGCAAAGCTAGGATTCTCCGGGTGCTTAGTAGACTTGTTTCAACACCCAATGAAAATACTAGAAAACCTTTAAAACAACAGATATGGAAAGTACAATCCAAACAAATCAACCAAAACAAACAATTGTCCAACCATGGATCGTAGATACACAATGGTTACGCCTGGATCCCCCAGGAAACATCCGTACCTATAAGCTTTCTCAGCCTGCGAATTATGCCATGATGACTAGTAGACCGTAGATAAACAATGGTTACGCCTGGATCCCCTAAGAAACATCCGTACCCTTGAGCTATATCAGCCAGCGGATTTCGCTACTACTACGACCTACATAGATCGCAGGATACACAATGGTTACGCCTGGATCCCCATGAAACATCCGTACCCCCAGGCCATCTCAGCCAGGCGAATTACGCTATGTAGTCGCAAACATAAGACAATGGAGATCGCCATGGAATTCGATGGACACTCGAGTTCATATCCGGAAAACCCAAATCAAAGAGAATATTATCGATAGAATGAATCCGCAGTGTGACCAAAAAGCGGATATCAAGAAGAAGGCACTTTCCATATCTTTACTTCGAAAATATGTATCATATAGTGCCTTTCAAAATCACTTTCAAATATCATACTTATACAAAGTCCATTATATATAAGATTCCATTTTCAAATAAAATACTTTCCAAATCAATAGTATATCAAATCATACTTATATAGACTTCGATTATATAAGATTTCACTTTCCAAATTGAGTACCTTTACAAATCAATAGTTTGTGAATCACTTCATACTTATACAAATCAATTTTATATAAGTTCGATAACTCCCATATCAAAGTATTTAATAAAATAAGGTTCTCAATTTCAAACCATTTCAATATCATTTCAGTTTCAAAATCATATATGATTTTGCCAAATCATTTCTTCCAAATTACATATATTCAGTTTCAAAGTTTCTTAAAACAATAGATTTAGAAAATAATCCAAATTTCCAAATCGACAAAATTTATGTCAAACAAATTCATTTCCATTTCAAACATATATTCACATTCAAAAATCATTATACTTCCAAAGTTACAAATCTTTCGAAACCAAAATACTTGAAATAATTACACTTTGAAAATCATAACCATCCAAAATCATACATTTGAAATTATAAAACATTCCATTAATTTTTTACATTTCATAAATTAATTCAATTAAACCCAAATCTAAAATTTCCAATTTTAATTCAATTCAAACCATCAGTTTCAATTCAATTTAGTTTTCCAACAAAACCAATTCTAATATTATCAAATTTCAAATAAAGATTTGATCCATAAAATAAACTATATCTTTAATATATTTCAAAGCTTTAATATCTGACATTTCAAAACTAAAATTTTTAATTTCATATATCTCAAATCTAGTTTCATTATTACTTAGTTTTGAAATATTCATTTCATAAATCTATCATTTTTAAATAAACTCAAATTACAAGTAAACCAAATATCCTTTCATACAAATATAAACTTCAAATATTCATTTATCAAAATCAATTATCATTTCAAATTCACATTCTTTATCAAAATAAAGATTAAATCATTTCCAAACCATTTCAATCATCAAAATATTTAAAATGGTTACTAAATTTAAAACCAACTCTTTTTAAAACCTTCAAACTATTTATTTCAATGTGAAAAATCCAATTTACCATTGGAAAAATTATTATTCTATGTATAT
Source organism: Allium cepa (assembly GCA_030765085.1). Classification (NCBI taxonomy): domain Eukaryota; kingdom Viridiplantae; phylum Streptophyta; class Magnoliopsida; order Asparagales; family Amaryllidaceae; genus Allium; species Allium cepa. The sequence goes on along the minus strand of CM060932.1, from coordinate 728,840,570 downwards.
ACTTTATTCGAAATATTTCAAATCTATATTTCATACCAGTATAATTCAAAATAGTCTTATTTATTTCACTCAACAAACAGTTTCAAACTTGTATAAATCATATTACTTTATACTTTAATCATACCAAACTAAACTTATATTCTTTATCAAATACCTTATACCTTTCAAAATTACTTAGCTTTGAAAAGTTAACCTTGATTTGGAAGTGCTCGAACCTTCAAAATAGTCGAAGAAATCATATTTTCAATCCAAGAGTTGGAAATCACCAAAAAATTAGTAAACCAATTCCAAAAGATAGGGTTATACCAAAACAAATCTGAATCTCGAGGACTGAACACCGAGACACACACACGTATATCTTTCGAATATCAAACCAAACTTCAAAATCAGAAATCATAGTTGGTTTCACAAAATCACTCGCATAGCAAAGCTACTAGAGTGGCCTCTCCGCTACTCAGAAACTCGAAAATCAATGTCGTGGTGCATGCATTCATAACCGAGATTATTTTCAGCGACATAAGTGGGTTCTGGACTTTTTATTTTCTTGAAATTTCTTTGAAATTTCTTCGAAATCATTGGAATTCATTCGAATACATTTAAAACATTTCTTGTTTAGAAAATATCTTTAAATCATATTATTATTATATATTTTCCAAAATCTTAAAACTGATTTCAAAACACCGGAGTTCGATTCCTCGAAATTCAAATTCAAAACCCTTCAATTATAAACCGTTTTATATAAGTCAAATTCTTATAAAATTTTCAAAATTTCAAATCCTTTCGAAATTTCAAATTTTCATTTTTAAAAGGTATATGATCCTTATCGAAATTGTTTCAGCTTTATATACAAAATAGGGTCATCCTTATCAAAATAAAAATTTCGATGTATGCACAAATTCAAAATACAATCAAACAAAAATTTCCAAAGAATGATTCAAGGTTAGATTTCAAACAAATAGAGATTCAAATTTAGAGGATCTCTAATCAAATAGAATCCCAATTAGAAGATAAGCTCGAACTAAGATAAGATAATTTAATTACCAAATAGAAGATGGATAAGCCTTTATAAATTGCGGACGACCTTAACTGGTCAACCGTGACTTCAGGAATATAATCAATGCGGAAATCTAAGGCAAATCGACATTCGATCGCCAGAGATACAATCCAGATATAGCTGAAGGTAGATAGCATCGTAAGCCGAGGATGCCGAAATCTCCGGTGAATCAATGCCAATTGTAAAGAAGTTTCACCCCTTTATAAACCATTCAAAGATTTGTGGAATCACCGATCATTATAGAGGCCATTCCAAAGTGGAGTTACGGAATGCCCCAAAATTAAAAGCGTAAAATAGGGAAGACAAGGGTAAGATAGGGAAGACAAGACTAGATTTTAGAACATGGGGTAGCGTTCCAAAGTTCAAGGAATCCTAATCGATAAGAATCCTAACCAAGAGATTTCTAACAAGGTGGATACAGAAGGAATGAAGTTTAGAAAATCTTGGTTTCAAAATAAGAAAATTTTTATACTAATATAATCTTTGAAAATACTTTAAACATCATTTGGGAATCATTTTATACTTCGAAAATACGTTCTCCCACAAAGAAAGGATTCGAAGATTGGTTTCGCTCATTCTAGGGTATTTCTACCCTACATCTAATGAGTTTTTTCTCCGTGGGCTAAGGTTTGCCTAAAACCAAAGCCCTGATACCAACTGTAACAACCCGATATTTTCAGCCATTCGCATCCACATATGCCGGACTTGAATTGCTCAAAATACCGCATTGTAAATATATTTGGAGCAAATGGAATACATCACAGAATCACAGACATAGAAATATCAGAATAACTCACATCAGAAATTAAAATACCATAGTAGTTCATGAAGCTACTATAACAAACTCTCAAAACATAATATATAATATCAGTCTGAAACATATACAATAGAAATCCCAAATATATAGAAGTTTATAGATACAAGAACTGAAATAGAACAACTGAAACTGAAAAGGAACAGATAACTAGACAAGCAGAATCTCCAGCGATTCCTAGCTACAGAAAAGAAATCCAAAGCTAAGCTGTAAATACTCTGGCTGACCCGAGCGTAAAGTAAAACAAAAAACACTCGAGTCAGGACATATATACTTATATAGTGTAAACCAACTCAAGTGAACTGTAGTAGTAATGCACTATAACTTGAAGGATGCTTGGGATCGCCCAACCTCGAAGGATCAGTTAAACCATAAATTAAATACATCCCATGGTTAAAAATTCAAAATAATAATTTATACTTCGTAATCAAATATCATTTCAAAATTCCATATCATTCAAAAATCCATTTCAAAATATCATAATATCATATCTTTCCAAAACCACATTCATTTTAATTTAATTTAAATACCATTTCAACACACATTTCAAAATAGTTTATAAATCAAAACAAATTACTTCATTTTAAATCATTAAAATGAAGTTATTATATTTAATAAATAAATCTTTAAATTTTCAAAATTTTAATCTTTCAAAGTTCATGTATTCACTTAAATTTATTAAAGCAATAAAAATTCAACTTCCACAGCATTTAGAAAATGCTACGGAAAGTTACTTTTAAAACAATTCAATTTAACAAAGGACAGCATTTAAAAAAATTCTGTAATAGGCTTACTTTAGTTCAAATAAAATCTTAGTTAATTTCAGCAACTATAACACTTACAAAGTGCTATAATAGCTCTTAATTCAATTTAGCCATTTAGTTCATTTCTATCAACTACAGCATTTACAAAATGCTGTAATATCCTTTACATTAATAACATTTCAAAAATGCAATTAATTAAATTACAATATTCAATATAATTTCATAAATAATTAAATTTTTATTTAAACCATTTTAAACTTATAAAATCATATTCTCACATTTTAAAATGGTCATTTTAAATACCCTTTTAATTTTATGATTTTATAAGGTGAAATTTAACAATTAAATATCAATTTTTTAACAATTTACTTATTATATTCAATATACCATTTTCATAACATTTTCATATTCTTATTCTTGAAATTTAATTTAACATTTTATATGTTAAATTAAATTCCATTTTATTTATATAACTTAACTTCTACTCTATAAATAAAATTTCCATTTTACTAGTTAAGTTATAATTCAAATTACATGTTTTTTCTTCTCATTTATTTATTTAACTATTTTTAATTTATATAAAAATAAGTAACATTTTGTAAAAATCATTTAGATTCAAATTTTAAATCTATTTATCATATTTTCTTAATTTAAATTCATTTATAACCCAATCCTAATTTCCAAAATAACTTATATTTCAAATTTCTAACTTTACCATTGATTTATTTCACTTATAAATTTTTAGAAAATTAATAATACTTTATAAAAATCATTTTTAATTAAATTTAAATCAAAATATTATAATATTTACATTTCTAAAATATTAAAAAATTTAGAAAAATATTTACTAAACACGAGTCTGTATATTATTTTTATCCTAAGCAAAGTGATACGGATATTATATCATTTGAATCCGTAATTTACAATGGAAAAATCTGGGTTCTATCATTTCAAACCCGCAATCCCAAGTAAATGTAAATAAATAAAAATCGTTCAGGCCTATCATTTAAGCCCATAACGATTTTTTTCTATTTTAAAGTCTAATTGGGTGTGTATCATTTCAATCCGTAGTGATTCTATTCTACGAGGAACTTGCAGTGTGATAAACAAATATAATTGAACGGAATAGCATAATATAATAGTAACATATGATATAACAGGTGAATAAGCATGGGTGAACATCATATGATCATAGCAATAGCAATCATAACATGATGATATGGTTTACAGATTCAATTGCGATCAGTTTACTATTATATAAGTATAAATTGTCCGGTGAGAATTACTCACTTGTACAAGCTGGAGGTGACAACCAAATACACACAATAAAGATCTTTAAAGGCATGAAAGCATGACTATGATTTGAGAGTGGGAGAGCCAAAGCTAATTGCCATGTCACATAGCAAACAAAACAATGTACAATATAAATTTCAAACCAAACTATTAATAAACAATGCTTGGAATAAATGCAAAACACAAAGCCAAAGCTTTTGCACTTGCATTCAACAACTTATGCTTTAGCCATAGGTTGGAAAAGCACGGCCAAAATGTGGATTTGGATCAAGTTTTGGGTACAAAGGTCGGCCATAACAATATATGAAGGAGTAGAAAGAGATGTGTGCATGAACACACAACTAAAAGGTAACATAAGTGGATATCCATGTCATAAATGGTTCGGCCAAGGCATGATTGAGCATAACCAGGTCTGGTGAGTTCATGTACAGGTGTGGCAGAGGTCTTAGGTCAGTAAGTGACTGGTGGTGGTGGTGGATGGGTCGGCCAAGGTGGTGGTTGGAGTGGTGGAACAAGTGGAGAGCTCGGCTATGATGATTTAGTGGAGTTTGTGTAATTTTTTGTGGATCTACATCATATATGGCCTGGGCCATGGAAGGTCAGTGGGAAGGAGGGGATGGTGGCTGGTTGTTGTGGTGGAGGCGGCCATGGTGCTGGAGATAGAAGGGCCGAACACAAGAAGATGATGCAAGTACAAAATTCATAACAAAAACAAGTAGAAAAATGAAAAAGAATAGAAATTTTACCAAACTTTTCTCTTTTGCTAGCCGAATGTTTTATTAGGGTTTGAGAGATATTTTTCACGTGATGAACAATGAGGTGGTTGGCTGAAACAATGGGATATGGCAGCAATTGAAGTGGTGTGTTGATTGGTGATGAAAAGGTAAGTAGAATATGAAAAGGCTAAGCATATTAAAGGTCAAAACCTTTCAAATTTCCATAATATCTTTTGCAATTTTAAATACATGTAAAATACATATATATAAAGATAAAAACACAAAAATATAATGAATGCATAAAAATAAATAAATTTTAAATAAATATAATTAAATTAAGAAAATAGTTAAAATTGGAAGCTAGGTTTTAAAATTTGAAAATAAATTCAATAAGCTTTGGAGAAATTCAAACATCGCATTAAAATATTTTAAAAGATAAAATATATATATAACATAACGTATTACACATATATATGCAAATTAAAATAAGATAATACAAATAAAAATATTATTTATATAAATTAAAATAAACAATATTGGTAGATAAATTAATGTGCACACAATATTGTAAAATGCATAACTTTCATAATATAAATCAGATTTCAACGAAACAAAAAGTAGTATTCTCAAAATTTAATATATTTTCATAATAAAAGATAAAATTCAAAAATTCAAAAATTCAAATTTTAAATTTAAAAGTCAAAGTTTGACCAGATTGACCAAAAATCCACTTTGTCTGGAAATATCCTATTTATTCAGGTTTGAAATTATAATTCACACAAAAATCAAAATATACTCTTAAAATAAAAAAGTTATTCATTTTAATAAATATAATAAAGTTTTTAAATGAGGAGTTTCAATTTAAATAATTAAAATAAACAATTAAAATAATCACAAAATACTGGATTGTTACATCTGTTGACTCCGGCCAACGTCCACTCCGAAAATTTCCTTTTATTGACGTTTGAATCTAGTACAGTTACAATCCAGAGTTTTAGAACAACAATAGCAGAGCATCCTTTGTGTATAAGATGAAGGGAAATAGAATGAAGATCCCTTTTCTGAAGCCTCACTTGCTGTATTTATAGGCAAATCTTGAGTTACTAGGCTTCCTGAGTTGCCCGAGCCCATCAAGGCCATAGTCGAACCCTACTTCATCATTTCGACCGATCCCAAGCCAATATCATGCCAAATTGATATTCCTAGGGCACGACTCGAAGTGAATGCACTTGGACCCAAAGCAAACTGTATTAAGACTTGAAGCAAAAATGACCTTTAGCCTAAGCCTAATCCTTTTCAACTGAAGGAGTATAGCCAACCCAAACATGCCGAATGACCTATGTCGAGCCACATCATTCTAGCCGGCCAATACCTCCTTTCCACTCCTTGACCGAATCACAATGCCGAGCCACCCTATCCTTACCACAATGCCGAGCGACCCTGACCAAATAACATTGCCGAGCCACCTTAACCTCACCGCAATGCCGAGCGACCCTGTCCGAACCACAATGCCAAGCCACTCTGACCACACCGCAATGTCGGGCGACCCTGACCGAACCACAATGTCGAGCCACCCTGACCTCACCGCAATGCCGTGCGACCCTGACCGAACCACAATGTCGAACCCTCAAGTCGAGCCACCTCCAAGTGCCGAACCACAACTTCCTACCAATCCACTAGAGACTGATCCCTCTAATGAATGTCGACCGACCTATCCAGGTGAACATCATCCATTTAAACCGAATCTATCGTATTCCAGCCTTGATAATCACGAACTTGGTTAGGTTGAGTCCGCCTGTTTATGGCCTTGACAAAAAGGGGGCTAACATCTAGTTTCGTCAAAATCCGAGAGTGTGCCTAGGAATGCTATTTTTATATGTTATTAAAACGAGTTATTCTCAAAATCAAGTAAATTGATTTTAAATCTAATTTAAAAGTCTCATTAGCTTCATTCTTATTGATAGAAATAAATAAACCTTTTAATAATTTTTATCCAACCTAAAATCTAAAATTCAATTATTTAATACTTTTTAATTATTAAATTCAACAATTTTATTATCCAATAAATCGCTATATTTGAAATTCGAGTTTTTTAATCTACAAAATTATCTTTTCAATATTTAAAATCTATTAAATATTTCAAACTCAAATAACTAAAATTCCGAGTCATTACATTCTTCCCCCTTAAAAGAATTCCGTCCTCAAAATTGCCAAGTTAGGAAAACTGCCCAAACCCATTATTTTTTTAAAACCAATTAGTTGAAATAATTACCAAATCCTTTTTTTAAGTCTTTAAATTCCCAAAAATAGTTTGTTGAAACCCTGTTATTACCTTTGCTAAGTTTCCAAATTCATTCATAGATTCTAACTAATATCGTCCATTCATTCACTTCGGGTTATAACCTAAAATCAAATTTTAGTTGTCAAAATTTTCTTCAAAATTTCTCAAAAAAATTTTAATGCCTTAATTTATGAAAAATTTCGTCAGCGTCTCCTTCGTGTAGCTCGATCGAAATAATTACGAATCGCCTATACGGGCCAAACTAACAAAAGGAAACAAAAGCTATGTGGTCCAATCTAAAATCATCAAATCAACTAACAAAATAAACGTGTACCTTTTTGTTGGGCAACCAAATTTTTACTTATGAAATCAGAGGCATCAAATTAGCTTTTGCTTTTATATACTTGCATCTAGTTTACCAATAATATCCAATCATATAGTTCATAATCATATTATTCTGCTATTTTAATTTTCAACATTTGCTTTACTAAGCCCGTATGATATATATATATATATATATATATATATATATATATCATCTGTATGCACAGTCAAATCTGATCGCTCGCTAGATCACACAATCTCACCTTCAAACTAGAATCATTCACACGACCACTCTAGTATGGACTCAGATCTAGTTCCTTGATTAGAAACCGCCATTCTCCTTGCATATCCATATATTATGATAGAGAATTTCAAAATCAATCAAAAATCCATATCCAGTGTTCGTTATCAAGAATCGAGTGAAAAATTCCAACTCGTACCGATATAAATCATCTCGAGATCCTATGCCTGAATTTGGATCAAAATGTTATGTGAATAAAATAATATATGTCAACTTATGTATTTATTTCCATTTAATTTCTTAGCTATCCCAAATTCCTTTAATTCACTTTCATTTCATTACTTAGTATTGTTCTTTAAATACTAACATCACTTAAGAGCCTTTCCATCAAATTTTATGTTTAACAACATTTCACTCTATATTAATTTTTTGAATCTTTCATAAAAATTTACTCAAGTTTATTACAAACATTTTATACATCACTCTTTGTGTTTACTACCACTTCATAATTAAAGTCCATATTCATCTTGATCAAATCCAATTTTATTTAACTCAATTCCATTATTTAATTTCAATATTCAATTTTATCAACCAACATTCTAAAACATATTCAACTCACTAATTAATTTAATTAGTTCTTTCTCTAATTCATTTCAATCTCAATCAATTTTATTTCAAAAAATCATTTCATTTAACTTAATTTAGATTGAATTTCTTTTCAAAATTCATTTTATTTCACTTAACTCAAGTTAAATTCCATCCTAATTTTTGCTTTTCTTCACATTCATATTCAAAATTTTAAAATATTATTTTACTTACCGATTTCCAAAATTTATAAGTTATCAAACTTATTTTATCCTATTTTCAATAAACACTTAATTGAAAATTCCTATAGTTTAACCATCTTATTCTTATTCATTTCAAATCATTTTGAAATAATATATATATATATATACACATAATTCCCTTTGGTATATCAAATCATTCTTTTGGATTTTAAAATCAAATACCAAAACAAATCTCTAGTGGTAGCAATTCCTCTCTTGGAAACCCAAAAATGAACGTCGATGAAGTTGCAGTCATACCGAAATTATTTTCCAGTGACAGAAGTGAGTTCTGTGCTTTCTTTCTCTTTAAATTTCCTTTAAAATATTTCTAGTCAAAAATATTTTCAATAATAATATTATTTTCCAAAACATTGGGGATTTAAATTCCTAAATTCACAGCTTCTAAATCCTTTCTAATTTGTAAACAGCTTTTATAAATCATATTTATATAACATACTTCTGAAATTTTATTTCCTTTTCAATTTATAAATCACATTCATAAATCATATATTTATATAATTCCATTTGGTTATACAAACCATTTTCTTATTTGTTTATCTAGTTAGCATTATAATAACTACTTTTATTAGAGCACAATAACAAACAACAAATGATAATAATCAAACATTATCATTTTCTAACAACCAAGCATGCCATATATATCATAATAACTTTAAAAAAATTAGTCCTTTGTATACTAAATATAATAAAGGTAAAATTATTTCATTTACCCAATTTCAAAACAGTACCATGTAGAATTGCTCTGTCAAGAGTTTAGAGATTTATATCAATAACGTTAATAACTCGTATTGACCAGGATCTATAAGCCACTCAATAGATCAACCAACATGATATAAAACAATTTTTATGTCACTAACAAATACGCGCTTATATATATAGACACACACACACATACGCTCAAACTCATTCTAAGGTGCTACTAATCCTATCTCTAATAAGTACCCCAACCAAACTAAGGTTCTCACTTAACCTTCAGCTCTGATACCAAATTTAACAAACTGGATTTTTTCAACCCTCGAAAATCGACATTAATACGTCCACTGTATTACAGGCCGAGAAATCGAATATCGGGAAACTCGATTGTTAGAAAAAAAGAAAAAAGAAAGAAGACAAAAAAAACTACATAATAAAAAAATCTCATAGTAGAATGAATAATCTATAATATACAACAAATCTTTACACAAAAACAAAACTATAATATGTACATATATACAGACATCAATCGGAGTATACTAATCTATTTCAGCCTGAATAGTGATAATGATCTATCCTTACAATTGCTGATAAATACAACAATGGATACATCGGGAAAATAACCATCTACGTGAATACGTCTCTGGGAACCCGAGTTAGTTTGGAAAACCAGCATGAGAAAACGCATTCAACTGGATTTTTAAGTTATTTAAAACTCTTTGAAACCAAAAGTGCCACATAAGACCTCGCCGCACATAAAAACCGACGGGTTTTTACCTTACCATAACCAAAATCATTTCAAATGAAATTCTATGATACTATAATAAGGTCTAACTACAAATACTTATTAACCTTAGCCGAGATTGTTACATTATTAAATTCCAACATATTGGGTTCTATAATCAAAATCGTTAGGCACGTATTCGGGATTGCATTCCATACTACGACAAGGAAAGGAACTACCATCCAAAGGTACATCTCTAGATAAATGCACTAGGGTCTAACAAGAACATCTTATATCCTACCACATAGAACTGGCCTACCACTTGACAAGTAGTACTGGATATGATCATTCCTCCGTAAACGGGCCCTGAAGCATACAATAATAAATAGTAACCGATCTGGATTTGGAATGACCATACCCTGCTTGGGAGCTACCTACTTTACCCTAATACATGCCCTATTTTTGTCATTTCCCGATTGATGAGGTCCGAGGCTACATTGCACCCTTTTCTATCATTTCCCACTTGGAATGCTAATACTGTCTCCATGGCAACAATGCAATACTAGCATTCATCCATACAAGTTCGTTTCGAGATTGAATGAAACACTTGAGAGCTCCGTCTCTAATTCCATCATCTTCAAGATGTCTTCACTTTGAAATGCATTCGTTGGATCAAAGTGGTTTTCGAATAACATACCTGATCCCAGTCTCTTCGAAACAACGTTCGATAATTTTTGGTAAACTCAACTCGGTTCTTTAGGAAATAAACAGGTAAAGATCGGAGATCACCTCCGATAAGTTAGTGGACGGATTTCCTTAACATTGTCCTAGAAGAACGAAAAGAGATTTATATGCACAGTACAACATCATTTGAGATGATTGTGCCATATAACTCACGTGTTTCTCTTAGATATTTCCAAAGTTACGTTTGGGTCCAATTTCGATAGTCTATTATTTAACTGTCGAATAACAACGTTAAATTGAAAATTTATTCCATAGGGGAAAACCAATATTGATTAAGCATATAAGCAATCAATAGCCTCCTTTATAAATCATTCATAAATAAAACCATTAGTAAATTACTTGTGTAAGAATACTTTATAAAGATATATCCAACCATTCATATATTTTCAATACTTAGAAAATATCCATATACTTATCTCAATTGTATAAATATATTTACGAACTGAGAAACATTATCTTTTTGTTTAATTCAAAAATCGTTCATAAACTCCTTATAATTCTCTAAAACCATTTATAAACCCTTTTATAAAACCTTTCAAAACATTTATAAAACTTCTTTTATACATCTAAAAACCCATTTCTAAAATTCATTTTTGTAAATATCTAAACTTTTATAAAGCTCTTCACCTTGTAAATAATATTCCTTACGTCTCCAAACCATTTTATAAGCTTTTTATAAAATCCAAGTCTTTCGGCTCTATTCATGGGTCTCTAAAACATTTATAAATAATTAAAATCTTTTACTTCAAAACACAATTGTATAATAATAATTATTAACAATAAACACCATAAATAAATGAAATTTTTTATTAATCTTAAGACATCTTAAAAATAATAATTAATAATTTCAAAATATTGTTTAAGAACAACAATAATTAATCTTCACCATTTTTACAAATAATAATAGTTTATTTTAAAACATTATTGATAATCCTTCTTATTAATTCCAAATCAAATTTATTCTTAAATAATTACCCTTATCACATTTTGATAGCTCTTTAAATCCATATTGTTATAGACAATTAACTTTAAAACAATACCAATATAATTAAATAACCTTAAATAAATATTACTATAATTAATTAACTTTAAAAACAATATTAATTTAATTAAACACTTAAAAACAATAATATTATAATAAAATAACTTTCAAACAACATTAATATAATTAAATAGATAGTCTTTAAACAAACTAATTCTGAAACCCAATTTCGAATTTAAAATTTGTTTCTCGTGTCAAAAATCAGTTCCAACTTGAACGGCAATTTATAGTATTTTTAAAATACTAATTTGAGTCTAATAGTAACCCAACACTTAACCAATATCGATATTGATTTTCTATCACTACTGGGTTTTAGTTTTCAACATATTATAATGTTATAACCATAATGTCCACAATCAGGTTCATTTTTCAATAATTCATATAAATTGAATATTATTGAAACAATTCAACAATAACGAGGAATCATGTTGGATCCCTCCGACCTGTTTCCCCCTATGTCATAAATTTTATACAATCATAAAATATAAATAAACCATTACAAGGTGGGATTCATATACAAAGGGTTATCCACACTTACATGAGGATGTAATAGAGTATCATCCATTTCAATAGGCAGAAATATATCCAAATCAACTAATAAATATAGCAATTCATCAAAATAATCATTCAATAATTTTAAATCAACTATATACCATACTAGTTAATTAAAAGGGTGAGTTTACTCATCGAAATTTTCGGCCATCGCCGAGGCGTTCCGGTTTGAAATTAAAATCGAATGACATACGATTTTAGCCCAAAATTCAACAGACTCTAGATTCGTCCAAACTTGTTCCATCACGAAGCTCTCGTCGACATGAATCAAATGCAAAAACGGTGTTTGAATCCCATCTCGTATAAGCAAAATATAAAGTTTAGAGGTTATCGACAATTTTAAATTAGAAATTAAAATATAAATTACTTAAACAAATTAATAACTTTTCCCCACAACTGTTCTTCCCCTTTTCTCAAAAACCATGCATAACACTAAAAACACCAGACCCAAAACGTGCATGCATGTTTTTCAGCTAATACGGAGCATCGCTCCGCTAAACGATGAACTGCTTCTCCAATGAACTCCTCTCATCAAACACGACCTTGGAAATCACGACCGTGCTTCCTATAGTTACGACCTGCTTCTATCGCATTTCCCAAGACTTCATCGGACATTGCGAAAACTCGCGCCTGGGTGCAAAATCCATCTTCGAATCCAAATCCATACTCCGTTCGTCAAATCATCGACTGTACCACCCAAAAATCTAAACCCTAGAACTATCAATGTAACAACCCGATATTTTCAACCATTCGCATCCACACATGCTGGACTTGAATTGCTCAAAATACCGCATTGTAAATAAATTTGGAGCAAATGAAATACAAATCGCAGAATCACAAACACAAAAATATCAGAATAACTCACAACGAAAATTAAAATACCATAGTAGTTCATGAAGCTACTATAACAAACTCTCAAACATAATACATAGTATCATTCTGGAAAAACCATATACAATAGAAATCTCAAATACATAGAAGTTTATAAATACCAGAGATGAAATAGAACAACTGAAACTAATAGGGAATAGATAACTAGACAAGTAGAATCTCCAGCGATTCCTAACTCCAGAAAAGAAATCCAAAGCTAAGCTGTAAATACTCAGGCTGACCCGAGCGTAAAGTAAGATGCAAAACACTCGAGTCAAGACATATATATACTTATATAATGTAAACCAACTCAAGTGAACTTTAATAAAGATATAATAACTTAAAGGATGCTTGGGATCGCCCATCCTTTAAGGATCAGTTAAACTATAAATTAAATACATCCCATGGTTAAAATTTCAAAATGGTATCTTATACTTCGAAATCTAATATCATTTCAAAAATTCAATATCATTCAAAAATCCATTTCAAAATATCAAATATCATTTCTTCCAAACCACATTCATTTATTTAAAATACCATTTCAACACACATTTCAAAATAGTTTATATTTCAAAACAAATTACTTCATTTTAAATCATAAAAATGAAGCTATTATATTTAATAATTAAATTATTAAATTTTCAAATTTTAATCTTTCAAAATTCATTTATTCACTTAAATTTATTAAAACAATGAAAATTCAACTTTTGCAGCATTTAGAAAATGCTACAGAAAGTTACATTCAAAACAGTTCAATTTAAAACAAAAGGCAGCAGTTAAAATGATGTAATAGGGTTACATTATTTACAAATAAACTCAGTTAAATTCAACAATTATAGCACTTACAAAATGCTATAATAGCCTTTAATTAAATTTAGCCATTTGGTTCATTATTATCAACTACAGCATTTACGAATGCTGTAATATCATTTACATTAGAAATAAAAGCATTTCAAAAAAATGCAGCTAATTAACTTCAAATATTCAGTATAATTTCACAAACAATTATATTTTTATTTAAATCATTTTTACTTATCAAATCACATATTTTCACTTTTAAAACAATCATTCAAATACCCGTATATTCATGATTTTCTAAAGTTAAATTTCCATTCAAAAATCAAGATTAAATAATAATTCACTTATTAAATTCCAACATTAAATTTTCATTTCATTAAATTAAATTTAGCTTAACACTTAAGTTTAAATTTTCAAATATAACTTAATTTCATTTTTATTTACTTAACTTAAAATTCATTTTTAAGCTAAATTCACAAATTCCCAATTTTAGTTATATTTCAAAATTTCAACTTAAATATTCATTCATTTCACATTTTAACTTTATTCAAAAACCATAAATATATTATAAAATCATTTAAATTCACTTTAATCCAAATTATCATGAATTTATCATATTTCATATTTAATTTAAATTCCATTTATAATTAAATCAAAATTTCCAAAATAACTTTTATTTCAAATTTCCGCTTTATCATGAATTTATTTCACTTATAAATTCTCAGTAAAATCAAAATACTTTAGAAAAATCATTTTTAATTAAGTTTAAATCAAAATATTACAATTTTTACGTTTCTAAAATATTTTAAAAATTTTAGAAAAATATATTTTAACCACGGATCTGTATATCATTTTCTATACTAGGAAAAGTGATACAGGTAATATATCATTTCAACCCGTAATTAACAAAGAAAACCCGGGTTTTATCATTTCAAACCCGCAGTCCCAAGTAAACGAAATAATTTGAAAATCGCTCAGGCCTTTCATTTCAGCCCATAACGATTTTCCCCTATTCTATAGTCTGTTCGGGTATGTACATTTCAACCCATAGTGATTCTAATCTAAAGGGAACTTACAATGTGATAAACTGATATAAATAACGAAACAGCATAATATAACAGTAACATATGATATAATAGGTGTTTAAGAATGGGTGAACATCATATAATCATAGCATAGCAGATATAATATGTTGATGCATTTTACAGATTCAAAACTAGTCGATTTACTAGTTATATAGGTATAAACTATCTGGTAAGAATAACTCACTGGTTTAAGCTAGAGATGATAGATGAAACACACAAATAACGATCTTCAGAGGCATGAAAGCACGACATAGATTTGAGTGGGAGAGCCAAAGGTCAATTTCCTTGAAAACAAATCAAACAAAACAATATAACAACTATAATCTTTCAAACCAAAAATACGATTAAATTAAGCTAGAATTAACAGCACAAATCAAAGCAGAAATGCTTTGAACTTGCTTCCAACTTACTTTAGGCTCAGCCATAGGTGAAACACAGGGCTAAAGGATGGTTTTTGATCAGGTTTTGGTTTCCTAAGGGTCGGCCCAACATGGTTGGAGATGGTGCAAAGGTGAGCATGCATGAAACAACACTACACAAGGCAACATTCATGGTTTCAAGTCAGAATAAGGCTCGGCCAAGGCCACATAGGGCACGACCTTCTTTAGTGGGGTCAAGTGGATGACAAGGCAGAGGGTTCAGGTGAGGCTGAAGGTGGTGGTGGTGGAGTAGATGGTGGCTAAGGGGGTGATGAAGTGGTGGAAGTGGATGTGTGCTCGGCTAAGGCATGAAGTTGGAGTTTTGGTGAATTTTGGTGAAGGATCAACCACCAACGGTGGTTCAGATGGGGTTGGCCAGTGAGGAGGAGGTGACAATGACATGCTCAAGAGGTGGTGGAGGCAGCAAAGCTTATGGTGGAGCAAGGGCCGAACCTAGAGATGAAGATCAAGTGCAAAACAAATCAAAAACAAATAATAAAAGTGAAAAAAAGAAAAGATGATTGCCAAATTTTTCACAAGCTATGAAGGCTGAAAATTTTCTTTCAGGAATGAGAATTTTTTTTTACATGAATGAAAAATGAAAGGTGCTGAAGGAATGAGGAGTTATGGCAAAATGTGAAAAGATGTTGGTTGGAATTGAAAAGATGGGAATACAAAACGCCTTAGGAAATCAAAAGTCACCAAAAGCTTTCAATTTCTCATATTTCATTTTATAAATTTAAATAACTGAAAATACTTATAAATTCAGTTAAAATTCGAAAATATAGCAAATAAGCCAAATATAAATAAATAAATATTAATTATATATGATTAAAATAAGAAAATAGCATAGAAAATGAAAACTAGTCTAGAAAATTTGAAAATAAACAGAATAAACTTTGAAAAAAAATATGGACTTGGAAAATATTTATAAATAAAGATAAGAATATAAAATAAAATTTATTCACAAAATTAAATAAATAAATTTGAATTAAATATAATTTAAATTAAGAAAATGGCAGAAAAATAGAAACTAGCCTTTAAAAATAGGAAATAAATGCAATAAATTTTGGAAAAATTATAACATCACTTTAAAATGTTTTAAAAATAAAAATATATATCTAACATGTCATACTACACATATTAGAACATGATAGAAAAAATAAAGTGTTATTTATATAATTTAAAATAGACAATTTTATTAAATAAATCAATTTACATACAATATTGTAAAAAAGCATAACTTTCACAATACAAATCGGATTTCAACGAAACAAAAGTAGTATTCTTGAAATTTAATATATTTCCACAACAAAGGATAAAATTCAAAAATTCAAAAATTTAAATTTAAAATTTAAAATCAAAGTTTGACCAGATTGACTAAAATCCACATTTTCTGAAAATATCCTATTTATTCAGGTTTGAAATTATAATTCACGCAAAGATCAAAATATACTCTTAAATAAAAAAATTATTCATTTTAATAAATAATAAAGTTTTTAAATCTGGAGTTTTAATTTAAATTATTAAAACAAACAAATAAAATAATCACAAAAATACTGGGTTGTTACACTCTCCCCCACTCAACTCTTTTCATCCTCGAAAAGAACGAACAAGGAAAATAAGGAAAAAGCAAGATAGAAAAAAACAAATAGTAACTGAAAAAAAACAATTCCGGAATCGAAGCACGAATGCTCTCCTCCGTCTCCCAGGCACATTCTCGATCATCAGTACTTACACGGTACTTTAACCAGACTAACCGATTCCCCTCTTAGCTGCTTCGTACCTCTTCCGACAATACGAAGTGGCTAGAGGAGATGTGAGACGTGAAATACATCATGCACTCCATAAAGTTTCTCAGGAAAATCTAAACGATAATCCAAGGAGCCAACTCTTTCCATAATACAGAAAGTGCCCTCAAAGAAGAAGAAGGTAGAAATAGCTTAAAGGGAGAATAGGTAGAAAGAAAAGGATGAACAATATTTAAAACTATATAAGTTTCAATTTAAAAATTTTATATTTAACATTTTAAACAATTTATAATCTGATAAATAGTCATTTAATTCAAATTTCTTAGTTCGAAGTAAACAATATTTAAACATTTTAAATTATTTAAACAGGAAAAATAATGACCAAAATATCCTTTATATAATATACTTTATCAAAATACTTTTATAACTCGATGTCTTAACAAGTTTACTTTCGTTCCTGCAGACTCTGGCCATGTGTTGATCAGGCGCAAAGCTAGAATTCTCCACGTACTTAGTAGACTTATTTCAACACTCAGTGAAAATACTGGAAAAACTTTTTAAAATAGATATGGAAAGTACAACCCATACAAAACAACCAAACCGAAACATGTCGATCATGGATCACGGATACACAATGGTTACGCCTGGATCCCTCAAGAAACATCCGTACCCGAAGGCTAACTACCGCAGCCCTGCGATTACGCCATGAAGACTGGTAGTACCACAGATACATAATGATTACGTCTAGATCCCCTAGGAAACATCCGTACCCTTAGGCTGTCGTAGCCCCTGCGGATTACGCTACCAAGCGACCCAATAGATTACAGATACACAATGGTTACGCCTGGATCCATCAAGAAACATCTGTACCAGTAGGCTCTCGCAGCCCTTGTGAATTACGCTATGTAGTCGCGCTCGTAAGACCATGGAGATCGCCGTGGAATTCGATGGACACTCGAGTATCATATTCGGAAAACCTAAATTAGGGAGAATAATATCGATAGAATGAATTCACAGTATGGCCACAAAGCGGATATCAAGCAGAAGACACATTCCATATCTTTACTTCGAAAATATGTCTCATATAGTACCTTTCAAAATTGTTTTCAAATATCATACTTATATTAAGTGCATTATATATAAGATTTCATTTCAAATCGAATACTTTCCAAATTGAGTACTTTACCAAATCAATAGTTTTCAAATCAACTTCATACTTATACAAATCCATTTTATATAAGTTTGATAACTCCCAAATCACAGTATTTAGTAAAACAAGGTTCTCAATTTCAATTCCTTTTCAATATCAATTCAGTTTCAAAATCATATATGATTTCGCCAAATCATTTCTTCCTAATTACATATATTCAGTTTCAACGTTTCTTAAAACAATAGATTTAGAAAATAATCCAAATTTCCTAATAAACAAAATTTAGGTCAAACAAATTCATTTCCATTTCAAACATATACTCACTTTCAAAAATCATAATACTTTCCAAGTTATAAATCTTTGGAAACCAAAATACTTGAAATCATTACACTTTGAAAATCATAACTAGTCGAAATTATACATTTGAAACCATAAAAAATTCCTTTAATTGTTTACATTTCACAAATTTATTCAATTTAAACCCAAATCTAAAATTTCCAACTTTAATTCAATTCAAACCATCAGTTTCAATTCAATTTAGTTTTCCAACAAAACCAATTCTAATATTATCAAATTTCAAATAAAGATTTGATCCATAAAATAAACTATATCTTTGATATATTTCAAAGCTTTAATATCTGACATTTCAAAACTAAAATTTTTAATTTCATATATCTCAAATCTAGTTTCATTATTACTTAGTTTTGAAATATTCATTTCATAAATCCATCATTTTTAAATAAACTCAAATTACAAGTAAACCAAATATCCTTTCATACAAATATAAACTTCAAATATTCATTTGTCAAAATCAATTATCATTTCAAATTCACATTCTTTATCAAAATAAAGATTAAATCATTTCCAAACCATTTCAATCATTAAAATATCTAAAATGGTTACTAAATTTAAAACCAACTCTTTTTAAAACCTTCAAACTATTTATTTCAATGTGAAAAATCCAATTTACCATTGGAAAAATTATTATTCTATGTATATACTTTATTCGAAATATTTCAAATCTATATTTCATACCAGTATAATTCAAAATAGTCTTATTTATTTCACTCAACAAACAGTTTCAAACTTGTATAAATCATATTACTTTATACTTTAATCATACCAAACTAAACTTATATTCTTTATCAAATACCCTATACCTTTCAAAATTTCTTAGCTTTGAAAAGTTAACCTTGATTTGTAAGTGCCCGAACCTTCAAAATAGTCGAAGAAATCATATTTCAAATCCAAGAGTTGGAAGTCACCAACAAATAAGTAAACTAATTCCAAAAGAAAGGATATACCAAAACAAAATCTAAATCTCGAGGACTGAACGCCGGCTTACTTTAAATCATTTCAAAAAACATACACACACACACACATGTATCTTTCGAATATCAAACCATACTTTGAAATCTGAAATCAAAATTTGGTTTCACAAAATCACTCGCAAAGCAAAGCTACTAGAGTGGCCTCTCACCCACTCTGAAACTCGAAAATCAATGTCGATGATGCATGCATTCATCACCAAAATTATTTTCTAGCGACATAAGTGGGTTATGGACTTTTATTTTCTTGAAACTTCTTTGAAATCTCTACAAAATCATTTGAATTCATTCGAATACATTTGAAACGTTTCTTATTCAGAAAATATATTTAAATCATATTATTATTATTATATATTTTTTAAAATCTTGAAACCGATTTCAAAACACCGAAGTTCGATTCCTCGAAATTCAAATTCAAAACCCTTCATTTATAAATCATTTTTATATAAGTCAAATACTTATAAAATTTTCAAAACTTCAAATCCTTTCGAAATTTCAAATTTTCATTTTTAAAAGGTATATAATCCTTATCGAAAACATTTCACCTTTGTATACAAAATAGGGTCATCTTTATCAAAATAATAATTTCGATGTATGCACAAATTCAAAATACAATCAAACACAAATTTCCAAAGAATGATTCAAGGATAGATTTCAAACAAACAGAAATTCAAGTTTAGAGGACTCTAATCAAATAGACTTTTGGTTCGAAGATAAGCTCGAACGATGATAAGATAATTTAATTACCAAATAAAAGATGGATAAACTGTGACGCCCCACCTCTATTCCCACGCTAGCCAAGAACACTACGGAGTAATGCTGTCAACTAGCACGGAGAATAAGGCTGTTGAGGAGCAACCATCCGTGTAACTTCTTTGTGCGAGCACCGATATGTCAGATAGTATAGCGTGCATTTCATTTAAGGAGGAAATCCGACATACGGATACAAACTCAAAGCTATCACACAGTGGCTATAATATCTTCGGAAACAAATATAGAAATAAACATAACACAAATCAGTCACAGATAATTCATATCACAAAAGGCAGAAACAGATATGAATATATTCCACACAGAAAAGTGTACATCAGAGTAGTGGTCAGAAAGATCCACAATAATACAGAAGAATAGCAACACGTGCTATACAAAGAATACAACTATGAGTCTATATCTCAAGTGTAAACAACAAAAACTGCTAATCTATGTGGTTAGCCAAAAGTCAGAGTAATGAATCCCGGGGGGAAGTAAAGCAGAAGCACCTGTAACATCTCGGTCTGACCCGAGTATTATTTAATAAGAAAATAATAAACGGATCAGTCTAGCTATAAATATCAGATGACATGATATAGAATAAGAGATATGGCATAAACATATGGTAACCATAATGGCATACTACAATAAGTATGTAATTGAAAATCAACATGAGATTAATCAATATCACAAGAATCTTCTCAAAGATCCAAAAAGGGTATCATACCCAAAACTTGTATTCACAACAAGTCAATGACACACGAGTTCACCAATGCACAAAAATTGATAAATCGTATCAATGAAAATCACTAAAATTGGTGAATCATATATTCCAGAATTCAACACATTAAATCTAGAAATCATAAAAAAAGGGAGGCCTATCACACGAATGGGAGCATGAAAACTCACTAACATATGTATCACACGAACGAGACGCTATCTCCTGGTAGCTAGCCATTAATTTTTGACACACGAACGGCCCGAAGACCATGGGGCGCTACCCCACATGTGTGAGTCGAAATCACATAGAAACGGGGTCTAGTCTCCCTCGCAGATAAAGAGACATCGCACAATTGCTAGTCTAAATCACAAAATGATCGTCATGATCAAAAGGAAGTGTCAATTACAGTAAGCTTGTAAATATATGAGCTTAGCTTCATGCCCCATAACCACTAGCTTAACTTAAATATTTGCGAACAAATTGTAGATCTCCACTAGAAAATTGTCACAAGAGATTCAATCGAACAAGTCCAAAAATTAACCGACGAAGTAAACGCAAGCGTTTCATACCACTTGTTTTACTAAGCCGTTTAATTAGATTTCTCATATGAGTGAGGTAAAGGTTTGTATAAACTAATAGATTGGGAATCGGTTTGAGAAAACGAGCTTTGTAACAAAATAGCGTCGAAATCATTTGAAGAAAGAGTTTTGATATTTACTACTAGTATAGAAAACCTTTATATTTTTAAAGTGACAAATCATAGAAAGGATTGTAGAAACAATCAATCCTCAAAATTCACATTCGAAGACGTGAATAAAATCCAAAGAAATCGATT
Source organism: Allium cepa (assembly GCA_030765085.1). Taxonomy (NCBI): domain Eukaryota; kingdom Viridiplantae; phylum Streptophyta; class Magnoliopsida; order Asparagales; family Amaryllidaceae; genus Allium; species Allium cepa. The sequence goes on along the minus strand of CM060932.1, from coordinate 728,818,773 downwards.
ACTGAGTCCATCGAAATGGATATTCCCAAAAATCCCGATATAAAAGTCATCAAGGTCGATAATAAGTGATAATAACAAAAGGGAATCAACACGAATCAATTAAAGTTGGAATTCTCAAGCAAATAGGCAAATAGGCAAAAGAGTGCAGATTCAGACGTCTGAAATCAAGGATTCAGACGTCTGAATCTGGAAAATAAAAATATTTTCCAAAACAGAATTCATACGTCTGAATCCTTGAATTCAGACGTCTGAAATAGGCACTTTTTAGCCTATTTCCTTTCTGGTTCAAAACGAACCAATTCAGACGTCTGAAATCATATATTTAGACGTATGAATATGGGGATACAAATCTTCCCAGAATAATATTTCGATGTCTGAATACTACGTTTCAGACGTCTAAAACTGGGGTTCATGGCATTCCTTGAACCTAGGACAAAAATGGCCAAATGGATACCGGAAGCGATCGATCGAGTGACAACCACTAAGGATTTACGCCAAGCAACAACCCAGCCTTAACGGCTCTTCGATACGCCTCAAATATTAATGTCCAAATATCCATAAAAGGATTTTCATAGATTTTGATTTCAAAACACCAAAAATTGGAATATACACCAAATCAATCCAAACCAAAATCACTTGCACAAGAATAAGTGTTAGGAATTCATACCTAACAATCGAAGGTAATTATAGACAAGGATGTGAGATAAAAATCTCACCTTTGAACCCAGACAAACGAAGAAGAAGCTTGAAAGCAAAGGGAGAATCAACCACTCTTCAACACAACTCAAACGAGCTTGAATCTATGCTCAAAAAGAAGAACATTCCCAAAGTTAGGTTTAGGAATTTCTGAAATTCAAGAGAGAAGGAGTTGGAGAAGATGAAGAGAAGGCTTAACAATGGGTTCTTCTATTAGTTTGGAGCTAGAGCTTGATTTCAAAAGAATACTAGGGCTTGAGTTTCAATTTCCCGTTCCACTCTCCATTGTTATAAAAGCTTTAGTATTAGGAAAATAAAAAGGAAGTAAATGAAGTGGAGAGGGTTGGGACTGAATAAATAAGTGGAGTTATTGGGCACAGCCCAAACCAAAGCCCTAAGCAAAAAGTGGCAAAATTCCTCTAACTCCAAACATATCAAAGTTTATACTCAAAAAGATCGCAAACGGCGTTTTGAACTCAATGGAAGTGGACCCGAGTCCTAATTCGACCGTATGCAAAAAGTAGTTTTTCGGACTAAATTCCGAGTATCGATAAAATATTTAAATAAAATATTTAAATATAAAATCGACAAATATGCGGGTTGTTACAGACTCGCCTCCTTAAAGAAATTGCGTCCTCGCAATATTTAAGAAGAAGATATATAGTAACAACCTCGAGAGCGTATTCAACACAAAAGAAATCTGAAATAAAAGGTTCACCTTAAAGAGCGTGGGAAAGTAAGTCCGGATGCGTTCGCTCGATGAACTCTCTAGATTCCCAAGAACAATCCTTAGGATTTGAAGACCATTGAACTTTCACAAGCGGGACATCTTTATTTCGATGGCGTTTGACCTCCAAAGCAATAATTCGAATAGGATGCTGCTCATAAGTTAAATTAGGCGAAACTTCAATCTCTTCCACAACACCGGGCTCAAGAATAGAATCGGAATCTCGAAGACATTTCCATAATTGAGAAACGTGAAACACGTCATGCATGGCAGAAAACTGAGCTGGTAATGATAGGCGATAAGCCATGGGACCAATACGTTCAATGATAGGAAATGGCCCAATATATCGAGGCGCTAACTTCCCCGACCGACTGAGACTGAAACGTACAACACCTTTCATAGGTGAAACACGAATAAAAACAAGATCTCCAATAGAAAATTCTAATTTCCTTCTTCGATTATCGACATAGGCTTTTTGTCTACTCTGGGTTCTTTCATCCTATGTCGAATAAGTTCAATCTTTTCTGTGGAATCATGAATAAAGTTTGGACATAAAACCAGATTCTCACCAGCCTCAAGCCAACAAGAAGGAGATCGGCATGGCCTTCCATAGAGTGCCTCGAAAGGTGCCATACCAATACTAGATTGGAAGCTATCATTATAGGAAAATTCAACAAGAGGAATATGATCTTCCCAGCTTCCACCGAAATCAAGCACACAAGCACGGAGAAGATCTTCAAGAGATTGATTCACACGCTCGGTTTGTCCATCGGACTGGGGGTGATAAGCTGTGCTAAAATTAAGCTTCGTTCCTAAATATTTTTTAAGACTCTTCCAAAATCCACTAGTAAACAATGGATCACGATCACTAATAATAGAAGTAGGAACTCCATGTAATTTAACAATCTCTTTAACAAAGAGTTCGGCCAAAAGAGGAACGGTTCGGTTAGACCGAACGGGAATAAAATGGGCGGATTTAGTAAGTCTATCAACTATAACCCATAAGCTATCATGACCCGAACGAGAATGGGGAAGGCCATCTATAAAATCCATGGGAATTTGGTCCCACATCCAAATTGGAATTTCCAAAGGTTGCAATGACCCACCGGGCCTTTGATGTTCGGCCTTAACGAGTTGGCAAGTCATGCAACACTTAACGAAGTTAGCGATGTCAAGTTTCATTCCCTCCCAATAATAAAGTCGCTTCATATCCGCGTACATTTTACTACTACTGGGATGAATGGTAAATTTAGAACGATGGGAATCTTCTATAATGTCTTTATGAAGATTTCCAATATTTGGTACGATAAATCTACCAAATTTCCGAATGCCGCCACGAGAATCAATATCGAAGTCTCTCAAACCTTCAATATCAATTCTATCCTTAAAATTTTGGCCAAGAAGAGCCAAGTCGGGGTCTAGCCTTTGAGCTTCAAGAATGCGGTCTAAAAGAGAAGGATGAGCCTCAAGGCTACATAAAACAAATGATGAGCATAAATCGGATACGCGGTCTCGAATCTCACAAGTGGATAAGATCTCGAGATCGTTCCATTCAGATATCATCGTAGAAACAACTGCTTGTTGCTTACGGCTAAGAGCATCGGCGACACGATTACCCTTACCGGGGGTATAAAGAATATCAAGATCATAAGGAGCAAGGAACTCGAGCCAACGTTGTTGACATAAATTAAGTTCCTTTTGAGAAAATAAATATTTCAAAGACTTATGATACGTGTAAATAATAAATTTCTCTCCCAATAGATAATGACGCCAAATTCGAAGGGCGAAAACAATAGCCACGAGTTCTAAATCATGTGTGGCATATCTAGTCTCGGTCGACTTCAATTGCCTAGAAGCATAAGCAATAACACGTTCTTTTTGCATAAGAACGGCACCCAAACCAACGTGACTAGCATTAGTTTAAACAACAAAATCATGATTCCCTTCGGGAATAACAAGAATAGGAGCATCGGAAAGGAGTTCTTTTAATTTCTGGAAAGAAGCTTCATATTTGCCCGACCAAATGTATTTCACTCCCTTCTTAGTCAAGCCAGTAAGAGGCACGACAATCTTAGAAAAGTCTTTAATGAAACGACGGTAATAACCCGCCAATCCGAGAAAACTACGAATCTCTGTCACACTCTCCGGTCTCTTCCAATTTTGAAACGCTTCAATCTTTAAAGGATCCACGGTAATTCTGGATTCAGAATTAATATGACCAAGAAACTTCACACGAGATTTCCAAAAATGGCATTTAGAAAATTTTGCTTTTAATTGATTACTCCTAAGAGTTTCCAATATAATCCAAAGATTCTTTTCATGTTCCTCCTCGGTTTTTGAATACACAAGAATATCATCAATGAAGATGAGAACAAATCGATCGAGAAAATCTTTGAAAACTCGATTCATAAGGCCAACGAAATAAGCCGGAGCATTCGTTAAACCAAATGGCATAACAAGCCATTCATAAGATCGATAAAGGGTACGGAACGATGTCAAAGGAATGCTATCCTCAGCATTACGAAGCTGATGAAAACCGGTAGCCAAGTCCAATTGTGAAAAGACTCTAGCACCGCTAAGTTGGTCAAATAGATCATCAATCCGAGGTAAAGGATATTTATTTTTGGTAGTAAGATCATTAAGCTTGCGGTAGTCAACGCAAAGTCTAAGTGTACCATCGAATTTCTTCACGAAAATAGCCGAAGCTCCCCAAGGCGAGGAACTAGAACGAATAAATTGCTTCGTCACCAATTCGGATAATTGTTTGCGCATCTCCTCATTCTCCTTATTTGACATGCGATAAGGAGGACGAGTAATAGGTTGAGCTCCAGGGATAAGATTAATTTTGAACTCAATTGCTCGCTTAGGTGGCAATCCTAAAACAGGCTCAAATATGTCGGAAAATTCATGAACAATGTGAATAAGAGCAATGACATCTTCCTCATCATCATTATCGTCATCACGAGGATTTAAAGAATATAAAGATGCAGTCAAAGAAGAATCCGAATCTTTAAGAATAATAGAAATCTGCTTTACAGATTGCGGGTGCGGGAGATAAATAGTCCGCTCGGGACATAGGATGTGAGCTTCATAACGGTTAAGCCAATCCATTCCCAAAATCATTCCAAAGCCTAAATAGCGCATGACATGCAGATCGGCTAGGAAGGAAAAATCGCATAAAATAATCTCCACATCTTTACAAAGCAAACTAAGAGTTGTGGATCCACCAGCCGGATTCACAATTCTTAAAGAAGTCATTAAAGCAACAACACTTAAAGAAAAGGTATCGACAAGTTCCTTTGATATAAAAGAGTGGGATGCACCCGTATCAAAGAGAACTCGAATAGGTTGATCACGAAATATAATAATACCATCAAGGATAGAATGAGATATACCTTGACCACGAGATGTGTTGTCAGAGGCTTGAGCAACGTTTAACTTCCCCTCCTTCTTGCCTTCAAGTTTGAGGCATTGATGTATATAATGGTCCGGGCTCTTACAATAGCGACAAAATCTGGGCTTCGAACACCTGTTCGCAAAATGATCCCTAGATCCACAGTTGAAGCATTTCCCACTACTAGGAGAAGGAGCCTTTGCAGTAGGAGTTGCTTGCTTTCCCTTTTGTTGGGATAAGGACCTTTAAATTTGTTTGGCCTCTTCTTGTTGTTGAAGTTTGGTTTAGAACCCACCACTCCAACATCACTTTCCCTATCCGCCTCTTCAAGACGAAGAGCGATATCAATGAGTTGGTCGAAGGGAACTTCTAATTTTAGAAGTAATGGCTTCTTGAGATTTTTGTTTAATCCATAGACAAATCTTTGGTTCTTCCTCAATGGGGTGTTGATGTATTCAACCCCATATTTGGAAAGTGACTCGAAGGATGCAACATAATCAGTCACGGAGGCTTCACCCTGAACAAGATCTATGAAACGTCGAGCCAATGTCACTTTCTCTGCTTCTGGCATGAATTTTAATACGAAGCGTTCCTTGAATTACTCCCAGGTGAGATCCGCTTCATTAACCTCAGAAATAAGAAGTTCGTACCAGTCCATGCTCTCTCTTGGAGCATACTGCAAGCCACCTGAACACGGTGAAGATCGACGAGATTCATGCGAATGAAGATTCGATCGCAGGTCTTCAACCAAGACTGGACCTCGATGATAGTTTCAGAACCTTTAAATGGCTTCCCACCCAGGTTGGTGTAATCATTGCACAAACGTGCAAACCCAGATTTAGGGTGAGTAGGTTCCGGATTAGAACCAGTTGCTTGAGCATTCGTGACAAGGTCAAGAAATTGCTGGGTAGTCAAAAAAACACCATCTTGGGGTGGAGCACTAGATGGTCCAGCTCTAGGACGACCAGGTCTAACTATTTCTCTTCCTTAAGAAAGAAAGAAAAGAAAGAAGAAAATTATTCACTAATGAATATCAAGAAATCTTGCTAGATAAAACAAGGAATCATAAAGGATATAGGATGAATCTGTACGACGACTCGAATTAATCCTAAGACATAACTCCTAAGGTGGACTTAGGACGATGATCCTTGTTAAATTATTCTACATTGTTCCGAAGTTTGGCTCCGATACCAAGCTTTGACGCCCCACCTCTATACCCACGCTAGCCAAGAACACTACGGAGTAATGCTGTCAACTAGCACAGAAAATAAGGCTGTTGAGGAGCGACTATCCATGTAACTTCTTTGTGCGAGCACCGATATGTCAGATAGTATAGCGTGCATTTCGTTTAAGGAGGAAATCCGACATACCGATACAAACTCAAAGCTATCACACAGTGGATATAATGTCTTCGAAAACAAATATAGAAATAAACATAACACAAATCAGTCACAGATAATTCATATCACAAAGGCGGAAACAGATATGAATATATTCCACACATAAAAGTGTACATCAGAGTAGTGGTCAGAAAGATCCACAATAATACAGAAGAATAGCAACATGTGCTATACAAAAGAATACAACTATGAGTCTATATCTCAAGTGTAAACAACAAAAACTGCTAATCTATGTGGTTAGCCAAAAGGCAGAGTAATGAATCCCGGAGGGGAAGTCAAGCAGAAGCACCTGTAACATCTCGGTCTGACCCGAGTATTATTTAATAAGAAAATAATAAACGGATCAGTCTAGCCATAAATATCAGATGACATGATATAGAATAAGAGATATGGCATAAACATATGTAACCATAATGGCATGCTACAATAAGTATTTAATTGAAAATCAACATGAGATTAATCAATATCACAAGAATCTTCTCAAAGATCGAAAAAGGGTATCATACCCAAAACTTGTTTTCACAACAAGTCAATGACACACGAATTCACCAATGCACAAAAATTGATAAATCGTATCAATGAAAATCACTAAAATTGGTGAAGCATATATTCCAGAATTCAACACACGAAATCCAGAAATCATAAAAAGGGGGAGGCCTATCACACGAACGGGAGCATGAAAACTCACCAACATATGTATCACACGAACGAGACGCTATCTCCTGGTAGCTAGCCATTAATTTTTGACACACGAACGGCCCGAAGACTCTGGGACGCTACCCCACATGTGTGAGTCGAAATCATACAGAAACGGGGTCTAGTCTCCCTCGTAGACAAAGAGACATCGCACAATTGCTAGTCTAAATCACAAAATGATCGTCATGATCAAAGAGAAGTTTCAATTACAGTAAGCTCGTAAATATATGAGCTTAGCTTCATGTCCCATAACCAGTAGCTTAGAACAAATTGTAGATCTCCGCTAGAAAATTGTCACAAGAGATTCAATCGAACAAGTCCAAGAATTAACAGACGAAGTAAACGCAAGCGTTTCATACCACTTGTTTTACTAAGCCGTTTAATTAGATTTCTCATACGAGTGAGGTTAAGGTTTGTATATACTAATAGATTGGAAATCGGTTTGAGAAAACGAGCTTTGTAATAAAATAGCGTCGAAATCATTTGAAGAAAGAGTTTTGATATTTACTACTAGTATAGAAAACCTTTATATTTTTAAAGTGATAAATCATAGAAAGGATTGTAGAAACAATAAATCCTCAAAATTCACATTCGAAGACGTGAATAAAATCCAAAGAAATCGATTACGGAATCCATCGAAATGGATATTCCCAAAAATCCCGATATAAAAGTCTTCAAGGTCAATAATAAGTGATAATAACAAAAGAGGAATCAACACGAATCGTTTAAAGTTGGAATTCTCAAGCAAATAGGCAAATAGGCAGAAGAGTGCAGATTCAGACGTCTGAATCTAGAAAATAAAAATATTTTCCAGAACAGAATTCAGACATCTGAATCCTTGAATTCAGACGTCTGAAATAGGCACTTTTTAGCCTATTTCCTTTCTGGTTCAAAACGAACCAATTCAGACGTCTGAAATCATATATTCAGACGTCTGAATATGGGAATACAAATCTTCCCAGAATAATATTCAGACGTTTGAATACTACGTTTAAGACGTCAAAAACTGGGGTTTAGGGCATTCCCTGAACCTAGGCCAAAAATGGCCAAATGGATACCGGAAGCGATCGATCGAGTGACAACGACTAAGGATTTACGCCAAGCGACAACCCACCCTTAACGGCTCTTCGATACGCCTCAAATATTAATATCCAAATATCCATAAAGGATTTTCATAGATTTTGATTTCAAAACACCAAAAATTGGAATATACACCAAATCAATCCAAACCAAAATCACTTGCACAAGAATAAGTGTTAGGAATTCATACCTAACAATTGAAGATAATTATAGACAAGGATGTGAGATAAAAATCTCACCTTTGAACCCAAACAAATGAAGGAGAAGCTTGAAAGCAAAGGGAGAATCAACCACTCTTCAACACAACTCAAATGATCTTGAATCTATGCTCAAAAAGAAGAACATTCCCAAAGTTAGGTTTAGGAATTTCTGAAATTCAAGAGAGAAGGAGTTGGAGAAGATGAAGAGAAGGCTTACCAATGGGTTCTTCTATTAGTTTGGAGCTAGAGCTTGATTTGCAAAAGAATACTAGGGCTTGAGTTTCAATTTCCAATTCCACTCTCCATTGTTATAAAAGCTTGAGTATTAGGAAAATAGAAAGGAAGTAAATGAAGAGAAGAGAGTTGGGACTGAATACATAAGTGGAGTTATTGGGCACAGCCCAAACCAAAGCCCTAAGTGAAAAGTGGCAAAATTCCTCTAACTCCAAACATATCAAAGTTTATATTCAAAAAGATCGCAAACGGCGTTTTGAACTCAATGGAAGTGGACCTGAGTCCTAATTCGACCGTATGCAAAAAGTAGCTTTTCGGGCTAAATTCCGAGTATCGATAAAATATTTGAATAAAATATTTAAATATAAAATCGACAAATATGCTGGTTGTTACATAAGCCTTTATAAATCACGGGCAACCTTAACCGGGTCAACCGTGACTTCAGGAATATAATCAATGTGGAAAATCTTAAGGCAAATTGACATTTGATCGCCAAAGATAGAATCTAGATATAGTAGAAGTTAGATAGCATTGTAAATCGAGGATACAAAAAATATCCGGTGAATCAATGCCAATTGTAAAGAAGTTTCACACATTTACAAATCATTCAAAGATTGGCGGAATCACCAATCTTAAGAAAGATCATTCCAAAGTGGAGTTATGGAATGCTCCAAAATCAAAGTGGATAAAATAAAGACAAGGCTGTATTTCAGAACAAGTGGGAGTGTTCCAAAATTCAAGGAATCCTAATCGATAAGAATCCAAACCAAGGGATTTCTAACAAGGTGGATACAGAAGGAATGAAGTTTAGAAAATCTTGGTTTCAAAATAAGAAAATTTTTATACCAAAATAATCTTTGAAAATCCTTTAAAAATCATTTGGAAATCATTTTATACTTCGAAAATACGTTCTTTCACAAGGAAATTATTCAGAGATTGATTTTACTCATTCTAGGGTATTTCTACCCCATCACTAATGAGTTTTTGCTCCGTAGCTAAGGTTTGCCTAAAACCAAAGCTCTGATACGAACTGTAACAACCCGATATTTTCAGCCATTCGCATCCACACATGCCGGACTTGAATTGCTCAAAATACCGCATTGTAAATAAATTTGGAGCAAATGAAACACAAATCACAGAATCACAGACACAGAAATATCAGAATAACTCGCAGTGGCAATTAAAATACCATAGTAGTTCATGAAGCTACTATAACAAACTCTCAAAACATAATACATACTATCATTTTGGAAAAACTATATACAATATAAATCTCAAATACATAGAAGTTTATAAATACCAGAGCTGAAATAGAACAACTGAAACTGATAGGGAATAGATAACTAGACAAGCAGAATCTCCAACGATTCCTAACTCCAGAAAAGAAATCCAAAGCTAAGCTGTAAATACTCAGGCTGACCCGAGCGTAAAGTAAAACACAGAACACTCGAGTCAGGGCATATATATACTTATATAATGTAAACCAACTCAAGTGAACTGTAATAAAGATACAATAATTTAATGGATGTTTGGGATCGCCTGTCCTTTAAGGATCAGTTAAACTATAAATTAAATACATCCCGTGGTTAAAATTTCAAAATAGTATTTTATAATTCGAAATCTAATATCTTTTCAAAATTTCAATATCATTCAGAAATCCATTTCAAAATATCAAATATCATATCTTCCAAACCATATTCATTTATTTAAAATACCATTTCAACACACATTTTAAAATAGTTTATATTTCAAAACAAATTACTTCATTTTAAATCATAAAAATGAAGTTATTATATTTAATAATTAAATTATTAAATTTCCAAATTTTAATCCTTCAAAATTCATTTATTCACTTAAATTTATTAAAACAATGAAAATTCAACTTTTGCAGCATTTAGAAAATGCTACCGAAAGTTACATTCAAAACAATTCAGTTTAACAAAAGACAACATTTAAAATGCTGTAATAGGGTCACATTAGTTACAAATAAACTTAGTTAAATTCAACAATTATAGCACTTACAAAATGCTATAATAGCCTTTAATTAAATTTAGCCATTTGGTTCATTATTATCAACTAGAGCATTTACGAATGCTGTAATATCATTTACATTAGAAATAATTGCATTTCAAAAAAATGCAGTTAATTAACTTCAAATATTCAATATAATTTCATAAACAATTATATTTTTATTTAAATCATTTTTACTTATCAAATCATATATTTTCACATTTAAAACAATCATTCAAATACCCTTATATTCATAATTTTATAAAGTTAAATTTCCATTCAAAAATCAAGATTAAATAATAGTTCACTTATTAAATTCCAACATTAAATTTTAATTTCATTAAATTAAATTTAAATTAACACTTAAGTTTTAATTTTCAAATATAACCTAATTTCATTTTTATTTACTCCACTTAAAATTCATTTTTAAGGCAAATTCATAAATTTTCAATTTTAGTTATATTTCAAAATTTCAACTTAAATATTCATTCGTTTCACATTTTAACTTTATTCAAAAAGCATAAATATATTATAAAATCATTTAAATTCACTTTGATCCAAATTATCATGAATTTATCATATTTCATATTTAATTTAAATTCCATTTATAATTAAATCAAAATTTCCAAAATAACTATTATTTCAAATTTCCACTTTATCATTAATTTAGTTCACTTATAAATTCTCAGAAAAATCAAAATACTTTACAAAAATCATTTTTAATTAAGTTTAAATCAAAATATTATAATATTTACATTTTTAAAATAATTTAAAAATTTTAGAAAAATATTTTTTAACCACGGGTCTGTATATCATTTTCTACGCTAGGAAAAGTGATACGGGTAATATATCATTTCAACCTGTAATTTACAAAGAAAACCCGGGTTTTATCATTTCAAACCCGCAGTCCTAAGTAAATGAAATAATTTGAAAATCGCTTAGGCCTATCATTTCAGTCAATAAAGATTTTCCTCTATTCTAAAGTCCGTTCGGGTATGTATCATTTCAACCCATAGTGATTCTAATCTAAAGGGAACTTGCAGTGTGATAAACTGATATAAATAACAAAAAAGCATAATATAACAATAGAATATGATATAACATGTGTTTAAGCATGGGTGAACATCATATAATCATAGCATAGCATATATAATATGGCGATGCATTTTACGGATTCAAAAGTGGTCGATTTACTAGTTACATAGGCATAAACTGTCTTGTGATAATAACTCACTGGTTTAAGCTGGAGATGACAACTGAAACACACAAACAACGATCTTTAGAGGCACGAAAGCATGACACAGATTTGAGTGGGAGAGCCAAATGTCAATTTCCTTGAAAAAAAATCAAACAAAACAATATAACAACTATAGTCTTTCAAACAAAAAATACGATCAAATTAAGCTAGAATTAGCAGACAAATCAAAGCAGAAATGCTTTGCACTTGCTTCCAACTTACTTTAGGCTTGGCCATAGGTGAAATACAAGGCTAAAGGATGGTTTTTGATCAGGTTTTTTTTTTCTAATGGTCCGCCAAACATGGATGGAGATGGTGCAAAGGTGAGCATGCATGAAACAACACTACACAAGGCAACATTCATAGTTTCAAGTCAAAACAAGGTTCGACCAAGGCCACATGGGGCACGACCTTCTTTGGTGGGGTCAAGGGGATGACGTGGCAGAGGGTTCAGGTGAGGTTGAAGGTGGTGGTGGTGGAGTAGGTGGCGGCAAGGGGGTGATGAAGTGGTGGAAGTGGATGTGTGCTCGGCTAAGGCATGAAGTTGGAGTTTTGCTGAATTTTGGTGAAGGATCAACCACCAAGGGTGGTTCGGCTGGGGTTGGCCAGTAAGGAGGAGGTGATGGTGACATACTCAGGTAGTGGTGGAGGCAGCAAAGCTTGTGGTGGAGCAAGGGCTGAACCTAGAGATGAAGATCAAGTGCAAAACAAATCAAAAACAAACAATAAAAGTGAAAAAAAGAAAAGATGATTACCAAATTTTTCACAAGCTATGAAGGCCGAAATTTTTCTTTCAGGAATGAGAATTTTTTTTATGCGAATGAGAAATGATAAGTGGCTGAAGGAATGAGGAGTTATGGCCAAAATGTGAAAAGATGTTGGTTGGATTTGAAAAGATGGGAATACAAAACGCCTTAGGAAATCAAAAGTCACCAAAAGCTTTCAATTTCTCGTATTTCATTTTATGAATTTAAATAACTGAAAATACTTATATATTCGGTTAAAATTCGAGAATATAACAAATAAGCCAAATATAAATAAATAAATATTAATTATACATGATTAAAATAAGAAAATAGCATAGAAAATGAAAATTAGTCTAGAAAATTTGAAAATAAACAGAATAAACTTTCGAAAATTTATATGGACTTGGAAAATATTTATAATAAAGATAAGAACATAAAATAAAATTTATCACAAAATAAATAAATAAAATTTAATTAAATAAAATTTAAATTAATAAAATGGCAGAAAAATATAAACTAGCCCTTAAAAATAGGAAATAAATGCAATAAATTTTGGAAAAATTATAACATCACTTTAAAATATTTTAAAAATAAAAATATATATTTATCATGTCATATTACACATATTAGAACATGATAGTATAAATAAAATATTATTTATAAAATTTAAAATAGACAATTTTATTAAATAAATTAATTTACATACAATATTGTAAAAAGCATAACTTTCACAATACAAATCGGGTTTCAACGAAACGAAAAGTAGTATTCTTGAAATTTAATATATTTTCATAATAAAGGATAAAATTCAAAAAAATTAATTTTAAATTTAAAATTTAAAATCAAAGTTTGACCAGATTGACCAAAATCCACATTTTATGAAAATATCCTATTTATTCAGGTTTGAAATTATAATTCACACAAAGATCAAAATATACTCTTAAAATAACAAAATTTATTCATTTTAATAAATATAATAAAATTTTTAAATCAGTAGTTTCAATTAAAATAATTAAAATAAACAATTAAAATAATCACAAAAATACTGGGTTGTTACAATCAAGCTCCAATAATTGCATCCCCACCCCTCGATAAGCTTATCAGTGCAAAGGTCTCAGGGAAACATGAATTTTAAAATTCATTCGAAAATTTTTCATTGAGTAAAATTTGAATTATAAATTTTAGAAGTTCTCTTTTTTCACTGTAAATCTAAAATGAAGAAGAGAGGAAGAATGTTTTTTAAAAAGGGAGGTGGGTATGGTCATAAACTGGTAGGATGTGGGTTGATGGGATTGGTCGTGGCTGTATGGTCAAATCAACGTGTGTGTGTGTAATTTAAATTCAAAATATTTAGCTATGTAATTTCGAACCTCAATAGAGACGTGTCGCTTGGCGTTCTATACGTTATACCCCTATTCCGAATGCAATGGAACTTGTTTCGAGACCTAATACGATCGTATATAGAAGATAGCTTTATAAACCCAATTATTATATTAAATTTTCAATATTAAACTCTAAGCGTTTTGATCTCGCACGACCAAACGATACACCTGATCGCCATGAAATTTAATGGAGTGTTATAATTCATTATTACGAACCCATCGAAACTGGTTTCGTCAAAATCCAAGACTGTACCCCAGAAGGCTATTTTTATATGTTATTTAAAATGAGTTATTTTTAGAATCAAGTAAATCGCTTTTAAATCCAATTTAAATGTTTTATTATCTTTATTCTTATTATTAGAAATTGTTACCGGCTACTTGATCCAGCTACAAGGGGATAGTTGCAGAGGCTATGGTCAGAGAACTCAAGCCGCGATTGGACTGGAAGTATGAGGCTTGATATAACTTGACTGGGTCGGCCTGTATGTGTGGTTCGGTATCGAGCACTGGGTCGGCCATCGTAGGTGGATAGAACTAGGTCGGTTATAGATTGGGTCGGCTTAGGTGGTTTGATGATGAACGTTCGGCATACCAGATCGATCTAATTTGGTCGATCGGGAGATAATAAGTTTAAGTGGTTCGGTCATATAGGGTTGGCTTAGGTGGTTCGGTGATGGACGTTCGGCCTACCTGGATCGATCTGAGTGGGTCGATCGGGAGAGAATAAGTTGAAGTGGTTCGGTCGTATAGGGTCGGCTTAGGTGGTTCGGTGATGGAACATTTGGCCTACCTGGATCGATCTGAGTGGGTCGATCGAAAATAAAGTGGTTCGGTTGCATAGGGTAGGCTTAGCTGGATCGGCCTAAGTGGGTTGGTTAAGATATTTAAGGAGAGGTGGCTCGACATTAATGGTTTGGAACGAACGGTTTGGCGATTTTGGCTCGGTCACGTCGGTTTGGCATCCTAAGATCGATGCACCTCGGTAAGGTTAGCAGGTTAATCGATCTAAGTGAGGTGTTCGGTGTTTCTTTACTTTGAGTCACACCACTACTTGCTCTGAGAGATTTAAGAGGTAGTTTGAGTAATCTACGAGGAAACTCTAGCCAGGCAGTGATGGTTTGGTCAGAATGGCTCGGCAACTACTAGATCGGTAGTGTAGGATCGGCATACTTGGGTCAGTACACATAAGTTGTCAGCTGTTGGCCGAATCTCTCATGGTATTGGGCCTGCATATGGGAACCAGCCTGTCTTCGTCTATAAATAGAGGGGCTGGGGTATAATAGATGGGACCGGATTTCGAGTACTCTAGAGAGACTCTGCCATTTTTTATATTCTCCTCTTTTGGATTCAAACTTGTATTCAAGTGGTTTGTTTAAGGATTGCATCTGTATTCAAGTGATTGGGAAAGTAATAAAGATTTTATTGAAAGTGGACGTTGGCAATTACGTCGAACCACTATAAATCCGGTGTTCTCGTTGTTGTTGTTTCTTTTGTATTCAATTACACTATTTCTCTATTTTAATTTAATCTCTTCGTTAATCTCTCTACATAACTCTACTCAAGGGTGTTAGTGGCCAATTTTGGTGCTAATATTTTGGTGTTTTCACTGAGAACGTGCATTCTCAAGCTGTTACGATCTACTTTGTTGCTACTGGATTAAGGAAATCTCCCAAAGGAGATCCGAGATCAGAGTTCACAAATTATACTCAGTGTTCCTACATATAACTCTAAGATGGCAAGAAACGCACCAGATCCGCCTCCCACAACACGGATGCTCGCCAGCGTCCAGCAAGTGGGACCCAGCAATCAAGAAGCTAATGCAGGTGTAGGGCCCGCCACCATCCCAAACCAACCAAAAGCTATCACCAGGGAAGAGTTGAATGAGCTGATGAGGGAGCTCCTGAAAAGCAGGAGATAGCTTAATGAGCAGATTCTAATGAACACCAACTGATGAATCAGATCGCTCAGTAGTAGCATCAGAATGCTGGAGGAAGCCCTGCTGCCTACTCATCATTCGATAGCTCCGTTTCATCAGATGAACACCCTAGGCATAAACGCCATAGGATCGAAACGACACAAGCTGGTGCAATAGAGCAATTGATGATGACTCAACCAGAGCAAACTAACAGAAATGGTCTAGATTCCCTATCTGGAACTGTGGCCCCTCATCTGCACCTGGGGAGTCGCTCCCAACCTGTTGTGGCAAATGTAGGATCCGGAGCACATTTAGGAGCTGGTCCACCACCTCACAATGTTCATGGTGAAGCGGGTCCTCGAGATGCGCACTTAGATGATTGCCTACCAAGGAGGCACCAGCTAGAACAATCGCGCAAGACGGATACCAACTTGCCATCTCTTATCCAGACTACAGATTTATCAGCTATGGTTAGGCAACTGAAGAGGGAGAATCAGAGCTTAACCAACGATGACTGAGGCATATCTAGGAGTCATACTATGTTTACAGATACTATCCTACAAGCTGAGTACCCATGGAAATTTAGCATGCAACCATTCCAGCTTATAAGGGGAAAACCGATCCCTAACAACACATAATGAGATATGAGTAGATGATGGACTCGGCTAGGGAAAATGATGCGACCAAATGCAGATGCTTCCCAATAACCCTATTTGGAATCGCTGCCATATAGTTCACCAGACTTCCTCCATGTTCGATCTCTAAGTTTGATGAGTTAGCGGTGAAATTTGTGGAGAGGTTTAGGATCCATGCCACTCGTCCAAAGGACCTGATGTCGTTGCCTAATTTGATCTAGTCTCCGGGAGAGTCGTTAAAGGATTATTTGCAAAGATTTCACGTTGCTACAACTGAAGTAAGCAATCCTAATGACCATGGTATCCTTATGGTCAGGATGCGAAGAGTAGATCCGGACTCAAAGTTTGGTGATTGGCTAGCAGGCAAACAAACGACTAACTTGGAACGCTTTTATTCAAAGGAAAACCAATTCTTCAGAAGGGAAGAAGCCAGGTGGTCAAGATGAAGCAGTGCGTCAGGGCCCAACAAGGAAGCAGTGAAAAGTAACATTGCGGTAAAGCAATTTGGCGACAACTCTGGCAAGGTCTAAGTCAATGTTCAAAATAAGCTAAAGCAATCTAAAGGACCCGAAGGAGGAAATTTCAGATGAAAGAGGGAAGTAGGAAAGTGGAAACCAAGAATCTTAACCTATAGTGAATATACTCCTTTGAATACATATTTGGAGAACATTTATCTACCAACTTGTAATACATTCCAATACTGAAAGCTGCGCATATAGGTATCTGCTAAGTAAAAAAAGCGGACTGGAAAGTATTATCGGTTCCATGGGACCTACGGGAACAATACTGAAGAGTGCAGACACCTCCATGATGCTATAGAAAAAGTGATTCGCCAAAAGAAGTTACAGCGGTTTTTTAAGAATTCATAGGACGGTGGACAGGGGACATCCAACCCCAATCACGGGCAAGCTTTACATCGACTTGAGGCGCCCGCTCGGACCAGAGCAAGGATGGTCATAAATACAGTAATCGGTGGACCTCATCCGATGGACAAGAGTGGGAAAGAAATGGAACGCTATACTAGTTCCCTAAAGAATGCGGATTTTGAATGCTACTCAAATACAGAAGACAGGACTCCAGCGAAACAGTAGAGAACGATGACGGATGATATTGTACTTACGAGCAGGGATGTCAATCAGGTGGAGGGCCCTACCATTGACCCGATGGTTATCTCAGCTATGATTGGACTGGTGCTTATAAGAAGGATACTGATTGATTGTGGATGTTCTGTTAACATTGTCTTCAAAAAGGCGTATGACAAAATGATGATGGAGACAAAGGATCTGAAACCATCTAAAGCCCGCATTCACGGCTTTAATGATGTAGATATTGATGCAATAGGTTCTGTTGAATTGCAAATTGAATTAAGAGAAGGTGAAAGTTAGAGGGTACGGATCCTACCATTCATTATTTTGGATGTTGATTACCCGTATAACATTTTTCTAGGCCGACCGGCCCTGTGGAGTTTAGGGAAGCTTTAGCCCCATGGTGTTTAACCTTGAAATTTCCAATGGATACAGGAGTTGGCGTAGTGCATGGCGAACAAGTGATTGGTTGTGCTTGTTATGTGGCTGAGCTGAGAGAGGCCCAGCGAAGAGAGAAGGGAAAGGGTGTGGACAACTCTGTCCGCATCCATGTTGCTGAAAATTGACAAGTAATACCCGAGCCATGGCTTGGGCAACACAGTCGGATCTAGAGACATAGATCTGAAAGATGATGATGAAGAACCCAAGAAGGCCAAGGTAGCACCAGTTGAACTGAAGATTGACATTCCAGTCAGCCATGATGACCCGTCATGGGTGGTTAAGATTGTATCACAACTCCCTCGATGATTGAGGATCTTACTAATTTCTTACGAGCGAATCTTGATGTTTTCGTTTGGACCCACTTTGATATGTATGAGATTTCTCCCACCATCGCAAGTCATATGTTGAACGTTGACCCGAAGTACATGC
Organism: Allium cepa; assembly: GCA_030765085.1. Lineage (NCBI taxonomy): Eukaryota > Viridiplantae > Streptophyta > Magnoliopsida > Asparagales > Amaryllidaceae > Allium > Allium cepa. The sequence continues at coordinate 728,800,466 of CM060932.1, read as the reverse complement.
CACTGAAACCAAAGAGGAGAGGAATAAACACGGAGAGGTCTACTGCTCTCAGAGAGGAGGTGGATAAATCCAAAGCCAATGGGTTTGTCAGCGACGTCCTATATCCTTAATAGGTATCTAATCCCGTATTAGTAAGGAAGGAAAAAGGGGAGTGGATGACCTGTGTTACTCAGATCTGAACAATGCATGCCCAAGGAAAGTTTTCCTTACCCAGAATTGATGAGCTGGTCGACTCGATAGCAGGACACGAATTATTGTCATTTATGGATTCATATTCGGGGTACAAGCAGATCCTTATGCACATTCTGGCTAAAAAGCACACCAGATTTGTCATGGACATTGGACTGTGCTACTATGTACTGACGCCTTTCGGATTGAAGAATGCAGGGTCAACTTATCTACGTTTGGTGAATCGGATGTCTAAAGACTAGATTGGTAGGACGATGGAAGTCTATATGGATGATATGCTCGTGAAGTCATGACGGTCAAACGACCACATTCAAGACTTAGCAGAAATGTTTGTTATACTCAGATTTTACAGAATGAAAATCAATCCAATGAAATGTTCCTTTGGTGTTGCTTCGGGAAAGTTTTTGGGTTTCATTGTCAATGCGCGGGGAATCGAAGCCAATCCAGAAAAGATTCAGGCTATTCGAGACATACAAGCACACAGAACTATAAAGCAAGTACAAACCCTGAATGAGTCGCCGTGTTGAGTCGATTTGTATCCAGAGCGACTGACAAATGTATTCCTTTCTTTGATGTGATAAGGAAAGGGAAGAGAAATTTTGAGTGGAAGCCGAACTATGAGGACGCGTTCCGAGCTTTGGTGGGAAAATAAGAGAGACCACCGGTTTTGTCAAAGCCTGTAGATCATGAGGAGTTGTATGTTTACATGGCCGTATCTCAGCTTGCCATTAGTTCATCTTTGATTCCTGAAGAGGACTGAATCCAAATGCCAGCATACTATGTTAGTAAACGTTTAATGGGGGCAGAGAGAAATTATCCAAAGACTGAGAACCTAGCCTACTGCATGGTGATCGCATCATGCAAGCTCCGTCCGTATTTTCAGGCACATCCAGCCAGTGTTTATACTGATAAATCTCTGTGGAAGGTGCTCCAATGACCAGAAACTTCTAGGAGGTTATTCAAATGGAACACTGAGCTGAGTCAGTTCGATATCATTTACTTGCCATGGAGGGCTCTCCAATGGCGAGCGCTAGTAAATTTCATTGTAGAGTTCACCATATCAGACGAGCCAAGTGGTGGTGACGTAATTCTAGCTGGTCGATGGAAGCTATATACCGATGTAGCATCCAACGAACATTGTTTCGGGCTGGTGTTATTCATGTAACTCCCGAGAATCGATCGATTTTTTATGCTTTAAAACTTGGTTTCCCCGCTACGAACAACGAGGCTGAGTATGAAGCATTAATTGTTGGCTTGAAACTTGCCAAAGAACTTGAAGTGAAATCGATTGAAATCTTTTGTGACACATAGTTTGTGGTGTAACAAGTGCGGGGAGACTATTAGGCAAAGGGGAAAAGGCTTGCCCCATACCTCGCTCGAGTACAAGAATTATTGGGGGACCTTGAATACTACTATATTTCATACATTCTGTGTGAACAAAATTGAGAAGCCGACTCATTGGCAAAGTTGACAAGTACTAAGGATGCACAATAGATGAGTTTGGTTCCCGTCAAAACCTTATATGCCCCGAGTATAAACGAAATGGAAGTAGATCTTGTGTTAGGGACGGAAACTGAAAGGGAGTCATGGTCGACCCCGTTTAAAGAATACCTGCTACATGGAACCTTGCTCGAGAGAAAGAACGAGTGACGACAAGTCGTTCGCAAGGCCTCGCGGTATATAGTGCAGGATGGAATAATGTATTAGAAGGGATTCTCAGTTCGCTTAATTAATTGCATCTCCCACGACGAGATAAAGCGGATCTTAAGAGAAGTTTATGAAGGATAATGTAGCAACCATATTGGGGGGCAGACGCTCGCCCAAAAGATCCTCCGATATGGATACTATTTGCCGACCGTGAATCGAGACGCTACGGAATATGTAAGGAGATGTGAAAAATGTCAAAAGTACGCAAAGATCACGAGAGCAACACCAATGGAACTCATGAAAATGGTTAGTCCATGGCCAGTTTCAATATGGAGGATCGATATAATCGGCTCCTTGCCAATCTCTAAAGGTGGTGCAAAATATGCAATTGTCGCGGTCAATTACTTCACCAAGTGGGTAGAAGCGGAGCCATTAGCTACGATCACCATCAAAAAGGTCGTTAATTTTGTTTTGCGAAACATTATAAGCCGCTTTGGCCTCCCACGAACTATCATTACTGACAATGGGACTCAATTTGAGAGTAGAGCATTCAAAGAATTTCGCCAAAAATATTGCATCGAGAAAAGGTTTTTAGCAGTCACTCACCATAAAGTGAATGGACAAGTTGAAGCCGTAAATAAGATAATCAAGTCCATATTGAATAAACGTTTAGAGAAGGCTAGAGGCAAGTGGGTGGGTGTGCTTCCAATAGCACTATGGGCCTACAGAACTACCTACAAGTCTGCGACAGGCCACGCTCTATTCACCTTGACATATAGCAGTGAAGCCGTTATACCAGTGAAACTTGAAGTTCCCTCCCACCAGGTGACTCATTATGATCCTAGGATGAATCAGGATCTTCTACTGGAACCTTTGGACTTTGTCGATGAGAAACGTGAAGAAGCTGATTTAAGGGAGGTTGCATATCGGCACCGAGTCACCCGATATTATACTGAAAAAGTTCGACCAAGAACCTTCGATGTGGGCGACCTAGTTTTGAGGTGAGTTTTTCTGGACCTATCATATATGAATCCCACATAGGAAGGTCCCAACGTCATCGAGCAGAAGCTTGGATAAGGAATCTTCAAGCTAATGACTATTGATGATGTGACATTCCCCAGAGCATGAAATAGCGAACATTTGTACCGTTATTATACTTAGTCTGGTTTTTTCATTTTAGTAGTAATTGTTTCCAGTATGTGTTTCTTTTGTTGTTCTTTGTTTCTGACATGTAATAAGACAATTCAAATTGTCCCTTCTTTTACAATCAATAAAGACTTGAAGCCATTTTTCTATGAACTATTGATGTTCCGTGTGTTATAATTTCATGGAAAATTAAACTGCATTAATCTATCTGATGTATGAATGTACACACAAAACTAAAATTTGATTAATAAACGATTCAATTAATCTCTAAGTCCCCGAAGCACGGACTAGAGTACTCTAAGTCCCCAGAGTGTGGACTAGAGTATAAACGATCCAATAAATCTCTAAGTCCTCGAAGCATGGACTAGAGTTCTTTGAGTCCCTGAATGCGGACTAGAGTATAAACGATTCAATAAATCTCTAAGTCTCCAGAGCGCGGACTAGAGTATTCTGAGTCCCCGAAGTGCGGACTAGAGGATAAACGATTCGATAAATCTCTAAGTCCTCAGAGTGCGGACTAGAATATAAATGATCCAATATATCTCTAAGACCCTGGAGCATGGACTAAAGTACTCTGTGTTCTTGGAGTGCTGACTAGAGTATAAACGATTCAATAATCCCGAAGTCCCCGAATCGTGGGACAGTATAGATAGTTCAAAAATCTCTAAGTCATATGAAAGCGGACGGGAGTTTGCATAACCCACAAGACTCTGAATTTCAATTACAAATTAGATTATAAACTAAGCAATGAGAGTCTGGGAATACAAGGAAGTGAAATTTTATTTACTAATCAAAATGAAGTTTCATTACAATTTCTCCGAAGTCCGCAGCCAAAGTCTACATACGATGACTATAAAAAAGAAGGAGAAAAAGGGAAACAACCACATGATTTTGGCTTATTTAAGCTAAATTAGACATGTCTAGACGACAGCTACTTCTTCGACTTTTTTCCTTCTTCGGCTTTTCTGAAGTCTCCGCAGTTGAACATTTTCTCTTGGAACCCTCGCTTCCAAGTGACGTGGTATCCGAGGAAGGAAGGGGAACTTCCAAAGGTGTGGTCCCATTGGGGAGAATGGTCTTCAAAGGCCTATTTAAGGAGTCTTCAAGGGCCTATTTAAGGAGTCCATCGAATTTCAGTATGAGGTGCTTTAGCCTCTTTCTCTTTCCACTCCTTGATGACATCGCTCCTTGGAGTCAGTTCAGGGCTAGAGTTGTAAATGACCTAGAATTTCTAGTCGTTAGATTTTGAACATTTAATTCATTTTAAATGTTAAATGTGGATTTTGAATTGATTTTGAAGTAAAAAAGATTTTGGTCAAATTAATAGAATTAGTTAAATTTCAAATACGGTAATTTAATTGGATTTGAATAATAACAATTAAATATTTGGAATTGTGATAATTGGTGAATCTAGATATAAATGGTTATGAAATGGTTTCTAAAATTTATTTTAAGTCTATTTGAATTCAAATAGCGATGTTGGACTTTTGGATGGAATCAAAAGTCGATAGGTATAAGATATGGGATTTTATATTAATTTAATAATGGAATTTAATTATATAATAATGCAAACAATCAGATTTTGGTTCGAAGTGCATCAAAATAGTTTCTATTGTAATTATAAAGTCTGTATGATTTATAATAAAGTTAGTAAAATTTTAAAAGTGAAATTTTAAGTGATTTTGACAATTTCGAAAATCGCTCGAATTTATCGACGAGTTAAAGTTGCCTTCTGGGGCACAGTCTCCGAATTCGACGAAACCAGTTCCATTGGATCCGTAATAGTCAGTTATTATAGGATTTCAATTTTCAGTAGCAATCGGAGTTTTTATTTGACCCTGGCAGCTCAAAACGCGTAGAAACTATTTTAGTCGATTTAATTTAAAATTGATCGTTTATTTCCGTAACTCGCACATATGACCAAATTAGCTTTTGAAACACATTCCATTGTGTTTGAAATGTGGGTAAAACATTTTAATCGGCTGTCGGCATGCGTTGTTTGGAGATCCTTTGAGAGAGTTGTTTAAAAGTAAAATAAATAATAAAATAATTTATTTACGTATACACACACACACACACACACACACACACACACACACGTGCAAAGTTGAAACCCTTGCCCTATTTTTACCGACCGCCACTCCTTTTACTCCAATGGCCAAAACTAGTCGTTCGTCTTCCTCCAAAATCTCCTTATCCGTGCATCTATACGAGAAAGTTCCAACACGAAGTTCGTAGAGGGCTTTGAGATCTACGATGTGTACGGTAGTGATCGGGATTATAGTTGTGGATCGCCTCAATTTCCTCCGCATTCGATCAGCGTTCGAGCTTGTCGTTTGAGAACTTTGATCGACCGAGCTTCACCTCGTTTTGGCCGAAGGTAGTATTGCCAATAGGCTTCGGTTTGGCGGTCATTGATCGAGTGCTGGACGATCTGGGTAGGTGCGGCATCTAGGGTTGGAGGCGTGCGTTTAGGTTACTCGGTCTGGGATGCGAATGAAGATGAGGAAGATAGCATGTGTACGGCTTTGATTTCTTGATGCTTGGTGCGGCCGAGATTTTGTATGATGATAATAAAAAAAAGTAAATTAAGTAATATAATTATTATTCAAGTGTTTAAAAAATGATATCTCGTGCGTTCGCTATCGGATTTCGACGAATTTGGTGGCGCCGAAATAGCAGCGACGCGATCTACGCGCTGCAGCGAGTCTGAAGATGATTGGAGCGAGTGGAAATTTTAGATTAAATCAAATGGTTCGATTTAATTTAAAATTTAAAACGCTCGTTGAACTAAATGTGAGTTAATCTCACTCACATCTGGATACCAGTTAATTTAAATAGCTAATATTTAAATGTTTGATTGGTTGTTTAGCTAAACATGATAATTATTATCAGATTGAATCGATATTTATTAGTTGTGCTAATATTTGTGGATGCAGGGAAACAAGTTGGTGGGATCAGACTAGATTCCTCAAAAATAGGAATTTTATTTATATTCTGTGATATATCTCATTGATATCCTGTGATAATGTAATGTGATATAATGTAATAACTGATATAGTTCTTGGTTTTAAAGATATTTATTTATCTATTGTATATTGTTCCGCTGTGAAATGCAAGATTCTGTTTATTGTTTCTATTCTTCTTCTATCTTCTTCTTCTTTAAACCCTAGCGGTTCGGTTTTTCGGCGTTCGACTGTGCGACATTCGATACAGTAGACGTATTGATGTCGACTTTCAGGCGTCGAAAAAATCGGGTTGTTACATGTTGTATTAGAGCATTTGGTTTAATGACAACCTTGGCTTTGTTGGATGTTACTCATTAGAGATAGAGTAAGTAGTACCCTAGAATGAGTTTGAGTGTAATAATAGATATGAGCGCATATTTGTTAGTGAATATAAAATTATTTTTATACTGTGTTGACTTATCGGTTGAGTGTTTATGAATTCTGGTCGGTACGGGATGTACAACCGTATCGATAGGGGTTTCTAAACTCTTAAACAAGATAAACTGACATGGTATTATTTTAAAGTGGGGGTAAATGAATAGATATAAAAGGAATAATTTTTCTGAAAATATTATATATATTTGGATGTTTGGCTGTTGATATTATAATCAAATATAAGAATCTAAAGTTTGAAAAGGTTTATAATCAAATAAAATTCTATAAGTATGATGTATCCAAAAGAAGAATAACTAAATTTTAATTAAATCGGAATTTAAATCCCGGAAATTTTGAAAAGTGTTTAAAATGAGCTTAAACAAAAAGTTTGGAAATTTAAAATCTTGAGAATGTTTGAAATGTTTCCAAAGTGTTTGAAGGCAATGATGGAGTATTATTTTGGGAAATATTTTTGAATAGAAATTGTTTTGAAATGAATTTGTGGAAGTGAGGAAGCACTGGACTCACTTCAGTCACCGGAAAATAATCCTAATAATGATGGCCACATCATCAGAATTCATTTTCGAGTTTCTTAAGTGATGGATTGCTTCCGTGGTGATTGGTTATGATATTTGTTTGGACTTGTTGGGTATAAAAGTGGTTTTAGGAATTTCAAAAGGGAAATTTGTTTTGGTAAAAAACAGATTGTTTTGGAATCTGGAGATTTGAATTGATATACCAAGTGGGTGTGTGTTGATTACTATTTCAAAATGGTTTTGAAATAAAACCGGGCAATTGAATTCTAGATACTCTATTTAACAATGTGAAAAGTTAAGATAAATCAACTATCGAACCTACAAAGTGAAGTTGATTTGAATAAGGAAGAAAAAAATGAAAATTTTACTCCTAGAATTAAAATTTTAATTTGAATATATGGTGGTGAATAAAATATATTTGAATTTAACTTAAGATAAGTTAAATAAAAATTGGAATTTGAAATTGAATTAAATTGGATATAAAGTTGAAATGTAAAATGACTATAATTGTGTAACGAAAATTTATATCCTTAAGCTATTAAGTGTTATATAGATAATTTGGAATTGTGATTATAAGTTGAAAATAACTCAAACGAGCAATATAAGCTTTTAAGTAGATAAGTTGGTGAACTTATAAACAGAAATGGAATTATAATCACAAATGGGAAATAGTTGAATGGTATGGTGAATTCAAACTTAATCCTAAATGAAAGGTAAAGTAAGATAAGACAAAGGAAAAATACAAGATGTGAATGGACTTAAGTTAGTAAATAAGTTTTAAACTTATATATTAGAAAGTAAAAATTTAAATTGAATAGAGAAATAAAATTGGACCGAATTGGATTTAATTTAAGTTAAAAAGATAAATTAAGTTAAATTTGGGTTGAATTGAAACCAAAATTCAGTGGTGTTATAAATAATATTGAATGAAATTCAATTCTTATTTAAGTAGTAAATGAAGTGGAATGAATTTAAGTTGGCTAAATAAAATTTAGTTAAACTTGGATTAAAATTGGAAAAGAAATTGAGTTTAAGGAAAGTTTAATTTAATTGAAATAATATTGAATAAAATTCTAACCCAGTTAAATTCAAAAGAGAAGTTTGAAGATGAATCTAGCGTGAGCTAAATTGAAAGGAATTTGTATTGAAATGGATGATGGTAGCTTGTAAAAATTGAAAAGTAAAATAAAACCCAGTTTTGGTTTAGAATAATTGGAATGGTTATGTTATAAATAAATTCAGAAGTGAATTAAGAAGGTGAATAAATTTAAAATGGATTGAGTAAGTAAACAAACTAAATTAAAATTTGTAATGGATTGGAATTTGATTGGATAAGAATCAAATTTAAAATAAAAATAAATATGATGCAAGAAGAAATTGAGATATTTTGGAATTGAAATAACTTAAGGAAATCGTGGAATGTTTGTTGTCAAACTTATGAAATGGTCTTGAATAAAATTTATTTAGATAATAAAATTTTAATGCAATCGAAAGAATTTTAATTTCTTATCGTGATGAAATAAGAATGTATGAGTTGTATATAACCCAGAATTGAATGATATTAATATAAACCTATATGGATAATTAATTGGAAGTGTAAGAATAATAATTTAATTTGATAATAGGATAAAAATCAGGATGTTTGGGTTGTAAATAATTTCGAAAGGAGTAAAATTAATATAGTTTGAGTTGGAATTAATTAAAATGGTTATAAACTTCAGTAATTGTTGTTTGCATGAATGACATCAAATTTGCATTGAGATTAGTCGTTTTGTTGTAAACAAAGCTAATAAATTAAGGAAAGTAAATGAATTTAGTTTTGAATATATTAGATTGAGATGAATTAATTGAAATTGGTATAAGCTTATGTAATTGTTGTTTGTATAAACAACATTAGAATTCGCACAAGAAAATAGTCGTTTTGTGTAAACGGAAGTAAATTGTTTAAAGTGAGTAAATAAGTGGAATAAGTTGGAATGGCCGGAATTTAATTTAGTGGATTTACATATAAATAAAGCGAGTTATGAATATGAAGCAAATTTGGATATAAAATTGGTTATGGATCAATTTGGAGTTGCTTAAAGGTAAATTTATATAACGTAGGCATATGTTGATCATATTGTAGTGATTTTGAGTTGATCATGATAAATATGTATTGAATGTAGCAAACTTGGTTGTAAATCCTTTTTGAGTAAAGTAAAATGAAATTTGGATGTATTAGGGAAATTTAATGGTGTTGAAACCTTGTAATTTCTTATAAAATATGGTTTACTTGTAGGATTTCGAAAATTGTTGTGTGGGCTTTGAAAATTAACATGTTTGGTTTAGATTAATATATGGAATCTTGTTGAAAATATCATATTATTGAAAACTCATGTGTTTGTTTAAGTAAGTACAGGTATGGGAAGCGATCGATAGAGTTGAAGTGCGTATATGCAATATAATTAGCCGCTTCCTTTTAAAATGCTAATCAAAAGGTGCGCCTACGCAATATAATTGGGAAATGATATATATATTGTGGTATTTTTTGTTTTCCAACCATGTGGGTCGATGTATATATATTTATGTCTATTGTGATACTGCAAAAGCTCCTTTGTACAAGGGAGACTCTGCCAAAACTTTTCGGAAATTTTGTGAGTTAGAAAAAAATTTGAGAAATTTTGAAAAATTAAAATTTGAATTAAAATTTAAATTTGAATTGTTAGGAAAACAATATTGTTTGGGAACCATGAAAGATTTTAGAAAGTTAGTTGAAATGATAATGGGTCTCTAATAGAAAGATTTATTTTGGAAAGTTGAAATTGTTTGGTTTTGGGAAAATGATAAATGGGTTAAGGATCATTCTTCTTAACTAGTAATTTCGGGGACGAAATTCTTTTAAGGGGGAAGGCTATAACGACCCAGAATTTCCAGTAGTTAGTTTTGAACATTTAATTCATTTTAAATGTTAAATGTGGATTTTGAATTGATTTTGAAGTAAAAAGATTTTGGCCAAATTAATAGAATTAATTAAATTTCAAATACGGTAATTTAAATGGATTTGAATAATAATAATTAAATATTTGGAATTGTGATAATTGGTGAATATGGATATAAACGGTTATGAAATGGTTTTTAAAATTTATTTTAAGTCTATTTGAATTTAAATAGCGATGTTGGACTTTTGGATGGAATCAAAAGTCGATAGGTTTAAGATTTGGGATTTTATATTAATTTAATAATGGAATTTAATAATATAATAATGCAAATAATCAGATTTTGGTTCGAAGTGAATCATAATAGTTTCTAATGTAATTATAAAGTTTATATGACCTATAATAACGTTAGTAAAATTTTAAAAGTGAAATTTTAAGTGATTTTGACAATTTCGGAAATCGCTCGAATTTATCAACAAGTTAAAGTAGCCTTCCGGGGCACAATCTCCGAATTCGACGAAACCAGTTCCATTGGATCCGTAATAGTTAGATATTATCGTATTTCAATTTTCGTAGCAATCGGAATTATCGTTTGACTCTGGCAGCTCAAAACGCATAGAAACTATTTTAATCAATTTAATTTAAAATTGATCGTTTATTTCCGTAACTCGCACATATGACCAAATTAGCTTTCGAAACACATTCCATTGTATTGGAACATAGGTAAAACATTTTAATCGGCTGTCGGCACGCGTTGTTTGGAGATCATTTGAGAGAGTTGTTTAAAAGTGAATTGAATAATAAAATAATTGGTTTACGTGTGTGTGTGTGTGTGTGTGCACGCAAAGTTGAAACCCTAGCCCTATTTTTATCGGCTGCCACTCGTTTTACTCCAATGGCCGAAACTAGTCGTTCGTTTTCCTCCAAAATCTCCTTATCTGTGCATCTATACGAGAAAGTTCCAACACGAAGTTCGTAGAGGGCTCTGAGATCTACGATGTGTACTGTAGTGATCGGGATTAGAGTTGTAGATCGCCTCAATTTTCTCCGCGTTCGATCAACGTTCGAGCTCCTCGTTTGAGAACTTTGATCGACGGAGCTTCACCTCATTTTGGCCGAAGGTAGTATTGCCGATGGGCTTCGATTTGGCGGTCATTGATCGAGTGCTGGACGATCTGGGTAGGTGCGGCATCTAGGGTTGGAGGCGTGCATTTGGGTTACTCGGTCTGGGATGCGAACGAAGATAATGAAGATAGCTTGCGTACAGCTTTGATTTCCTGATGCTTGGTGCGGCCGAGATTTTGTATGATGATAATAAAAAAAGTAAATTAAGTAATATAATTATTATTCAAGGGTTTAAAAATTCATGTCTCGTGCGTTCGTTATTAAATTTCGACGAATTTGGTGGCGTTGGAATCGCAGCGACGTGATCTACACGCTGCAGCAAATCTGGAGATGATTGGAGCAAGTGGAAATTTTAGATTAAATCGAATGGTTCGATTTAATTTAAAATTTAAAACGCTCGTTGAACTCAAGGTGAGTTAATCTCACTCACATCTGGATACCAGTTAATTTAAATAGCTAATATTTAAATGTTTGATTGGTTGTTTAGCTGAATATGATAATTATTATCAGATTGATTCGATATTTATTGGTTGTGCTAATATTTGTGGATGCAGGGAAATAGGTTGGAGGGATCCAACTGGATTCCTCACAAATTGGAATTTTATTTATATTCTATGATATGTCTCATTGATATCCTGTGATAAATTGATTTGGATCTTGTTATGCTGTTTTATGGTTGGATAAATATAATTTGGTATTTTTTAAAATATCAATAAATAAATTGGGATTAAAGGAAAAAGAAAGTGGATAGTTAAGTAGTTATACCCTATCTGCTAATTTTGTTTAAAAATTAGTTTGGAATTGAAGTTTTATATGAGAAATTGGTATAATGTTTTCGTTGCTAATATTTAAAATAAGCATTTTAAAATATTTGAACTCGGCAGATTTTCGGTAGAATTAAATAAATATTTGGAAATTTATTCCACGTGAGGGAAGTGATTTGAAATTTGTTTTCAAAGCATTGAAAGGTGAAAAGTGATTTGAAATTTGTTTTCAAATGGTTGAAGTGTGAAATATATCTTGCAAAAATATTTTGAAAATAATAATTGGTGGGAAAAATTGTTTAAATCTTAGTGAATGTTGTAAATGATGATTGATAGTTAAATAATCGACTATCAATATTGACCTTTAATGGCATTTGAATTTCGATGCAACCGGGGGTCGGATTCCAAGTGGTATCCGGAAACCACATCGAACCTTTGTGATTGTGATAGATCTTTTGCTTAAAAGATCAAAGTGAAAATTGTTGTGATTTGTTGAAATCTGAATATAACACTTATTTTTTTAAAATAAGCGCTCGTTATTCGGATTAGCCGGGAGAGGACCTTTGTGTCATATAACCCATTCCGAATAATGATACGACATTATGGATAGCACTTGAAGACCGATGGTGAAGACCGAGTATTTGCGAGAATGATAGGATGACCTATCGATTGTCTCTGCACTGTGTAGCTACAGTATAGAGATTCCCTAAGTGATGGGAAGTCCGATCGGGATTATGAATGCCCGGATTGAAAGGGCTTCGTCGGAAGTGCCTTCGGTTCTGTTCGAAACCGAAACAGACTTGTATCGATGTGTGTCTGACATTACACTTTGAGATGTAAAGCGGGTTTCTATCAAATACATTTTTTATTGGTGGCGGAGATTTATTCTCTTAGCTTAACACCCTTCTCTGAGGCGTACGAGCTCAGAGGTTATGTAGTTGATGGTTACTAGTGATACATTCCCAATTTGGTAATGTGGCACACGAAGTGTTGCTGATCAATTGTTGATCAAAGCATGGCTTTGTGAAAAAGCGTAGCTTTGTGGACGAGGCCTCATCGAGCCTCACAAACCAGTAATGATCGAAACAGGAAAGATGCAGTAAGGTTTCAGGGGTAGCTCCCTTAGCGTATGTCCATTCCTTCTGGAAAAGGGTGGTATCCTGGTACGGAGCCCAGATACTTACTCATGTGGACACTGTTGTATATTTATTACTGTGTGATGTTGTTGGTGTAGAGGATCCTCGGATAAAGGTCGCAAACGACCGGGAGTGGAATATCGTAGGTGTTACTCCCGGGAAGGGAGAACACCGGCCTTGTGTTGGCAGAGGGCCGGGTAGGTTCTCGGGACGTCCCTCCAGAGGCGTACCCATGTGGCAGTAGGAAGTTCCTTAGCCTGACAATTTGTTGGAAATCCAATAAAACAATAAGCGCCCTGTACGGTTTTAGTTGTATAACCTGCCATGGAATGTGGTGGTAACCTGCTATTGAACATGGTAGCTATAATAGGCATACAATAATGGTTCTATGCTGGCTAAGATTAATATTATACTTTCGAAATGTTTTCTGCACTATGAACTAATGATAATATTAAAAAAAGATTTTTGCGTATTAAGCATGTTTGACTGTCATAAGGAGAAATCTCCTCCAATTCTGCATTTGCATTGTGTGTGTGGCGGGAGGCCTTATGGTAGTTTCATTTTCCAAAAAGCATAGCGGATTTCTTTTGTTTTCTTTGTGCAAAAAAAATTGTTTTTGAGATCCCACACTAGTCCCATGACGACCTGGAGTTTATTGTTCCCTTTCTAAACTCTGGGTGCCCATAATTTTCCACACGGGCAGCCTAGAATCAGGTTATCGTTATTCTGGAGCGAAGTCAGAAAAGAGATGCTGTGGAGATCGGGAGCAAGTTGGATGGCGAAGCGTATCACTAGCATATGTTATATTCTTTTCCGTTATTTGTTGTTGTAACACTCTGATAATGTAATGTGATATAATGTAATAACTGATATTGCTCTTGGTTTTAAAGATATTTATTTATCTATTGTATATTGTTCCGCTGCGAAATGTGAGATTCTGTTTATTATTTCTGTTCTTCTTCTATCTTCTTCTTCTTTAAACCCCAATGGTTCGGTTTTTCGGCGTTTGACTGTGCGGCATTCGATATAGTGGACGTATTGATGTCGACTTTCAGGCGTCGAAAAAATCGGGTCGTTACAAGTGTGACTTGCATGAATTCATGAAAAGTGAATGTTAAGATGCGAAAATTATTTTCCAAAAGCGATGACTTGATGAAATTTAGGAGGAGGGGTCACAAACCAGCTTCCATTGGGCTCTCAGTCGTCTTGGGAGTATCACCCTCCAAAATAGGGGATAGAATGTGAAAAGCAAGCCCGGGTTTCTCCGGGTCATAGCCGACATGCTGCTCGGAAGGCCCAAGTTACGAGCCATAACCCGATTGAATGGGGGGAAGGAACTGGAGACTCGGTGTTGGACGGGGCAGCGACATCTTCCTTACCTTTTGATGATGGGAGTCTCTTCCAAAGAGGGATTTGGTCGTGGTCCGAAGGCTCATTTTCTCGGAGCACTTCGCTCACGAGAGCTTCTTCATCAACCTCTTTGACAACTAGCTTCACTCTTTTAATTTTTACTAAAGTATCCCATGCTTCAGCTAGTGATTCGAGATAATCATCGCCTAAGAAAGATGGTTCACGATGTATGAGGACTCGCATATTGTACTCAGCGACGAACATGTCGAATAAACACTTGATTTCTTCCCTACCGGCCTCGGTAGCTGCCTCAAGACGAGAGTCGGCCTCTGTGAGCGCCATCTTCATATCTTCCGCGCGAGTTGCTTCTTTTAGCACATCAATCCTAGAAAGCTCCACATCGATTTTTACTTTTAGAAGCCGTGTTTCGATAATTTCATCATAGTATCTTTGTGACTCTTCCTACGCCACAACTTTCTCTTCTCTCTCTTTAAAGAGCAGCTCCAGCTCCTTGACTCATCGAGCGAGAATATCTTTCTCTTTTTAGATAGAGTCCTTCTCCAAAGCTAGAGCGCGCTGCGTTGGATTGCCTCATCAATTTCGTTCTTGTGAGTGGCTTCCAAGCGACTAACTGCCTCGGCTGTCTCCTTGGCACTTTTTTGGGCGGCGACAGTTGAGATTTGTATGAGGGTAGCTCTTTATCCATGCCTTTAATGATATCTTTGTCATGAAAAGCTTCGAGTTCAAGGCGATCAATCTCGTGTTGGCGTTCAATGGAAACCTCTAAAACTTTCTCCACCAAGCACACGAACGCATCATGCTGAAAATAAACATCGTCGTTGCAAGCAATGGCGCTCTGTTTGACATGTTCGGGGATAGGATGATCATGGGGAGAAATTTCAATCTATCGAAAGATATCTTCGGGAACGTGGCCTTAGGCTTAGTAAGTATATCCGTCGTCGACGAATCGTGAGTGGAGGTTGGAGGATTCTGTCTAACTGGAGTCACAGATTTCTTATAAGGTTCATGGGATTTCTTAGTACTCAAAGAGGTCGCGAGGAACTTCGAACTGGGATCCCTTCTAAGCAGACTTCTCTATACTACGCTCCGAGTAAGGGAGGATCGTTTGGATATGAAGAATGGTTGAAGGTTCTCCTTCTAAAAGACGACGACTTTCTAGGATGATAATCTCTATCACCCCTATTATCCCGGTCTCATTGTTTCCCTGATCCTGAGTCTCGATTGGAATGGCAAAAGATGAAGGATCAGCGAAGGCGGTCAATGCCATGTATATGCCCCATATCACCTACATATAAAGCCAAATGAGGATAAGTTAGTAGGAATCACACGATGAGTGGAATTCAAGTGGATGGTGAAGTGTAAGTGTTTGTCTATGTCCTAGTGCATCCCCACCGATGGACCGGTGTTTTTTGCTTTACTCATTAGACTTTTCTCTCCTTGATGATGAGTCTGAGCGCCTTCATCGCTTCTTGCAGGCGAATTAAATCCCATAGCCTCGGGATTTGTGAAACCATAATCTAGTATATCGTAAGGGATGGTCAAGTCAGATAGGCCCTTTAATGAGCCTTCTAAGTTTTGGGAAGACAACTTCTTCTCGATTGGAGTTATCATAAACTTTGAGGTTCCGTCGAATATCTTCTTTTTTAGCTTGTAAGCTAGAATCATTTTCTTCTTCGAAGGAGGTTGTGGTTCGTCAGTGCCGGGTGCATCACCTATTGGCGCTTGGCCGAAAAATACATTCTCGTCAGTCACCTATGGCTCCCCAATTTCTTTAATTTTGCCTTCCGCGGTTGTATCGGGCCCCCTTTAGTAAGGGGCACCGAAGGTTCAGCTCGCTCTTTGCCTATTCCTGCAGCCAATCATATTATACTAGCACCAATTGGAAGGCTGGTTCGGCGGCCCTCTTAGTCTGAACTTCGAGAGCAGTTTATTGGTAATTACATATTTAGTGTCTTGGTCTGCCATGGGAATAGCTCGAATGGCATCGACGACCTCAGAATACCCGGCACTTCGGGTCGTGGATGGATACCTATAAGAGTTGAAAGAAGTTAAAAAGGGATGCACTTCGAGCCTTAGGACAAAGACTTGGAAAAAATTAAACTTACTCCCTTCTAGCCATCTTCTCGTGAAACCGGGTGGATAGCGTACTTAAAACCACTCTTGTTTATACTGAGAAAATTTGCTTCATGCACCCATCAGGATTTGACATTTGGGGCATGGCTCAAGGAATATGTGGGACAGACTGTCGGTATGCCTTTTAAAGTGGTAAATATCCTCAAGAGTTCGAGGCCTGAATAAAACACTCATGAAAAGAACGCATGTACCATGAATAAATGTAAGGCTATTAGAGTGTAGCTAAGCTTAAGGAATCCCAAACTGCAACACTTCGCGAATGAATGAGTTGAAAGGTGGCACACTTCCAGCACAGCACATAAATTTGTTTCACGCTGTATATCCAGCCGGAGGCAAGTGAGGCCAATCTCGTGCCGAAGGAAACAGAACGTCTTCAAATGGGATTCCATGGATAGAACATAATTGACGGAGGGAAGATTAGCCAATTTTTTAGGCTTGAGAGTCAATGGGGTCATCTAGAACGATGGCCCCATCTACAGCATCGAGATCCGGACCTATAATCGCTATAGGTGGATCTGGGAAGCCAGGTATGGGGGTGGAGATGGACGTAGAGTCCCTACTGGCTCCTGTTGAGAACTTGTCTCAAACTTGACAAGAAAAATAACAGAGCTTGATTTTTTGGACATCTCCAACAAGCGATTAGTATGAATAGATACCTTTTTGAGCAATACTTGAAAGATAATAGATATCAAATATAATAACAAAGTATTCCCCCTGTGGTGTTTGAACTAGTGCGACAATTTAAGCAAAGAGTACAAAAAAATTAGTCCCAAAGAATAATATAGCGTGATGGAGCTTTAAGTTGTCATCTTTGGAGACTGTCATCGTTAACAGTCATTGAAGTTTGTCTTATGGTTGGTAGTAGGAGTCTTGGGATCAAATATTGGCATCATATGTTGTGAAGGCTGGTACTTGCATTTGTTGGGTTAGGTTCATGTTTAGAAGTACTTAAACTATGGAGTTGTTAATCCGAATTAAGTCCATGGGCTTATATGTTTGGGTCCTGGTCATCGTTCATTATTTTATGCTAAGGCTTGAAAATATATACTGCTGATGTGTGCGGTGTTCAAGTTAAGACGGACTTGATTACCTAGGCTGACCTCAACACTTAGTATTGATCCTATGCCTAACTCATGCAACCGACCTGATCGCCCTTCTAACCTAAAATGACTGATCCGCTCTCATGCAAAACACCAACCGAAAAACATAACTGACTATACCGACCGCTCCTCTAATCTAAAACAACTGACCCACTTCCTTTTAAAACGACGACACACTATCTCTCTCAAGTCACTAAATCAGCCTCACCATTACATATACCGAACCGCTCCCTTTTGTAGTACCGACCCACTAACTCAACTGCTAGAATCTTACAGACCTACTTTTCCACTAGAAACCTGTCGACCCTTCTCCTTTATTTGGAATTCCGAGCATGAAATTTATACCTCTGACCCTATAACAAGCTGACCTCCCTTCATAAAATATTTTAAATCAGTGCAAATCCATGCCAAAAAGCTCTCCACTATCTTTTCCCTATACACTCACTCGCCACGTGTCTCTCCTCTGCCACTCATCATGAAGATCTGTATGCATATGCGATTCAAGCGTTGCTTGAGTTCAAGAAGGCATGGCCTAATAGTTTTAATCGAAGTTTGGGTCCTTACCTATGCAGTAATTAGGAGCTGGGGCGAGTGATTCTTTGGGGTTGAGCAGAACTAGAGGAGATAAATTATGAAGTGGGTGTGAGAAGAAGACGAGGGGTGTAGGCATTTATATGGAGAGTAGAAGGTGAACCGGTATTATTCTAATTACCCAATTACCATGTTTTATGGAATTGGCAAGTCGACATGTCAACCCATCCAGGGTAAACCAATCGAGTGGACCGGCCTTCGTGCGTCGATCCCTCACTTGTTCCTTGTTTAAAAAATATAATAAAAATAAGTAATAATAATAAAATAATAAACTAAAATAATAAATAAATGAAAATGATATTAAAATAAAATGTGTTTATATATATGCATGTGATGATAATCAAGGATGATAGTGCAATGGAAAGATGGATTTCACCCGATAGGTGGAGAAGCATGGGTTTTCAGAACCCACCATGATTTAGCCTTCGAAAGATTATATACATTTAGCTTTTGAAAAGTTAAAACAAGGCTTTAAAATCTTCTTCGAGATTAAGTTAGTACATTAAGGTGACATGAAGCTTCGTCAAAGGCTAATGAAAAATGACAGTCGGTTATCATTCTGAATGAGCTAGTTTCTGAAAGCAAGGTCTGACTGTTGATTCAAAGCGCATCATGTCGATTCACACAACACACTTTGGGGGGCAAATGTTACAAGGCTACATGACCGTGCTACAAGGCGATAGTAGTAGAGCCTATATTAGAGAACTCAAGCCACGACAGGACTGGAAGTGCGAGGCTCAATATAACTTGACTAGGTCGGTCTGTATGTGTGGTTCGATATTGTGCACTGGGTTGGGCATGGTAGGTGGATAGAACTAGGTCGGTTATAGATCGGGTCGGCTTAGGTGGTTCGGTGATGGATGTTTGACCTGCCTGGATCGATCTGAGTGGGTCTATCGGGAGAGAATAAGTTGAAGTGGTTCAGTCGTATAGGGTCGGCTTAGGTGGTTCGGTGATGGACGTTCAGCCTACCTGCATCGATCTGAGTGGGTCGATCGGGAGAGAATAAGTTAAAGTGGTTCGATCGTATTGGGTCGGCTTAGATGGTTCGGTGATGAATATTCGGCCTACTTGGATCGGTCTGAGTGGGTGGATCGGGAGAGAATGAGTTGAAGCGATTCGGTCGTATAGGATTGGCTTAGCTAGATCGGCTTAAGTGTGTTAGTTAAGATATTTAAGGAGAGGTGGCTTGGCATGAATGGTTTGGAACAAATTACTCGACAATTTGGATTCGGTCACATCAGTTCGGCATCCTAAGGTCAATGAAGCCCAGTAAGGGTAGCAGGTTAACTAGTCCACAAAAAGTGAGGCGTTTAGCAGGTTAACTAGTCTACAAAAAGTGAGGCGTTCAGTGTTTCTTTGCTTTGAGTCACACCGCTACTTTCCTGAGTGATTTGAGAGGTAGCTTCGAGTCACATGAAACTCCATCTAGGCAGTGATGGTTTCGTTAGAGTGGCTCGGCAGCTACTAGGTCAGTCATATATGTCGGCGTACCTAGGTCAGTACACATGAGTTGTCATCTGTGGGCTGAGTCTCTCTTGGTCTTTGGCCTTCATAGGAGAACCAGCCTGTCTTCGTCTATAAATAGAGGGGCAGTGGTACAATAAAAGGGACTAGATTTTGAGAACTCCAAGGAGACTCTGCCATTTTCTTTATTCTCCTCTTTTTGGTTCAAACTTGTATTCAAGTGGTTTGTTCACAGATTGTATCTGTATTCAAGTGATTGGGAAAGTAATAAAGATTTTATTGAAAGTGAACGTCGGCAATTACTCTGAACTACTATAAATGTGATGTTCTCGTTTTTGTTGTTCCTTTTGTATTCAACTACATTATTTCTCCGTCTTAGTTTACTCTCTTCATTATTCTCTCTACATAACTCTATTCAAGGGTGTTAGTGACCAATTTTGGTGCTAATAGTAATTAAATAGGCATTTAAATCATTTTTATCCAACCTAAAATCCAAGATTCAATTATTTAAACAATTTTCGATCAATATATTAAACAAATAAATTATCCTATAAATCGTTATATTTGAAATTCGAGCTAATTAATATATAAAATTAACTTTTAAATTTTTAAATTTATTAAATATTTCAAACTCAAATAATTAAAATTTTGGATCGTTATACATTCACATTCAACAAATTTAAAAGTTCGTTTTCAGTTTAACATTCCTTAAATCTATAAGTTATACAAACTTATTAACTTAAAATTTTACGAAATTAATCTGACTTAAGTATATTCACATACTATATTTACAATCCAGGGTTATATACTCACTTTACAACTTAAGTGTATATTCATTACATTAATTTTATTAAATTAGCTCATTTCATTAATTCATTCCAAATCTGAATCAATTTCATTTCAAAAATTATTGCATTTAACCTAACTTAGGTTGAATTCCTAGTCAAAATTCATTTTGTTAAACTTATCTTAAGTTAAATTCCATTCCAAAGTTCAATTTCAAATTTACCTTTCTTAATACTAGTATCTAACAAATTTAAAATTTTGTTTTCAACTTTTCCCATTCAAATTCATAAGTTGTAAACTTATTGCTTATCTATGCCATCTTCAAAGTTCAAGAACTTATTATCTTATGTTTCTCAACACATTTAGATAGAAATATTTGAAATTTTAAACATTTGGTTTTATTTCAAATCATTTCGAAATCATATGTATATAACTCCTTTATGTAATAAATTACACCTCCGGAATTTAAAATAAATTTTTTTATCAAAAAAACTTCAATGGTAGAAATTCCTCATTTAGAAACTCGAAAATGAACGTCGATGATGCTGCAGTCATCATCAGAATTATTTTCCAGCAACCGAAATGAGTTCAGTGCTTTCTAATCCTCTTTTAAACCTTTTTAAAAATGCTTATAAACCCCATTTATTTACAAATCATATTTATAATATACTTCTTGAATTTCATTTCCTTTCCTTTTATACATCATATTTATATAATTTCCATTGGTTATATAAAACCATTTCTTAATTTTTAATCTTTTTTTACATTATAGTAATAACAACTTTTGTTACAATACAAACACAAACAACAAATGATAATAATCAAATATTATCATTCTCTAACAACCAAACACACCATATGTACTATAATAATTTCTAAAAATTACTCCTTTGTATATAAAATATAATCAAGGTAAAATTATTTCATTTACCCAATTTCAAAACAATACTATGTCGAACTGCCATGTTCAACTGTTTAGAGAACCCTGTCAATAGCGTTAATGACTCGTATTGATCAGAATCCATAAGCCACTCAATAGGTCAACCAATAATATATAAAACATTTTTAAATCACCAACAAATACATGTTCATACACACACACACACACACACACTCAAACCCATTCTAGGGTGCTGCTGACCCTATCTCAAATGAGTACATCACCAAAGCCAAGGTTCTCATTTAACCTTCAGCTCGAATACCAAGTGTAATGACTGGGATTTTCGACCCCTGAAAATTGACACTAATACGTCAACTATATTGCATGCCGAGCAATCGAATGCCTAAAAACCCGATTGTCGGGGGAAAAAGGAAGAAGTTAAGATAAACAACACAGAATCTCACAACGGAATGAATGATCTACAATATACATCAAATCTTACACAAAAACCGTAATATATGTGTATACAGACATCAATCAGAGTATGCTAACATATTTCAGCTGAGACAGTTATAACAGCATGTACTTACAATTGCTGATAAAAACAACAACTTATATAGTGGAAAAGTAAATATATACGTGAATATGGCTTGAAGACCTCCAACCTATCTCCTGAGCTCTAATGCCTCCAAAGAAATCTGTAAATATGCTCGGTCTGACCCAAGCATTATAAGAAAATAACACCCGAGTCAGTCTACACCAATTGGATTTTTAAAGTTATAAGAAACCTTTTGAAAACAAATGTATCTCGTATGACAATGTCGCACATAAATACGGACGGGTTTTTACCTTACAATAACCAAAACATTTTATATGAAATCCTTTGATATTATAATAGTGTCTAATATACAAGTACTTGTTAACTGTAACCAAAATTGTTACATTAATTAAATTCCAGCATACTAGGTTCTACAATCAAAATTGAATGCTCATTATGGATAATGGATTCCAACTATGAAAGGGTAAGGGTCTACCCAACGAATCCGTACACCTTTAGGTCAATGTACGGGAGGCTACAACAAGTTGCACCTCTACTACTCAGGACTGGCACTACCGCCTTCTCAAGTAGCACCGAATATGACCACCCTTTGGTTGCCATCAACAACCATACAATGAGATCCTGAAGCATACATGAATATTGCTATAAAATTGGTATGATCGTACCCTAATTGGTTGCAACGCACTTAGCCCTATCACATGTCCCTACTTTATTCATTTTTTGGATGTGAGGCTCGAAGAGGCTGCGCTCTTGCCATTTCCTCCAAGCAATCCATCTTGGAATGCTAATATTTCCCTCCAGAAAAGTAATGCAATACTAGTATTCGTCCATACAAGTTCGTTCTAGGACTAAAATAAATGCTTGAGAACTCTGTCTCAAAATCCTATCATCTTCATGATGTCTTCACTTAGAAACGCATTCGTTGGATCGAAGTGGTTTTCAGATAACATATCTGATCACGATCTATTCAAAAAACATTCGATAATTTTTTGGTAAACTATACCCCAGTTCTTTAGGAATTAAAGAGTTAAATATAAGATCAAAGATCACCTACTAACTGTTAGTGGACAAATTTCCTTAATATTTGTCCTAGAAGAACGAAATGAGATTTACATGCACAGTATAACATCGGTGATGACTGTGCCGTATAACTCATGTGCTCCTTCAAAATATTTTCAAGTTACGTTTGGGTCCACATTTGACAATCGGTTATTTAGCTATCAGCAAACAGACATTCAAATCAGGATTTATTTCCAAAGGGAAAACGAGCATTGGTTAGGCACAAAAGCAACCACTTGCCTCCTTAGTTAATCTTTCATTAATTATATCACTTTGTAAATTTCTTGTAATAAAATACTTTTTCAAAGGTACATCCACCATTCCCTATATTTTCAATACTAGAAAATATTCATATATTTATCTCAACGGTATAAGTATATTCACATACATTACACTTCGCATCTCAGAAAACGCACTCATATACTTATCTCTACGGTATAGGTATATTTATAAATTTGAGAAAAATTTATTTTTATTTGGTTCTAAAATCATTTATAAACTCCTTATAATTCTCTAAAGCAATTTGCAAACCATTTTATAAATCTTCGAATTCATTTATATAGGAATTTATTGTGAAGGACAAAAATTTTCAGCATTTTAGCCTCAAGGACAGACCTTCAGTATTTTAGCCTGAAGGAAAACTTTCTTTAGGTATCAGTTTTTAGTTATTGATATCGTTTTTTAAGCATTAGTTTGTAGTTATCGGTAGCAGTTTTTAGGTATCGGTTTTAGTTCGGTAGAAGTTTTAGAAAAATGTTTGTCCTTATGAAAATTTTTGAAAGAATGTTTGTCCTTTCGAATAAATTTTAGAAGAATATTTGTCATTGTGGTTAAAATATTAAGGTCGTCTCCTTGAGGCTAAAAATATACGAATTTTCGCCCTTTAAAGCATTTTATTCTTCTTTTATAATCCCTTTTATAAACTTTAATCACTTGTAAGTTTCCTTTTTTGTACATTCTAAAATCATTTATAAGTCCTTCATAAATTCATAAAACCATTTGTAAAACTCCTTTTTATAAATCTATAACCCATTTCTCAAACTCGTTTATAAATATCTAACCATTTATAAAATTCTTTCACCTTATAAAAATCTTCCATTAAATGTTAAAACCATTTATAAACTTTCCTTATATAATCCGAGTCCGTTTACAAAACTTTATCCATGCCTTTCGTAGACATTCATAAATAATTAAAGGTCATTTACCCTAGAACGCCTTTATATATTAATAACTATTAACAATAAACTTTATAATTAAATAAAAAATTATTAATTTTAAAACATCTTAAAAATAATATTTAATGTTTTAAAATTAAGATCAAATAACAAAAATAATTAATCTTCCCCATTATAATAATTATTTATTTTTTCAAAATCTTATTTATAAATCCTTATTATTAATTTCAAACCATAATTATTCTTAAAAGAATTAACCTTTCAAAATATTAACAATTTGATAAATACTTAAAAGAATATTAACTAAAAGAAAATAACTTTGAAACGTTAATATAATCAAATAACTTTAAAACAATATTAACATAAAATGATACTCTTTTAAATAGAATATTTTTGAAACCCTATTTTGAATTTGAAATTATTTCCCTTCTCGAAACCAATTCCAACTCAATTGGAAATTTATAGTATTTCAAAATACTAATTTAAGGCCAATAGCCAACAACCTCTTAACCAATATCGATATTGATTTGTTATCACTAAAGGCCTTCATTTTTTAATATATATCGGTGTCATAATCCATGTTTCCAACAAATCAGGTTAATTACCCATTAGTTATATAACTGGACTATTATTGAAACCAATTTAGCAATAGAGAGGAATCTCGTTGGATCCCTCTAACATGTCCCCTACATCACAACTCATATATATCAGCACATATATATGTGAACAAAATTAACCTTGTAAAATTCTTCCATTAAGTCTTAAAACCATTTTATAAACTCTTCCATTAAGTCTTAAAACTATTTTTTAAACTTTTCTTATAAAATCCAAGTCTGTTTATAAAACTCTATCTATGACTTTCGGAGACATTCATAAATAATTAAAAGTCATTTAATTTAAACACCATTATATATTAATAAATATTAATGGTAAACATATAATTAAATGAAAATTTATTAATTTTAAAGCATCTTAAAAATAATAATTATTGTTTTCAAATTATTAACAAATAACAAAAATAATTAATCTTCACCATTGTAATAATAATTTTTTCTCCAAAACTGTATTTATAAATCCTTATTATTAATTTCAAACCATAATTATTTTTAAAATAATTAACCTTTCAAAATATTAACATTTGATAAATACTTAAAACAATATTAACTATAAGCAAATAACTTTGAAACACTAATATAATCAAATAACATTAAAATAATATTTAAAATAAACCGATACTCTTTTAAATAGAATATTCCAAAATCCAATTTCGGATTTAAAATCATTTCCCCTCTCAAAACCAATTCCAACTCAAATGGAAATTTATAGTATTTCAAAATACTAATTTAAGGCTTTAAGTTTTTAACTTGTATCGATGTCATATCCCATATTTCCAACAAATCAAGTTATTATCCAATAATTCATATAAGTTGAATAATATTGAAACTAATTCAAAAATAGCGAGGAATCCTTTTGGATTCCTTCAACTTGTCTACATGCTTCACAACTCATATATATCAGCATATATTTATGTCAATAAAATTAACAGTGGTAAGGAATCTTATTGGATTCCTCTAACCAGTACCCCTACATCATAATAGTATATAATCATAAAAAATAAATCAACTGCTTTGAGGTGGGATTCATATACAAAGGGTCATCTTCTCTTACACAGGAATGTAATAGGATCTCAACCTCTCCAAGGGCGAGAATATATCCAAACGACCTAATAAATATCGTACTTCATCCAAACAGTCATTCAACAATTTTTATTAACTATATATCATACTAGTTAATCAAAAAGGTGTGTTTAACTCACCTAAATTTTCTGCTGTTGTCGAGGCATTCTTATTTGGAACTAAAATCCAACGACGTCCGATTTTAGCCAAAATTTCAGCTTTCTCCAAATTTGACCAAACCAGCTTCATGCGTAGCTTTCATTATTACGAGCGCAACTCAAAAACCACATCTCGATTGGACCTCATATGCACAAGATACGAATATTATAATCTTATGAATTTTAAATAACTTAATTATTTTGCTAATTACAACATTATCCTCTAATTACATTTAATAGCCTTCTTCCTATCATCATATGCATATGCATAGAGATACACAAACATCCCAGGCCAACTTCCTATGATCGCCGCCGTCACCCGACCCTATCGTAGCCCACCACCACATCCCAGAACTACCTTGCCAACGTGAACCATCGGCCACTGGTTGCCTTCACCAAAACGCCGGTGTTATCATCCGTTCAACTCACTATTTCCGTGACGATGCCGCGCCGCAATACTCCGGTTGTGCCTCGCCCACGTCTCCTCCTGCATTTTCTCTTCAAAGCCCATTCCATTGAAACCCACCAATTCGCCAACAAAGCCATCAAAATTGTGCTGACGTCGAACTTCCCTCCACCCCGTCTCGCTTCACCAAAGCCCACCACCACCGTTCATTGAGTCGAGCTTCCCCACATAAACATTTTCATAGATGAACCTTGGCCTAAAATGGTCTCGATCAACGCCTAAGATGGTGGCCGTAGGATTAGGCAGTTTGAATTTCTTTAAAGCTCTTACTATTATTATTATTATATTAATATTTCTTAGGTTTGAAATTGTTAGAATGAGATGGAGAGGGGGTGTTCAAAAGAAGCATGAGAGGTGATGACGGTATGGGTTTGCACTTGGAGGTATGGGCAGCCATTTCATTAGGTGTGGCTAAGAAATAACATATATATTATTATTTTAATTTAAAATAACAAGCTATAAACCTCCAAAAATCTCGAACTCCTATCGGGATGTGCCGCCCGGCGTTTTATATGTAATACCCCTATATCGAACACAATGAACTTGTTTCGAGACCTAATTCGATCATATGCAGAAGATAGCATTTCAAACTCAATTATATTATATAATTTCAGAAATTAATTTATAAGCATTTCGATCACATATGACCAAATAATACATCTAATCACCATGAATTTCATCGGCATACAACAATCCACTATTACGGATCCAATGCAACTGGTTTCGTCGAAATCCGACAGTTCCCCAAGAGGCTAGTTTTATATATTAATTAAAATGAACAATTATTAAAAACCAAATTAATCACCGTTAAATCTAAGTTAAAAGTTTCTTATTAATAGTCTTATCCGATAGAATTTGAATAAGCTTTGAAATCATTATCCAAATTAAAATTCAAGATTCAATTATTTAAACAATTTCAACTATTAAATCCCATTAATTTAATTGTCAAATATATCGCTATATTTGAAATTCAAGTTATTTAGCTTATAAAATCAACTTTTCAATATTCAAAATTAATTAAATATTTCAAACCCAATTGACTAAAATTCTAGGTCATTACATTCTTCCCCTCTTAAAAGGAATTTCATCCCCGAAATTTGCCAAGGTAAGAAAAATGCCCAGACCCATTACTTTTTAAAACCATTAGTTGAAATAGTTCATCAAATTATTTTAAGCCTTTAAGCTTTCCGAAATAAATTTGTTGAAAACTTTATTATCACCTTTCCTAAGTTGTTTAATTCATTCATAAATTACAATTAGTATCATTACACTCAGTCTTTCTAGATTATAACTCAAAATCAAATTTTAGTTGTAATAATCTTCTTCAAAATTTCTCAAAAATTTCTGACGTCTTAAATTTACAGAAAATTCTACCAGCATCTCCTTCGCACGGCTCGATCGAAAAAACTACAAATCGCCACCCCAGGTCCAAACTAGCAAAAGAAAACAAAAGCCAAGTGGCTCAATCATAAAACCATCAAACAAAACAATGATTTAAACATGTACCTTTTAGTAGGGAAACCTAAATTTTACTTATGAAATCAAAGGCATCAAATTAGCTCTTGCTTTTATATACCTACATCTTATTTACCAATGATATCCAATCATATAATTCATAATCATATCATTTTTTATTTTCAATTGCCAACACTTACTAGCAAAGTCTGTACGATGTACATATATCATCCATATACAATACCAAAACTAATTGCTCACTCGATCACACAATTTCACTTTCGAACTAGTATCGTTCCCATGACCACTCTATTGCGGACTCAGATCCAGTTCCATGATTGGATACTACCAGTCTCCTTACATGGCCATATACTATGATAGAGAATTCTAGAATCAATCAAAAATCCATATCCAGTGTTCACCGTCAAGAATCGAGTGAAAAATTCTAACTTGGGTCGATGTAAATCATCTCGAAACTATGTACTCGAATCTGGATCAAATCCTCATGCGAATAGAATAATATACATACAACTTACGTATTTATTTAATTTGATTTCTTAGCTATCCCAAATTATTTTTATTTACATTCATTTTATTCTCATTCACTTTTATTTATATTCAACAATTCACATTCAATTTATCTCCATTAAAATTTTCACATTCACTTATCGCCTTGTGTATAACAAATACTAATATCACTTATGAATTCTACCCAAATTTTACTTAAGTTCTTTATAAACATTTTATACCACATTCTAATGTTTATTTTCACTTTACAATTCGAGTTCGTATTTATTTCTAGCAAACAACATTGCAAAATATGTTCTATTCTTTTTACAACGCAAATTGAATTGCAATTTATAATTTAAGTCTGTCTTCAATTTGGAAGTCAAATTCTAATTTATTTCACTCATTTCATCCACTTTACGTATCTTGAGTTAAAATTCCATTTAAAAATTTATTTTATTAAACTTAAGTTTGATTTCATTTATAATTCAAATTTAGATTTTCTTTTCTTAACATTCATATTCAACAAATTTAAAATTCATTTTCAATTTAATATTCCTCAAATGTATAAGTTATAAAAACTTATTTAGTTAAAATTATATGAAATTTATTTGACTTAAGTTTATTTACATACTATATTGATTCAGGATTATATACTCACTTTACGTGTAACGACCTGCCTTTTTGGACATTTTAAGCAGACACGCAGACTCAAACCATTCAAAAGGGCATATTGTTATAGGGTAAATAAAAGAAGAGAAAGAAATAAAACAAATACAGAATCTCACAGTGGAATGACGAATAAAAAAAATCAAATAACAGTTCATGAAGCTGTTTACAAATAAATTTTATTATACCTCTACAATACAGAATCAGGGTTACATAAGCAGAAATAAACAAAGAAATGCAGCAGAACAACATGATGCAGTGAAATTAATATCATAAATTATAATAGTACAAATCTTCGTCTTCGTCCACCAGAAATAACGTCTTCAATCCTGAAATGCTCAGGCTGACCCGAGCGAATTGAAAAGGCAAAACACTCGAGTCAAAACTAAAAGATCTTATTTAAGTTAAATCAACGGTAAATAAATATAAGTGTAACGGCCTTAAAGATGTTTACGAGGTTTGACATCTTCTACCCAGTGTCTAGCATGGGTACAATAACTTAAGAGATGTTCGGAATTCCAATCTCCCAAGGATCCATTAAACTATCTACTATGTAGTACAATACGCTATTATAATATGTCTATAGTAAAATAAAAGTATTAAAGTAGCGTTAAGGCGTTACCCATATCCCTTTAACACATTTTATATATTTCCGTAGTCTATATAGTGCTGTAAGCTCCACCAAACTGGTGGTTTACCCAAAGGACACCCCATAGGTACGGTACAAAACAAACTCTTAGAAGACGCTCTAGGGCATGTGAACGCGACACTCAAGGCAATGCCAGGGCTGGTATGCCAATTGCGGATCCGAACTGGTGGTAATGCACAGCAGCTACTACCGCCCACCTCGGACACACTCCCAAATCAAATTAAGGGTGGCCACCAAATTAATCATAGAGTAATAGAATGGTATCGAAGAAATGTGCCCGATAAGAGGAATGACATCACTTGGCACGACATGGCTCTTTTTCTAGTCACATCTAAGTTGAATCATGAGAATCAGGGTCACGTCATAACTCGTATAGAAATCATTCGTCAAACCATCCTACTTCATTTCTGGAATCTCTACCACGTGCACAGTTGTTAAAGTGGTTTTCGGTATTGGCAAAGAGTAAGACAATATCTGATCCTGGTCTCTTTAACAACCAAAAGCTTATTTCACAACGGATGGTTCTTTTACATTTCAAAGTGTAAATTTGCAATTGATATCAAAATATCATATTCTCCAAACCGTATCAATTTCGAAATCATATTTACCTTTGAAATTATCTATATGATAGGTTAATTAGGTCCTCATTCCAAAACCATCATATTTACTCAATTATGTCATTTATCAAAAGGGTTCAATTCCAAATTCTAAATTTAGGTTGCATCATCGTCAAGGATTTAAATACAAATACTACAACTTTATACAGTCTGAAATTTAGAAAATAGTTTAGATAATCATAAATAGTTTTCATAGTATTAATATAGTTTAAAATAGTAAAAATACTCCAAAATAGTTTAACTGAATAAAAATAGTTTAAAATAGATTAAAATAGTTTAAATAGTTAAAATAGTTTAAACAGATTAAAATTAGATGAAATTAGATTAAAAAATGGTTTAAATAGATTTAAAATAGAATAAATAGATTTAAGTTATATTAAATATATATGAAATAGATTAAATAAATTTAAAATATATTAAATTGGATTAAATAGATTATAATAGATTAAATAAAATAAAATTAAAATTAATTAAAATAGTTTAAATTCGTTAATATAGTTTAAATTAATATAAAATAGAATTCAAAGTTATATCCAAATATTTCAATAACTCAATTCCGGGAACATCATTTATATTTGACACTTCAACTTCAAACTCTAATTTAAATACTTTAAACAATTCATTCAATTAATTCCAATTTTAGCGTTAATGCTCGGATTATCGAAAAGAATTCAGTTTATATAAATCAATATCTATTTCAAAATACCAATTAACTGAATTCAAAATTTTAAATATTCAAAAATCATTTTATTTAACCAATTCGGTGTACGTATATAGTTTTCTACCATATGGTCAAGTGATACGGATGTTTATCATTTCAATCTGCAATTTACATTTTTACGGTTATATATTATTTCAAACTGCAATCCCAATTAAATAAAAATTAATAAAATCGCTCGAGTCTAGCATTTCGACCTATAATTATTTTTCCCTAATCTATAGAGCATTCGGGAATGTATCATTTCAACCCATATGGAACTTGCAATGTTAAAACAATGTAAAATACAATATCCAATCATCCAATATCAACAGTCAAACATCCATCACAATCATCATCCAAATCAATCAATAAACATCAATAGATAACTAAAAATCAATAACAAGAATTAAATTGACAACAATTAAACGCTGATTAAATGCATAAAAGTCAGATTTAACTAGATTGACAATTTAAATATACAAAACATCAACCAATCAATTTCTAAACACATCATTTAATTTAACTAACATAAGATAGTTTAGTAGAAGTGAGTGGGTTAAAACACTCACCTTTGATTTCAAATCGAATTAAAATCTAATTTAGGACCTAAATTCAAACAGTCACAGAATTCGCATAGACAAGTGTCCAAATGTCCGGAATTCCGATACGATCGTAACGGAAAAAACCACGCATGAAACTGAGCTCGTATGAAAAAATAATTCAAGTTAGAAGTTATATGATATAATTTTAAACTCAATTAACAAATTTTGAAATAATAATAAAATAGATAACGCTTCTCACGTTCTCTCGTGCCCGGGTTACCCATACACACGCTACTAAGGAAAAAGTCAACGCACCAACAATGGCCACCGAGGCCCAATCCAAGGATGCTTGGGCGTGCGCCTCAACCTGCACCTCCACCGCCCGACGTCTTGCCTCAACCGCTACCCCCATTCGTCCAAATAAAGCCAAAAACCGCCGCGTCTTCGAGGCCAAGTTCTGGCGATTTCATGAGCATCCAAGTGAAATCCACTGTTCAGAATGTGGAGGACAATGAGGTCTACAACTTTCGTTTAGGAGTCGATGCGAATCGTTGATTGGATGGAGAGGTCTAAGAGGAAGAAAACGCAAGATTTTTGGCCGTTGAGAAAAAGATGGCGGCTATAGGGCTCTAGGGTTTAGGAATCTTTTATATATAATATTTTCCTTATTGCGTGTCGTATTATATGGTTAGGTTCAAAATGGTCTGAACTCCAATTGAAGCGTGCCGACAAGCTATCCTAATGTAGAAAGGCCTTATGAACACAACTGAATAGTTTCGAGGCTCAATTTTAACATTTTCATAAGTTAATGTGAAAATCGAATTATTTTCATTTAAATTCTATTAATTGATTTCTATGCATTTCAAGCTTGCATAATCAAACGATAAGTCTGATCGCTACAAAACTTGAAATCCCATAATAATTCATTGTTACAAATCTGATGAAACTGGTTTCGTCGAAATCTAGGACAGTAGCCAAAATGGCTATTTTCACGTTAATTAAATAAATAATTATTAAATTAATTAAATCACTCTTTAATTCAATATCTATAAACTAACAAATTTCATCATTTTTGATTAGTTAAACATTTACAATAATTTAAAACAAATTTACATATCAATTCAATATCAATTATTTTACTAATTGCCTTATTCAATTTCAACTGAAATTAAATCCAATTAATTATAATTTAATTCCACTAAATTGTTTTAATTTGATTTCAGTCTTTTATTCAATCAATTATTACTCTCTATATATAATTAACATTGGTTTGCATCTTATCACATTAATATGCTATAATTGTCATCTTTTACCATATTAGTTGCAGTATTTAAATTACATTGAAATTTTGTCAGTTTTATTATAATTTAAAATCTCAATAAATTTATTTATCTTGGTTTCATTCTTTTATTAAATAAACTATTACCTTACTAATAAAATTAACATTTCTATTCATTTTATTACATTCATAATTTTCAGCTATTGTCTTAACTCACATTAGTGTAACATTTAATTACATTTAATTGTATTATATCCATTTATTATAAAATAAATTCCAATAAATTAATCAAACTTGATTTCCATTCTTTTATTCAAATCAATAGTCATATTACGATTAAAATTTACATTGGTTACATCTTATTGAATTAATATTCTACAATGATCAATTCAACCTACATTAATTGCACTAATTAAGTGAATTAATTGCAATTGATTTCCAAATTTAACAGGTTAAATAAATAGGTAACATATAATAATTATCACCATTTACCTTTAGTCACATCTTATAAGTTTATTATCCACAGCAAGTTTTATAATTACTATTACAACACTAATTTTATTCA
Source organism: Allium cepa (assembly GCA_030765085.1). Taxonomy (NCBI): domain Eukaryota; kingdom Viridiplantae; phylum Streptophyta; class Magnoliopsida; order Asparagales; family Amaryllidaceae; genus Allium; species Allium cepa. The sequence goes on along the minus strand of CM060932.1, from coordinate 728,767,221 downwards.
ATTACAGTTTATTAGACCTTATTTCATTGATTAATCAACTTTTTAAATTATTCATTGCTCTTTTAATCCAACTATCAATTAATACATGTTATTAAAATTAATTTGCAATCTATAACCAATTATAACTCTTAATCATTTTAATTAATTTGAAATTACATTTAAAGAAATCATAAATTAGCTTAAATTAATACTACTTCATTATTCCAATTACATTTTATTATTAAATCACAAAGTTTTGTTTCTTCTATAACTAAGTTACAAAACCTTTATTAAATTAACTATTTTAATTGTCCAAAATTACGGGTCGTTACACTACGACTTAAGTGTATATTCATTTCATTAATTATATTTAATTATCTTATTTCATTAATACTTTCAAAATCTTAATCAATTTCATCTCAAAAATTATTTCATTCAAACTAACTTAGGTTGAATTCCTTTTCAAAACTCATTTTATTTAACTTAAGTTAAATTCCAATCCAACGTTCAATTTCGAATTTACTTTTCTTAACATTCATATCCAACAAATTTAAAAATTTGTTTTTAGCTTAACCCTTTCAAATTCATAAGTTGTAAACTTATTTCTTATCTATATGATCTTCAAAGTTCAAGAACTCATTATCTTATGTTTCTCAACACATTTAGATAGAAATATTCGAAATTTTAAACACATGATTTTATTTCAAATCATTTTAAAATTATATATATATATATATATATATATATATATATATACACACATAACTCCTTTATGTAACAAATTACACCTCTGAAATCTAAAACAATTTTTTTCGTCAAAGCAATCTTCAATGGTAGAAATTCCTCATGTAGAAACTCGAAAATGAACGTCGATAATGCAGTAGTGATCACTAGATTTATTTTCCAACAACCGAGGTTAGTTCATTGCTTTCTAATCCTATTTTAAATCCTTTATAAAAATATTTCTACTCAAAATACTTTCCAAGTAATATTGTTATTATTTTCTAAAACTTTGAAAAACCATTTTAAAAATCATGGGATTTAAATTCTCAAATTCCTAGCTTTTAAACCCCTTTTATTTACAAATCATATTTATAATATACTTCTGGAATTTCATTTCCTTTCCATTTATAAATCATATTTATATAATTTCGCTTTGGTTATTAAAACCATTTATTAATTTTTAATCTTTGTTTACAGTATAGTAATAATAACTTTTGTTAGAATACAAACACAAACAATAAATGATAATAATCAAATATTATCATTCTCCAATAACCAAACACACCATATACACTATAATAATTTTTGAAAAATTATTCCTTTAAAATATAATTAAGGGTAAAATAATTTCATTTACCTAATTTCAAAACAATACTTTGTCGAACTGCTCTGTTCAAGTGTTTAGAAATCCCTATCAATAACGTTAATTACTCGAATTGACCAGAATCCATAAGCCACTCAAAGATCAACCAACATAATATAAAACACTTTTAAATCACTAACAAATACGCACTCATGTATACACACACCCAAACCCATTCTAAGGTGTTACTGACCCTATTTCAAATGAGTACCCCACCAAAGCCAAGGTTCTCGCTTACCTTCAGCATTGATACCAAGTGTAACAATTGGAATTTTCGACCCCAAAAAATCGACACTAATATGTCCACAACATTGCGTGCCGAGCAATGGAATGTCGAAAAACCCGATTGTTAAGGGAAAAAGAAAGAAGGAAGAAGTTAAGAGGAAAACTAAACAACACAGAATCTCACGACGGAACGAATGATCTTAAATATACATCAAATATTTACACAAAACAAACTATAATGTATGTATATACAGGCATCAATCAGAGTATGCTAACCTATTTCTGCCCGGACAGTTATAATAGCATGTACTTACAATTGCTGATAAAACAACAACTTATACAGCAAAAAAGTAAATATATACATGAATATAGCTATCAACAAACACACATTCAATTCAGGATTTGTTTCCAAAGGGAAAACCAGCATTGGATAAGCACATAAACAACCACTAGCCGCCATAACTAATCATTCATTAATTATATCACTTTGTAAATTTCTTGTAATAAAATACTTTTACAAAGGTACATCCACCATTCCCTATATTTTCAATACTTGAAAATATTCATATATGTATCTCAATGATATAAGTATATCCACACTGATTATACTTTGCATCTTAGAAAATTCACTCATATACTTATCTCTACGGTATAAGTATATTTACAAATTTGAGAAAGATTACTTTTTATTCGGTTCTAAAATCATTTATAAACTCCTTATAATTCTCTAAAACAATTGACAAATCATTTGAATCTCTGAATTCATTTATAATCCCTTTTATAAACTTTAGTCACTTGTAAATTTTCTTTTTTGTACATTCTGAAGTCATTTATAAGTCCTTTATAAATCCATAAAACCATCTATAAAACTCCTTTTTATAAATCTTTAACCCATTTCTCAAATCGTTTATAAATATCTAACCATTTATAAAACTCTCTCACCTTGTAAAATCTTCCATTAAATGTTAAAACCATTTATAAACTTTTGTTATATATTCCTAGTCCGTTTATAAGACTTTATCCATGCCTTTCGTAGACATTCATAAATAATTAAAGGTCATTTATTCTAGAACACCATTATATATTAATAACTATTAACAATGAAAATTATAATTAAATGAAAAATTATTAATTTAAAACATCCTAAATCTAATAATTTATGTTTTAAAATTATGATCAAATAACAAAAATAATTAATTGTAACAACCCGCATATTTAACGATTTTATATTTAAATATTTTATTTAAATATTTTATTGTTCGTCGGATTTTAGTCCGAAAAGCTACTTTTTGCAAACATTCGAATTGGGACTCGAGACCACCCCCATTGAGTTCAAAATGACGTTTGCGACCTTTTTTAGTATAAGCTTCGATATGTTTGTAGAAAGTTGATTTTTTGCCACTTTTTAACTTAGGGCTTTGGTTTGGGCTGAGCCCATTAACCCCACTTAACTCAGTTCCAACCCTCTTCTCTTCATTCCTTCATAATTTCCTAATACATTCAAGCTTCATCAAAAATGGGGGAAGAGAAAAAGAATTAGGAAATCCTAAGCCCTAGTTTCCATTAGCAAATCCATCTTCTAGCTCCAAACTCAAGAGAACCCATTGGTAAGCTTTCTCTTCATCTTCTCCAACTCATTCTCTCTTTGAATTCAGAAATTTCCTAAACCTAATTTAGGAAATGTTTCTCTTTTAAGCTTAGATTGAAGCTTCTTGAGTTGTTATTGAAGATGAATTGATCTTAGCTTGTTTTTAAAGCTTCTTCATCAGTTGTTTGGGTTCAAAGGTGAGATTTTTATCTCACATCTATAATTATATTTATCTTCGATTGTTAGGTATGAATTCCTAACACTTATTCGTGTGCAATTGCTTTTGGTTTGGATTGATTTGGTGAATATTCTAATTTTTGGTGTTTTGGGTTCAAATCCTTAAAAATCATAGCTTTGATGTTTAAATGCGTTTTTGGTGATGCATCGAGGATCCAATAGGATTGGGTAGCCGTTGGGCATAATTCCCTATCGTCCGTACTCGTTCGGTTGTGAATTGGTGGAGTTTGCACATCAATTAAATGGGTTTCAATTTGCAAAACATCAGGGTCGGCCGACCGAACCCCTGGGTCGGTCGACCGACCTGCTACTAAGGTGCATATGCATCTTTCTGTCTCTGGTCCGGTCGACTGGTTATAGGACTCAGCCGACCGACCTGCTTCCCGAGCATTTCTGTTTTTTTGGTCCGGTCGACCGAGCCCTGTAGCCGGCAGACCGACCTGGTGAAATTTTGCCTATTTCGCCTATTGCTTGAATTTCCAACTTTGATCGATTCTTGTTGTTTCCTATTTGTTGTTATCATTTATTATGACTTTCTTGACTCCTTTTTAAGGATTTTTGAATATCCATTTCGGTGGATTCTTTATCGGTTTCGTTGGATTTTTATTCACATCTTCGTATGTGAATTTTAGTGATTGATTTTTCCTACAATCTTCTTTGTGATTTGTCACTTTAAAAATATAAAGGTTTTTATACTAGTAGTAAATATTAAAACTCTTTCTTCAAATGATTTCAACACTATTTTAGTACAAAGCTCGTTTCTTAAACCGTTTTCCAATCTATTAGTATATACAAACCTTTACCTCACTCGTATGAGAAATCTAATTAAACGACTTAGTAAAACGAGTGGTATGAAACGCTTGCGTTTACTTCGTCGGTTAATTCTTGGACTTGTTCGATTGAATCTCTTGTGACAATTTTATAGTGGAGATCTACAGTTTGTCCGTAAATATTTAAGTTAAGTAAGTGGTTATGGGACATGAAGCTAAACTCATATATTTACTAGCTTAGTGTAATTGAAACTTCTCGTTGATCATGACGATCATCTTTGTGGTTTAGACTAGCAATGTGCGATGTCTCTTTGTCCACGAGGGAGACTAAACCCCGTTTTGTGGAGTTTTGACTCAAATTTGTGGGGTAGCTCCCCATGGCCTTCGGGCCGTTCGTGTGTCAAAAATTAATGGCTAGCTACCATGAGATAGCTTCTCATTCGTGTGATACATATGTTGGTTAGCTTTAATGCTCCCGTTCGTGTGATAGGCCTCCCCCCTTTTCTTGTGATTTCTGGATTTCGTGTGTCGAATTCTGGAATTTCTTCTTCACCTATTTTTTTTATTTCTATTGACATGATTTATCAATTTTTGTGCATAGGTGAATTCGTGTGTCATTGACTGGATTTCTTGAGATGATTTCTAGAATTCGTGTTTCACCAATTATCGTGATTTTCATTGATAAGTTTTATCAATATTTATGCATTGGTGAATTCGTGTGTCATTGACTTTTGTGATTGACATTGACATAATCGTCAATATTTATGGTTTGGTGAACGAAATAAGGAGTATGACATTTCTTTGATTCTTGTGTAGATTTGGTGATATTGATTAATCTCTTGTTGATTTTCAATTACTTATATATATCACAGCTTGGCATGGTGAATATTATGTGTTTAGTCATATCTCTTATTCTATATCATTTCATCTGATATTTATAGTTAGACTGATCCGTTTATTATTTTCTTATTAAATAATACTCGGGTCAGACCGAGATGTTGCAGGTGCTTCTGCTTGACTTTACATCCGGGATTATCTCCTTGACTTTTGGTTAACTACTTAGATTAGTAGTTTTTGTTGTATACATTTTAGATATAGACTCCATAATGTGTACTTATTATTTTGTGTAGTTCGTGTAACTATTCTTTTGTGATATTGTGGATCTTTTTAGACCACTACTCTGATGTACACTTCCTAGTGTAATATTCATATCTATTTCCGCCTTTGTGATATGAATTATCTGCGACTGATTCGTGTTATGCTTAATTCTATATTTGTTTTCGGAGATTATTATAGCCACTGTGTAGTAGCTTTGTGTTTGTATCTGTATGTCGGATTTCCTCTCGAAAAAAATGCATGTTATACTATCTGACATATCGGTGCTCGCGCAAAGCAATTACACAGATGGTCGCTCCTCAATAGCCTTATTCTCCATGCTAGTTAACAGCATTACACCGTAGTGTTCTTGGTTAGCGTGGGTATAGAGGTGAGGCGTCACAGCTTGGTATCAGAGCCAAAATTCGGAACAATATGGAATATTATAACAAGGATCATCGTCCTAAGTCCATCTTAGGTATCGTGCTTTAAGATTTAATTCGAGTCTTTGTACCGATTCATCCTATTTTCCTTATGATTCCTTGTTTTATCTATCAAGATTGGTTGATATTCATTTGGTGAATAACCTTTTTCTCCTTCTTTCTTTTCTAAAGGAAGAGAAATGGTTAGACCAGGCCGTCCCGGCGCCGGTCAATCTAGTGCTACTCCCCAGGATGGAGTATTTATGTCTGCCCAGCAGCTCCTAGATCTCGTTAAGAATGCTCAAGCTGCCATACCCAATCTAGAGGCTACTCATCCTAGATCTGGTTTTGCATGCTTGTGAAGAGACTATACCGATTTGGGTGGAAGGTCATTCAAAGGATCCGAGAGTGTTATAGAAATTCAAGCTTGGCTCAAATCATGCGATCGCATCTTTTCTCGCATGAACCTTATTGATCTACATCGAGTCCAGGTGGCCTCTAGCATGCTCCAAGAAAGAGCATTAGATTGGTATGAGCTTTTAATTTCTGAAATCGTTGAAGCGGATCTCACTTGGGAGCAATTCCGGGGAAGATTCGAATTGAAATTTGTGCCGGAGGCTGAAAAGGTAACTTTGGCCCGGCGTTTTATTGACCTTGTTCAAGATGGATCTTCTGTGACAGACTATGTCGCATCTTTCGAATCTCTTTTCAAATACGGGGTTGAATACATTAACACCCTAATGAAGAAAAATCAGAGATTCGTTTATGCCTTGAATAAGAATCTTAAGAAGCCATTACTCCTGAAACTCGAGGTTTCATTTGATCAGCTTATTGATATCGCTCTTCGTCTTGAAGAGGACGATAGAGAAAGTGATGTCGAGGTTGGGAGTGCCAAACCGAACTCCAACAACAACAAGAAGAGGCATCCCTTTATTAGGTTCGAAAGTCCTAATCCTAACAAGAGGGCGAAGCAAGAGACTTCTATAGAAAATACTCCTATTCCTAATCGTGGAGAATGCTACAATTGTGGCTCTAGGGACCACTATATAAATAGGTGTCCAAGGCCTATTTCTTGCTGCTATTGCAAAAGTGCGGATCATTATATATCTTCGTGTCCCAAGCAACAAAGCAAGAGAGAAGGAAAGCTGCAAGTCCCTAGCAACACTTCTCGTGGTCAAGGTATTTCTCATTCAATCCTTGATGACATTTGCTTTGTGATTATCTTGTTCGTGTTCTTTTTGATATGGGTTCCATCTCACTATTTTATATCAAAAAGAACTTGTTGATTCTTTTTCTTTAAATATTTTGGGCTTGATGACTTCTTTGAGAGTTGCGAATCCAAATGGTTGATCCGCAACACTCAATTTGCTTTCTATTGATGTCGAAACTATTTTATGTGATTTTTCTTTCTGAGTCGATATTTTTACTTAGGCTTCGAAATTGATTTTTGTAAGGATTGGCTTACTAGTTGTGAAGCTCATATCCTATTTTCCGTGTGGACTATTCATCTTCGACATTTTCAATCTGTTAAGCAGATTTCTATTTTTCCTTTATGATTTTGACTCCAACTGGATGGCATCATTTTATTCTTTAAGCTCACATGATGGGGAAAGTGTTATTTCTCTCATTCATGTAGTTTGAGAATTTTCTGGTAATTTTTGAGTTTGTCTTAGGATTTATCACCTAAGAAATCTTTTGTGTAGTGTTAAGGTCTTTTCAGCTCGACCTTGCCACCGGTTTTCATTTGCTACGAGTTGCGGAAGTTAGCATTCCACTTACCGCATTCCGCACTCGTTATGATTCTTATGAATGACTTATTATGTCATTCGGTTTATCCAGTTTATTTCATCCATTTTATAAATCGAATATTCTATGAATATTTCGATGAGACCATTCTTGTATTTATTGATTTTGGATGAAAATAGTAATTTAAAATTTTGCAAATCTTTTCCATAAGATTTATTTATAAGTAAGATTGGATTTTGTTCTTGAAACGAACGAAGAATGTTCTTAAAAGTTTTTAAGAAACATGTTTATTATCTAGAAGACGATTTTGTGATTTTATTGCTCGTTGAGTGCCTTAAGAATTTTGGTCGATGCGCTTGGTCAACGTTATCGACAGGAATTTCCTAAACGCTTTGATGAGACAATCAAACACAGTAAAATTCACTTCAAATAAGTAAAATTTTCTAAAAAGATGATTACATAAGTTAATTGTAATTTTGAAAGTTTTAGTTTTTGGGAAAGAAGATCATTTGAAAGAATTCTTTTCCGATACTCTTTTTCTTGTGATTCCTGAAGGGGAACCAAGACTTTGCTATTTGTACCGATACTTGTCGTATTGGTTTGGCTGTCGTTCTCTTGCAAAGGAGAACGTGCTATCACTTGTGCTTCTAAATCATTAGAGCTTACCGAGACTAGATATGCCACTCATGATCTAGTGCTCGCAGCTATTGTTTTTACTTTTAAAATTTGGCATCACCATTTTTGGGGAAGAAATTTGTTCTCCACCTCGATCATAAATCTTTGGAATATTTATTTTCTCATAAGGAACTTCATGTTGACTCGAGTTCCTGGCATCTTGTGATCTTGATATTCTTTTTATTCCCGGATGGGAAATCGTGTTGCCAATGCGCTTTGTATTAAGCAACAAGTGGTTGATTCTTTGATGATGTCTGAATGGAATTATCTTTTTATTAATTTCATCGGACGTTTTGATATACTTCATTTTATTGAGCTTTATCTCATTTCTTTTATGGACTAGCGTCCGATGTTCTTTTATGGTGTTCGGTTCATCGGTTGTACTATTATTATACTACATCGTTGTTCCGGTTTATCGGTTCATTGGACGTACCGTTTTTGTACTACGTCGGTGTTCCAAATTATTCGAGTTTCAAGTTTCTCGGGCGTACCGTTTCTGGACTACGTCGTTGCACTGGCTCAATTTTCTGCTATTCTTGACGTCTTCTACGTCTTTTATCTATGGAAATGCCTTAGGGATTCCGGTTTTTATTCTTTTGCCCGGGTGATATTGTGGAAATTGAAGTTTCACCAAATTTGATTTATGAGCAACATTCCATTCGCATCATTGCTTCGGAGGTTGAGCGCCTTCGGAATAAAGATATTCTTTTTGTGAGAGTTCAATGGTTCTCAAATCTTAGGGATTACTCTTGGGAATCTAGAGAATTCATCGAGCGATCCCGTTTAGGCTTACTCTTTCATGCTCCTTATGGTGAACTTCCTATTTCAAATTTTCTTTTGTGTCGATATGCTTCTATGGTTGTTACTTCTTATTTTCTTCTTAAGTATTGCGAGGACGCAATTTCTTTAAGGAGGAGAGTCTGTAACAACCCGCATATTTAACGATTTTATATTTAAATATTTTATTTAAATATTTTATCTTTCGTTGGATTTTGGTCCGAAAAGCTACTTTTTGCAAACAATCGTATTGGGACTCGAGACCACCCCCTTTGAGTTCAAAATGACGTTTGCGACCTTTTTGAGTATAAGCTTCGATATGTTTGGAGAAAGTTGATTTTTTGCCAATTTTTCACTTAGGGCTTTGGTTTGGGCTGAGCCCATTAACCCCACTTAACTCAGTTCCAACCCTCTTCTCTTCATTCCTTCATAATTTTCTAATACATTCAAGCATCATCAAAAATGGGGGAAGAGAAAAAGAATTAGGAAATCCTAAGCCCTAGTTTCCATTAGCAAATCCATCTTCTAGCTCCATACTCAAGAGAACCCATTGGTAAGCTTTCTCTTCATCTTCTCCAACACATTCTCTCTTTGAATTCAGAAATTTCCTAAACCTAATTTAGGAAATGTTTCTCTTTTAAGCTTAGATTGAAGCTTCTTGAGTTGTTATTGAAGAGGAATTGATCTTAGCTTGTTTTTAAAGCTTCTTCTTCATTTGTTTGGGTTCAAAGGTGAGATTTTTATCTCACATCTATGCGTATATTTATCTTCGATTGTTAGGTATGAATTCCTAACACTTATTCGTGTGCAATTGCTTTTGGTTTGGATTTATTTGGTGAATATTCTAATTTTTGGTGTTTTGGGTTCAAATCCTTAAAAATCATAGCTTTGATGTTTAAATGCGTTTTTGGTGATGCATCGAGGAGCCAATAGGATCGGGTAGCTGTTGGGCATAATTCCCTATCGTCCGTGCTCGTTCGGTTGCGAATTGGTGGAGTTTGCACATCAATTAAATGGGTTTCAATTTGCAAAACATCAGGGTCGGCCGACCGAACCCTTTGGTCGGCCGACCGACCTGCTACTAAGGTGCATAGGCACCTTTCTGTCTCTGGTCCGCTCGACTGGCTACAGGGCTTAGCCGACCGACCTGCTTCCCGAGCATTTTTGGTTTTTTGGTCCGGTCGACCGAGCCCTGTAGCCGGCCGACCGACCTGGTGAAATTTTGCCTATTTCGCCTAGTTGCTTGAATTTCCAACTTTAATCGATTCGTGTTGTTTCCTATTTGTTGTTATCATTTATTATGACTTTGATGACTCCTTTTTAGGGATTTTTGAATATCCGTTTCGGTGGATTCTTTATCGGTTTCGTTGGATTTTTATTCAAAATCTTCGTATGTGAATTTTAGTGATTGATTGTTCCTACAATCTTCTTTGTGATTTGTCACTTTAAAAATATAAAGGTTTCTATACTAGTAGTAAATATCAAAACTCTTTCTTCAAATGATTTCAACACAATTTTAGTACAAAGCTCGTTTCTTAAACCGTTTTTCAATTTATTAGTATATACAAACCTTTACCTCACTCGTATGAGAAATCTAATTAAACGACTTAGTAAAACGAGTGGTATGAAATGCTTGCGTTTACTTCGTCGGTTAATTCTTGGACTTATTCAATTGAATCTCTTGTGACAATTTTATAGTGGAGATCTACAGTTTGTTCGTAAATATTTAAGTTAAGCAAGTGGTTATGGGACATGAAGCTAAACTCATATATTTACTAGCTTAGTGTAATTGACACTTCTCGTTGATCATGACGATCATCTTTGTGGTTTAGACTAGCAATGTGCGATGTCTCTTTGTCTACGAGGGAGACTAAACCCCGTTTTGTGGAGTTTCGACTCAAATTTGTGGGGTAGCTCCCCATGGCCTTCGGGCCGTTCGTGTGTCAAAAATTAATGGCTAGCTACCATGAGATAGCTTCTCGTTCGTGTGATACATATGTTGGTGAGCTTTAATGCTCCCGTTCGTGTGATAAGCCTCCCCCCTTTTCTTGTGATTTCTGGATTTCGTGTGTCGGATTCTGGAATTTCTTCTTCACCTATTTTTGTGATTTCTATTGACATGATTTATCAATTTTTGTGCATAGGTGAATTTGTGTGTCATTGACTGGATTTCTTGAGATGATTTCTAGAATTTGTGTTCCACCAATTTTCGTGATTTCCATTGATAAGTTTTATCAATATTTGTGCATTGGTGAATTCGTGTGTCATTGACTTTTGTGATTGACATTGATATAATCGTCAATATTTATGGTTTGGTGAACGAAATAAGGAGTATGACATTTCTTTGATTCTTGTGTAGATTTGGTGATATTGATTAATCTCTTGCTGATTTTCAATTATTTATATATATCACAGCTTGGCATGGTGATTATTATGTGTTTAGTCATATCTCTTATTCTATATCGTTTCATCTGATATTTATAGTTAGACTGATCCGTTTATTATTTTCTTGTTAAATAATACTCGGGTCAGACCGAGATGTTGCAGGTGCTTCTGCTTGACTTTACATCCGGGATTATCTCCTTGACTTTTGGTTAACTACTTAGATTAGTAGTTTTTGTTGTATACATTTGAGATATAGACTCCATAATGTATACTTATTCTTTTGTGTAGTTCGTGTAACTATTCTTTTATGATATTGTGGATCTTTTTAGACCACTACTCTAATGTACACTTCCTAGTGTAATATTCATATCTATTTCCGCCTTTGTGATATGAATTATCTGTGACTGATTTGTTTTATGCTTAATTCTATATTTATTTTCGAAGATTATTATAGCCACTGTGTAGTAGCTTTGTGTTTGTATCGGTATGTCGGATTTCCTCTCGAAAAAAATGCATGTTATACTATCTGACATATCGGTGCTCGCGCAAAGCAATTACACGGATGGTCGCTCCTCAACAGCCTTATCCCCCGTGCTAGTTGACAGCATTACACCGTAGTGTTCTTGGCTAGCGTGGGTATAGAGGTGGGGCGTCACAGCTATCTTCACCATTATAATAATTATTTATTTTTCCAAATCTTATTGATAAGTCCTTATTATTAATTTAAAACATAATTATTCTTAAAATGATTAACCTTTCAAAATATTAACAATTTGATATATACTTAAAATAATATTAATTAAAAGACAATAACTTTGAAACATTAATATAATCAAATAAATTTAAAACAATATTAACATAAAACGACACTCTTTTAAATAGAATATTTCTGAAACCTTATTTTGAATTTAAAATTATTTCCCTTCTCAAAACCAATTCCAACTCAAATGGAAATTTGTAGTATTTCAAAATACTAATTTAAGGCCAATACTCACCAACCTCTTAACCAATATTGATATTGATTTGCTATCACTAAAGGTTTTCAGTTTGTAACATATATCGGTGTCAAAACCCATATTTCCAACAAATCAGGTTAATTATCCAATAATTCATATAACTAGACTATTATTAAAACCAATTCAGCAATAGCAAGGGATCCCGTTGGATCCCTCTAACTTGTCCCCTACATCACAGCTCATATATATCAGCTCATATATATGTCAATAAAATAAAAAGTGGTGAGGAATCCTATTGGATCCCTCCAACCTGTCCCCCTACATCACAACAATATATATTCATTAAATATAAATCAACCGCTTCGAGGTAGGATTCATAAAAAAAGGGTCATCCGCTCTTACACGGGAACGTAATAGGGTCCCATTCGCTCTAGGGGCGGGAATATATCTAAACCAACTAACAAATATCGTAATTCATCCAAACAATCATTCAACAATTTTTATTAACAATATATCATACTAGTTAACCAAAAATGTATGTTTAACTCATCAAAATTTCTGTCGTTGCTGAGGCATTTCGATTTGGAACTAAAATCGAACGACGTCCAATTTTAGCCTAAATTTTAATTGTCTTCAAATTTAACGAAACCAACTCCATCATGTAGCTTTCGTTATTACAAGCGCAACACAAGAACTCGCCTCTCGATTGAACCTCGTATGCACAAGATGCGAATATTATAAGCTTGTGAATTTTAAATAACTTAATTAATTTACTACTTACAATATTATCCTCTAATTACATTTAATAACCTTCTTCCCATCATCGTATTCATGTGCGTAGAGATACGCAAACATCCCAGGCCAACTTCATATGATCGCCACTGTCGCCAGATCCCACCGAAGCCCACCGCCGCTATGTCCCAAAACCACCTTGCTAAGTAGAACCATCGGCCAATGGTCACCTTCAACAAAATGTCGGCGTTAGCATGAAAATCAAAACGAACGTTTTCCATTTAATTCACGATTTCTATCGCCTCAGGCCACCCGCAAAACTCCAACCATGCCTCGCCCTCCTCTCTCCCTACATTTTCTCTTTAGAGCCCATCCCCTGAAATCCAACCAATTCGCTTGAAAAGCCTTCAAAGCTGGGCCGACGTCGAAATTCCCTCCATCCCGCCTTGCTTCACCAAAGCCCATCACCACTATTCATTGAGTCGAGCTTCCCTACGTGAACATTTTCGTAGTTGAAACCTCGGCATAAAATGGTCTATATCGGTGCCGAAGAATGGTGGTCCCATCGCCACTATTCATTGAGTCGAGCTTCCCTACGTGAACATTTTCGTAGTTGAAACCTCGGCATAAAATGGTCTATATCGGTGCCGAAGAATGGTGGCCAAAGGATCAGGCAGTTTGGATTTCTTTAAAGCTCTTATTATTATTATTATTTAATCTTTCTCTGGTTTGAAATTGTTAGAATGAGAGGGAGAGGGAGTGTTCAAAAGAATTATGAGAGATGATGAGGGTATGAGCTTGTACATGGAGGTATGGGCAGTCATTTCATAGGAAATGGCTAAGAAATAACATGTATATTATTATTTTAATTTAAAATAACAAGCTATAAACATTCAAAAATCTCAAACTCCTATCCTGACGCCTAGCTTCTATATGTAATACCCCTATTTCGTACACAATTAACTTGTTTCGAGACGTAATTCGATCATATGCAGAAGATAGCTTTTCAAATCCAATTATATTATATAATTTCTTAAATTAATTTATAAGCGTTTCAATTTCATATGACCAAACGATACATCTAATCACCACGAATTTCATCGGCATAAAACAATCCACTGTTACAGATCCAATGAAACTGGATTTTTGAAATCCAAGACATTGACTCGGAAGGATATTTTTATACGTCAATTAAAAAAATAATTATTAAAAACCAAACTAATCTCCTTTAAATCAAAATTAAAAGTTTCTTATTACGAATCTTATCCAAAAAAATTTAAATAAGCTTTGAAATCATTTTTGTACAAAATAAATCCAAGATTCAATTATTTAAACAATTTCAACTATTAAATCCCATCAATTTAATTGTCAAATAAATCGCTATGCATTGAAATTCAAGTATCTAACTTATAAAATTAACTTTTCAATATTAAAAATAAATTAAATATTTCAAATCCAATTGACTAAAATTCCGGTTCATTACATTAGTTGTGCTCGAATAACCTATGAGCATTTTGTTTGGTTAAATTAAGTATGAACACCGTGTGAATTCAATTTCACAGTTTGATTATAAGGTAGTCGATGATAATATTGAGTTGAAATTATTATAATAAAGGTCATTTATTTTAATTTATAAAAAGAGAAATAACCGTGAATTGATATTGTGTAAGAAGGTAAATTTGTAAAATATGAATTATAATGTATTATGTATAATTAAATGGATTTAAACTGAAAATTTAAGAAATTGAATCCCACTGTATTAGAAATATATTTTTCAAAATTTTGAGAAAATAATAATAGTTTCATTAGAAATGTACATATATAAAAAAATACTATTTTAAAAGGATTATAAATAAGGTAGATGGCACTGAACTCGCTTCAGTTGCTGGAAAATAATTCAGGTGATGACTACAGCATTATCGACGTTCATTTTTAAGTTTCTAAGTGATGGATTGCTAAAGGTATGCTTTGGTAAAAACCAAATTCTAATCTAAATTCCAAAAATATGATTTGATATATAAAATGGACACGGATATTATAATTTCAAAATAATTTGAAATAAAACCAGGTGTTTGGTTCTTGAATTTTCAACTAGGTGATCTTATAGACTCATTAGTATAATTTGGTCTATGAATCTCATTTTGATGTGTTGAGTGATAATTTTCATTTGCTAAAATGAAAATGGAATTTTCAATGATTTTGGACAGTCGAAAAATTTCTAAGTTAATTGAGAAAAATTAAGCTAAATATTTTTGTGAAAATATAAGAAAATAAGTTTTTATAACTTATAAATTTGAGAAGATGGAATGTTAAACCCAATTTTAGGACGCTTGAACATTTAGGTTAAGTAAAACAAATTTGAATTTGTATATACACTCATTTAGAAATAGGAGAGTATTATATTAATATGGACTTGGGTTAATTAAATAGGTTTAATGTTTTTATTTATTTCCGTTTTATTAATTGATAATAATGGTAAATTCATTCTGCTATTTGTTTACAGTAATAAATAGTTCAAATAAATAAGAAAAAATAAATTATTATTTTTATGACTTGATTTTTATTGACGTAATTTTCATTTAATTCATTTATTTTTTCCAAAATTTTCAATTTGGAAATATTGGATTATTCGTTTGGAGATTTATCGACAAATAATAGTTTTTTGTGATTTTAAAGAATTAATAAACTAGTGTATATTATTATTATTATTATTATTTTGAGATTACATCGCTATTTTGAGCAGGAATATATTTTTGTTTTGTCGTTCGGAGTCCATACGCGACTAAAAATCTATGCAGCAAAACGCAGAAAAAATTAAATAAAATATCTCAACACTTATTAGAGAAAGAACACACATTTTCATTCCTTAGTACTGTTCCATTGCGTATCAACATATAAACCTAGATCTACTTCTTTTAGAATTCTAAAAAAATTTAAATAAAATATAAAAAACTAATAAACAATGATCTTTGAGTGCAATAAGGCAAGATCTGATCTACGTTAGTATGGGTGATGCGGCAGCTATTATAGGAAGTTGACAATGAATGTCATGAGTCTTGGAGTGCTATGGTTAAGCTTTAGGATGATTTAGGCGAAGATTGCTTGATTCGTTGGTTGCATTGTGATTTTCACATAAAGGAGTGGCTTTTGGACAACTTTGGCGAAGTGGGGTTCAGAGAGGAGGATTGCGACATGTCGATGGTCATGAGCTGAGGCCGACGTCACGATTTGTGGAGGTGGGTAAAATGTATAGCTACAGTGAGGGTCAGGTAACCTTGCAAAGGCGAGAAGAATGGCGATGGCGGCATGATTTCAGGTGGTCCGAGGCGACGTGGGTGGTCAATGGCCAAAGCTTGGAAGAGGTGGGAATTTATTTGTAGAATAAGGATTAGGGTGTTTAAAAAGGGTAAGTAGAGCTAAAGTGATTAGTGGATTTAAACTAAATTTAATATTGATAACTTATAAATTTAAATGCTTGTTCATAGGAGGTCCAAACAAGAGTAAACTTTTTGTGTTGCGCTTGTAATGACGCAGGCTTCTCGATGGAACTGATTTGGCTGAATTGGGAGCATGTTGAAACTTAGATTAAATTCGAACGTTGTTCAATTTTAGTTCAAATCAAAAGGCTTCAGTGCCAACTGGAATTTTGGTGCGTGTTACTCACCTTTTTGGTCAATTAATATATTATATGGTAGATCAAATTTTGCTAATTGTTTTTGGTTAAAAATAGTGGTTATTGGTTAAATATCTTCTTTAAACCATAGGAATTTAAATTTGAAATACAGGAAAATTGTCGAAAAATCCAGATTTCTCACAATAGTGGGATAAAATTTTCAGTCATTTACGTGTTATTTACTTCAGTTATATATCTGTGATATAGATTGTTAAATACTGGAAACTTGACTATTTGGCCAAATTGAACGTGACACCGAGATGTGGGAAAATTGAACCTTTTTGGTAGAAAAGGTGTAGCATTTGTTAAGTGCAATTAATTAATGGCTTCGATGTAGTATTTTTAAAACGACCGTAAATTCATCACTTTAGAAAAATTCCAAAATATTCAAAAATAATATTTTTAAACATAAATGATGATGTTTTAAGTAATAAATTATATTGGTAACCATATTTTGAAGAAATATATATATATATATATATAAAGAAAAAAATATATACACTTCTTTAAATTTCGATAAAATGACTGGAAATCATTTTATAAGTAAACACCTCTTTGACCATCCAAACTAATGCACTGAGCTAGGTACATACACTCATTTATATATATGAGTATTAATATGTAGTAAGATTATCTTTTTTATTTTGAAATTTAAATTACCTTTGTAACACTATTATAGATATCACTATTTTGGAATAATTGATTTTTGAATTTAAATTTTGTATAAATCATTTGATAATTATTTTAATTATTAAGTAAGCTATTTTAATTATTATATAATGATGAACGTATTATTTTAAACTTTTTTTACAAATATATGTATATTAACTAAGAAGAGAAAATATGATCGGTAATCAAAATCAAAATTCATAACAATCCAACGTGAATAAGTTGTGCAACGTTGTGGATAATATGTAACATACAGATGCACATATACATATACATACATGAAGACATATCCACATGCACATGAACACACATATGTACATGTAATTAAATGTAAAAATATTATTAAAAATATCTAAGATACTTCCTAAATTCCTAAACTCTTAAGCTAATCCAAAGTCAACACTAACCATCAAAGTACATGCATATGGCCTTGTCCATGATGAAAGGGACTTGGGCCACGCATAACATGGATAGAGGTGATGCTGGCGGTGCATGTGAAGGTGATGAAGATGATGATGTGTTTGTAGATATTTTTCTCCTCTTCCTTGCCTATAAATACCACACATCCACACCTTCTTCATTATTTCTAAGCTTTTTTCTCTCCTTTTTGTGGCTTCTTATGTTAACAAAATATTTGTCAAAGGAAATTTAATTATAATATATATATATATATAAGCACACTTAAGCGCCTCTAAACTATTTCAAAAACTCCACTCTTCCTCTCTACCATCCACAGCCTCACTTCCTCCATCAAAGGTCGAGTCGTCCTCTAATCCAACCCTAGGCCGTTAGCACTCTATGCCATTCCAAAGCAAGGCCAAACCATTTAGGAGCTTAAGTCCAAGGGATCATGAGCTTTAAATTCCAAGTAGCGAAGTTATAGACAATTTTAGGTTAATTGTCTAACCCGAGATGAGAAACTCCTAACTATAGTTATATATACTATGGGATGATATATTTGTTTGGATATGGCTGTTAATGATGGTTGTTTAATATGGTGGTTGAATATATGTGCAAGTCACGTTAATACACGTCGATAAGCACAAAGGAAATCATTTTCCTTTATTGAATGAAATGGTGTATATGGTATGTTTAAAACTCTTAAAAATGGTTTAATATGATTTATAAATGTTCTATATATATTTAAAAGTATTTTGTAAAAGTTTAAATGAATATTGAAAATCGAGTCAAAAATAGGCGCGTCGCCTGACGATAGTTTGTGATTTTGGCACCGTAACAGTTAGACGAATATATTAAATGGAATATAGCTTGGAATTCTTTGAGATAAGAATTTACCAAACTATTATATCTTTAGTTTTCAAAAAAAGAAAAAAAATCAAGATTTTGATAAGTAGATTTTTGGAAAAGGAATAAAACAATTTTTTGAAAAAATCGTGGATCTGCAGTTCGGAATTCATAAAAGGATTTCTTTAAAATTGTTATTTTAAAATTGTTAAATATATGAAATAAATTCTAAAAATCTTCTAAAAATTTTTAAAAGTTATTTATAAAAATGAATTTTCAAGTAGTAGAAAAGTCATTTTGATCAACACAACTTAAAAAATACCATCCGTAGCACTTTTCCATAACTTTTGAAATATAGTTTTAAACACAACCATTCTTTTCCAAATCTTTTGTACATGTTTTTCAATGATTAATAAAGTACTTTAAAATTGATTTAAAGGATTTACAAAGTGATTAAATAAATAATTTAAAGTTAATTAAGTATGTTAAAAGATTAAGAGTCGATCAAATAACTTGACCACCTTATAGGTGACAGAGAGACGGTGTCT
This sequence comes from Allium cepa, assembly GCA_030765085.1. Lineage (NCBI taxonomy): Eukaryota > Viridiplantae > Streptophyta > Magnoliopsida > Asparagales > Amaryllidaceae > Allium > Allium cepa. The sequence continues at coordinate 728,748,133 of CM060932.1, read as the reverse complement.
GGGCTTGAGTTTGGAAAACAAGTTTCCTGCTCTTCCTGGCTGTCCAGACTGGCCCGATGGAGGGAATAGTGACTTTGATTTACTCGGATCAAAAATTTTCAAAGTATGAAGGATATAATTTTCCAAATATAAATAACTTCGATTTTAGGAGATAATCTTCTTATACTTGCTGTTAAATCCCAAAGAAGGAACTCGTACTATTTGTCGAATTTAAAAGGTGATTTCATCCCATAGTACTTGTTGAATATGGGAATTTATATTGTGTATAATTAGACGATTTCTATAGATTCCGCTCACTTAACATTTACTGGTTTTGGATTAACATCCTAGATAACATGGTTTTAAACCATTCAAAATTTTGATTTTGAATAATCTTTGTTAAGATTTAAATATTAAGATTTAAATAAATAATTTTCCAAAGATAGGTTTAATGATTCCCTATATACCGGAAAGAATGCTTTAAAGATATATATATATAGAAGATATTTTGATAAAAAGAAATTAATCGATCAAAGAATAATTCCCTATTCACGTAACATATTTTTATCGATGATTGGTTCGAATGAATCAGGGTCGAATTTGAGCAATTCTTATCTGAAAACCCCTTCGAACGGATTTATGTATTCGAAGTGAAGACATGAAATGTTTGAAAGATGGAATGTAGGGTTGTTTGTCACTAAACCTCGGGGGCGATTTTCGATATCATATTATGTGTAGTTATTTTTCAAATCCTACAGGTAACCCCACACAAGATGTGATAGGAGAGTGTCTTTGGATTGTCTTTTTCCTAGACAACTTGTATGGATGAATGTCAGACGTTGCATTTCTAATTACATTGATTAATCACTATGGCCGTATCATCTGTTTGGTTGTGGAGAAGGCAACTTCTCTTAGCTTAACACCCTTTCCTGAGATGTACGAGCTCAGGAGTTATACCTTTCTAGAAATCAGTTGTGTGATCATGCAATGGAAGTGTGGCATTCAAAGTGGAATGTGTTATGTGAAAGGTAAAACATTACCTCAGGCCTTATCAACTGGAAATGGTTAAAGCTGGGTAGATGTAGTAAAGCTATGCAGGTCGCATCCATTAGGAGATGGTCATAACCTTTCAAAATTACTCTCTATATGTGGAGTATGCTTCGAGACCACATTAAAGGTCGGTAACGACCGGGGTGATGTCATTTTCGCTACTATCCAGTGAAGGGGTAGGTCGGTTCTGTATTAGTATAGGCGTTCAGTATCTGGACCCTAGATGTATCCCTCTAGAGGTATACCATACGGATGATAGTCCCTCACCTTGCCATTGTATGGAATCCATTCACCAAACAAGTCTTTTAAGAGTTTTGTTTGTAGAGCCTAACATATCTAGAATTAGTAATAGTAACGATTTCGGCTAAGATTAATAAGTTTATTTGCAAATGTTTTCAAAGAATGTTATTAAAAATAATATAAAATGATTTTACATGGAAAATTCTTTTGGTTATCATAAGATAAAAACCCATTCCATGTTTTTGTATGGTGTGGCCTTATGAGATACCATTTTTGTTTTCAAAACATTTGTATTTTGAGTTTCTCATACAAGTCCCATGACTGACCAAGAGTTTATTTTCCTTATCCCTTAAACTCTAGGTGCACTAATTTTCCCTGACAACCAAGTAGTTAGTAAAGTAGGGAGAATTTTGGAATGGAACATGGAGCTTGGAGCATTTTGGGTCTTCTGAAGAAGTTGCCTATATTCCGATGTATTTGTACTAGGTATCTACTAGCACTTATAAGGACAGGCGATTATAACTATCTTGGCTAGGTTAGTACATGCCATAACTTTAATAAATCGCTTGGATTGGTTTTTTATCTTCCATATGAAAAATTATAAGTTGTTTTAATGTGATGTGAGATTCTCTTTGTTCTATTTTATATCTTTATTTTCTTTTACTGCATGATTTTCTGCCTATCTGACACTTGAATTTGCAGCACTTGAATTTGCGATACATGAATACTGAGAATGTATTAGTGTTGATCTTTGAGGGTCGAGGAGGTGGGTCGTCATAAAATTTTCCAAAGCTGGTCCATAAAGACACCGTTCTTTTAACGCAATTAATAACAACTTTATTCTTGGATAACCAATTAATACCGGGTAATACTTAAAATCCGATAAAATCGAGGACAAATATGTCACATGAAAAACAATGAGAAAGATAGACAACTTGGAACTTTTCACAAATCATATAAAGGTTTGTTGTACCACCTATGGGATTTAACACGCAGATGGGGATATCCACTATTTTTGTGGTAAGCTTCAATTTTTCACTAATTTTTTGGAATAAAACTACGGGATGACCTAGTATCACAAAATACTTTAACGATAACGCCTTCAACACAAATAACACCCTCCAGAAATCCTCTTTCCCTTATCTCTTCCAAAGTTAATGGTTCTTCTTTTATGGCATAGGTCTTAACTGACTGGACCATCTCCATAAATGGACAACCATTCATCATATGCCCTTATTGGTGGCAATTAGAATAGATTGCCTTTTCTCATTGCCTCTTCTCACTCCTGCAGTCTTCCATAATATGTCTTCTCTTTTGATAATTCCCACATCTGGTACCGGTTGAATTCGTTTTCTTCTTTCCTCTTTGTCGCCTTTTCGCCTTTGGATTAAATTTCTTTTCATTGGGGTTGTTTCTACTATTGCTAATATTTAAGTCCAATGCCGACTTTAGGATTCCATCAACTTGGAATAGCAGAGGACTACGTCCATTTAACTACATTCAGAGGTCCTATTTCTTCTATGAGTGGCTAGATATGCCTTTTGGGCTAAATAATGCACCCTTTTATTTTGTAGAACTCATGAATAGAACATTGAGAGATATGCTTAATAATTCATGTTAGTCTTTAATGACGATAATCCTATATATGGAAAGATTGAAGAAGAACATGAGAGGCATCTAGAGATTGTATTGAAGATATTAAGGTGGAATGTGCTTAAAGCTAAATTCTCAAAGTGCCACTTCTGGGAGAAATAAAATTCCTAGGGTATGTAGTATCTATGAGGAGAAGTTTTAGTTGATCCAGGGAAAGTTGTAGCAGTCCAAAATTGGAAGACAACCTAAACTCCAAAAGACGTCCATAGACTTTTAGGATTGGCAGGATATTACAGGGGGTTCATCCGGGATTTCTCAAAAATTTCCTCTCATCCTACAAAGTTAACAAAGAAGAATGTTAAATTTGAATGGATGTTGAAACATGAAGAAGCATTCAATGAGTTGAAGAAAAGAAAGACCAGCGCTCCAGCCTTAGTGATTGCTGGTAGAAGCAGCATTTTAACCGTATATACTTATGCTTGTAGAAAAGGTGTATGCAGCAAGGGAAAGTAATCACTTATGCGAGCTGACAACTAAATTCCTATGGGAAGAACTATGCAACGCACGACTTAGAGCTATTAGCCGTTGTGCTCGCATTAAAAATGTGGAGGCACTATTTACTGGTAAGAATTCCTCATAATTTATTTTAATAAACTTTGGATTGACCTTATTAAGTAATATTCCTTCTTTAGGTAGGTGAAAAGTTCAAGCTCTTCGCAGATCACAAATCGTTGAAGTATCTTTTCACTCAGAAGGACTTGAACATAAGATATTAGAATTGGTTAGAATTTCTCACATCTTATGATCTAGATATCTTATATACACCCAGGAAGGCCAACGTAGCAGCAGATGAATTGAGTAGAAAGCTTGTCGTTTTAGCCTATCTTGTAGTTACCCCGACTCTTCTAAAAAGAAGTACCACCAAGAAGAAAGAAGATCAGCAGCTAAGGGGGATTTTTAAAAAAGTATGCCAAGGGTAGAGTTCCAACTTTGAAATCGATAACCATGGGATATTATAGTTAAAAGGGAGAATTTATTTTCCAGAGGTTGACAACTTAAGACAAGAAGTATTGATAGAATGCCATCAATCTAAGCTTAATATTTACCTAGGAGTTAGCAAATTTTACAAGGCCATGAAATAGACATTTTGGTGGAAAATTATGAAGAAAGAGATCTCCATCCATGTTAGTAGATGTGTGAATTGTCAACAAATCAAGAGTGATCAACAAAAGACTGCTGGAGAACTCCAACTTTGAAATTCCGACTTGGAAATGGAACTAAATATCAATGGATTTCATCGACGGCTTACCTCAATCAAGAAAGGGAAATGAAGGCGTCGGCGTTATTATAGATCGATTGACCAAAAGCGCACACTTTATCCATGTAAAGCCAACATGAACTGCTGCAAGTCTTGGAGAAATATATATGAGAGAAATTGTTCGATTGCAAGGTGTCCCTAATGGCACAATCAGTGATCAAGAACCAATCTTTACCAGTAAGTTCTGGTTGGCATTGTAGAAAGCTTTGGGAATGAAGCTAAATATAAGCTCCACATATCACCCACAGACCGATGGGCAAACTAAAAGGGTGAATCGAGTATTGAAAAATCTTCTAAGAGCTTGTATCTTATATTTTGAAGGTTCATGGGAAAGCTACCTTCATTTGATAGAATTTTCTTATAATATGCACGGCCCCATAAAAAGCTTTATATGGTTCTCCATGTAGACCCCGATATGTTGGATCGAGACCAAAGATCGGTTGGTACTAGAAGCTGACAAGATTAGAGAAGCTTCAGAAAAGGTTGATGTGATAAGAAATAAGATGGGAGAAGCCCAAAGCAGACTGAGTTATGCGGATAGGAGGCGTAGATATTTGGAATTCTCAGTTGGATACTATGTACTTTAAAGTTTCTTCAATGAGAGGAGTGGTAAGAATTGGTCGGGTAAGGAAGTTAACCCCTTGATTTATTGGACCTTTTCCCAATCTCGAGTGGATTGGCCCATTAGCTTATCGTATGGAATTGTCCGAATGGTTGTCTAGTGTGTGCAATATCTTTCACGTATCTCACCTACGAAAATATGTGCATGATCTAGAGCAAATTATAGAAATAGTTGCCCAAGAAGATTTAAAAGTTGAACCTAATTTGGCAATTATTAGGCAACCAATGCGAATCATGGATCACGATGAGAAGCTATTAATTAGTAAAGTTTTAAGGTTGGTTAAAGTCCAATGGATTTGTGATGTAGCAGACTGCACATGGGAAACGGAAGGTAGAATGCGAATAGCATATCCTGAGTTTAAGATTTATACATAGTTGTATGTTGTATCGAAGTAGTGTACTCACCGACTTATGGTATAGTCATTTGCCATATCTTGTATAATTTCATCTTAGTATTTATTTATTTATTTAGTTTTGAGTTATCTTCGTTTTATCCTTAATTTCAAGGACGAATTTCTTTTAAAGGAGGAAGTATGTAACAACTCGTAAATTCATCACTTCAGAAAAATTTCAAAATATTTAAAAATAAGATGTTTAAACATAATTGATGATTTTTTAAATAATAAATAATACGGGTAATCTTATTTTGAAGAACTATATATATATATATATATATATATATATATAAAGAGAAAATATGTATACATTTTGGTAAGTATCGATAAAATGATGGGAAATCGTTTTATCAGTAAACAGGTCTTAAGCCATCCGAACTCTTCCACGGAGCTGGGTACATATACTCATTTATATATATGATTATTACTATGTAATAAAATTATCTTTTTTATTTTGAAATTTAAATTTCCTTTATAACAGTATTATAAATATCACTATTTTGAAATAATTGATTTTTGAATTTAAATTTACTTTAAATGATTTAATAATTATTTTAATTATTAAGTAAGCCCTTTTAATTATTATATAATGATGAAAATATTATTTTTCAACTTTGTTTACGATATTTGTATATTAAATAAGAAGAGAAAATAAGACCGAAAATTAAAATCAAAATTTATAACAATTCAACGTGAATAAGTTGTGCAACATTATGGATAATATGTAACATACATATGCACATATACATGTACATACAGGAAGACATATCCACATTCACGTGAACACACATATACACATAAAATATAAATATTACTAAAAATATCCAAGATATTTCCTAAATTCCTTAACTCTTAAACTAACCCAAAGTCAACAGTAACCGTTAAAGTACAAGCATGTGGCATTGTCCATGATGGAAGGGACTTGGGCCATGCATTACAAGGAGGGAGGTTATGATGATGGTGCATGTGATGGTGATGAAGATGATGATGTATATGTAGTTATTTTTCTCCTCTTCCTTGCCTATAATACCATTCTCTCCACTTCATTTCTACACATCTTCTTCTTCATTTTAAGCTCTTTTTTCTCCTCTTTCATGGCTTCTCATGTTAACAAAATAATGCCAAAACATTTCTCAAAAGAAATTTAATTATAATATGTACATACAGACATACATACATATATACTTAAGCACCTCAAAACTATTCCATAAACTCTACTCTTCCTCTCTATGATCCACAACTTCACTTCCTCCATCAATGGCTGGTCACTCCTCTTCTCTAACCCTAGTCCATGAGCACTCTATCCCATCCCCAAGCAAGGCTGAGCCACCTAGGTGCTTAAGTCCAAGGGTTCATGAGCTTCAAATTCTAAGTAACAAAGCTATAGCCATTTTTAGGTTAATCGTTTAACCCAAGGTAATAAACTACTAAACTATAATTATATATATTATTGGATGATATATATATATATATATATATGGAGATGATTTTTAATGATGGTTGTTTAATATGGTTTTTGGATAATATGCAAGTCACGTTAATATACGTCGATAAGCACAAAGGAAATCACTTTCCTTTATTGAATGAAATGGTGTATAAGGAGTGTTTAAACCTCTTAAAAATGGTTTAATATGATTTTGAAAGGTTTTATAAAAATTTAAATGTTTTAAAAAAACATGAAATGAATATTGAAAAATAAGTCAAAAATAGGCGCATCGCGTAACGTTAGTTCGCATGTTGGTGAGTTCACGCCGTAAAAATCAAAAGAATATATAGAATGGAATATAACATTGAATTCTTCGTGAAAAGAAATTTACAAACTATTGTATACATAATTTTCAAATTAAGAAATAAAATTGAGATTTCGAGAGGTAGATTTTGAAATATTAATAACACAAGTTTCCGAAAAAATCGCGATTCTGCAATTCGAAATCTATAAAAGGATTTCTTTAAAATGATATTTTTAAATTGTTTAAAAATGTGAGATAAATTCTTAAAATATTCTAAATTGTTTTTAAAAGTGATTTGAGTGATAAAAATGAATTTTAAAGTGGTTGAAAATTCGTTTTGATCAATACAACTTAAAAAGCACCATTAGCAGCACTTTTCGTAGCACTTTTCTATAATTTTTGAAATATAGTTTTAAACGCAACCATTCTTTTCCAAATCTTTTATAAATATTTTTAAATAATTAATAAAGTATTATAAAACTGACTTGAAGTATTTATAAAGTGGTTAAATAACTAAAAGTTAATTATGTTAATAGATTTAGAGTCGATCAAATAACTTGACCACCTTATGGGTAATAGAGAGATAGTGTCTAGGCTTGAGTTTGGAAAACCAGTTTCCTATGCACCCTAGCTATCCGAACTAGTCCAATGGAGAGAATAGTAAGTTTGATTTACTCGGATCAAAATTTTCCAAAGTACTTGGATTTTATGGAGATAATCTTCTTACAGTTGGTGTTAAATCCTAAAGAGGGAACTTGTACTATTCGCGGAATTTAAAAGGTGATTTCATCGTTACCTATCCATATTATTTATTGAATATGAGAATTGAAATTGAGTAAAATCAGATGATTTCTATATATTGCTCTCACTTAATATTTTCCTGTTTTGGATTAACATCCTAGATAAATGGTTTCAACTCAATCAAAATTTTGATTTTGAGTACTCTTTGTTAAGATTTAAATAAGTAATTTTTCATAGAGAGGTTTAATGATTTCGTATATACCAGAAAGAATGTTTTAAATATATATACCTTTATAAGATATTTCGATAAAATGAAATGAATCGGTCAAAGAATAATACCCTATTCACTCAACATCTTTTTATCGATGATTGGTTCAAAGGAAACTGAGTTGGATTTGAGTAATTCTTATTCAGAAACCACTTCGAACTGATTTACGTATTCTAAGCGAAGACATGAAAATGATTTGGAAGATGGAATGTGGGGTTTTTTATCACTAACCCTCGGGGAAATTTCCCATATCATATTATGTGATAGTAGTTGTTCATTTGAAATTTTCGGTGCAAGGACTTTCGCTACTGATCCCAGAAGTAATCCCCAACAAGATGTGGTAGGAGAGTGCTTTCTGTTTGTCCTGTTCCTTGGATAGCTTGTATGGATGAATATCTGACGTTGCATTTCTCATTACATTGATTGTATCTATGACCGTATCATCTGTTTGGTGGCCAAGAATGCAACTTCTTTTAGCTTAACACCCTTTCCCGAGACGCATACGCTCAGGAGTTATATGTTTGTAGAAATCAGTTGTGTGATTATGGAATGGCGGTGTGGCATTCATAGTGAAATGTGCTATGTGAAAGGTAAAATGCTACCACAGGCCTCATCAATCGGAAATGGTTAAAGCAGGGTAGATGCAGTAGAGCTATGTGGGTCATGCCTATTAGGAGATAGTCATCACCCTTCTAGATTACTCTCTATATGTGGAGTATGTCGTGTATGCTTGGGGATCCCATTAAAGGTCGGTAACAACCGCAGTAATGTCATATTTGGTACTATCCGGCAAAGGGTTAGGCCATTTTTGTATTGGTATAAGCGTTCAGTATCTAGACCTTTAGTATATCCTGTAAGAGGTATACTGTAAGAGTGGTAGTCTCTCACCTTGCCATTGTATGGAACTCATTCTCCAAACAAGCCTTGTAAGAGTATTGTTTGTTGAGCCTAACATATCTAGAATTTAATAATGGTAACAATTTCGGCTAAGGTTAATAAGTTTATCTGCAAATGTTTACAAAAAATGTCATTAAAAATAATATCAAATGATTTTACACAGCCAATATGTTTGGTTATCAAAAGGTAAAACCCTGTTCGGGTTTATGTGCGGCGTGGTCTTATGAGATACTCATTTTGTTTTCAAAACAACTATATTTTTGGTTTCTCACACCACTCCTATGTCTGATCGGGAGTTTATTTTTCATTTCCCTTAAACTTTGGGTGTCCTAATTTTCCCGAGCAGCCAAGTAATTAGGAAAGTAGGAGCATTTTGGAATGGAGCATGGAGCATTTTGGGCCTTTTGAAGAAATTATCTATATTCCGCTATATATGTATTATGTATCTACCAGCACATGTAAGGATAGGCCGTTATAGTTATCCTGGTTGGGTTAGTACATGCCTAGCTCTGATAAACCATTTGGAGTGATTGCATGTATCTTCCATATGTAAAATTATAAGTTGTTTTAATGGGATGTGAGATTATGTTTGTTCTATCTTCTATCTTTATTTTCTTTTACCTCATGATTATCTGCCTCTCTGGCAATAGAATTTACAGCACATGAATACTGAGGTTGTATTAGTGTCGATCTTCAAGGGCCGAGGAGGTGGGTCGTCACAATAATTAAGTGTGGATTTGATTTGGGAATTGATTTCAAATCTTTCTACTTTGTAATTTCTAGATATTTTGATTTAAATAAGTTTTGAAAATTTCTATACTATTTCAAAATTTCTTTATTTATTCTTTCTAATATACATATATACACACACACATACATGTTTTAAATAATTATTTTTGAAGTATTGGTTTTTATATAAATTATTATTATATAAATATTTATTTTTAAAAGAAAATTTAGGAAGGATTATCCTTAATTTAAAAGGCTATTTTGTGATTTAAAAAGAGATATAAATATGAGAAAATAATATTGATGACTCGTTTGTATGAATGTTATATAAAGAGATAATTTTATGAACATTATTTTATAAGTGAATTATAGATTTATAAATAGTGTTTTATAATAAAAGAATGATTTTGTAAAATAATATCCTATAAATAGGAAATTGTCAACACTTTGTTAAATTGGAGAAATATAATTCCATTTGGGAACTTGTTGAAATATATAAAACGATCGTGTTATGAAATCTATATGAGTTTTATTATTTTACTTAGAAAATGTATAAAAAGAATTTTTAAAATGAATTTTGGAGTTTTATAAAAGAGTTACGAATAAGCCGAGAATTTATAAAATAAGTTTATAAATGATATTTTATAAAAAAAAAGAAGTTTTATAAATGAATGAATTAATAATATAAAGGATGATTTTAAAGAAGATATTAATTTAATTTGGAAAATTATGAATGGAAGTTGTAATTGTGTTATATATATATATAAAGAGATTTATAAATAATATTTATGAAAGAAATTCAAAACGTGAATTTAGAGCTTATATATTTATAAAAAGGAATATTTCATAAAAGAATTATTTTTATAATAGGGATTTGATTTCCCAAATGACCTTCTTAATTTTGGTGGTAGGAATATCCTTTTTCCCTACTTAACATCTAAGGAATTCTATTTGATTATTATCATCTCTGTTTGAATTGACTAAGTTTTAACCCAATTTAAGTGTGGTTTTGAAATAAAAATCTTTCTTAAGATTTATAGATATAGTTATATCGTTGAGATAATATATGAGATTATTTTCTAAGTATTCAAAATGTAGTATTTTGTGAATATAATGGTGCATTTAAAATAAGTATATGAAAAGATTTTCCTAAGTTTTTAAAAAGAAATGGTTTTCGAATATACTTATGCAGTTGAGATAAGTATATGAATATTTTCAAGGTAATGAAAAGTGTAAAGAAGGTTTTTATGATATATATATATATATGTATATATATATCTTTGTGAAAGTATTTTTAATACAAGTGTTTACAAAGTAGTTTTAGATTATTGAAATGATAAATTTAAGAGGCCCAGTGTTGCTTTGGGCTTAACTAGTGTTATTTCCCTTAGGGGTCTATGTTATATGTTTGGATTGTGTGTTTATTTGATAGTTAAATTACTGACTATCAAATCTTGACCAGTTTTTAACTCTGGAAATATCTACAGGAAAAACATAAATTATGTGGTAGAGTTGTCCTGGATGATATTACTATACTCCGGACATATCTAGAGGAAAAACTGGCTATCAAATTGTGTGTTTCTTATGCTGGTTTACCACACTGATCCGGACATTGTTTCCTTATAATGCTCGATTCAGACCGAGTAAAATTACCGATCTAGTTTCGATGCTTTGGAACTTCAGGAGATGAGCTGGAGGACTTCATGACGTATTCATGTACATGTTTGTTTCTGTTGCATTTTTTAATTATATTTATCAGCATTTGTGAGGATAGGTTGTTATAACTATTCAGGATGATGTTTTATTTAGAGCACTCTGATTGATGTACGTATATTACTGTTTTATTCCTTATGAAAAGATCTATTTCATAATATATATTATTCTTCAAGTTGTGAGATTCTGTTCTGTCTTTTCTTTCTCTTTCTCCAACATTATGTCTTTCCGGCACTTGGATGCTTAGCATGTGAATACCGTGGAGGTACTAGTATCGACTTCCGCGGATCGAAAAGGCAGGTAGTTGTAAAATCATTTCAAGGAATTAAGCTTCATTCCGTATTTTTCAAAGGACTCTAAACATCTCTGCCAGATAATCAATGTGGTTCGCTGAATGCTGCAACTTCACAAGCATGTCATCCACAGAGACTTCCATCGAACATCCAATCCGATCTTTGAACATTTGGTTTATAAGCCTTTGGTAAATTGCTCCTGCATTCTTTAATCCAAAAGGCATGACCAGATAGAAATACAGTCCGACGTCGGTTATATAGCTCGTGTGTTCCTAATCCGGGATATGCATTGGTATTAAGTTGTATCTAGAGTACACATCCATGAAAGAAAGTTGCTTATGTCCAACTATCGAATCCACTAACTAATCGATCCTCGAGAGCGAGAAGCCATCTTTCGGGCACGCCTTATTCAAATCAAAATATTCTGATGCATGTTATCAACTTCTAATTTACTTTCCTTAACAAGATAGGATCAGATACCCACTCTAGGTATAAGGTGTCGTGGATGAAACCGTTGTCCTTCAGCTCATCCTCCACTTCTTTGAGTGCATTGAATCACTTCGAATCCAGCTGTAGCACTTTTGTTTCATAAGTATGCATTTGGGACTCATGTTTAATGCATGGCTTGCTATTTCGAGCAAGATTTCACAAATGTCCGAGTGTGTCTAGGGAAACACATTTAGGTTTGCTTGGAGAATACCAACCAACTCCTTTATCACTCTTGCACCTAGCTACGATCCCACTTTTAGGACCCAATTCGAATCATCCTAAATGGTTGGAACAGTGATCATCAACTCGGTAGAAGCTACCCTTCCACCTTCGGGCTCTTTGCACTAGTCCATGTCATCATGGAACCGACTAGGCTAGCTGAGCCAAGGTTCAGGCTGTAGTTGCTATGCATTCAAACCTTAATGCAGAGGGTCTCCTCCATATTTTCCCCTTCTCCTTTCTTCTTGCCTCCTTTAGCTCGACATCGTACCATTCGCGGCCAGCAGCCTCATCTCCTTGGACAATCCCAACACCATTCTCTGTAGGAAAGTTCATCATCAAGCAACAATGAGCTATAGTGGCTCTGAATTTAGCCAAGGTCGATCAGCCGAGAAATGCATTGTAGGCTGAGTAAATACCCAATGCTAAAAAAGGCATGACCTACACTGGCTTGCGGTCGCCCTCGTCTAGTACCATCGGTAATTTTGTATATCCAATCGGCTTTGTAGCCATCCCATTGAATCCCCATATTTAAGATTTACAAGGTTTCAAATCCTTCTCGTCAACCATCATTTAATCATAAACTTTCTTAAACAAGATATTGACTGAAATCCCATAGTCAACCAGCACTTTTCGAACAATAGTAGGATTGATCGTGCAGTGATTACAAGGAGGTTAATCATTGGAGCTTCCACTCCGTCGGGATCTCTCTTCCAAAAAACAATTTCGACAGTCATCATTTTGCATTGTTTTGATGGAGTCCCACCTTCAGCGGCGAAGCAACTTTCACTCTCTTCATGTTTTATAGCACCAACATATCTATCCATCTCAGCTAGATTCTTATCAGCTCGGTATGCCCCATTTATAATTGTACAAATCACCAATAATTTTTCTGGTTGCCTGAATGGATCAACAATGGCCTTAGATTGCCCTTATTGGGATGACAACCCAAGGGCGCTAGAGTTTCCTTGCTCACTATCCTATGGGGCTTTCGTATATTGCTATAACTTTTCTTGCGAATTAACTCCTCAATCATATCTCGTAAGTGTTAGTAGTCATTGGTATTATGATCATGAATTTCATGTAATCTGTAGAACTTGACTAACTTTCTCTCCTTCTCAGTTGACTCTCTTAGAGCCGGCTTTCTATACTACTCAATTTTTCGAGTTACTAAATAGATATTCTCTATCGAAATGTTCATTTCGGTGTAGCTATCATACTTAGGAGTTCTATTACGATTCCTGTTATCTAGCTTCTTCTTCATAGCCGCATCATCATTCTGTTTCCAATTATTGTTTTGGTTACCAATGCTCACAACTACATTTCCAAGGCTTCCTCTGGACTGCTTTACAGTAGTATTGCTTTGTATCACTTCATCTAAATTCCCAGCACCGGTCCTTCGTGGACACTTGCACACTTTCTCTAAGAGTAAGTACTCATTGGCTTTTCTATAAAAAAAACATACTTTGATGATGGGGGCTTCCTTTCCAACCATTCCTCGAACTCTGTAAAGGGATGAATCCTCCTAATAAATGTTATCGGCACTATGTCATCCTTGAGATCTGTAACCTGTATCATGGCTGTGTGGAATTGATTCAAGAAATCCTTCAGCGACTTTACATCAACATGGAAGAGGTTTTAAAACGACATGACATATTTTGTACGTGAAATATGTCGGCAGAATTGCACTATAAACTTCTTTGACAACACAGCGAGAGATGATATGGACCCTGACGGAAGTCAAGTGAACCACATCGTAGCTACTTCTTCTAGCAAAATTGGATAACAGTGGTATTACGTGGCATTGGAAGCTCTAGCAGAATTCATATGTCATTCATATCTCATCAAGTGCTGCCTAAGATCTGTCGTTCCTTCGCATAACAACATTGTTAGTATAGCGAATCTTTGGGGGCATCTTTCGCATAGAATGTTCTCCGTAAACGAATTCCGACTGGGAGAGGTACCTCATTCGTTGTTGCTTCTGAAATGATTTTTGCTAACAAATCTCCAGACCGTATCCTCTAAGTAGTTCGAGTTAATGGGTTCGACTGAAAACAGTAATTAGGCTCTGACCCTAGTGTTCGGCCTGGGGAACACTCTCGTTTTAGCTCTTCATATCTGGATTCTCCAGCCTCCATAAGATCCATCATCCGCATTCCCCTTATTTGATTTTTGTGAATAGTATCATCAGTAGTATTATGATTTTAAAGATTCTGATCATCGGCGATGCATCTAGAAGTTAAATCCATGTCACTTTCTAGATGACGAGCTTAGGGACCACCATTGGATGGGTGGATACTGACCCCTGACTTTGGGTCAGTACCGATCCCTAAATTTGAGCCTGGAGCTCGTCTTTTTTATTGGTGAGATGTTCCAATATCGTTCTCAGTCCTCTTCTACTCATGTCCCTCTGTCTCTGCTCAGATGATGAGGAACTTTTTGACTTTGAATGAGAATCTCTTCTACTCTTAGGACTATTCTGAGTTAGCTCATTATGCATTCTCTAGCACTATTGCATCATTTGATCATCTTTTTCTGATTAGCCTGGAATCTATCTTTCATCTTCTTCATCATCCTATCCATCTTCATTTTGATCGCAGCTCCATCTAGATTCAGGATCTCCATTTGAGTAGGTTGGGCAACATTATCTAAGTTTTAGCATTTTGGTTCTAAGCTTTAATAGTAGCTCTAGAATTGGGAAACCAGTCTCTTCTTGATAGGACCATTGCAAATAGCTTCTCTTAGATTACAGAAAATCTGAATAGTAGAAAATATGGTAAGAGAATTGGATTTGTCTATTGGAATTAAGAAATTCAATAGTAGATGATGGATCCAAGTAGCCTGAGAATCTTGTTCTCAGTGAAAGCACAAAAATGTTTGAACTAAAATCGGCACAACTACCCAGAATTGAAAGTAAAGAATAAAATGTAAAGAATTAAATGAGAAATTAATATGAAAGAGCAAAGAATAATTTATGGTGGTTCAACAAATAAAGGCCTACATCCACTTTATAATTTTATTACTTAATTCTGAATTAGAGGCAGAAGTTCTAATAAGTTGGTACAACTTTGACACTTAGTTAAAAGGATTAAAGATAGAGAAGAATAAGAGCCAAAAGATCCTGACAAATTAGCCCTACCTTCATAGTTATAGACATCGGGCCAAATCTTCTACGAAATCTCCAGGTTGTTCTTCAAGCTTTAGACCAATTCCCCTGGAAAATAGACAACCATCTCATCAGATTGTATGGGTCGGTATAGCCCCAAGGGGAGGGGTCGGTACCATCCCATAATGTTTCAAATTGGTTGCCATCAACTCTTTTTATTGGATCGTCTTATGTTTAGCTTCGTGATTATATAGTTGTTTGCATGAACAATAGCTTATTTCTGAGTCCAAATGATAGGTACGTGGAAGAACAAAACTGTTGATTCAAGCGTTCATGGAGATCGATAGAGAATTGCAAAGGATCAACAAACAACACTTGAGATAGGCTTCTCACATCAAGTAGGGCATGTAGGAAGAAGATGGGACCCACCTGTGGAGGAAATAAGGATCGATATCGACCCGCAGATAGGGGTCGGTACCGACAATTAAATTTGGTGATGTGATTGTCTTGCCTTGAGTTGTTTCTACATTGGTCTTGTGATTTTTTTGTGTTTGGCTTCTAGACTCTTGGTGTAACAAACCGAAAATTCATCACTTCAGAAATATTTTAAAATATTGACATATAAGATATTTTAGCATAAATGAAAATGTTTGAACAATAAATAACATTGGCAATCTTGTTTTGAATAAATATTTAAAAAATCTATACTTTGAAAGATATATCGAGAAAATGATCGAAAATTGTTTTACCGATAAAAAGTTCTTTGACCATCCGACATCATGCATAGGCTAGATACATATACTCATATGAATGAGAATATTTAATAAGACCATTTATTTTATTTTGGAAAAATTAAAAGGATATATGACATCATTTACAATGTCGCTATTTCAGAGTAATTGGTTTTTGAATTTAAATTGAGTTAAAATGATTTAGTAATTGTTTTAATCATTAAATGATCCCTTCTCATTGTTATATAATGATAGAAATGGTATTTTTTTTTAAAAACATGTATATCAACTAAGAAATGAAAATATGTCCAGGAACCGAAATTGGAATTAGTAACGATTCAACGTGTAGAAGTTGTGCAATGTTGTGGATTATATGTGACATACATATGCACATATATATGCATACGACATTCATATGCACATGGATACACATATATACATATACATTTTAATATAAAATAACCAAAAATATAAAGATATTTATTCACTTTCCTTAAGCTTTAAGCATCCCATAGTCAACATTACACTCATAAGTACAAGCACATGGCCTTGCACATGGGTAGGGGGTTTTCATCGAACACCATGATGAGGGAGGGTGGTGTGGTGATGTTGAAGTAATGACGTATTTGCACTAAAAAAATTGATATTTTACTCCTTCCATTTTCCTATAAATACCCACCATTCTTCTTCACTCCCATTCACTTCTTCTTCTTCATTTCCCTAAGCTTTTCTATCTACTTTCATGTTTTCCATACTTAGAGAAATAATGGAAAAATTGCGAAAAATTAATTATACAATATATATGTATGTATGTATGTATGTATGTGTGTGTGTATGTATGTATTTATACATACACCAAACCACTTCAAAACTCAAGCAAACTCCTCCTCTTCACTTAAAATACCCACGGCCACAACCTTACAACCATATGCTATAAGCCTTCCTCCAATCCAAGGTAAAGGCCGAGCCTTCCAAGACAAAGGCCCGAATGCTCGTAAGCGTTGAATTCAAGCGAGCGAAGCTATAGCCAATTTAAAGTTAGCCTGATTGAAATTAATGTGAGAAACTCAATCTATAATATGATATATTGGATGATATATATGTTTTTTTATGCTTGGTTATGATGATTGTTTATCAAGTTTGGATGTTGATTATATGTCTACTTTGATATTGAAATGATGCACGTTTAATACACGTCGAAAATCACAAAGGAAATCACTTTCCTTTAACAAATAAAATGGTGTGTATGAGATTGTTAAACCTCTTTAAAATGGTTTATAAAGACTAAAATCTAATTTGGTGAAATTTTCACAAGTTATGAAATTAAGTCAAAAATAGCCACGCCGAGTAACAGTAGTTCGCGATTTTCGGCAAGAAAGTTAAATCCATTTGTACGATGTATTCAGAGTCAAGATAAGAATTTTCTAACATATATAATCATAGTTTTCAAACGAAGAAAGAACACTGATATTTCATTTAGTATATTTTGGAATATGAGCAAAATAAGTTTTGAAAATAGTCGCGGTTTGGTAGTTCGAAAACCAAACCGACAAATTCTTTAAAATTGATATGAAATAAATTCTACAAATCTTTTAAAAT
This sequence comes from Allium cepa, assembly GCA_030765085.1. Lineage (NCBI taxonomy): Eukaryota > Viridiplantae > Streptophyta > Magnoliopsida > Asparagales > Amaryllidaceae > Allium > Allium cepa. Next base: position 728,730,422 of record CM060932.1, on the reverse strand, counting down.
GTTTTAAAAGAGATTTAAGTTACAAAAATGGATTTCTAAAAGATCAAAAAGTTGTTTTGATCAAATAAGCTTCGAAAACACTATTTGTAGCGTCTTTATTAACTTTTGAAATATAGATTTAAACTTTAGAATTCCATTCCAAATATTATATAAATGTTTTCATATAAATAATTATATGTTTTAATAATGATTTGGAGATTTTATATTTTATTAGGCTATTACAATAAAGTGATTTAATCTTCGCTCTAAAAGCCGATGAGTAGATTGGATTTTTCTATTCGTGAGATCTAGATGTGGGGTGCTTAAACTAAGGAGATGTTTAGGTACAATAAGTGCCCTAGCTCACTTGGCCTCTTTCCTGGGCGAGGCATAGATAAGGTCGAAATATCAAAAACGAGACAAATATAAAGTATTCAAATTTATAAATTTAAATTTATAAATTTAATTTAATACAAATTGGATTGTATAGAGATAATCATTTTATACTTGGTATTAAATTCCATAGAGGGAACCTATACTATCCATTTGAATTTAAAAGGTGATTTCATCATTATTCGACAGATAGTAAAGGTTTAATACGAAAATTGATGTTGAGTAGAATTAATATAATTTCCATCGACCCTTTTTATCTCAATAAGTTTTCCAATATGACTTATGAAAATGATTTAGTATTTCCAAACATAAAGAGATGTTTGATGATTCCATATATACTAGTAAGAAATGTTTTAAACATATAAATTTATAGAAGATATTTTGATAAAAAGAAATTAATCAATCAAAGATTAATTCCCTATTACTTAACATCTTTTTAATCGATGATTGGTTCGAAGGAACTAGGGCAGGATTTGAATGATTCTTGCCCGGAAACCACTTTGAACCAATATACATTTGAAAATGAAGACATCGAATGATGTTAAATGAATGAAGGGCTGCTTTTTACTGAACCTCGGGGGAAATTTCCAATGTCATATATATGTGGCAGCAGATCTTCATTTGATCTTTGATGCAAAGGCTACTTGTTACTAATCATAGGGATGATTCAAGATGTTGTAGGAGAGTTCCTTCGGTTTATTTTGTTCTAGGACAACTTGCACAGATGAATGTCTAACGTTGCATTTCTAATTACATTGATTGACCTTTATGAATGTATCATCTGTTTGGTGGCAGAGAAGGAAACTTCTCTTAGTTTAACACTCTTTCCTAAGATGTACGAGCTCGGGAATTATACGTTTTTAGAAATCAGTTCTGTGATCATAAAATGGCAATGTAGCATTTAAAGTAGAATGTTCTATGTGAAAGGTGATCGTTACCTCGGGTCTCATCACCCAAAAATGGATTAAACAGGGCATGCCGTAAGGCTATGTTGCACCCATAAACGTATGGTTATCACCTTTCTAGATTACTCTGTATATGTCGAGTATGTTGTATAGATCCCAAATAGGTCGGCTACGACTGGGGTGATGTCATATTCGGTTCTATCAACCACTAAGATGGGTCTGTTGGTAGGCCAGTTTTGCCAGGAAAATGTTTAAAAAGATGTTGATCCTTGGTACATCCCTCTAGAGGTGTAATGTATGGAAGGTGGTTCTTTACCTACTACTGTATGGAAATCCATTCTCCAATAAGTGCCTTCGGACTTGATTGTAGAACCTATTTTGCAGCTGGTATGCTGGAATTTAATCAATGTAACAATTTTAGCTAAGATTGATTAGTTTATTTGAAAAGTATTTTCAAAAGAATGTCATTAAAATAATACTCTCAAATTTTGCATAGCAAATGTTTTGGTTATCATAAGGAAAAAAACCCGTTCTGTTTTATGTGCGGTATGGTCTTATGAGATACCTTTGTTTTTAAAAAACGTGTATTTTGAGTTTCTCATACCAGTCACATGGCTGACCTAGAGTCTATTTTCTTTTTCCCTTAAACTCTTTGTGCCCTATTTTCCCAGGCAGCCAAGTAGTTAGGTAATCTTGGAGCATTTTGGGATGAAGGGTGGAGCATGGAGAATTTTGGGTCTTTTGTTAAAGTTATCTTTTATGTTGTGTCAATATTTTGTATAAGTATCTCCCAGCACCTGTAAGAATAGCCATTATAACTATCCTAGCTTGGTTAGTACTTATTATGACTCTTGTATCTCATTTTGAGAGTGATTGTATGTACAATCTATATGTATGTTTATAGGTTATTAAATACGATGTGAGATTCTATTATTTTCTTGACTTCTATCTTTATTTTCTTTTACCCCATGATAATCTGCCTCTAGGACACTTGGATTTATAACACGTGAATACCGAGGATGTATTGGTATCGATTTTTGAGGGTCAAGGAGGTCGGTCATCACACTTAGGTTATCCCTTTGGGCTTCCATCCTTGATAACTCCGTGTTTGGCTCATCCAATCTGTCTGAATATTGCCTAGTCAAAAATCTAAACATAGCCTAAAGTAAAGATATCGAAAGCGGTAAAGAGACACCTAGATATATGGTGGTTCGGGCTAAATCCCTACATCCACTTTACAGTGGTTGGTTTTGTTTTTTTGCTGAGGGCTATCATTTATTGGAAAAGCAGCTATTCGGATATGCATTAAATGCAGTTGCCATATGGCATACATGATTCGAGTTTTTGAAAAATCGTTACCTCTTTCCTGTGCAAAGATTTTTTGCCTTCCTCCATCGCGACTTTTGAAAAGACTAATGTTGTTTTAAAACTATCATTAACCTAATGGTTGTGATTTTATTAACCACTATTTTATAATTTTATAATAACATATAATAGTTGCTTTCCCCTTCTTCTTCTTTTTCACTTTTCACTTTATCCTCACAATAATCTTTCATTCTGCTATTAGCATTGGTAGGAGTTCTCAAAATCTTGAATTTCTTATTTCTTTGAACAAATCAATAAAATTTATTTTCAATCACCTTAATGCAATAATTTGAGAGCTCTTATTCTTTATTAGATTATAAATGTCTCGTCTTTTTTTTATAATCACTTCTTAGAGTATTTTGGAATAAATTTTGAGTATTGCCATGTTTATTACATCTTTGAGATTACTGATGCTATTTAGGAATTTTCTCGCTCATGGATTGATTCAATTTTTTTGTTTTATTGAATCGCTATTAATTAAGAATGATTTATTGCTATCTTTGCTTTTATGACTTATAAGTGTCCTAATTTTAAGCATAATTTTCTACCCTTTTTAAAATTTTAAATTTATGCTAAGATATGATTAATTTGAGGGTTAAACTTTAATATCTTAACTAGTCACATATATTTCTTAATATAACCCATATGATTGAGATTGAATTGGATGGTTTTTGGATGGAGTATTCTTAGTAATTCATTATTATTGTAACTGTTAGCTACTTGTTTCAACATTAATGTTTATTTAAACTTAACTTTTCATGCTTTTCGTACTCATAAACCAAGAATGAGTTCACCCTTAAACTCAGAAGTGAACCTCGACCTGATTTTTTCGATATTGATAACCAAGGTCGACGATATACGTTGAGACATACAGATACATGGGATGCCCAAATGGAAGGGTGCTTTTCAAGGGAAATAGATATCGAACAAATGGGATCTCTCCTCTGATTGGCTATGTCGACAAATGCCAGACAAGCTAGGCTTAGGAGTCCAGGCTAAGCTATCTGTGACTTGCTTGTTGGATCGAGCCTTGATGTGATGGCTAGCTAATCATACTTACGAAAAATTTAAGCAACATTATTTCCTCTAAGCCCGTCTATATAAGTAAGGGCAGACTAGTCAAATCATGAAGATCTTTCCATTGAACCTTCTGCTATGCATTTAATGCATTATACTCGTGGTGCTATGACATTAGATGAGAAAGTTCACTTTTTCAAACATGGCAGGGGCACTTTAAATTTCCAACATGTGTGATCTGACAATAGCATTGATTATACCTAGATAATTGTGATTTGTTTGCCTTTTTAATTAAATGTCCATTGTTACGAGTGTAGGTATATAGATACCCTCTTCTCCTTCCTTCTCACTTTTTACCAAAGCTTAAGAATAATTTAGCACTAAGAAACCTTCAAGAATTCAAAAAACTTCAAAGCTTTCCTTCTTTTTCCACAAAGTTATAAATATGATTATCTTTGATTCTTCTGCATGTTCGAATGTTTGACAGTGCTTTTTCCATTGAAAAGAGAGTTTTTGCTTCTCTTTTCTTTTGCTATTATTGTTTGAAATGCTTGATTCTAAGTTTGATTCCATGTCATTGCTTGGCCAGAATCCATGCTATTTGACTATCTTTTGGACAATAATCGACCATCGTAGTCATGCTAGCAATGGTTGATAGATGTTGGTGAACTTTCTAGTTTCCTATGATTTTTAGAAAAAGTATTTGTGTTGGGCTTTAATTTTATGCCCAAATTGATGGGCTTATGCTTTAAATAAAAAGTAGAATAGTAGATATAGGCCATAGGGCATACGACTTAGCTTAGGATATTTACATTGAGTCCAGAGTCAACCTTCATAGGATGCCTAGCTCGAGAATGCCATGGAGACAAATGTCCAGTCTCCTCTCAAGGTGTTTCCCTTGGTTCTTGCTAGGCTTAGATGTCGGCTTGTTTAACTTAGGTAGTTTATGTTTTGGATGATAAAATCTATATCTACATCAGCCAATGCTTTCGATCTTAAAGCGTCTGAGATTGTGGAGGGGTGGTAAACTTGGCTAAGACCTAACTAAACATGAATGCAATGTATAGATGGTGAGATACCCCATGATTTCTACTCAATCAGACAACCCTTCTTAAGGCTACTTCGCTTAGTCTATTCTAAAGTCAAAAACCATGCTACCTCTTTACCTTTATTTCGATCCTGTTCTTAATGCTTCAGGTCTTCATCCATTTAGCTTATTCCCATTAGCTATTAGTTCTTATACATGCTCTATATCACTTGCCCAGATCTGAAGCTTCCTGAGTCGACCGCTTAATTGGTCAACATGCTTTTCCAGTTGCTAAAGAAAGACGAATATCCAACCGTTGCTTATATCCATTTTCAAGCAAATACTAAGCCTGTTGTTTTCATGTCATTCTTATCATAGCTTCCCTGACTGGATGGGGAAGTATTTCTTTGTCACTCAACGGGTCAACCTCAAACATAAGAACTTCGAGTTCAAAATACCTAATAAGTTCTCTTTCTATTCATCTTTTTTTTTGTCCCTCCTTTCTTAGGCTTAACTTGTCCTTTGATAGGGGATTCTTATGATTCTGCTAGCTTCGGATTTGGAATGCTTAGTGGTACATTCAATGGTTGAAGGCGACTATTGATAATGTCTAAAACCTGAAAGTTTTAGTAAGCGATAGTAACCTCTATCGATTTAAGCTAATACGGGGAAATTAGATGATAGCGTTGAATATGCGAGTATATGATTTTTTTTTGATGATAATAAACATATACACATTCATTTAAATGTATTTGTTAATATACTATTTTATTTTCATAGATTAAATAAATATTTGATGAATAAAATAAATAACACAGAATTTGAATTCAAATGGATATTTTATTCAAACAAATATTTATTACAATTTTTGAATAGTACAAATTTCAAACTCTCACTATATATATACAATTTCAATTACAATACAATTTTGGTTACATCATGATTCACATTTGCATTTGAACTCACTACATATCACTCATTCACTCAACTCGTATCTTATCTTCAACTTCACTCCAAAATGAATCCAGCATCTGAGCAATCTGCAAAAATAAATACTAACGCAGTAAAATTGAAAATAAAATATTTTTGCAGTATAAAATAAAATGTGATTTTGAAAATAATATTTGCCTCAGTTATTTGGGTTGTTCGTCATCATTTAAATTTGAATTCATCATACACGAACAGCTTGTGACATGCACAGTGTATCACTATACATGCCACAAGGTCGTGCACACCGATATACACTTGATAAAATTACAGGGACAGATGAGCACAGATCAAACCCAAAACACCGGGTTCAACTCAAGTGCAATAAAAATAATGTCACAATATCAGCACAAGGTCAAACCCGAACTCCAAGCTGGATTCAACATAGGTGCAAGTTCATGAAAATGGTCAAGACAACTAAAACAAGCCTCGACCAAAATCCAAATGTACGAATGCAATATGAACCAAACAGTGCATAAAGGCAGTGGTACAAACTATATGAAGATAATGCACAAACATAAATACCCATATGTATATACACATGTATACATACATGTAGTGACAGCAAAACTCAACACCAATGATATGGAAGCAATCAGACTAGTTCAGGTTAAAGCAAGCTTATAGTGCAACAGGACAACACAATACAACTGAGCAAGCAAGTGCACCACACACCAAACAAGGGCAAAACTGCAAACAAAATGAAACTGCAGCAAACACATGAATACAACAGTTCAAGTTCGAAAATATCAAGAGAAGATGACAACAGTGGTGCAGTAGACCACAATGAAACCAAACCAATATGCATATACAACTACAAGTGAAATGAAGTGGATGATACAACCCAATTCAACATGCTTAGTTCAAATGGACAGCAGCTACAACTACAAATGCACTTGCAACTGAAACTGTCTCGAAGTAAATATAAAACAAATGCAAAGACCAATGATGCAACTCGAAACATCAAAGACCAGGCACCAAGTATCAAGTGAACCAGTTCAATATGCTATACACAAGAAACCAAGAAGCCAAAGCAAATGAACGAAGTGATGAACCAACAATGTAACAGTTCCAAACTATTGATATACAGCAAGTTCAAAATCATGGATAAATAGTTACATCCCAAAAATGATCATAGAGCAGTGACAATGTACATGAAACTCAAAGCTAACATGTATTTATATACATGTGTGTATACACATTGCAACCTGACTCGAAGCAATGCTCAGTGCACAACAACAATGCAACTGTATGCAAACTGCCTGAAGAGTACAAGTTAATGACTGCAACACTGCAACTACAAGAGACAATGTCAGGCCAAAGCAAAACCAAAATGGACAACGGATACAATACATCAAATGAAATAGTTGCAAACAGCATATATGTCGAATTCATGAAACAGCAGTCTCAGTGGTGAACGCAGATACAACATGCATCAAATCAGACTCGACTAATGCTACACAGACCAGACCCAAATGAACAGGAATCTGACTCAAGGAAATGTACAATGATGTGAAGAAATCAAGTGCATCATACTAAACAAAAGCATGGTAAAAACCAAACTGTAATAAACAAGTTTAATTCATGTAAGTGCAACACAATGTCAAGATATATGACCAAAGATAGTAGGAGTTTTACAATTCAAGTCAAATGCTGAAGTCATGCAACAGCAGATACAAGTTAAATATGACACAGCTAGTTCGAACAAAGACATAAAAATGCACAAAGTCGAGTTAAATATGACACAGCTAGTTCGAACAAAGACAGCAAAATGCACAAAGTCGACTGCAGTTCAAATCAAACTGTGCCAAAGTCACAGATACAAAATAAAAATAGTCAAAGTTGTGGGTCATCAAAGTAGTTTTCAAACTAGCAGTGATGGTGATAGTAGAATATCAAATCAAAAAACACAAAGAAACAAATCATCGTCACAGTAAAGTCAGAGCCTTGGCAATCAAGGAATCGAACCAAGTCAAAAATCAACATAGTGGGAATCAAGTAACAAATATATGAAATTGATAAAGTCAGAATCAATCTCAAGCATCCAAGAAACATCGACCGGCTGAGCAATGAAATTGACAGATTCAAACAAATATATACGAAAGAAAAAATAGGGATTGTAACCCTATATAAGCAATCAACATCATCGACAAAAAGTTATCGAGTTCAAGCGCGCAAAATCAGAAGAAACAAAAGCACAAATTACATACCGAAGCAAGATCGAACTCGATTATCGAAGGAGCCGTGAGCAAAGTGAAGAGACGAGAGAGAAATCCCAATTCGATCGATCAATTTAAAGTCGGCTTCAAAAAGCCCTAATTTTTAGAAACGAATGCGCAACTAAGAAAGCCACCATTTTTCACAAGGAAGCGGGCCGACATAAACAAAAGAATAAAGGGAATAATATTTCACTTAAGAAAAATTGGGCCGGCCTTTTCATTAGTATTGGTTTATAATAAAAGGGTTTTAATTAGGGTTTTGTTTCTTTTGTTTTAAATTGTGTTTAAATTGTATTTTCCATTCTAAACCGTTGTAATTTCTAGTCTGTGACTAGGGGACAAACTACGTGGCGTGGTTTGAGAATTCGCAACTCAGTGACTGAGTTGTGGCAGGGTTTTGAGCGTAGAGTTCAGGCTAGTTGATAGCGGGTGTCACGAGTTTACGTGTGTAAGCGTCTGACTGCTTAATTTCTAGTAGAAACCTTGGGGGCAGCACGTAGGCAGGGTTTTGCCAAAGCTGGGTAAATTCTATGTCATTCTATTTCTGCATTTATTATTCCGCGATTATTCATGCTGCTATAATTCTGATATATCTGTGTTGAAAATATTTTATATATACTTCCGCAATTAATTTTTATAATTAATAGTATCACCCTATTCACACCCCCCCCCAAAGGATGAAATCGATCCTACAAGTGGTATCAGAGCAAGGTACAAAAGCCAATTTTGTTTTTAAAAACAATTGAATTTACAAAAACCAATTTTTGTTTTAAAATTTTGAATTTTAAAATGGCTTCTTTTGATAATGCTTTTGCGAAGGGTCAATCCACAGTTAGACCACCATTATTCAATGGTGAATATGCCTACTGGAAAAATAAGATGGGGATTTTTCTAAAAACCATTGACGCTTGGGATATTGTTGAGACAGGGTATAGAGCACCAACTATAATTGTAAATAATCAGAAAATAAATAAACCAAAGGATCAATGGACAGATGTAGAAAATAAGTTACAAAATTCTAATTCCAAAGCTATGAATTTGATTATTTTTTCATTTGATCAATTTGAATTTAATCGTGTCTCACATTGTCTAACTGCATAGGAAATATGGCATACACTCGAAGTGACTCATGAAGGAACGTCGCAAGTCAAAGAATCTCACCTTGCCATGCAAAGCAGCGAATATGAGAACTTCACAATGGCCAAGGAAGAAAACGTTAAAGAGATGTACGGACGGCTTTCCAATATCGTATACAAATCAAAAGCTCTTGAAAAATCGTACACGGAATTGGAAATAGTTCGAAAAATTCTCAGAGTCCTTCCACGAAGATTTGAAGCAAAAGTGATTGCCATTCAAGAATCGAAAGATTTAAAACAAATGAAATTGAAGAACTCATCGGAAATCTCACCACTTATGAGCTAGAAAAGGAATTCAAGGAAGAGCGTGAAGGAGGAGATGCTTGAAAGAAATCAATAGCTCTCAAAGGAACAACTGAAAGTGACGACGACGACGATGATGATGGAGTAGAAGAGTTGGAAATGGTAATAAAGAAATTAAAAAGGTGGAACCACAAATACGGAAATCCAGCTTTAAATCAAAAATTAAAAAGAAGAATAATCAAAGTTTTAGATAACACAGAACGGCGAAAAATCATCTGTCATAAGTGCAACCAACCCGGACACATCAAACCCAATCGTCCTCAAAATCGACGCGACTTTGAAAAGAAATCAAAAAGGAAATTTTGCAGCCAAGTGGAATATAACTGATGAAGATAATCAAAATACTAGCATTGAGAGTGAGAAAGCAGATATGTGCCTTCAAGGTAATATAACTGATAGCGATGATAACGAGCCAAGCGAGGTATCAAAACTCACTCACTCACAACTACTTATATATTTCCACGAAATAAATGGCTGTTTTGAAAGACTTAGGGGGAAATATGCTAAAATTGAATCACAAAGAGATAGTTTGATAGAAGTAAATGACCGCTTGAACAATTAGTTAAAACCTATCAAAGTAGGATCCCTAAGTGTGATAAGTGTCCAAAATTTGAAGAAGAAATTAAAAAAATCAGAAATTAAAATTAAATTGCTTGAAAATGAAATTCTAATTTTGAAAGAGAGTGAAAATACTGTAAGAAAAAATTCTATTAGAAAGTGCACACGATTATAAAACGAAAATGAATCTCTAAAAACACAGGTCCAACAACTGTCAACAACTTTAGATAAATTTTCAAAAAGTGAAAAATCGTTGAAAATGCTATTAGGAAAACAAACTTTCAATACAGTTAGACAAGGACTTAGATATAAACAATCTAAAAATGATAGAAATGAAATTAATCAAATCGATTTAATGTGCACAATTTGTATAAAAATTGGACACAATTAAAACAATTTTTGATATAGACCCAAACACGTGAAAACTATACCAATTTAGGTTCCAAAAGGCACAAATATAAAATCTCTCAAAGTTAAAAAAATTTGGGTATTGAAAGGAGCATATATAAATAGTTTTGGGTCTCCACAAAATTATTTTCAAAATATTCTACCACTAACAATCATGGACCTATAAAAATAAATAGGTCTCAAAAATCTTTTATCGTGTACGAGTGGTGGCAGGCTAAGGAACAACAACAGTGTTATCTGGATTCTGGCTGTTCCAGAAACACAACAGGCAACAAAGCAAAGTTCCTTAGCCTAGTATAGAGGAGATAGAATCACAAAGGACAACAACGAAAAATATCGTAAAAGTAAAACAGCTAATGGTATATTTATTTGAACGATATATTAAATGTGATAATCTGCACCGTAATCTGAATTAAATCAGCCAATAATGTGATGATGAAATAAGGATGATTTTGATTCTGACATATTCAAAATTGTTGGCCAATTATATTCTTATGCCAAGAACACTATAAAAATCTGTAGAGTCTTTGAATTACTTCATATATATTAGTTTAGATTAATAATAGTGTTTTATTGGATGATAATACATTTGGTTATTTTACGGCTAACTCTATATTCACGGTTTTTGATTATTTACATGGTTTCAATTCAAATTCAGGAGAATGTCATTTAAAATGCTATTAAAATTGATTTTAAGATATTTTGATGCACACTTCATGGTTTAGTCTATCAAATTCAATTAATGATAATTTTGAGTGAAAGAAAAATTCAGATGCAGATTACACTGGTAATCTAGTTGATAGAAAAATTACTAGTGAAACGTGATTTATGTTGAGATATTTAGTAATTGCATCGTTTTTCAAAGAAAATATCTGCATATTTCACTTCAAATAATTTCCAAATTGCAAAAAAATTTTATAAAACCCCATCTAGAAAATCATTTTTGACCTTGTTTACAGGTTAGTCATTTTGAAAATTTGGTTTTATAATTATTTTTGAATATGATTTTAAAAGATTACATTGACTAATCTGACTCCCTACTAATTATCAAAAAGATAAATAGTGATTGAAAAAAAATGATGAATGTTGATATTTATCATATATTATGACTAGAGATGGTATAATTAGTAAATTTCTTTATAAATTTAAACAAGAGCTATAAAAAAAATTGTTGGTAAAAATTCCATGACCATCTCTATTTCTGTCATATTTCTAACTACCATCACTCATCAAAATTCAATATAGTTTGTCGATATGTGGTACTTTAAATAGGAATCAGTCATTTTTCATTTTATATTTTTAATAAAAAATATAAATAAAAATAATAATAAAATAAAATATAATCTAAAGTATTCACTCTCATTTAAAAGTCCTCATAGTTATGCATGGGTGGATTACTTGGAATTTGTTATGTGCTTCCATGCTCTTTTAAAATTCCTCACGGTTATGCATGTATGGAACACATATCAAAATTGATTTATTAAATAAACAAGTTGATTCTAATCCCATTTAAAAGTCCTCACAGTTATGTGTGGTTAGAAGATACTTGAATTCATTTTAAAAAAATTGGAATACTACTAATCTCATTTAAAAGTCCTAAGGTTATGCATAGTTAGTAGATATTCTAATTCCTGCTATAAATATACCACAAATAGACACAACTGTATGGTTTTATATGATGACATCATTCTAAAAGTGGAATATGCACCTAATAGAGTATTTATGATTTTTGTTTGATTTTTATTGAAATTTAATATTTATATTCGATTTATTTTTAATGTTGTATTAATATCTATCACTTTATCTCTATTTTTTCTAACACTATTACTCTTTTGCTGATAACAAAAGGGGGAGAGAAAAGTTAAGATTATGAAAAATAAAGGTCAAATATTTTCTATTTGCATCTAGACTCATTTGCATATTTTTATTTACATGCATATATGAAGGGGGCTTTGTGTAGAGAGGAAGCATTCAAATACGGGGATCAAATTGAATGTTCAAATACATTTAACAAATTCAAAATCTTAAATATATGTTTGTTATCATCAAAATGGGGAGATTGTTGAATATGCGAGTATATGATTTTTGTTTAATGATAATAAACATATACATTCATTTAAATATATTTGTTAATATACTATTCTATTTTCACAGATTAAATAAATATTTAATAAATAAAATAAATAACACAGAATTTGAATTCAAACGGATATTTTATTCAAACAAATATTTATTACAATTTTTGAATAGTATAAATCTCAAGCTCTCACTATATATACACAATTTCAATTACAATACAATTTTGATTGCTTCACGATTCACATTTACATTTGACCTCACTACATATTACTTATTCACTCAACTCGTATTTTATCTCCAACTTCACTCCAAATTGAATCCAGCATCTGAGTAATCTGTAAAAATAAACATTCACGCAATAAAATTGAAAATAAAATATTTTTGCAGTATAAAATAAAATTTGATTTTGAAAATAATATTTGCCTCAGTTATTTAGGTTGTTCGTCATCATTTAAATTTGAATTTATCATACACGAACAGCTTGTGACATGCACAGTGTATCACTGTACATGCCACAAGGCCGTGCACACCGATATACACTTGATAAAATTACAGGACAGGTGAGCACAGGTCAAACCCAAAACGCCGGGTTCAACTCAAGTGCACTAAAAATAATGTCACAATATCAGCACAAGGTTAAACCCGAGCTCCAAGCTGGATTCAACACAGGTGCAAGTTCATGAAAATGGTCAAGACAACTAAAACAAGCCTCGACCAAAATCCAAATGTACAAATGCAATATGAACCAAACAGTACACAAAGGCAGTGGTACAAACTACATGAAGACAATGCACAAACATATATATACATATGTATATACACTTGTATACATACATGTAGTGACAGCAAAACTCAAACCAGCCATGATATGGAGGCAATCAGACCAGTTTAGGTTAAAGCAAGCTTATAGTGCAACAGGACAACGTAATACAACTGAGCAAGAAAGTGCACCACAAACCAAACAAGGGAAAAACTGCAAACAAAATGAAACTGCAGCAAATACATGAATACAACAGTTCAAGTTCAAAAATATCAAGAGAAGATGACAACAGTGGCGCAGTAGACCACAATGAAACCAAACCAATATGCATGTACAACTACAAGTGAAATGAAGTGGATGGTACAACCCAATTCAACATGCTTAATTCAAGTGGACAGCAGCTACAAATGCACTTGCAACTGAAATTATCTCGAAGTAAATAAAAACAAATGCAAAGACCAGTGATGCAACTCGATACATCAAAGACCAGGCACCAAGTATCAAGTGAACCAGTTCGATATGTTATACACAAGAAACCAAGAAGCCAAAGAAAATGAAAAAAGTGATGCAACAATGTAACAGTTCCAAACTATTGATATACAGCAAGTTCGAAATCATGGATAAATAGTTACATCCAAAAATGGTCAAAGAGCAGTGACAATGTACAAGAAACTCAAAGCTAACACATATTTATATACATGTGTGTATACACATTGCAACCTGACTCGAAGCAATGCTCAGTGCACAGCAACAATGCAACTGTATGCAAACTGTCTGAAGAGTACAAGTTAAAGACTACAACACTACAACTACAAGTGACAATGTCAGGCCAAAGCAAAACCAAAATGGACAGCAGATACAACACATCAAATGAAAAGGTTGCAAACAACATATATGTCGAAATCATGAAATAGCAGTCTCAGTGGTGAATGCAGATACAACATGTATCAAATCATACTCGACTAATGCTACACAGACCAGACCCAAATGAACAGGAATCTGACTCAAGAAAATATGCAATGAGGTGAAGAAATCAAGTGCATCAATACTAAATAGAAGCATGGTAAAAACCAAACTGTAATAAGAAAGTTTAATTCATGTAACTGCAGCACAACGTCAAGATATATGACCAAAGATAGTAGGAGTTTTACAATTCAAGTCAAATACCGAAGTCAATCAACAGCAGGTACAAGTTAAATATGACACAGCTAGTTCGAACAAAGACAGAAAAATGCACAAAGTCAACTACAGTTCAAATCAAACTGTGCCAAAGTCACAGATCCCAAATAAAAATAGTCAAAGTCGTGGGTCATCAAAGTAGTTTTCAAACTAGCAGTGATAGTGACAGCAGAATATCAAGTCAACAAACACAAAGAAAGAAATCATCATCACAGTAAAGTCAGAGCCTTGGCAATCAAGGAATCGAACCAAGTCATAAATCAACACCGTCGGAATCAAGTAACAAATATATGAAATTGATAAAGTCAGAATCAATCTCAAGTATCCAAGCAACATCGACCGGCCGAGCAAAAGGAATTGACAAATTCAAACAAATATATACAAACGAGAAAATAGGTATTCGAACCCTATATAAGCAATCAACATCATCGGAAAAAAGTTATCGAGTTCAAGTACGCAAAATCAGAAGAAGCAAAAGCACAAATTACATACCGGAGCAAGATCGAACTCGATCATCGAAGGAGCCGTGTGCAAAATGAAGAGACGATCGATCGACAGAGCAAGAGAGCGAAATCCCAATTCGATCGATCAATGTAAAGTCGGCTTCAAAAGGCCCTAATTTTTAGAAACGAACGAGCAAAAAAGAAAGCCACCATTTTTCACAAGGAAGCGGGCCGACATAGATAAAATAATAAAGGGAATAATATTTCACTTAAGAAAAATTGGGTCGGCCTTTTCATTAGTATTGGTTTATAATAAAAGGGTTTTAATTAGGGTGTTGTTTCTTTTGTTCTAAATTGTGTTTAAATTGTATTTTCCATTTTAAACCATTGTAATTTCTAGTCGTGTGACTAGGGGACAAACTACATGGCGTAGTTTGAGAACTCGTAACTCAGTGGCTGAGTTGTGGTAGAGTTTTGAGCATAGAGTTAAGCTAGTCGATAGCGGGTGTTGCGAGTTTACATGTATAAGCGTCTGACTGCTTAATTTCTAGTAGAAACCTTGGGGGAAGCACATAGACAGGGTTTTGCCAAAGCTGGGTAAATTCAGTGTCGTTCTATTTCTGCATTTATTATTCTGCGATTATCTGTGCTGCTATAATTTTGATATATCCGTGTTGAAAATATTTTATATAAACTTCCGAAATTAATTTTTATAATTAATAGTATCACCCTTTTCACCCCTCTCTAGGGTGAAATAGATCCTACAGATAGTTGTAGAGCAAGCAACCCCATCAGAGAAACGACCAAAGAGAAATGCAATTACACTAAGATCACCTTCTTGGACCTAAATGTCGCCCCAATCATATACGAGACCGAGGACATGATAATGGTATTATCAAGGGTGAGGGACCCAGATAGTGGCAATAAACTGATTATGACAACTTGAATATTTTAGTGCCAATGCCAAAGTGGAAAACCTGTGACCCACAACAGATGGTTGACGTCCCGATTCCCAGGGGGGACACCAGCTGTTGATTTGAATACTAAGGAGAGTTTCGAGGAAAGTAGTGTAAGTGGAGGGCTATAGGAACCAGACATTAGCAGGGACATAGGTCCCTCCTCCGAGCCACATCCTGCTTATGACCTTTGCATTCCAAATATGATGCTACAACACTAGGCATGGCCCATGCCTGGACTAGTCGATCTAGTGTAGGCAGTTCGGTCTTATCATGCCTACCTCCGTCTAGAAGGCAAGGCCAGGTAGGTCCAAATGGTTAGTTAATTAACTTGCACTTATCTTTTTTCCTATACTTGAAAGATTATTAGGTTTCTTATTTTAGTCGTCGGCAAGCTCAACTTTGACAACTTCGACGCCCTCAACTCTACTTCATGGATTGTCATGATCCCTATGCCCAAGGCACCCGTAATAAGCCCGAAGGTCGTCGAATTACACTTGGTCCCGAGCCAGAGATATAACACACCTCAACTATATGCAAAAATTAGGGTAGGTGGAGTCATCTTGGGATGCTTAAACTGCCAAACAGGTGCCTACTTATAATGTAGAGGGGCTGTCCCAAGGAGTAAAGGCAAAGCCACTAGGGCGAGTGCCCTAAAAGGTTAACCGGGCATCAGAACATGAAGACCTAGATTAGATGTTGAGGTCATGCTAGTTCAATTCCATGGAGGTCTTTTCATCCACATACTAACAAAGATCTGGATAGAGCTAGCCCTCTAGGGAGTCCGTGATTCATGCGCATACATGGGCTGCCCTTCTTATATGCTTCTAAACTTGAATTTTAATTTTTCTTTATGGAATTTCTTTTTACAGTTATTTTTCAATTTTCCCACCGCACTGTTTGCGTCTGAAATGAATTAGTTGGTCTTGAAGATAAGGTCAGGAAAAAGGAGGCTGGCTTGAAAGGTAGTTGAGGATGCTCTAATGACGGCTAAGGAGGTGGTAGGATTAGCCGAGGCAAGGGATAGGGCGGAGAAGGTGGCCAAGGATCTTAAGAAGAAGTTGGGGAAGGCTAAGAAGGAGGTCTTGGACCAGCATACAACAGAATGTCGATCATCTCCTGATATAGAGGCACTTGGGAGGCAAAGGAAATTATATGGAAGAACCGATTGAATAGCATGGTGAACCCCCTATTCAGGATAAAGTACCACTTTTTGATCTCCATCAGCAACTTTAACGTGGAGGTGCCCACCGCGACTAGTGCAGACGTGACTGTCGAGATGGAGGCAGCTGGGTTGGTCATGCCTGCCATTTTGACAAAGAAGCAGAGTGACTTCTTAGACTAGTCTACTAGCGGGCCGGCTTTGTAAATATTTCCTTCGCTCCTTCGTTTTGTAATCCCATTGGGGCATGTTTTATACCCCATAATAGAATTCGGGGTATGCCCAAGAGGCAATTATGTAATTTTTTATATTATATACTTGTTATATTTCAATATAATTAATCAAATAATTGGTTTAAAATATATTGAATTGAAAATCCTTAAATGATATGTTATGTGATAATAATCACAATGTGTTGTAATCATGTGAAATTTATTGCATTAAAAATAACATGTTATTTTAAATATTTCTACTCAAGATGTTTCGAGATGGGATATTAATACATCTATTGAGACAAGAATTTGTAATCCTCTCCAAATGTCGGGTAGTGTATTACTTATGGCTGCTGGGAGCACCAAATGGTTATGTACTAATAGTTAATGGATAACCATGAAATGACTTGAAAATTTTCAGTTGGTTAATATAACTAAGGTCAAACAAGGAATCTCGAAGTGACGATATTGTACGGTTCTCTTGATTAGAGAATACATTTGCTTCAATATAGACACTCCACTTTGATTATGGTAAAATCATCGCATGTTGTCCATCAAACAACTATAGTTGGGTTTGGGTTGAAGCATTTAAAGTGAAACCCTATTCAATAGAGAATTTGTATTTTTATTTATATGAGGTTAGTCTCACAGTCAATTCTTGTCAACTCAAAGTCAAAGTCTCTGGCCAAAGTAATACATTCAATAATTGTCATTATTGAACCAAGAATTTTGTTTGGACTAACAGAGACGAATAAGGCCGATGTTTGAATTTTGGCCGAAACCAAATTCCATAAGTCTTAATGTTATATAAGTTGATAAAGAAAACTGGTGTAAATAATCATTAAGTACTACCATTAATAAGCAAAATTGGATTAACTGAAAAGATATGTAAGCAATAAATTCAGCCAAAATGCCACACCGCTAGCTAAGGATATGTGTGAATGTTTGAATGTTAATATTTAAATTGTTCGATATTAATCGCTAACAGAATTTATGCCTTTGAGTCGCTCAACCGTATTTATGAATACTCAAAAAACCATATGATTTAATTAAATTACAGTTATTCTTAAAATTAATTAATATTATGGAAATATGAATTTTTCACTTTTATTTGATTTGTTTGAATATAATTTGTACTTAACGAAGTGCATATATAAAAGTTATAAACTCATGTATCGATATAAGGTATCGATAGAATATATAAGGTGGATTTAAATAGATTAAATGCTAGGTAATTTTGGAACATTTTAAGGACAATGTGTCACTTTCCATAGTCGTCCATCCATAATCGAAAGGGAGATGATTTGATGGGAATTGAAATATTTTAATATTTCCTTTAAAATTAATTCTCTTTTATCCATTATTTTTACTCTACAGGCCATTCACTTTTCGTCATTAAAATAATAAAGGTGGTATACACTTCTTGATCTTTGCGAAATATGGAGGTTGATTTAAAAATGTAGGAGGCTTTTATTCATCATTCAGGGTGCATTATTTTGGCTACATCATAAGGAAAATTCTATTTCATTTATTCACATATTCATCTTATTCATATGACTTATTACTTTTGCATACTACATCTAAATATAAGATTAACCATTTAGCATAGATTAAATCCCCTTTTGTTCATCTCTTTTAATAATATATATATATATATATATATTCATAATGTTAATTTTATTTAGATTCATTTTGTGTTATACCTCTTTTTGATTATGTTTTCATCTTCTAAATATTAGTGCTGTCACATATTACACCTTATTTAGTTAAACGCTTATGCTGTTCATATAGTTTTGATCTGAAATTTTACTACTAATTTATATGTGCTTAAGTTTTCCTTTTTGTTCTTGTTTTAGAAATTATTATTTAAAAAATAAATTATTTTGAATAAAACCTAATATCAAATTAATTTATACGATTTTATTTTGTTTTAACATGAATAGATTACATATGTTGTTTATTTGAAATCATTTCAAAATTAAATACAAGTTTTATACGATTGTTGTTTGAATATAATACATTTGATTATTGTATAATTTTAGTTCGAAGTTGTTTAAAAGAAAGCATAAGTGGATTTTTGTGTAAAACTCCTTCCTAATTTAATGTTAGCTTTTTAATTTGTTAACTGTAATCCTAAATGTATGATAAGTTACAAACTTTACATATGTGTATGTTAATTTTAATTTTAAAATATAGTTTGCGCTGAATAATATGTGTATATATGTGTGTAAGTTGTTCTAATTCAAATTTTATAAAAACATACATTTTTTAAAATCAAAAATTTAACTTTAAAATCCTTCCTAAGTTGCTTTATCTGTTAATTACAGATTTCAAAATATAAGAATGATCAAAATTAATTTTATACGCATGTATGTTTCAGAGTTTAATAATTATTTTAAAATGGAATTGAATGAATGAGTAAAGGAACGTAGAAAGTCCTCTACCTTTCCTTCATTAAATTCCTACTTAATTGTCTCGTTATAAATATAAGTTATCTTCATCTATTTGTAAAATACTTTTTAACACGTTACGTATGAGTGTAAGCAAACTTTGTATATACATATATTACTATAATATACATGTTTTTGAAATAATAGTATGGACAACAAAGGCATATACAAAGGGAAAATGTAGTCCGTAGTGGTGTAAATCCCAACACCTATATACATACGCATTAATATGTATACTGCTTATGTGTTGCACTTATACTTTGCATATATGAATGTATTTGATTCAATCATATTATATATTTTAATTTATATTAAATTTAAATTACCCTTTAAACAAATTAAATTATACAAGATTTTCATTTAAAATTTCATTAGATTGAATCAAATAACCCTTTAATCTTCATAGGCCCAATAGATCCAAACATAGGATTTTTTTAGATCTTGCTATCTTACCTGCCTCCAGCAGGCGCGCTTCCATCAATGGTATCAGAGTCTAATAGTCTACTCAGCCTAAAATTAGCAATGTCAAGTCTAACTGATTAAAGGCTCCATATTTAGTAGGGTGTCTAAAAAATGTAGTATCGAAGGTGAGTTTGGCAAATCAAGTACTCTACCCTACCTAGCTACTAGCCTAGCCCGAAAGATGAAGTAAGCCCAAAGTTTATCCCTAATATGAAGGCCCAAATTGATTTTAGTCCTTAGGCTAATTTTCGAGATCTGTTTAAAAATTTAAAATATATTTTAAATTTAAATTTAAGTTTAAATATAAAATTAAAATTTTATAAAAGTTATAAAATATATTCAAAATTTTCAAATATTAAAGAAATATTTTGAAATTTTGGAATTTAAAATTTAATTAATATGGTTAATTAAACTAAATTAAATAATTAATAAAAAGTTAATTGATTAAAACATATATATTGATATATATGTGTATAATAATAATTCTTGTAGTTAGTTATCTATCATAAAATCGTTTATGGTAAATTAAATTAAGGTTTCAAATTAATTATAATATTTATTTAAATTATTTAATTTAATAAAATTTAATAAAATTTATTAAATGTACCTAATTAATTAATTAATATGTTTACATATAATTATATGTACACATTATCAAACTATAAATGTTATGTTGATTAACCATCTTAAATAGTTCAAGATGAGTAACATAAAAAATAGAAATTTAACATATAATTAATTAAAATTAAGTTCATGTTGATTTAATTAACAAAATTAAAATTAAATTAAATATAATTTTATTAAACTTCAATGGAACTGGAAAGAAACCCGAATTAAATTTAAGGAATAAATATTTATGTATAGTACGTAAATCGTGATTTCAAATGTGTCTCATACTTGAATTAGAAGGGCATTTTAGAAGAAATACATTATTCTCTAAATCAATATCACTCAAATAAAGGTATATTAAAAAAAAATCTCTAATATAAATGCTGTCCTTTACCATTTATGTAATCCCTAGTTTCCAACCTTTCCTCGAGTTAGAGATGTTACACATTGTACTGTTAATATATTGAATAGACGAGGTAAGAAACATGCACGTCTTTGTTAAGCTTTCCTGCTTGGTAGTGTATTATACTTTTACCATCGCGAAATGGTGGTGTATGTGATTATATCTTTCGATTTGTTGAGCTTTCCTTAAGGACGGTATGGGATTAGGAAAAAGACTAAGGGTTAGCAGTTGTATACAATACAAGTTATAAGGCAATAATCACCATGTGGGAGCCTTCGATTTGTTGAGATTTCCTTAAGAAATGCGAGTCCTAACACCCACTAAAAAAATCATAAGATTTCTATGTTTCCTCTTAGGGCTTTGAGTAACATATAAGTTTAGTGGGAGCCTTATTAAAAAAATGAAATGGTAATATTTAACGTTTCTAACATTGGAAGAACATTTGTTATATAAAGTTCAAATAATAAACATTGATAAATCTGTGTAACTAATCAAATTGACAAATGTTCATTACTTAATACATACAAATTAACAAAACTAAAGTCATACTAAGAATTTTAAAATATACTAGTGTTTAAACCTATTGGCATGTTATTGCTTCAAGATCCATGTAAGAGCCAATTTATACGACCACTAACAGCATTCTATTGCTAGAATTTTAGTCAATCTCAAAAGCATGTTTGAAGGGTGTTATTAGTAAAAGATTGGTTACTCACAGTTAAAATTGAAAAATGAAGAGATACGCCATCTATGAGAAATTTCTTTCTACTTTCACTTCTATTGCAACAATTTATATTATTATAAGATAGTGATAATACAAGGATATTTGAAAGCTAATATTATTCAAGTTTATTGAAGGGGCAAGGCATGGGGTATTAATAGTAGCTGAAAAGGATGATGGATGGTTGAGATTGTGCTAAACAAACCCAGAAAATTCTCTAGGCCATTGATAAAAGTTTGTGATTGATTTGCGTGCTAGTTAGAACTCCATGAAGCCTGCATGGTGGAGATGAAGATAACTGGCGAATCATACTGTGAGAGTGCTTGAAACATGGCAGTTCGCATAGAAGCAGAGAGTGGCTACTATAGAACTATCTGTGTATCAACAAAAGGCATGAGGTGGTTACTTCATAATGACGCCTTTATCAAGTGAACAATCCCAATTAAGGCTATACTTTTCAAAAGTATAGTACATGTAGAGTCTCTCTAAGGATTAGGAAATTTGACATTTGTGAACATGGCTGAAGGCGGTTGGAGGAGCTTTTACGTGAGGGCGGACATGGATGAGGACATGGATGAACGAGGGAGCTCTATGGCGACCCGTTGTTTGAGTAAACTGGCTGCTAGTAGGCCCCAACCTTTAAGGGCAACACGCCTTATCCTTGCCTCCCGATACTTGCAAAGGAGGCCAGGCTATTATTGTTGCTCAAGTGAACAAGGTGTCTCCTAACAGAGCCTTATTGGGCAGGGTCGACTGATGGACAAGCAAGGCGGGTGAGCTATGCTCTGGATGGGAACGATGTATAAACCAATCTTGGCTACCCGAGTTAGGCTAGGTAAAATGCTTGACCATGTGATATATTGGACCGAGAAAGGTAGAGATACTTATGTGGGTCAGTTGGTCAATGCAAGCTGGCCTGCTTTTGTATTACGAGAAATAAGAGCAACATTTTTCCTCCAATCCTGCTCCTATGCGCATGGACGGGCTTGTCATTTACTCATTTAATGCCGCATTAATTTCTACAACACGTGTCATCGAATAGTTAGTGGAAATGGTTTGTTTTCCCAAACATTGGCCCAAACGCGTTTGGACCTTGTGATTTAACTTATGCATTTCTTATACATAGATAGTTCAGATTTTTGCATAACAGCAAGTCCAACGACCAATATTGCTTGTCCTCGTCTATATATTCCTTTTTCCTTCTCTATTTCAACTTTTATTCAGTTTTTAAGGATATCTACCATTTACAATTGTCAAAGCCTCTCAATTTCAATAGCAAACTCGATCATTTTCCTTCAAATTCTACCACATCATAAGTAAGTAATTCTCTCTTAACTTTGATCCCTGCAATTTCCATGTTATGTCTTTTATTTGAATATCACATTTTCAAAACTCTTTTTTGAAATGATGTCAATGATTTTTAATGTTGATTCTCCTTTTCTTTGCATGCTATAAAAATGAACTCTTAGTTATAAAAAAAACCCTTTCCATGTTTGCCGATCGTCGTTGTGTCTCCAACGGCGATCATCATACTCCGGACACTATAAAGAAAAACCTGGGGCCTTAGGTACCAACATTACTTAACTACCACCCATTGATTAGGAATAGGAAAAAGGTAGTTTGGAGTTGTAGATGGTGAGGTGGCAGTCAGCCAGTTGCCCATACTAGCGTAGGGGACAAGTTTGCCCATAGGTCAAGTTAGACTACTTTCCTCCCTACTCGTTAATCTTAGTGACTTGCTATTAATTGCAGATGGATAAAATTACTTCTACCAATAGCGGATAAACCCTGCCAATGGGGACCTCTAAGATTTGAGAAGACTGGACTAATCCTACATGTTATGTGGCTGATTTTAGTCCCTCCCTACCCACTAATTGTGGACCCGGTAACAAACCCCCAAGGGGATATTTTTCCTAGTTGCTTGCTTATATAACGGCTAGGGCGACTCTTTCCCTTCACCCAATTTTTATCAAGTTTCTAAGTGCACATCAGCTTGCAGTTGGCCAGCTAGCCCCAGATAGTTATAAGCTTTTGGCTAGGCTCTTCATGGTTTGCTATAATTTTCATCTCCTCGAGCCTGATCCTATTTTAATCCGATCGATTTTCAAGCTCATCTGGCAAGCAAAATTCAACATAGGTGGCTACATTATCATTAGGGCATTGAGGCACGCCTTCTAATCATTAGTCTTCTAAGTAAAATGCTGGCCTATAAAGATCGATTCTTCTTGGTTCTCGAAACTATTAACCCGAACCTTAACACCCGAGCCTTCAATATGCCTTTTAAGTTTTCTTGACTCATTGAAAATCTCTTTGACATTGATCTCCTTTAGTAATCATTCCTTATTTTGTTGTAGTGATGCTTTCTGGGATCGAGGTAGATTTTACCATGTATTATGAAAATATTCACCAGATCAAGGCAACTAAGCCCAACGCTAGTAGATTGGCGATAATTTTGAATGATGAGAAAGTTTGATGGGTCATATTGTTAGGCCTAAGGAAAACCATAGATGGAGGTGCTACTATAGTGAGGACCCTTATCGTGCGACCAACAAGGTCGACAAGGATTGTGATTAAGGAGAGGGAAGAGGTGGTGACGAAGGGTGAAGTGGATAGTGATGACGAGACCACCAAATCGGATCTAGCCGAGGGCTAGTGGGTAATTAGGGTGAGTGGGAATCTTATGACCCAGCCCTCTGGAAGGACGTTGTGGTCCCCTGTCATAGTCCTATAATAGATTGGTCGTCTAATTATTCTAATTCTTCAAAGATACCTGAGGCGAAAAGGATGGTCAACTAGGGGTAGGAGCTGGATACACCAAAAAGTAAGGGCTCCTCCTCCAGGAACGCCTCCACATATGGCTCTCTTGTATGAATAACTCAAAATGTGCCCCTTAACAGATAAATCTTGAGGAGGCATAGTTTAGGAGTAGTAACATGGAGTCTCCCTGTCCCCCTTTAACCAAGAGGTAGTGAAAGGACTAATCTCACAAGGGTAGGTTAGCTTTAAACTACTTCTTTCTTACTTCCTTTCTTTTTTCCAACTTTTTGCATGTTTTTTGTAGTGGTCTATTTGAGCCTCAGTGCTGCTTTTGATGCCGCATTTGTGCAGGAAGCCCAATTGAAGAGTCATGCACTGCAACCCCGCACTGCTTCCCAACCACAACAACTAGATCCCAATGCCCTGCTGCATATGCCGAATAACTTTTGACCATCAATAGGAGCCCATTTTTTCTCCACATGATCGAATGTTGCATGATGAGCCGTAGGTCGAAGGAACCAAAGTAAGGAGGCGGAGAAGAGGAGGTTGACCAAGAGGCCTTGGTTTTAAAAGCCTGAGAGCTTTGGAAGTGGCCCTACTTATAGATTTTCGAAGGAGGTGGAGGTTGTCAAGATCCGGTAAGCGGAGGCTGAACTCGAGGTAGTTGGATCAACTACTTTAAAGGTAGGTGAGGAGGATGACGACCTACGGATGATGGCATATGCATTGGTCGGAGTATCATCGAAGGCCATGCATAACAGGCGCCGGTCAAGATTAGGATCCTAAAGAAAGTTCTCAATTCCCAGTTGGTGGTAGCTCACTTAATAAGTATCTTTATATTTAGCAATTTTTCTTTTTTTCACATCTCAAACCTTGAATTACTTATTGCATAGATCATGCCATGTGCCCTTCCTATGCATTCAGGTCAACCAGACCCAATCAAGCAGATTGAGGAGGAGAAGGCCGTGTAAAAACCAGTAGAGGAATGGAAGGTGAAGTTGGAGAAGAGGGTCTTGGACGTTGAGGGAAGGGTCGAGGCTTGTGAGAGAATGGCCTAGTAGGCCAAATAAGCCATCCAAGGAAAAAAGGAAGTTGAGGGTGCAACTCCAATAGAGGAGGGAAAACATAGAGACAAGCCGAAAAGAAGCGGACAAGTTAAGGAAGAAGATGCAGCATCATGTGGACTGCATGACCTATGAAAAGATCACGAGGGACATGAATGCCTTGGATGTTCAGCGGAAGGGTAGGGTGATCATTATGTTAAAGTTGATTTTTTCAACCAACTACCACCTCCGATTATCTATCTCCTTCATTACTCCAATATAGAGTGCAGTGGTACGCCTTTAGGTTGTAGTGGAGATGGCAACGACTGAGTTAGTTTGCCCGATGATTCTGGCCCTTAAGCAGAATGCTACCCGACAGAGAGACTAAGTGAGCCCATTGCTTCTGACCCCCCATGATGGACAGGGAGCTAATTTATGAAGAAGATTTCAATATCAATGGATCTCACCCACCCTCATACGCGATTGAATTGATTTCTTCTTTGTTTATTGGATGATATATCAATCGAGTCATGACCCATTTTTACAAAAGTGAAATATTATAGATGTTTTCTAATATGTTGAGAATCATCATTTTGGAGTACTTTATCTATTTGAATCTTATGTGTTTTCCTTGTATTTTCTTTGCTAACATTATGCACATGATTGTATACTTGTATGTCCCCTGTACTTACTGCTTACGATTCGAAGTTGGGGTCTCAGTTATCCGACGTTTTTAAGGTAAACATGTAGACTTGGCTTTTAGTGCACAAGATAACTGCAGCATCCCGTAAAATTAACCATAAATAAATAGAGTAAATGGAATTAATTATGATAGGAGAGAAAACGGAAACTTTATAAAAGTCAGAATTTGACCATGAAAGTTATTCCATTGCGTTCGTGGTAAAGTTCTGATTTGTTTCTGTATATAACATGCTGAAAATGGTGCTCAAACGAAGAAGTTATGAGCATTTGAAGTTTTTAGATTTAAATTAATTTAGTTTGAATGCAAATTAAAATGATTATTTAAACTTAAGGTTTGAATTTATAACTATAGGTTAACTTAGAGGTTAAACATTTAATTAATGGTAAAAGTGAATTAGGGAATAAAATAATCGTGCAATGAAAAAAAATCAAACGTTCCCCGAATTAATAGGAGAGGTCGACTAGTGCTATAGAGGCGGTTGACTACTCCTAGCAATGGCAGCTAAGGTTTTGACCGTATAGTGATAAGTTATACGCGTCATATTTTATCTATTTTTCTCCCAATTCGATCGTATGATTCTGGTGTATTTCAACCCCTACAAATAGAACCTTATCCTTGTTGAGGCTTGGTTTTGATTCATGACACAAAACTATCACTACGATATACAGATTTGACGACTGCTACGACAAAAAGAGAATATATACTACATGGAGACAAGACATCAAAATCGGTGCATCAATTATATTATTTTTATTTTTGAGTCTAAGGTCAATTTTGTTAAAATCTCTCCTCGTTTACGTATATATTAGCTTATATGTTTAATCGTCTTATTTACAAATAATTTATACATATATAAGCATATAAAATATATATTATAAAAGTGTTTAAAGTTATATACATTATTATACCTGTGTAAGCTGTGCAAATTACACAGATATACCAGGTCAGTCGACTGACCCAGAGGCTCAGTCGACTGACCCAGAAATTTATATGCAACATGCACAGGTGCATAAATATACAAGTATATATTTCAAAATTCGTTTGAATAGTCAATCGACTGACCCAGAAGTTCATTTGATTGAATTTCTGCAATAGCTACTTTTTGAAAAGACACGACTATTTATGAAGAGTTACGAACCTCTACGAAAAGATTTGGACGCGACACTTCAATCGAAACTCTGCATCAATAGTCATTGCTTTCTAACCTCTATAAATACATACTCTAACTTGATTCCAAATCACCGAATTTTCTTATCTAAATCTCTTGAATCTATTTGCAATTATACTTTCAATTATTCTGCATTAAAGCAATATTATACCTTTCTGTTCTTCATAAACTTCTAATATATATATTCATATCAAGGAGAAGATTATAGGAAGGGTGTACTACAAGTGACTAATCCGTGTTGTTAGAACACACAAAATCAAAACAAACCTTTATATTTGTTGAAGTCTTGTTCTGCTGTTCAGGCGTGTGAAGTCCTCTTCGGCTGCTGAGGCGAAATCCTGTTCTGCTGCTCAAGTCCCTGTTCGGCTGCTCTGGGTTATATAGACCTATTCCTCCGGGTTGAGTGAGGGTTGTTGTTTTAGTGAAATTCCAGAAGGAGTCTGGGACTGGACGTAAGACGGTGCTCCGAACCAGTATAAAAATCTTTGGTGTCATTTCATCATACTGTTTTTATATTCCATAATATTTGCTATATTACTACCATCAACATACTCTGTATTATGATATATCCATATTCCACGATCTACAGCACACTTTCATTTGGTATCGGAGCATAGCGACTTTCAATCCTCTCCACTTTTTATTCATATTATTTGGGGAATTCAGTGAAACTCTGCTATTCTTATCTCTCTAAATTAGATTCAAAAACTTCTTAGAGAATTCTGATAAGAATCCACTCTATTTTCTATTTGCTTCTTCTCCCCCAACCTATTCTTATTCTATTCTTCTCGAACTATTCTGGAACTAATATATATATATATATATATATATATATATATATATATATATATATATCTTGCTGTGTGTATGTATATCAAAAGAAAGAGATTCTGGAAGAGATTGTGAAGCGTGCAAATCCAAGAAAGGCAAAGCTAAGGCTATTTATGAGTGGGAACCTTAGTATTTCTTTTTCAATAATTGTTTAGCATATCTTTATGAATCTGAATATACCATGGGGATTTCGGGATTGCAAAAATACAATTGATAAAATACTCCTAAATTCCTTTTTATTTCGAAATGTCAATTCTAGATGGATATTCTCGATTATTTAAGTTAATCTGATAGAATTTATATTGTTCTACAATTTTTGGTAATTTCATAGTTTATTCCACTTTTCCTACTTCTTTGATTCAAACTGTGAGTTTTTAGTAATAAAATAAAGGTTTAAAGTATGAATTCAATTTGTAGTTTACATCACTTATTCCATACAAAATTCCTTCGTTTATTTATGTGTAAATCAGGAGCTAAATAGTGTACGAGGTTTGGGTTGTAATTCCTATTGTTTAGGACATTCCATTATATTAAAGTAATAAATTGGGATTCTATTTTTTTTTACAAGTCTATGTATTGCAGTTTTGGATATAATTTTTTGATACCCTGTTATAAATAATGAAATCTTGGGAATTTGAAGGAAAATGACTTGTATTGGTATTATGGTCAAAAGAATCGATATTTAATGCTAGTTTAGGATGTATAAACCGCACATTAGAATTGATTAGACACGAACATATATGTTTATTTCTATAGCATAATAAACATATAAGTATGGCATGTAACTACGTAGTTAATTAGATAGTAATTGTCATTAATTTCCCCCCTTAGGAAGGAAATTGATATTTTGAGGTGCAATAGGGAAGATTCCTTACAGGGCATTATTTATGAAAAGTGAGATGAGTATTATATATAGAGAGAGTATTTAAGTTCTGGTTAAGTCATAGGGATGCGAGGTCGGTAGAATTGCACGACAGAAGTCTACCCTTCACTTTGAGGCTAGCAGCAGTTATGTATACTTCTTACTGATGTGAGACATCTCCTATTATAAATATTTGTGATAACGCGAGGTTAGTCCCAAATTCTGTAGGGTAAATCTTCCCAACTAGACTGGTTACCAGTTCCTACGAATAGTAGGACTAATATGAGACGTCGTTATGAGTATGGATCATAATACATGGGGCTTACTTCGGGGTCTTGAGATATTAAGTGGCCGTTTGAGGGCCTGCCTCTTTACCTCAAATGAAATAATCAATGGCCAATGAGCTAGTTATTAGGCATGTTAGGTGTAATCTCGATAGGGATCCGCATTGGATAAAGTACTAAGTGAAAGTTTGAGGATCCTTCTTTCCATAAAGAAATATTAGGCAGCTTAAGAGATTCCATATGCTGTCAGCTAGATAGTTACCGTTGAGGAGTCCACCTTGGGAATATGTATTAAATGATGGGGTCTACCTCAATTGATGTCTTAAATAGCCAGAGTCTGCCTATTCTCCAATAAAAGGTACTAAGTAGTTAGGTACTATCTCTTGCAATTTTAGACATTTAGAACATATGATTTGGGTTATGGGATTTAGAAACCTGCTTCGAAAATGGAAGGTATTAAGTGGTTGACTATGGACTCGCCTCCTTTCCTTATAAGAAGTATTAAATGGTTTGATGTACATACATACATACATACATACATACATATATATTCTTGTTTTGAATTATACCACCTAAGTACCAAAATGGTAAGAATCGAGGTTTTTATTCACAAGACATTTGTTATTCTGACTCCTTCCCCATTACAACACAAGTTAAGGACATGATAATAACGGCGACGGTCCTCGAAGGTGGAGTGGCTTAAGTTTATGGCAGTTATTATTATCTTTTATGATATTTTTATATTATGCCTATGTATTTAAAAAAATGATGTAATGGGTCTTACGTGACAATTTTATGATATTTTTTATTATGACATTTCAAATGGTTTTGAAAGAAATAGTACAATTTGATTTTGTATTTGCTCCATCTCCTATGAGTTCTGAAAGAATCGTTATTGCTCTGTACTACTATTTCTTTTTCTATCCAACAGTCAACCTTAGAATGGATCTAAGTTTCGATGGGACTTGGGTTGTTACAATAACATAAGTAAGTATGATGAAAACAAAGACTACTCAAACCAAATAAAACTTATCTTCCAATGAAGTTGCCAGTGTGAGTTATGGTTGGGGTACCCTTAGGTAACTGCCCGGTGCTTCTAATGAGGAAGGAAGCATTTATAGGCTTATGCATCCTTGTAGAGCAGCGCTATAGATACCAGGATCGAAGTAGCGACGTGGACAATTGGGCCGCCAAGGCACCAGTGCCACATCCCACTAGGGAGACGGCAACATCATGGGTGAACTAATTAAGACCAATATAGTGGTGGTCTCTCCATTCGTTTATCAATGCCTTCGGTGAGGAAGGAAGTGTTGAGTGGCTTGTGAATCCCCACGGAGCAGCACTACAGATGCATAGTTTAGAGGCACGACAATGGTAATTGCACCTCTAGGGCACTAGTTCCCCGTCCTGCTAAGAAGACGGGCAACATCATGGGAGAACGAATCGGGACCACGCCATGAGTGGTCTCGCCATCGATTCATAGATGCTTTCGATAAGGAAAGATGCGTTGAGTGGCTTATGAATCTCAATAAACAGCACTACGGATATGTGGTTCGGAGTTACGACATAGGTAACTGCATAGCTAAGGATCTAGAGCTTCGACTACCAGGGAGATGGGGAACATCATGGACGAACGAATCAGGACCATGGTTGGTCTCTCCAATTGTTCGTCGATGGCTTCGGCGAGGAACGAAGAGTTAGGTGGCTTGATCATCGCCATGGAGTGGTTTATTAGGCATTCATTGGCTATAGAGCCTAGTTTTCGACCCAATTGTTCTAGGTAATTGCGGTTGTGAGGCCCATAGGGAAGGATTAGGTATATTGATTACAGTTGATTGGCCCTATTGTTACTTAGAAAGTTAATGTTTCAAGGACGTCTTATTTACATTCCACATACCAAAAGTGTCGACACAAATTCCACTACTATATAATTATGTTAATATTTCACAACCATACAGCAGCAACTCATACAATTTTCACAAATAATACGCCTAAAGGCATACCGGGTTCAATCATAGGGAATGTTGGTGTCGTTGGGATGTGAGATACGTTATGCGCCATTAGTGAGTGCGGCGATGATTGTATAGGGCCTTCCCTGTCATCCTCAAGGCTCCCTCGGTCGGGGTCATGGTGTTAGCGAAGGCACTGCTTAGTACTAAGTTGCTAACCTTGAACTGGCAAATTCTTATCCTTGCATTGTAGTGCTTGGCTATTTTTCTTTTGTACGCTTCTGTACGCAATTTTGCCTATACTCTTTTCTCCTCCAAACCGTTGAGTCGAAGTTTAAGCAACTTTCCATTTTGTTTAGCATCATGAGTGAGATGCCTCGGAGATGTAATGTTAACCTTGAAGAGTAGCACAACTTCATACTTGTTGGCTAGAGAAAAAGGAGAGTGCCCGGTTAATGCGCGTCTGGTCGTACGGTGGACTTGAGTACAAGTGGTAACTTTTAGCCAAGTTTCCCTCGGCCTTTGTAAAGCGCGTTTACAATGTTGCCTTGGTTTTTTTTTACGACCTTAACTTGACCATTTTCCTTTGGATGTTCCACTGAGTAAAAGTACTTCTCTATTCCATTCCACTCATAAAAACATTCAAATAGTCCACTCTCAAACTGGGTGGCAATTCCAGTTACAATCTTCTCGAGGAGTCTGAATTAGCATAAAATATTCTTGATCGCAAAATTAAGGACTTTGGACGCAGTCATCCCAACGAGAGGCTCCGCCTCAACCTCTTTTCTAAGCTAGTTGATAGCAACTATAACACGGTTGTATCCGCCTTTTGGATGTAGGAGTTTGCCGATCTAGTTTATCCCCTATGTGTCAAATGGCTAAAGGATGTCATAGGGATCAAAAGATTCAGGGAGACTCTCAAATAGATACAAGTACCGACGTAGCTACACAATATTGCACAATGGAATATAAGCAATATTAAGCTCCAAGTATAGATATATGAAAGCGTAGCCTCCTATATGTACTCCATACAGCTCCATGCACTATCCAGACCTACTATCCCTAATCTATTCATTTAAGAGTACCCGAGATAATAAGAACCAAAGGATAATCCTTTGGTTAGGCAACGGTCTAGTGTGAGCGATATGTCATCTCAAAATATTATAAAACTCATTATAGTAAATAGGGTATAGAGTATAGGGTATGAACAACCATTCCTAACTTGTCCCTGCATCCAAAGAGTTAGCACATAAATGCGATATATGCTACACTACTATCACAAATGGAAGATATAGGGTATAGGGCTATCGCATAGGATGCCAAGCACATAGTACGTCCATCACACAGCCTTGCATCTTTCACTCATGTGCTCCAGAGTATATGATAACCTCTCAAATGCTTAGCTCATTTCCTACATAGATGGCCAGGGACTGGATACATGTAGACTTCCAAAATATGGGTACATACAAATTACCCTAGGTACACACAAACTATGCTGCCTCGTTAATGAGCATCACAAACATAGAGTTATCCATCAATCCCTTTGCACACATATTGATAGTAGAATCACTCCATAGATTCTCACTCTTTCCTAAGCAGAAGGCTAAGGACTGGACACATGCAGACGTCCAAACACATGGGTACATGCAGACTATCCTATCCTACTCATGAGCATCACAACCTCATGTTTTACTCTATGAGCTATCGTGCAGAATTCGTCCTTTCGATCACAACTAGATGTTATAATCACACCATATCGAGTCATCAAAGTCGACATACTTCATTGGTTCTCATCCCAAAGTCATCTAGAGCCATCCCAGGGTCATCCACCCGTACCTCGAACCAACTTCTCAGAATACCAAGCAACTCCGAGTCCTGCTCTACAATCCAGAGCTAACTCTATGCTCCACTCCTGCCAATCCATCCCATGAATAAGCCAAGCAAAACATAACCATCGACCATCCATATGACACCCAAAAATCGAGCCAAGTGCCAACCACTCATGCTAAACCATGCCCTGTGCCTAACCATCGAACATAATCCCTATCAGGCCACCAACCCGAGGACTCCTCCTGACCACCGACCAACACCCTACAGAGCACCTAACTCCGACTGACTACCGAGCCACACCCATGCCGATGAAGTTTCAATGTCAAGTCACTAAACCACCCCATATGCCAACCAAGTTACGATGCCCGGTCATCGGCCTCCACCCACCTGCCGACCAAGATTCTAAGACCAGTCGTCGACCCATCCACTAACAGACCAAAAGCCCTGTAGCACTTCCAATACTCCAAATTGCATCAATTTCCTTGCTACCCAAAATGCTTCAACTCTCATGCATCGTCTATGCAATAGTATAACTCCAAATGCTCTAGAGCCAATCTTTCAAAGCCTGGATTCAAGGTTTCTAACTCTAAGTCGCTCCATTGAGCGTTACAAAAGTTCAAACATTCAAGCAAACACTATACATGCACCAACCATTATTCAACCATTCAAGCATGTAAACATATAATAATCCATTTCAAATCATCTTATGATGTGTATTCAATATAGCCTAACACACTTAACGCAAACTATACATCAAATCAACATGATTAAACACTTAGAAATGTTTTGGGTTCATTTTCCTTTAGGTTTGACTTAGAAAACAGTCCCAAAACATAATTATGACTTTACAAATGAGTTTAAAATATGCCAAAACCTATAGATACATTTATAGTAAGGTGAGAGATGATAATCGATCACCAAAACCCTCAAAATCCAAGTTTTGCACGCAAATCACAGTAGATCCGAATATGAACAATAAAGGTGTAATCTTTCTTTCCCAAAAATGTAGATTTGAAGAGCTCCAATGAATCTCCTTGCTAATCTATCACTAATCTATGATTTGGACTTGATTCGGAGGAGAAAAGAAAAGTTTTGGGTAGAGGATGAGATAATGGAGGCTTAGTTCTAAGGAAGAAGCTGTAAAAGTGATTTGGGGATGATGGTTCAGCCATTTAAGGTCTCTAACCCAAAATGGGTTAGAGGGCTTGCCCCTAAACTCACTAATTACCCACCAAGCCGCTACAAAAACTGCTAATATTCAAACAGCCATATCTCATAGCCAATAAGTCCAAATGGCTATTATGACAACTCTACAAAAAGAGAAATCATCATATCTTTCCAATGGAAGGGGTGTAAAATGCTAATTCAGATCCTGTCAAAAGCTATAAGTGATACAAGTTTCCAAGAGTAAAATCATCCGAAAAAATTATAAATATAGGAAATGCCTCTAATAGGAATTTTCTGAAGTTATAGAGTCATACAACTTCACATGAATTTAAAAACAATATTTTATGATCCTTAGATATGTAAAATATGGGTTGTTACACTCTCTCTCTTTAGAAAATTCGCCTTCAAAATCCCCAACATAAATATGGTGAATCAAACATAGCTACCACACATGCCAATCATCCATGAGCAAACATGTCGAACATCAAACATGCACACAAGAGCAATAAATGATATCTACTCATACCCTTGCATGTAGGATACTAAACTACTCTATATTATATCAAAAGTGAAAGTAAATGCAATAAACGGAAGTCTCGCCAAGTGAAGAGCTCTGGATAAGTGGTCCTTGTGCACTCCTCTGTCTCTTAAGTACAATCTTCTTTGCTCTCACTCCACTGAACCTTCACTAGGTCTACCATCTTCCTCCTAAGCTGCTTTGTATCACATCCAATGATATGAATATTCCTACAAGGTCTCAGTGATACTAGTTCAATCTTGATAACATCAAGCTGATCTAGCTGAACTACCATGCTTGAGTCGTGCACAAACTTCCATAAGTGAGACGTGGAACACATTGTGCACACCCATTATCTTCCGAGGTAAGTTGAATATGTAATTTATGCTCCTAATCCTTCCAAGTATCAAAAAAGGACCAACGAATCTCGGTGCCAACTATCTTATAGTACCGAATTGAACAACATTCTTTAGAGGAGAGATATTGATAAACACCATATCGCCAATGGAGAATTCCAATTCACATCTTCTCCTATCGACGTAACTCTTCTATCTATCCTAAGCAGCTTTCATTTATTGCCGAATGATATCAATTTTCCGCAAAGTCCCTCTAACCATATCTGGCCCAAGTATCAGTTTCTCGTCCGCTTCCCACGGACATGAAGGAGTGTTGCATAGTTGGACATATACGCCTGAAATGGTGCGATACTGATGCTCGACTGATAACTTTTGTTGTATGCAAACTCTATTAAGTGTAGATAATCATCTCATGAGCCACCGAAATCCAGAATCAAGCTCGTAAGAGATTCTCAATACAATTCACCCTCTCGATCTACCCATCTGTTTGTAGGTGATAAGTCGTACTGAGATACAGCTCTTTCTCCAACGTCTCTTATAAGCTCTTCCAAAATCCGCTAGTGAACAAAGGGTCTGAGTCACTAACAATGATCTTTTGCACACTATGGAATTGTGTAACCCATTTCATATACAATTTAGCAAATTTGAATGTCGTTTTACTTGACTTGACGAGTATGAATGGGGCACTCTTCGTCAATCTTTAGACTATGACACAAATGCTATCGTACCCTCCTCTGGTTCTCAACAATCTATCGATAAAATCCATTGAAACTTGTTTCCATTTCCACTCAGGAACCTTGAGTGGTTACAGCAAACCACTAGGCTTCTTTTGCTCTGCCTTTACCAACTGACTGTTCTCGCACTTTAAGATGAATGTACCAACATCTTTCTCCATCCCTTCCTAATAAAATGTCAGTCTCATGTCCCGGTACATTTTATTACCACTGGGATATATTAATCTCAAATGATGGAACTCGTATAGCACCTCATCTCTCAACCCATCGACATCAGGAACAAACAAACTCCCATCTTTACGGACCAACCATCACGGTCGATCTTGTACTTCTTTATCTCCTCAAATTTCACCTTTTCCTCTATCTTTTCCATGATCTTTTCTAGTGTAGCATCCCGCCTTTGATTACTACTGAACCATTCAATCAAGGTAGGTCTTACCATAAGTTAGCCAACACTTCCGGCTCTAACTCACATTGAGGTCTAAAATCATAGCTAGTAATAAACTCTAACTACTTCCACTCTAGGAACATTGCTCCTAAGATAGCATGTCTCCTACTCAAAGCATCAACAACTGCATTTCCCTTATCGGGCATATAAGAAATACAAAAGTCGTAGGAGGCTAAAAACCCTAACCATCGTTGCTGTCGAAGGTCAAGATCCTTCTGTGAGAATTATTACTTCAATGACTTGTGGTCCATATGCAGCTCGAACCTCTCCCCAAGAAAATAATGCCTCCATATATTCAAAGCTAATATTATTGCTGCCAACTCCAAATCAAGAGTTGGATAATTTCTCTCGTGCGGTTTCAGCTATCCAATAGCATACGCGACAACCTTTCCCTCATGCATCACCGCCGATTTCAGCTATCCAATAGCATACGCGACAACCTTTCCCTTATGCATCACCACCGAAAAAAATCCAGTACCATAGGCGTGTGTGTATACTGTCAGCTCCTCATTCCCACTCAGAATAACTAACACCAGTGTGCTTGTCAACTTCTCATTCAGACTCATGAACATGTGCTCGTACCTCGCATCCTAAATAAAAGTCTGTTTCTTCTTCATCGAGTTGGTTAATAGCGCTGCTATCTTCGAGATGTTTTAGATAAAACGTCTGTAGTATCCCACCATTTTAAGGAAGTTTCTCATGTTTGTAGCAATTTAGGGCCAATCTCAGTCCTGTACCATTGCCACCTTTGCAGGATCTACAACAATACCCTGCTCAAAAACAACGTGACCCAAGAATCGCATTTCCCTCCACCAGAAGTGACATTTTGAAAACTTCGCCTTTAATCAGTGGTTCCTCAACACCTCGAGCATAATCCTCAAATGCTCCTTATGTTCTTCCTCTATCCTCTAATAAACAAGGATATCATCCACGAATACAAGTACAACTTATTTAACCAATCCCTAAAAACACGATTCATAAGATTAATAAAGTATATCAACACATTGGTTAGCCCAAATGGCATAACCAATCACTCATAGAATCTAAATGGCATATAGAACGTTGTAATTGGCATACTCTCCTTTCACTCTCACTTGATGAAACCCCATCGCAAGGTCCAATTGAGAGAATACCCTAGCACCATGGAGCTGATCGAACAAGTCATCAATATGCAAGAGTGGATACTTGTTCTTCTTCCTTACCTTATTCATCTCACGGTAATCTATAAATGACCTCAGAGAGCTATCTGCCTTAGTAGCGAATACTACAAGTGCACCCCACTCGGATATGCCCATAAGAATAAACCATGCCTCAACAAGTCATTCACTTGCACCTCCAACTCCTTCTACCTTCTGGGTTCTATATGCCTCAAAGGCATAACTATTGGTTTGGCATCTTTCAGTAAGTCTATGTGGAACTCAATCTCTCGGTGTGGCGATAATCCGGTCACCTCCGTGAATATGTCCTAATACTCTCTTATTATAGGAACAAATGACAGCTCATCATATGGAGTCTTAAGAAAATATAGAAAGTTGAGTCTCGACAAACCATGCAAAGGCTAGTAAAGCCTCCAACTGGGTTCGGTACAATCAAGGATCATCAACAATTTCAAGATTAATCCTAGTCTATCTACCAAATCACAAGACATGAAGGAGTGTGAAGCCCTGGTATCGAATAAAACACATGTAAGTATATTCAAAATATAAATATACCCTATATAATGACGCTCTTCCCCTTCTCCTTCGCCGATTGAGCACTCGATGAAGCTGGAATAGCATTCAAGGCGTAAGCAAACAACCATCTTATTTCTTGGCAGTTTTAGGCAATCCTTCTTGATATGCCTCTTATTGTTGCAATTGAAACATCCTTTTCTTATTCCTGCAATATTTGATAAGATGGCCCCATTTTCCATAGTTATAGCATGAAGGCTTCCACTTGCCCTTCTTCTGGTAATCCTTCTAAAACTGCTTCTTCTTGTTATTATCTCACTTCCTTTTGCCTTCCATGCTAGCTTGTATCTTTGGCCCATCCATAGGAGTAACAACCAAATTAGGCTTAGGGTACAGACTCTCATGTCGAAGAGCCTTCTCCACTAACTTCCCAAATGACTCATCAATATGCCCTACAAGCTCTCACCAAGGTAATCATCTAAGTCCATGATGAACTTCTCGTTCTTCTTAAGCGAAGTATCGATAAAAGAAAGACCGTACTTCGACAGTGTGTCGAACTCGGCCACGTACTCCAACACGGACATATCATCTTGTCTTAAGTCAGCAAACTTCTGAAAGAGCACCAACTTCTAAGTGGTCGATATATACTTCTCTTCAAATCTTGCCTTGAACTGCTCCTAAGTAATCTGGCCCTTGAAAGTAGTAATCTTGATGGCATTCCACTACCCTATGGCCCTTCCTTGAAGCTGTTTAGAGATCGGCTTCCTTTTTATCGCATCCTCTAACTCCATATCCTCAAAGATGCGTTCCTAAATATCCAACTTATCCTGCACTTCGATGGCTGATTTCGTTATAAGAAATGGTTTGCCCTGCAGAGTTGAGAAATCCTTGCTCAATTTGGTGAAGTAACCCTTGGCGTTTGCAATGGAGCACCACCACCTACAACTGCAGCACGAGCAACTTAGTCTAGAACACGTTTTGCATCATCTCTACGAACATGTTCTGCAAGTTGGGGATAGATGCCCCCGATCTCGCCCCTCCTCAACTCCAAAGATGGAGTT
This sequence comes from Allium cepa, assembly GCA_030765085.1. Classification (NCBI taxonomy): domain Eukaryota; kingdom Viridiplantae; phylum Streptophyta; class Magnoliopsida; order Asparagales; family Amaryllidaceae; genus Allium; species Allium cepa. The sequence goes on along the minus strand of CM060932.1, from coordinate 728,691,309 downwards.
CCTAGCAACGTTCCTTGTTAGCCAGCTTATTCTTACAAGTTGTAATAAGAATGATTAGTCTCTCTAAATGAATAAGTGGTGTCCATGAATGCAATGCGACTTATATGCTATATATACTACTATATAGTTTTGAAAGCCAAAATATAACAAGTATGCTCTCTCATATATTGCATGATTCATTCTAAGATGATAGCTCCTTCCTTATCTCTAATGGATCCAAGTACCAACTTAGGTTGTCTATGCAACCTAAGCTCTGATACCAAATGTGACGACCACTCTACACCTATGGTACTTAATATACCTAAGTCATGAACTGTAGAGGTACCCGACCGATGCGGGATGGTAGCTAAGAATATAAAGTAGAGAAAAGTCCAAATATAGAATCTGTAGAACATCTCATAGGGTATAGATAAAATATAATATGACAACATAGCTGTAAAACAAGAAAGATAGTGATATAATCAAATGAACCATAAATAAGAACATCAAAATACACCAGGTTCACATACTATACAAAAACAAAAATAAATAGTTTATACATCACAAATCTCCATAATAAACTCTATAACTTTTTCAAATAATACAAGTATTAACATAGCTACACAATACTGCACAACAAAATATAAGTGATAGTAAGCTCCAATTATAGATATGTGAAGGTGTAGCCTTCTACTCGTACCCCATACAACTCTATGCGCTATCCAAACCTGTTGTCTTAATCTACTCATTTAAGAGTACCCAAGATAATAATAAGTAAAGCATAAAACTTTAGGTAAGACAACATTTTGGTCTAAGCTATACATCATCTCAGAATACTATAAAACTCTAATGTAGTAAATACAGTATAGGGTATGAATAACCACACCTAACATGTACCTCCATCAAAAGAGTTAGCATATAAACACAATATATGCTATGCTACAATTATAAATGAAAGATATAGGGTATAGGGGTATCACACAGCATGCCAAGCATATAGTAAACATATCATCCATCACACGATCTTGCATCTCTCACTCGATTGCTCAAGATATAAGATAACTCTCTTAGATGCTCAATTCATTGCTCATACAGATGGGTAGGTATTGGACACATGCAGAAGTCCAAAATATGGGTACACGCAGATTATCATGGGCATATACAGACAACTTTGTCCCATTAATAAGCATCACAATTGTAGATAATCTATCAATCCTTCAGCACATGTACCGATAGTAGAACTATTCTATAGATGTTCACACTTCCCCATGCAGATGACTTAGGATTGGACACTCGCAGACGTCCAAACACATAGGTAACCCCAGACTACCCTGGTTACGTGCATAATACCTTGTCCTATTCACGAGCATCACAACCTCATGTTCTACTTTACGAACTATCTCATAGAACTTGTCTTTTCGGTTTACCATCGAATGTTGTAGTCACCCGCCACATTGAGTCGTTAAAGTCATCATACTTCGTTGGTGGCCTTCCTAAAGCCGTCTAGAGCCATCCCAGGGTCAACCACCCTTACCCCAAACCAACTTCCCAAACTACAAGAAACCCTGAGTCCTACCTCGAAGTCCACAGCTAACTCCATGCTCTACTTCAGTTGATCCTTCCCACAACCAAGCCAAGAAAAAAACAACCACCGAGCCATCGATGCGACACCCTGAACAAAGCCAAGTGCTAACCACCGATGCCACACCTTGCCTCGTGCATAACCACTGAACACCATCTCCATCTGGCTATCGACCCGAGGTCTCCTCTTGGCCATCGACCAACACCTTACCAAGTACCTAACTCTTACCTGCCACTGAGCCACCCCATATGCCACTAAGTTCCAACACCGATCAATGAGCTACCCCACATGTCAACCAAGTTTCGATGCTTGGTCACTGACCACCCTCACATGCCAACCAAGATTCGAAGACCAACCACCTACTCATCCACTAACCGACCAGAAGCCCTAGAGCACATCCATCACTCCAAATCAACTATCCTCTCTACACTTAATGCTTCAACTCTCATGCATCGCTTATGAAACAATATGACTCAAAACGCTCTAGAGCCAATCCATCAAAGCCCGGTATCAAGTTCCTAACTCCAAGTCACTTCGATGAGCGTTTTAATCATATAAACATTCAAGCACACATTATACATGCACCAACCATTATTCTGCCATTCAAGCATGCAAACATACACCAATCCTATAATGTATATCTAACATAGCCTAACACATATCAATGCAACTCTACATCAAATCAACATGATTAAAATACTTATAAATGTTTTAAATTCGTTTTACTACAGGTTTGACTTATAAAATAGTCCAAAAACATAATTTTGACTTTAAAAATGAGTTGAAAACATGTCAAAACCTACATATACATATATAGCAAGGTGAGAGATGATAAATCACTCAACAAAATCCCCAAAATCCAAATTTTGGATGCAAATCGAAGTAGATCCGAAAATGTATAGTAAATGTGTAATTTTTCTTTCCCAAAATTATAGATTCGAAGATATCTAACGAATCTCCTTGCTAATCTATCACCAATATATGATTTGGACTTGATTTTGAGGAGAAAAGAGAAGGTTTTGAGCAGAGGATGGGTTAACGGAGGCTTAGATCTAAGGGAGAAAGTGTAAAAGTAATTTGGGGATGATGGTTCAGTCATGTTAAGGTCTCCAAACCCAAAATGGATTAGTGGGCTTGCCCCCAAACTCACTAATTACAAACTAAGTTGCTCCAAAAATTGTTGTTCTTCAGACCACCATATCTCCTAGCTAGAAAGTCCAAATGGTTGTTATGACCACTCCATGGAAATAGAAACCATGCAAATGAGTACAAGTCTTCCCTATATACAGGCTTTGGAAGTAAGAAAGGTATGGCCAAGTGTCTCTTTAATTCATCAAAGACTTTAGTGCAATCTTAACTTCATGCAAATGACTTTCCCTTCTTAATAAGGTCGAAGAAAGGTACAGTGGTTCATAATTTTTAGGACAAATTGTATAAGCACCACGATCATTCCATTCACACTCAGCACTTGTTTGACTGTGCAAGATATCTACTTCTCTTGAATTGCCTGAGTATTGTCGGGATTTGCCTCAATGCCCTTGGCGCTTAGCATAAAAGGAATTTTCTAGATCGTACTGCAAAAGAACATTTTATGCGGTCGAGCTTCATGTTATATCTGCATAGGAGGCCAACAATTTTGACCAAATTCTTCATATGCACCCCACCCTTTTAGACTTGACCAACATGTCAACTATGTAGACTTCCATCAAATGATTGAATTGTTGAACAAACATTTGATTAATGAGTCATCAATAAGTAGCACCTGAATTACATAGGCCGAAAGGTAGGCCCCAATTGCAGTGGAGCCCAGCATTGGTGATGAAAGAGGTATGCTCCTGATCAGGGCCATGCAAGGAAAATTGCTTATACCCAGAGTAGGCTTCCAGGAATGTGAGTAGCTAATGACCGCTAGCTGCATCTACATGCTGGATAATGTAGGGCAGAGGAAAACTATCTTTATAGCAGGCCTTATTAAGATTTGAGAAACTGATACTAGAACTCCAAGCCCTACTAGATTTTCAAACTAGTACTCGTTCAGTTACCCAAATAGGGTAGGTTTCTTTGTAGACGAAGCCATTTACAAAAAGGTTCTCTACTTCCCCCTTAAGTACTTTATACTGCTCAAGGTTAAGCGGTAGCCTCTTTTGTAGGACTTATTGAGCCATCGGGTCAATGTTGAGGGCATGACGTATTATTTAGGGGTCTATGCCGGGCATGTCTATAGCCCTAGAAAAATACATATTTGTTGTCTTTCAAGAAACAAATCAACTCATCTCTTTCTTTCAGCCTCAACACTTTGCCCACATGGATATCCTTGTTTAGGTTGTCGTTGTTAAGCGATACTTTACCAAGCAGCGTGGCCGGCCCACCATTAAGGCTAGAATCTCCCATTTAAGGATTGAGAAAATCATCATCATTGGTCCTAATATTTTCTTCTAAATCATATTTATCTAATGCATAAATCATGTTTTAATTAACAACTTTGATCAAAATAGATGGACATGCTTGAGCTAGGGGGTGATCGAAGCCTCCGGCTCTCTCAGATGAGTCTTTCAGTGCTGAGAGGGAAAGAGTGGTAGTATCTTCAACTCTAGCATATGAGTAGGGATGATATAAGCTCTCCGTTCCTTATTGGGCTGGCAGGGAAAGGTTATTCCTAATGGTCATATTATCTTGGTTTGCGGCAGCAATCAACGTGTACGGTTTACTGTCAATAACATAGGTCACCCCATGCAAATGGGAGCAATAGGCTTCTCACACATTCTCTCGGGCATGTCACCGCTGAGGGTTTCCATTTCTTGCTATAACTCCAGTACTCCCTTCTTCACTTGTTGTAGTGACAAGCTGTTATAATTTCTAAAGGAGTGCTAGTTGCCTCGGATAATCCTTTTCCTCCTGGTTTGGCACTTCACCATCAAACAGTTGGTAGGCCATTATCTTGTCCATATCTTCCAAGGTCGATCTACCGATTGGAATACTGTATGTAGCTGGATAATCTACCACAATGAATTAAACCTGGGTCTTGGCTACTAATGGTTCCTCTCCAAAAGTGACTCCCAAGGGTACTATGCCAATACCCTCGAGCTTGTAAATGTGTAAATCATAAGAAACAAGGCTGGAGGTAGGGAGCTTCATTTTATTAAAAACATCATTAAAATCACATTAATAGAGCTTCCCCTATCAAAGAAGACCAGGTGGACCTTGGTACTGGCCATGCAAAAACCGAGACCATGAGGTCATGATATGGGAAACTAAATCTCTCTTGTCTTCTATAGTAAATGCAACATTGGTGGTTCACTCCTTAATGCAAGGGACCTTTAGGACCGTAGGTCAACCAAATAAACATGATCTAAGAGCTCCATTCGATAATGGGCCTAAGCTCCTAATTGCTTCCTACCATATGTAGGCCACTAAGATTGACACGATTTCAGTATCGATCGTAGTTATATTGTCATTTTCTACCCGCTTAGGTGGGGCAGGTGGATTTTGTTGGAAATTACACCATATCACTTGTTTTATAACATACTAAACCAATACTCCTTCACAATTCATCTGCTCTATCTCATCTTTGAGGTGCCGACACTCATTGGTTAAGTAGTCATTGAGAAGGCGAAAAATAATATTTACCATCTCCATCAAGCTCCTCCTTCATGCTGAAAAGGAGGGGTAAGGCATTGAAATAGGACCTGGTGGCCAGATAGAAAGTTTCCATGTCACGATATAAGGTCGTAAATTTAGTGAGCTTGGGCTTGAAGTGCACTCCGTCATTGGAACGCTTCTTGCCATTTACTTATCGATTATTCTTCCGACAAGTATCCCCTCTTTGATTGGTCTTGTTTTTCTGACTGCTTTCTTTATCACTATTTGAGAGTCAACCTCCTCCACCCTTGTAATGTCATTCCTTCTTTGAAGAAAGTCAATTAGGGATGAAATATATTATTTCTACAACTCCTTCCATACGTGGGACTAATACTTCACCCCGAACAAAAGGCAATCACCAAGCTATTCTTTTCTTCTCTTTTTGCCCTCGTTGAATCTATTTTGAAGCTATTGACGCATGAGTGAAAATACTCAGGCCGGACCATGCCTTATGTTGTCTAGCTCGCTAGCCATTATTATCCTCACCTTCAATGAAAGAAGTAGGCCTTGAAGTCAAAAGATGATTATGCCCATGAGTGGCACTGCCACCTTGCAAATAAAGGAATCAATGGGACATTTTCCCCAGTCAAGATAGAGGAAAACATAGACATTTTGCATGCTTAGAGATTTGGCCAACTCGGGTCACTAACTTGAAGGCGGTGATATAATCAAAAGGATTAGCAATCCTGTCAGATTTTTCCCATAGGAGGCAAGTCATACCTATGATGAACATAAGTGCTTAAGATTTCTTGGAAGAATGGGTCTTTGTTCTAATCATCTGATGCCCCATCGTTACCAGGTATCCTTGTATGAATGTGGATCATTTACTACATAGGTGGCCATTTCTGAAAGTCGCTATGCTCTGATACCAATTGAAGGTGCGGTGTGTATACAATTATATGTGCTAATATAGTACACACGGATCGTGTAATATGGACTATAATATAAATGCGGAAAATAGATGATAGTAGCAAAGCAAAAATAAAAATAGAAAAATCACACCAGAGATTTTTATACTGGTTCGGAGCACCGTCCTACGTCCAGTCCCAGACTCCTATCTGGATTTTCACTATTAACTACCTCGCTTCACCCGGAGGAACAGGTTTACAATACCCAAACAGCCGAACGGGATTTCACGCCTCTAATACACTGAGGACTTCAACACTTGCCTCTTACAACACCGAGGACTTCAACACTTGCCTCTTACAACACGAGGACTTCAACAAAAACAAATACAATTGTTGTTAACAACTTGTGTTCTTGAAAACACGGATTTGTCACTAGTAGTACACCCTTCCTATAATCTTATCCTCAAAGAATATGAATGATGTTTTGTAAAGATTAAAGAAGGTATTTACTTATTGAATCAAAAGGTATGAAATAATTTCAATGATTCAATAAGCTAAATTAATTTTTAGAATGCAGGAGTGTTAGAGATTAGATTAGAGAGCATATATGATCGTGTAAAAACTTGGGTTTGAATCAATGATTTAGATGAGTATATATAGAGAAAAATAGTTGTAACTCTTTGTGAACAGTTGCCATTAAGAGTTATGATCATTGATGAAAGATAGGAGATGCAACCTTTGGAGAAGAGAAGTGTCTTTTGGAAAAGTTGCTTTCTGTTTAAAAACGGTCGACAGGTCAAAAATGGACCGGTAGACAGGAATTCAAATATATATACGTTATGTGCATGTGTGCATGTTATCTGTGCATTCTGGGCAAAAACGGTCGACCACCTTATTTTCAACCGGTCGACCGGTTTAGTCCAATTTGCACGGTTAATGTGCATATGTATATATATTGAAAGATTGAAGTTATATGATTATTTGAGGATAGATTTTTAACATAAATTACTAACATACCAAATAATCAACCTCTAATATATGGAGCTCTTTGTGTTTCTTCAATGAATAACTTCTTTTTGTCGATCACGGCTTATTCCTTTGTCAGAAATCAAAACTCTATAAAAATCTTGACTCAACATTCTCCCCCTTTTTGATTGATGACAAAAATCTTGACTCAACATTCTCCCCCCTTTTTGATTAATGACAACATATATCTGAAGTTCTGAATCTCCCCCTGAATATGTGATTTCCCCCTGATATTTTGTCTATATATATATTCCTGCAAATAATTGTATATTCCTGCAAATAATTGTTAGCACTTTCTCCCCCTTTGTCATCGACAAAAAGGAATAATAGATAATGGAATAATATAGGAGTATATCAACCAGAATATCCATTTTCCTCTTTTCTTTAGTAGGTCCTGCAAAAAATAGAATTAAGTCCATGGTACCCACTTTTTATAGGGTCCTAAGAGTTAGGTCTTAGGAGTCCAAACCCATACGGGTCTGGTATCCCCTTTATATACATAATTAGTATTATGATGCACAGTATTCATAAAATTCTGAATATATTTGTTCCTAATCAAATTGTTATTTGTTTTAGGAACCCATATTTTGATAGTCTTCTTTTGAAATTTCACAACTGGTTTTGGTTTGGAATATAATAAACTAAGATTTTTCTTAGCTTCAGTTTTTTGTACTTTCTTTTTCCTTTTATTTCCAAGATGTTTCTTGGTTTCTTGTTTGTTATATCCCAATCCTTGTTTGTCTGAAATAGATTGTGAACTTTCAATGATTTTTGTCAAGTTTTCTCGACCTTTGTTAAAGTTAGAAACATTTTGAGTAATGTCATCGAACTTTGTTTGTAAGCTAGCTTTTTCTAGGTCTAGAATTTTGACTTTTGCTTTAAGTTCATGATTTTCAGTAGTGAGAGCATTATTTTTCTCTTTTTGAGCTTCTATTTCTTGACTCAAAAGAGATATTTGAGAGTCAACATTAGATGATGATTCTTGAATATTTTCAAGTTCTTCTTCTAATATTTTCTTCTCATCTTTTAACATATCTCGTTCAAACTCTGCTCTACTTAAATCTGCTTTGACTACTTTTAATTGACGTTTTAAGTCTTTATATTTGACTATCAATTCAGCATTAATATCAAGTAATTCATCAAATGTAGGAATTTGTACCTCATCTTCTGTTGCCATAAAGCAAACATTAGCTTGTTCATTCTCCGAATCACTTTCACTTTCTGATGAAGATGACTCTGAATCATCCCATGTTACTGAGAAGGCTCTTTTGTTTGATTTGTCCTTCTTATATTTGAATTTGTCATTTTCTGACTTTTTCTTTTGTTCTGGACAATCCTTCTGCATGTGTCCCTTTTTATGGCAGTTGAAACATTCTATAGCAGATGAAGATGGTTTATTTGATCCAGGTTTCCTTTTATTATAGCGACTGGCTTTTCGATATTTTAGGAATTTTTTGAAACCTTTAGCAATGAACGCCAAATCTTCATCTTCAGAATCTGATTCATTTTCATCTTTCTCAACATGAAATGCTACATTTTTCTTTTCTTCTTTCTGTTCTTTTCTAGCCTGCAAATTTGCTTCATAGGACATTAAATTTCCTATCAATTCATCTGGCTTCATGACGGAAAGGTCATTAGCTTCTTCAATTGCTAATACTTTTCCTTCCCATTCATTAGTCAGAGAATGTAGGACTGTTGAAACAACATCAAAATCAGAATACTTTTGTCCTAACCCAATAAGTGCATGGTGAATAGTTTGAAACCGTGAATACATGTCATTGATTGTTTCATTTGGTTTCATTTTGAAATTTTGAAATTGACTTTTCAGCATGGTTATTTTGGCTTGTTTAACCTTGTTAGTACCTTCATGAGTGATTTTTAGCGTTTGCCAAATTTGATATGCAGTAGTGCAGATACTAACACGGTTATATTCATTTTGGTCTAATGCACAGAACAACATATTTATTGCTCTTGCATTTACGGCTGCTGCCGTTTTCTCAGCCATAGTCCATTCTGAATAATCAGTTGGTGGATTCACTATTTCTCTTTGAGTAGCATTCCAAGCATCATAGCTACTTGATTGCATAAAGAATGACATACGTGTTGCCCAATAACTATAGTTAAGACCATTGAAAAATGGAGGTCTTTGTGTCGATTGCCCTTCTGTGTAAGTGGTGTTTTGAGTGCTAGTACTTGCGTTATTTGCCATATTACAAGAGTATATCAAATAACTGTGTTACGGTTATATGATGACCGTGCTCTGATACCAAATGAAAGTCGCTATGCTCTGATACCAATTGAAGGTGCGGTGTGTATACAATTATATGTGCTAATATAGTACACACGGATCGTGTAATATGGACTATAATATAAATGCGGAAAATAGATGATAGTAGCAAAGCAAAAATAAAAATAGAAAAATCACACCAGAGATTTTTATACTGGTTCGGAGCACCGTCCTACGTCCAGTCCCAGACTCCTATCTGGATTTTCACTATTAACTACCTCGCTTCACCCGGAGGAACAGGTTTACAATACCCGAACAGCCGAACGGGATTTCACGCCTCTAATACACTGAGGACTTCAACACTTGCCTCTTACAACACGAGGACTTCAACAAAAACAAATACAATTGTTGTTAACAACTTGTGTTCTTGAAAACACGGATTTGTCACTAGTAGTACACCCTTCCTATAATCTTATCCTCAAAGAATATGAATGATGTTTTGTAAAGATTAAAGAAGGTATTTACTTATTGAATCAAAAGATATGAAATAATTTCAATGATTCAATAAGCTAAATTAATTTTTAGAATGCAGGAGTGTTAGAGATTAGATTAGAGAGCATATATGATCGTGTAAAAACTTGTGTTTGAATCAATGATTTAGATGAGTATATATAGAGAAAAATAGTTGTAACTCTTTGTGAACAGTTGCCATTAAGAGTTATGATCATTGATGAAAGATAGGAGATGCAACCTTTGGAGAAGAGAAGTGTCTTTTGGAAAAGTTGCTTTCTGTTTAAAAACGGTCGACAGGTCAAAAATGGACCGGTAGACAGGAATTCAAATATATATACGTTATGTGCATGTGTGCATGTTATCTGTGCATTCTGGGCAAAAACGGTCGACCACCTTATTTTCAACCGGTCGACCGGTTTAGTCCAATTTGCACAGTTAATGTGCATATGTATATATATTGAAAGATTGAAGTTATATGATTATTTGAGGATAGATTTTTAACATAAATTACTAACATACCAAATAATCAACCTCTAATATATGGAGCTCTTTGTGTTTCTTCAATGAATAACTTCTTTTTGTCGATCACGGCTTATTCCTTTGTCAGAAATCAAAACTCTATAAAAATCTTGACTCAACAATTTCTTCATAGAGGCCAGATTACGCATGCCATAGATGACACTAGCCCTTTGATAGGGAGAAGCTTCTTTGCTACTAATTTGGCATTAGGGACTGGTGGCCTTAACATGGCATGGGGAGCAGCAATGCCTTACTGGTGTAAGAGACCTACTCTTGACAACTTATGGGGATCCGGGTGGATAAGAATGCCTTTCCCAAGACCTACGTTATTGCACCTCCAATTGAGGTGTGGAGTGAACTAACGGATCCCTTGTCTTGCCTTGTCCTCCATGTCCGAGGCATTCAAAATGAAGATTGAGGTCTCCACCTATCGACCATAAGCAATGGAAAGTAGAAAGTCTCTCAATGGAAGGGGATCGATGGTGGATCCAGTTCCACGACTTCATTAATATCCTCTTGCATTAAAGTAGCATGAATGTTCTTATAGTGGGCATGGACCTTCTCGATCGGAGTTTCTCGCACTACCTTTTCCAAGGTTTTAGTTGTGCTCATTAGGTTGTATGCGACTAGGGAGTTAGTTGAGGAGTCTGTTTAGCCACTGGAGGGATCGGTGGGGCTAAGTTTCTCGTTGTTTGGGCATCCAATTTTGTCATAGACTCTCCATTTCATGGGCCAGATACCCACATTTGTCAATAGCTACATCATATTGTGCCACATACCAACATAAAGCCTAGGGATATGGCAAGCTACACCAGTGATGGTGTTGCCTTTAGTCTCATACTTGTTGGAGTTGTTACATTTAGGCCCAAGAGCTAAATCCATGGTAACAAACTAGAATAGGTTTTTGAGGAGAAAAAGTGTTGAAAGTTGACAGCTTTTAAGGGGAGGTCCTCTTTCTAACACCAAAATGTTGACTAAAATTTGGTCAACCTTGAAAACGTGTTTGAAGGGTGATATTAGCAAAAGATTGGTTACTAATACCCTAGTTAAAAATGAAAAATAGAGAGGTACTAGTATAATGAAAAATAAAGGGATAAGAGTTTAGAGTGGTTCGACCATAGATGATCTACGTCTATTATGAATTTTTTACTATTTTCACTTCTATTACAATAGCCTAGATGACAAGATAGTGATAATACAAAGGTACTTAAAAGCTAATTTGTTCAACCTTTTTAAATAGGCAATGCATGGTGTGTTTATAGTGGTTGAAAATGATTATTGACGGCAGAAACTGTGCTGAATAAACCCAGGATACGCTCGCGACCGCTGAAAGTAGTATGCAGTTGAGGTGCATGCTAGCTAGGACACCAAGTGGCCTGTAGGGTGCAAATGAAGACAATCGGTTAGTCACACTATGGGAACGCTTGAAACATGGCATATGGTATGAGAGTACGGAGTGGATGTAAAAGAGCTACTTGGGTGCAGCAAAGGACACGAGAGGTTTACTACACAATGGCATCTTTGTCAAGTGAATAACGCCAACTAAGGCCATTATTTTCAAAAGTATAGTACACATGGAGCCTATCCTACGCTAAGGCAGTTTGATACTTATAGAAAAGGCTAAAGGTAGCTAGAGGAGCTAATGGGAAAGGGTGGGCAAGGATGAGGACGATGACAAATGAGGGAGTTGTCTGACGACCCATTGATTTAGTAAAATGGCCATTAGCGGTCCCCAACTTTTTAAGACAACTTGCCCCATCCTTGCATTCGATACCTAAAGGGGAGGTTGACCCATTGATATTCCCGAAATGAACGAGGTGTCCCTCAAGGGAGCCTCGATGGGATGCGTCAGTTGGTGGACAAACAAAGCGGGTGAGCCATGCTCAAGATGAGGGTGGTGTTTCGGCCAATCGTTTCCACCCGAGTTATGCTAGGTAAAGTGCTTGACCATTATGATATATGGGCCAAGCAAGGTATAGTTGCTTATGTGGATCAAATGGACAATGTGGGCTAGCTTGCTTTTCTATTATGAGAAATACAAGTAACTCGTTCGTGCCCCAACCGCTTAGCTATTTATTCTCCCAAGACTATGTATCGTCTTTATGAGTTTTGAACTCGAATGATAAAAGAATATGGATATTTGATCCATACTCAATCATATATAAATGTAATATAGTGAACGGTCGCTTTTCATATTGTATGAAACTTCAGTGAAATTACTTCATTGGAAATAAACAAAAAATCATAATGCAAAATCATGTATTCAATGCATTTGATTACAATAAGGATCTCTTTTGAATGGTTTGACCATTTAGAAATTAAATCCAATATACAAGGTTGGTGTAACATAGGCATATTTGGGATAAAAAGTGAATGGTCATCTCTACTTCACGAAGGGTCATCTCTACTTCACGAAGGGACATCGAAAACAAAAGTTGTATAAAATACAAGGGGATACTTCATATGGAATGAATAATGTGATTTTTATCATAATTGTGTTATAATATAGAAAATTATTTTCATAAAGTTTAGTATATGAACTTAATATATTTGATCATAATTGTTTTTGTAAATATACCAAATACTATTTATGAAATAAAACTATCATCAACACCACTACTATCTCCATGACTAGCTACAATTCTTGAACTTTTATTCTCCTAAACAAACTCATCTCTATGATTAATAAAGCTCATAACCATTTCTTATGGAATGTAATTTGTTTCTCTAGGAAGCCTACACCTATTTCTTTCAAAAAAATCAATATTCCTAAGAATAAAGGTGGACTTGGAATAATTAATCTAAAACTTTAGAATTTTACAGCATCCTTGAAACACATAAATGCACTTCTATCAAATACAGATACCTTTTGGGTAAAATGGGTGAAGGAAAATAAATTGAAATTTCACAAATTTTGGACTATGTCTGCTCCTTCTAATTGCAATTGGCTTTGGTAATGCATATTCATGCTTAGACCCACTCTCATGCCTGTCATACAATATAATGCTATTATTTCTAACTGCCACATTTTTTGGTACACCTATGGGCTGCTCCTATACAGATTATACTCAACTACTTGACCTCTGGTGAAAAATAGGCTTTTGGTATCCCAGATAATGCTCTAGCTAAAAACAACATGCACAATAGTCATATATCCCTTTTATACTCCAGTAGTGCAAATGTTAGAAAGCTTTGGAAAATAACTGTTGAAGGTTCTGCCGACCGTCTTGAATAGAATTTGGCTTGGACTAGATATAAAACTACCCATTCAATAATTCTGTCTATAATGCCATTCATCTGGATAATAACACGTTTGATAATCCATGGCACAAGAGGATCTGGAATAGGTATGGGACTGCTAAAGATAATTTCAACCATTGGAAGATTTTCCATAACTCCCTACTTACCCAAGACATGTTATTTTGATGGGGATGCTTCCTAATACTCGTTACTCCATCTACTTAGGCCATGTTGAGTCTAAAAATCATGTATTTTTTAATGCGTTTCATTCATTAATTGTAGGATGCTATACTTTCACGATATGGATTGCCTATACCTTGAATACAATCCAATTATGAATAGGAGCTACTCAAGCTAGAACTAGATACAAAACTACATCGAAATATCCCTGCTTATTATTCTTAAGAAATTTGCATATGAAATTTGGAATGAGCGCAACAGGTGAATTTTCACCTCCAAGACTAGACCAGACGCTTTCTTGTTCAATGACATTTTTTTGAAAATTAACGTGCGGTTAAATACATTAGATGGAATAGGGTTTTAAATACTTAACTTCTTTAGTATTAATTTTATATTTTTTTCTTCTATCGATTCCCTTAAATTTTGTATTTTTTTGGTGATTTTTATTTTATCTTCATTTTCCTTCGTTTATCTATGTAACCTTCTCTTTGTACAAATAATTGGTTGGAACCAATCGACTCCGCTTGTCTTTCAAAACTATTTTCAGTATAAACTGAGAATAAATATAATATTATTTTATTGTGAATATTATGGATATTTATTACAAAATAAATATATTAGAATAACGATATTTGTTATATTAGCTACATAACACAAAAGAGTCTAAAATTTTAACAATTATTTTTGGGATTATGGACTAAGCCAAATCTTGGAAAACAATCATATAAAATGAATCATATAATATTATTGAATTATATTTCAAAAGTAAGGGCAAAAGCATCTACTCGGTGAGAGCGACAAAACAGTTGGTGAGCTCTTCGAATTAATACATAAAGGCTTATGTAGTCAAAAGTCTAACGATACCAAAACGCAACCACCTACTTCGTTTAATACATAGATCAACTATCATACAAATGAACATGTATATTTAATACACAAGTAATGTATTTATGATAAGTTTATTAGATAGAATAGAAGTAGAAAATATAACATGTAAAAGAAATAAAATAATTTGACTTGATCAAATAAGTGAGTATATTGGAAAGAGTTCCCTATGTACCTAAAACAAATAAGCTTCTATCTCGAAAGTCACTCCTCGTGATAATACATAATGATGAATCAATAAGGAGTAATCAGACATATTTGACACTGAATGATTGATGATGTGTGAAGTTAGCTTCTTCTAGGTCGTGTTCTTAAGAGTAAGTACAAAAAGGGAAATTAATTTCATCTAAAGCAGAGTTTATGAGACCATACATGATAAGGGGTTATAAACAACCCCCAAGGAGTTGATAGGTTGTGTGATTCAAGAGATTGCGCATAATACTTGTTAGGAAGGATCTGCATAGACCACCCAAATGAATTTGGGACCGATCAATATTCATTGACCTACTTACGTTATGAACATAAGTTTAGTAAATTTAAAACTAAATTAGTTCTATTTATATATAAAGGTATCAAAAAAAATTTATGAATACCTATTCCACTGCACTAAGAAACAACTTTTGTTTCAAGAGACACGAACTTCATGACAAATGAAATTATTTAGAAATTATTGGTAGAAAAATGGATTATAAAGGATGAAATGAAATTGGCCAAACCTAAATGGGCATGAGTAATTAGAATGCCTAATAAGAACTCTTGCACGTTAAAGAGAAACCATGAATGGACCAATGCCATTGGAATATAGTAAGCTATGTTGATAGATAAATATCGTAAACGTCAATTATTCAAATTAACGTAATAGATTCATTATTCAATGTGCTTAAGTTAATCCGGATTTTACTCATAAAATTATCCCTTGATATGATTTTGAATTTTTATATATGTATGTTGAAATAGAAATTCAAAATAATGATTTAGGGTATGTTGTTTGTGCTCAATAATGAAAGGGTGGAAATAAGTTGGGAGCGATTATGAGATTGCGAGTTAATGGATACGATCCAAGGAATGATATGAAAGTATTGTTTGATGGACATAAAAGTTAAGCAAGTATTTTGACAAAGAAATCAAATAGTTTGAATTTCTATCAAAATGCAGAGAAGCGTGTGTTTGTAAGAAAGAATATCTAATAAAATATTCCTAAAACTATTTAAAAAGCGAACTTATGATTATTCACGATGAAAAAAAATTAAAATCATTTTAGTTTGGTTGTTTAATGCAAAACATTGGATTTGAAAATTATTCTTTTATTATTAGTATAAATGGATGTTGGGATTGTCCCAAATGATATACACAAACACCATATCCAAATTGTTTAATATGGAGTGTGTAAAATGGGTTCCTTATGCATTAGTGTTGATGCTAAAAATGGCACAATTCCTAAAACCCTTTGAAATAAATGAGATATAGCAGAAAATATAACGAAAGCAGTAAGAATTACCAAGATTTTTAAAGTGATTTGACTTTCTTTAGCCTACGTCCGCTATTATCTTTATTGATTATTGATTTGAGGGAATATTTGAGGGGCTTGGAGAGATTTAGAAGTCAAAAGTACAAGTAATTGACAAGTTTCTAAAGCCTAGATAGTTAATAATGTCTGCCTTAGTCACTATGGAGAGGGGAGGTAAGTGATGAAGAAGGAGAAATGCCAAAAGTCAAGAAAGATCCATCTTTAATTGTTATAGGTTTGATATTTACAGGGGAAATTGCTCTATAGATCCAGCGGCCAATGAAGTTCAAGGTCCAGATGCTAATCTAAGTGTCCAAGAGTATGAATGGCGGCCCAAACTCCAGGAAAAACCTCTCGGTACTAAGAGGCTTCTCTCGGCACCGAGTGGTTTTGGTGGGTGAAAACCACTCCTTATTACTTGTTTTTTCATCCTATCTCTTGGTTTGTTGTATTTTAGACACTTTTCCATGATGGTTTAGTCATTTCTAATGATTTCCTCGATACTGCTTTTATTTTCCTCCTTTCTATGCTTTCTTCCATAAATCCTTAGAGTTATTGTTTTGTTCTCTAAGAAAAGTACTTCATAATGATTGCTTGAGGAAGTGCTAGAAGTACGAGAGGTTTAGGAGGTCTAAAGAGAGAAAAAAAACCCCTTGGCACCGAGGGGTTCCTCTCAGTACCGAGAGGTCTATTTTGCTCCATTCTTCTTGGAACTTCTTGAGTGTTATCTCCTCGTCCTTTTAAACGTATTTCTAAGTTTGTGAATCATTTCGCCTTATTTTTAACGTTCTAACTTCCACTGAAAATATTCTTGGCTAGAAAGTCGGTTAACACTCCCTACCCAGAGTATGCTTTCATTGAGAGAAAAACGTGCTCTACAATAAGATAAGTAATGACTTGTTATCTCGTGATTTTGGTTAATCGTTCAGGAATTGCTTCGAAGCATTTCTTTCATGTTGTAAATATTCCTTCAACTATTTTGCATAGTTATAACTCCATTCTTCATGCTATGGACAAGATCTACGCTTCAAAGATCGTGTCATGCCTTAGTTAAGTTTTCTCTTTCTTCCACATGCTTTTTGCCAATTTTTGGATCCAAAAAACTTCTCGACGCTGAGAGGTTTCTCTCGTTGCCAACTACTTTCATTTTCCCTTAATTGCTTATATAAGCTACACTTAGAATTTTTCACTCCTCACTTTTTCACTTGGGCTTTCTTCGTACTCCCGAGAACTTCCTACCGACTCCTTTGTTTCGACCGCTCTTAAATATTTATTGTTGATTGAAATCGGCCACTATAGACTCCAACATCAACCGCTGACCTAAGTTAAACACCACTGTTCTAAATTAGCTACCACTAAACATCGTTTTTCATTGCTCCTTAAGTCACCCTCGACCTCTTAATAAAGTACTCGGCCTCAATTCCTTTACCAGCACTTATCAATGACTCCTTTATTTCTAAATTCCAATTCACTTTCTAGCTTAGAAATGCTTATATGTCATGATAACCAGTATGGATATGGGACTGATCAGTGTTTATGGGGAGCAGTTGGCATTAAGTTATGTTTTGACTCGGGTTTGGCTTGGTATAGCCCTGGGTTCAACTTAGAACACACTTGCGCCGTTCCTAAGCAATGCTAGTTAATTAGCCCCTATTAATACTTAGGTAATTGAACTTCATTGTTTTGAATTCTAATAAGATGGTTCTTGTTCGGGAATAATTGTATTGGTTGCAATCCAAAATCCAAACAATTCCTTCTCTTAGCATCCTTGTCTTTTACTGCATAGCATTCTTCATTGGTGCATTTTCGATGTTTCTATAACTTCTACATTGTTTTGGATAATGATTCAATTGTGCGAAGTGATATGTTTTCTGGCACAAGCAAGTTATCTACACAGGATGGTTTATTCGTTATGGGCGGAATACGGGACTCACATTACATAGATTAACTTATCTGCTTTCCCCGGTCAATGCTCGAAATTTGATTGGTCAATACACGTCGACTTCTTTTGGATTTCGGACATTGGTCACACAAGTTTAATATTTGAAATTAAACATACCTGACCATGTTGAACGCTAAGTTTTCTTGTTTAGAATGACGCATCGATCAACGTGCCTCCATACCAATGCTAGGGAATCTACTGCTCCTGAAGTTGGGTCTTTCATAGCTTCGACTTCACCAATCATTCCTTTTAGTCCTGGCCATTAAATCACTATTGAGTTATAGGTCATAGATGTTCCACTATACCCATTTCAAAATTAACCTCCCCCTCGAACGAATAAGTCGGCCTAAGGGTATTGGATGACCCACCAGAACCAATGCCTATAATTTTTAACCTAAATATGCTCCAAAGTATATGTCACTAACACAGAATTCCTGAAGGCGATGTACTTCTCTTATCACAGGACGAATAAGAACACCGCCCTTTGCAGGGATACATGGCATGCAACATATACATGTGCCTAAGCAATGATGTCCCACCTTTTAATCCTTTTTGGGAAGATTCTTCAACAGCTTGTGCTGGCTCCGTCGCTAGTTCACCCGAATGAATATGCTCTCTTGAGCTTGCTATACGGATTTCCGTGATTCGTTTTCAATAGCCTTCATATTTCAAGGAGTTAAATTATCTCTTGCACTTCAAGCAAGGATGTGAATCACCTTCTTATATGATTGTCGAAGCCTGGTGCAAGTGCAAGGTCGTTGAGAAGCTTCACAACAAACGTTCTTATTTTAAGAACTAATATTTCTTTGTCCGGTCCCCATATAGCTTCAACAAACATTAGCTTTCGGAAGTACGTTCCCTTACTTTTTGCTCTCATGGTACTCGGATTCTTTCCATCCAAAGCTTAACTAGTTGTCCATTTCT
Organism: Allium cepa; assembly: GCA_030765085.1. Classification (NCBI taxonomy): domain Eukaryota; kingdom Viridiplantae; phylum Streptophyta; class Magnoliopsida; order Asparagales; family Amaryllidaceae; genus Allium; species Allium cepa. The sequence continues at coordinate 728,672,298 of CM060932.1, read as the reverse complement.
TCACAGATATCCCTACGTGAGATGTTCGGGATGAGCAAGCTGACACTTTGATAGCTCTAAAGGAGTTTGGCTTCTAGCATTACACCACTACGTATCCCTTGGCCGATGTAAACCTTCGACTGTGTGGTCTTCTGCTCCCTAATAGGTTTTTTGTTTCTGAATCACCTCCACTAAGTGGATCCGGAGCACTTGCCTAATCTTCTTCCTGCATCCCCAACTCTATGGGAATCTTCGAAAGGAATTCGAAGGTTCATTGAGTACGGCATATGTTGAAGAGCCTATCAAAAGGGAAACAGATGGGCTACTATAGAGGAACCCCTGAGAGGAGAAGATACTAGAATGCCGTCAATCCAAGAGGAGGATGAAAATGCTTAGAGTAGAGAAAGACAAGAGGATATAAGCGATAAGGAAGGAGAGGAGGAAGAAAAAGGCTCTGATGATAGCGATAGCGATTACAACGTCAATGCAGAGGGAGATAAATCGTGTAGCGAGTTGTCTCCCGAAGGTCCTAAACTTCCTGGCTCACTCCATTTAGAGCACAACATTATTGAATATTTCGTTACGGTCGAGGAAACGGGCGCATTGCCTTCCAATAACAAAAATCCTCCAACTCGATTCCTAGGAAATGTCTTCGCTGATTAGAGTGTTTCAACCTCCCCATCGACGATCTTCTTACTGATGGTTCTCTATACTTCAGCATCTTACCTAGGGATATCTTGGATGCAGGTGGCGAGACACTGTCTTTACTTTCATATGATAACAGTCTGTAGGATACATAGGGAGTCACTGGCACTTTGCACTTCACTAGGATCATGTACACATATCCTTGCATTCGCTTACAATCTGAAACTCCAATCCTTATTTGGTATTACTTCTTTTTTCAGGTTCCAAAGTAGACAAAGATATGCAACCTCCATTGTAGTGTGGACGAGTTTAGCGGTCAAACTTCTGATTCGTATCTACCTTACATCAGGTATCATGTGTTTGACGAGGAAAGGTATAAGAGGGATGAGCGTGAAGCAGAGGAGGACCATAGGGCTGAGAGGGAAAGGAAGAAAAGACAGGCCGAAGAGGGACTGCCATTTAATTAAACCAAGCAACTCAAGGAATTGCATGACCGCTATGGTCCCTCCTTTGACATTCCTCCGCCAAACGCTTAATCTCCATTTCTTTCTCACCAACAAGTTCCTGCCCCTAAATCCTTGACCACTACCGTGCCACTATGTTCCAACTTAATCTCTACTTCCTCATTCTCCCTTCCGGCTGCCCCGCCTCGTTTGCAAGCTGCTATTTCAGACATCGTTTTGCAACGCATCATGCTTGATCAGGAAATTAAAAATACTCCAAAAGAAGAGATGGATTGGGGTGTCAAGAAGGTTCAAAAGCATATCAAAGAGCGCATTATATGGAAAAGAGTTTGTGTCGCCCTCTTAACATCAACTTTATGAACATTCAGTCCTTTGACTCTAAGAAGAGGACCTATGATGACATCATCATAGAGTTAAAGAGGGAATTAGAGAAAATGACAGCTGAGAGAAACTCTGCTCTAAGATCTAAAGCTATTGCTAAGAGTTTGATGGCCAAGATATGAAAGCCCATAATGATGCTGTGATAGTGTTACAGAACATGTTAATGTCTGCCCACAAGGAGGGCACGACCCTGAAAATGAAATTATCGAAAAGAACCTGTCCATTATTAAAACGAATGAAATCATTTGGGCAGGGACCAACTGTTGAAGAGCAAGCAACTAAGATCTAGAGGCATCGCGAGGCAAATAAGAAAATTGCTGACTACTTTCCACAATTATGGCTAAAAAGCTAGATAGCAAGGTTGTGCAAGAGATCGTTGTGCAAGAGCTGAAGGAATAGGAGGAGGCGCATACCAATGAGTAAGAGGAATTGAATAATATCCTTTAGAACTTTTACACGAGCGTAGTTATACACAAAATCCTGAAGTGGTTAAGGAGCACATATGCTGAAACCCTCTATGCTTGGGAGGAAGTGTTGGGCCGCTCTAACACAGCCGGTGAAGGCCTTACCATGGAGGAACTTATGGAAAAGTACCTCGATGTAGACGATATAGTTAAACTCAAGGATGGAAAAGGCATACTAGCTACTGAAGACGTCGCTACGGTGGCTGCTGCTGTTGTCGGGGATTCTGTTGGTTCAAGCACATCGGGTTCAGTAGAATCATTAATTCCAAAATCTAAAGAGCCTATGACTATTGTTTCTAAGACTGAGGAGGTTGGCTCTAAGGCCGCTTAGACAATTCCAGCAACTATAGCGGCTACTTTCGTTGAGGCGTACATCCCTCTTTTGGCTGACTCTCTGATCCAGTACTCCCCAAAAGAAGGCATGTTTTCTAAGTCTCCCACTCACCAAAGTCTAAGCAAAGGTATGTCACTCATTTCTCCTGTTTTCAAGAAGCTTTAGTTCTCGCTAGAATTTATCTATAATTTTTTCACTTTGTTTGTCGACTTATAGGTCAGCAGCATCTCCCGCTTTCGCCTTCGGATACTCAAGGATCGAGCAATACAGCTATCTTTACTATGTCATCCTCCATCTCCATAGGACATGTTTCTCCAATCCTACCCTTTGTCTCCAAACTTTGCCTCAATTCTCAGAACTCCCTACGATTCCATAAGACATGTTTCTCTGTCCCTAGGGGAGGACATTTCCATTGCTAGTCTCATGGGTCCAACCAATCCTATAACAATGGCAGAACAGCCGAAGATGACCTTTCTATGGTCAGAATAAAGAAGAAGCCTAGAATTAAGAAGTCTGTAGGCTCCATGCCCATAAGCCCTTTTGCAAAATTCCTACGATTAAGCTAAGGCCATCAAAATTCTAGATCAAATCCTCCAAGACTTCTACCGAGAAGATCAATGAGCCTCATACGTCTACTAGAGGCAAAACTCCCTAGTTCAAGGGCAATGACCCAAAAAAGGGTAATCAAGAAGGAACGGAAGCATAAGGCGTGTCTCGATAGTTCTACGGGCAAGGACGGAAAGAAAGGGAAGAGAAAGTAAGGGATTCCTGAAGTTGGTGGATGTGGTGGATTTTTTGTTGTTGTTCAGTTTGTACCTTCTATTTTCTGTTGCAAACAAGCTGTGTTTGTGCAGGTGCGGCCCCCGCTATCTTTGCCCATAAAATCTTAAGTAATGAAAGATTATTTTGTCTTATTATCTTTGTTTTCACTTTACCTTCCATGCTTTTATGTTTCGTACCCACCTATGTACAAGTGCCGGTGTATATAATATAACTGCTTATCCTGCAGTTTATCCGTAATATATATGTCTGCTTTCGTGCAATGCGTTTAATTTCTACAACTCGGCGCATATAAATAAAATTCTTACAATTGCTATGGTTACATTCCATCATTTAGCCCTTCTATCATTGCCAAATGTTCTGCTTAGCAAAATAGAACCATAATTGGGCCAAATCCATAGTTATTCATGTTTTGAATAGGTTGAGTTCCCTTTGACCGATTATTACATAGGTGGTCCTTGTTCCATATTACTCCTTATCGCCGGGGAGCATTAACTATGATATATACTTCTTGTTTATATTATTTTGCCGCAAACTAAATCCTGTTCGTGGAGCCTACTATTCGAAATACCTAAACCTGAGCATTATTAAGGGACAACATGCAGGCAAACTATCTGATTGTTGTCAACCTAATCGCTCTTTCCCGGTCCTAATCCTAGATCAAAAGAGTCTGATAATACATTTCCTAGATTTCTAATGACTATCTTTGCTTATCCTCGACCAAGTGTATCCTGTTAGGCCGCTAGCACAATCGTGGAAATCCATCTTGTATAATAGTCTATGTCTTCGAAAACAGGTGGTTTAATTGCTTGATTTAAAGCATTCCCTATTGATGTTGCGGGCTTCATGGCAATGGTCAATACCTACGGGTTGGGATTGAATTAACCGATCAACTCTTGAGTGGTCTTCCTTTCTTGATGGTTGCCATACTTTAGGCAATGGAAAATTCCAAAAGGTCGAGATCGAATTATTTAGTTGGTCCTTGAGTGGTTATGCCTTCTTGGCGTTACCAATATTCGTACAATGCCAAATTCCTGAAGGACGGGGTCGAATACCCAAACTATCCTTGATATAAATTTTCCTTCCTAACATTGTCGATATTCAAGCAATGCCAGATTCTTGAAGATATAGGCCAAATTATCCAATCGACTAATGATATAAATTTTCCTTCCTCGCATTGCCCATCTCCAAGCAATGCTAGATCCCTAAAGGTCGACGCCGAATTATCCAATCGACTCCTAATATAAGTTTTCTTTCCCTCGATCCCCATTCCTGGGCCAAAGGCATTCATACCTGACTGTCCTGCTAATCACATAACATAAAAAGTTACTTGCACGAACACGGTTCCATAGATTCATGAAGCTAATTATATATATATATATATATATATATATATATATAAAATGAAACAAAACAAGTCCTTTCTTATTATATTCCCCCTAGAGTCCTTGTATGTCTTATTTGAAAAATTAAAATAAACCAAACTAAATATAATAGTGAGCAGCAAGTCATTGTTCCATGCCCATGGAATTGGGAATCCATCAGCAGTAGCTAGCTTGAATGATCCATATCTAAGCATTTGTTCAATTGTGTATGGGCCCTCCTAGCTTAGACCGAATGCCCTCGTACTAGGTAGAACTCATTTCAGAACAAGATCCCTTACTTTGAAAGTATGGTTTCACACCTTAGCAATAAAGGTCGTGCTACTCCTTTCTGGTGAGCAACTAACCTTATTTCCACTTTTTCCCTTTTCTCATCAACGAAATCAAGGGACTCATGCAAGAGTTCCTTCTTTATTTTGGACGAAATGCCTTTACAATGAGAAGGAACTACTAGTTCTATCGGGATCATAGCTTCTAATCCATATGCCAAAGAAAACGGTGAATGTCTAGTTATAAAGTTATGGGTCGTCCTATAAACCCATAATGCTAGCAGAAGCTCTTCGACTTAGTTTCTTTTAGCTTTAGTCAATTGCTTCTTAAAGGTGGACTTTATGATTTTTGTCGCCGCATTCACTTTTTCGTTTGCCTATAAAGGTGCTACCACTAAGAAGCTCTTCCCAATTGTGTATCGCTAGCAAAAATCCTTGGATTTGGTACTTTCAAACTACGTTCCATTGTCCGCGATGATCTTCTATGGTACTCCGAACCTACAAATAATGTTCTTTGTCATGAAATTGATCGCATTTTTCGTTGTAATTGTAGCAAGCTATTTCGCTTCTTCCCACTTCATGAAGTAGTCCACCAAAGCAATTGTGTATTTAGCTCCACCCATCGCAATCGGTAGCACACCATTTGTATCAATTCCCCAAAGTGAAAATAGCCATGAGCAAACCACTCGTGTAAGCTCTATGGACGGGGCCCTTAGAATCTTTGCAAAGATTTGGCAACGGTCGCACCGTCTGGTGTAATCAGCTGCATCGTTGATTTATTATCGACTAGCAACGTAGAAACATCCTTAGCATTGTGCCTTTTTAGCCAGAGTTCGCCCCTCGGTTTGATCATCATAGCTCCCCTCATGGATTTCCATGAAGATTTTCCTTGCCTCATCCTTGGTTACACACCGAAGCAGGAGGAGTGAGAATCCTCTTCTACAAAATACTCCCTGCATCATTGAGTGCTTTTCTAAGGAGTTTCTTTTGTTCATTTTTGTCACTTGGAAGGATCCCCTTAAGCAAATATTATTTAATCATAGTCATCCATGACTCCTTCTCTTCCATGGTCTCCAAATTGCAATCGAAATCCATTTGATTGGTGCTTGGATCCATCAAAACCTCCATCAAAACTAGGCCCGTCATCTATGCTTCTCCATAACAAGCTAGTCTGGCCAATAAATTAACTTTTGTGTTCTCATTCCTGAGGATATGCATGATAGTATAGTGTTCTATAACATCCAAAGTTCCAATGCCTTTGTTAGGTAAAGGCCAAGTCTCGCACCGTTAGCCTAATATTCCTTTCTGGCTTGACAAACCACCAGCTGGGAATTACTGAATATGTGGAATGCCTTTATCCTTAGTTCCTATGCTATCCTTAATCCCACTATTAGTGCTTCAGACTCAGCTTTATTATTTGTTGTAGGAAACTCCAGCCTCAGCGCATAACAGACGGACCATCCTTTTAAGGTTTTGAGTACAATCCATGTGCCTGAACTGTGTTCATTTAATGTGCCATCTACAAATAAGTTCCAATGGGAAACTCCGTCTATATCGTCCTCTTATTTACCATTATGCGTGGTAAACTCAATGATGAAAACTTCAAGCGCCTATCCATTTTTCACTCTCCTCAGATGGTAGCTAATGTCATATTGGCTCAACCCTATGTTCTACTTCAGCAGTCTCCCTAAAGTCTCAGGTCGATATAACACTTGCATCAATGGCTGATACATCAACACTTGATCAGATAAGCTTAGAAATATGGTCATAGCTTTCTCAATCTGATCAGCAAGCAATATGCTAGTTTTTCTACCTTTGGATAGTTCTTCTTAGCTCCTGTAAACCGCTTGCTGATATAGTAAACCGGTCTTTGAATCCTCATCTCTCACATTTTAGTGCCACGCTTAGTGCGTGAACAGACACTGCCAAATAGATGAAAGTGTCGTCCGTGTCCAATAGTTTGGATAAGACTGATGGCCTCTCCATGTGCCTCAACAATTCCTCGAAGGCATTCTGACAATCTCGACTCCACTCAAAGTTTTTCTAGCCCTTCTTGAGAGCATCAAAGAAAGGTATACATTTGTCCATCACCTTTGAGATGAACCGATTCGAGGTCGCGATCTTCCCATTTAAGCTTTAGGTTGTTTCTTCATAGGCAGGGCAGTTATGTTCCTCAAGGCGTTAATCTGCTTTGGATTAGTCTTAAAGCCCCATGCATTGCCAATGAATCCTAGAAACTTTCCCAATGCTACCCCGCAAGAATACTTCAGAGGATTGAGTTTCATTTTATACTTCCGTAAAACCTTTAACATTTCTGTAAGATCATCCAAATAGTTCAAATATACATGCGGTAAGCATGCCATCCACATATACCTCCAACGTCCGCCCGATTTGATTCTTAAAGATAAATTTTACCAATCTTCGGTATGTGGCTCCGGCATTCTTCAAACCGAATGGCATTACTTGATAGTAGTACAACTTTAAATTCGTTATAAAGCTAGTAGTTTCCCGATTCGATATATGCATCGGGATTTGGTCATAGCCTGAATAAGCATCCATGAACAAAAGTAACTCATGACCTGCAGTTTCATCTACCAATCAGTTAATCCTGGGATGTGGAAAGCTATTCTTCGAGCATGGCTTATTCAGATCTGAGTATTCAACACACTTATGCCATTTTCCATTTGATTTCTTGACAACCATAGGGTTGGATACCCATTCGGGGTATAGATCATCGTGGATAAAGATTTTTGCTATTAGCTTATCCACTTCTTCCTTCAACTTAGCAAATCATTCCGAACCTAGACTATGCCTTTTCTGTTTGACCGGTGTAAACTTTGGACTGATATTCTATGTAGGGCACACTATCTTGGATGATATCCCGCACATATCCTAATGCATCCAAGCAAACACATCTAGATTTCCATGGAGGAAATTAACCAATTACTTCCTTAAATTAACACTGAGCTGATATCCAATATTTAGGACCCATGTAGGAACGTCCATTCCAATTGGAACATTCACCGTCGGCTCTGTCGGCACTGCTCGCCATTCTCCTGACTTCTTCCTATGATCCATAACTTATCAAACTTGCTATGGTTCCTGAGCTAGAGTTCGGCTTTAATTGCTATGCTTGCAAATTTCAAATGTACAGGTTTCTCTCCATATTCTTGCATTTCTGCCATTGCTAGCTTCTCTTAACTCCACGACATCGAATTCCTTTCATACACTTTAGTCTCCTCTTATCGATCCAACTCCATTCTCAATGGGGAATCATTAAACACCAAGGAGACGGAGCTATTCTGAAGTCAACAGGGGTCGATTAGCCTAAAAGTGCGTCATATGCTGAGTATTCATACACAATAAAAAATTTCTAAATCTAGACTATCCTCCGATCTCCTTCACCCAATTCCACATGTAGATCGATCTTCTCAATTGGTTGTTTTGCTTTACCGATAAACCCTTGGATATTAGTTTAACAAGATGTAACCTCCTTCATGTTAATCTTCATTTGATCAATATCGTTCTAAATAAAATGTTCATGGAACTTCTAGCATCTGCTAGAACATGATGTCCTGTTTCCATTCCAATGCCTGCTGTTATCATCATGGGGTTGAAAGTTGGCACTTTAACTCCATTAGCATCCCAGTTTCTAAACACAACATCATCCATTATCAACTTCTACTGCTTGCTGAAGCTCCGACTTCTACGATAAAGCAATCTTCCTATGATATGTGCTTTAGTGAGTTCACATACTGCTTCATTTCCCTCCATCTTTTCTTTGTTATATGTGGTCCTTCAGTTATGGTATTAATGAACAACCTTCCATCATTTCACTTGGGCCCTTCTCCTCTTGTCCGGACTGATCCTCTTGGGCAGGCAGCTTTTGAAGTCATGCAACTTGACTACCTTCATGTGTTTGATTAACATATTGTTGGAGTTTGTTTTTCCTTATCAGTTCTTCAATGAGATCCCGAGAATGTCGGCACTTGTTTGTGTTATGTCTATGAGTTTTATGGAAACGACAGAACTTTATGAAACGCCTTTCCCACTTGGTCGCCTCCTTCCTAAGTGGGTTTTTGTATTGCTCAGTCCCTTAAGTAACATAGTATATGTTTTCCAGCATACAATTTAGGGATGTTTAGTCTTCTAGTTTCATATTCCTCGGACATTTCCTATTTTCACTACGCCAGCGCTAGGGCCTTGATTCCTTTTCTTCTGGTTACCAGAATTTCCGATGTTAACTGCCATGTTACTAGAGTTTTCTCCAGCTTGTTTAATTACTGTGTTTCTCTAAACAACCTCCTTAGATTATCCATCATCGGTTTTTCCTAAAGCTAGACTTACACCTTCCAACCGCAAAAACTGATTAGCCTTCTAATGGAACTTCTCCAGGTATAGGTTGCTTCATCTTCAGCCATCTACTGAAATCCATGTCTTGTGTGTGCCGTGGACCAACACCATGAATACCATATCTTCCTTTGGATTACTTACTTCCATAATAGTACCATTAAACCAATTCAAGGACCTGTTCAGTAAATCCTTAAACCTTTGAGACAAACTCAACAAGGACATCACATCCTTAGATCATGTAGCATGGAGCCGGAACTGTTCCAAGAACTTTCTAGCTAATTCATCAAAGGTCGATATATATCTCATTACGGCCTAGTGAACCACATCGAGGCAACACCTTCCAAGAAAATAGGAAAACACTTATAACAAATAGCATCTATCGCCCCAGAACCATCCATATGCCATTCATACTTTAAATGTTGCCCAAGATCAGTAGTTCTATTGTATGATGGCATTGTCGGCATCGTAAACTTCCAAGGTTTGCGTTTCTCTAGCCTATGTCCACTATTACCTTTGTTTATTATTGATTTGAGAGAGAATTTAAGAGGATTAGAGAGATTTAGAAGTTATAAGTATAAGTGATTAACAAGTTCCTAAAGCTTAGAACTGTCAACAATATCTGCCTTAGTGACTATGGAGAGGGGAGATAGGTGATGAAGAAAGAGAATAGCCAAAAGTCCAGAAAGATCCTTCTTTAGTTTACATAGAGTTGATATTTATAGGGGAAATTGCTTTGCAGATCCATAGACCCATGAAGTTTAAGGTCTAGATGCTAGACCAAGTGTCCATGAGTGTGAATGCTGACCCAAACTTCAAGAAAAGCCTCTTGGTACCGAGAGTTTCTCTCAGTACCAAGTGGTTTTGGTGGATGAAAGCCCCTCTTTCTCACTTGTTTGCCCTCATATCTCTTGCTTTGCAGTATTTAAGATACTTTTCCTTGAAGTTTGAGTTGTTTTTGACAATTTCCTCGATACTGCTCATATTTTCCAATATTCTTCTCACAAACCCTTAGAATTGCTTGTCCATTCTTTAAGAAAAGTACTCCATAATGATTGCTTGAAGAAGTGATGGTAGTACAAAAGGTTCAGAATGTCCAAAGAGAGAAAAAGCTCTTGGCATCAAGAGGTTCCTCTCGGTACCGAGAGGTCTATTTTGGTCCCTTCTACTTGGAACTTCTTGAGTGTTATCTACTTATCCTTCCATATGTATTTCTAGGTTTGTGAATCGTTTCGTCTCCATTTTCGCGTTCTAACTTCCATTGAAAAACTACTTGGTTAGAAAGTCAGCTAACAGTTGACAATAGGAATAATCATACATGTTGAATTGCCTGCAGCATCACACTTCGCTTATATACTTGATACATAGAGTAAGTAAAAAATCCAAATTAAGATTTCTAAGTGATAATTTAGAGTGTTCTCGAATATTTGTTAAATAGTAAATAATGGTTATAATATATCAAATGTTATAGCCAATCTTGTTCAAAATAAGAGGTGTTTTCTTTCTATTATATTCTTATTATATTACGACATAATTATTTAATTAATTAATTTAAAATATATTAAATTAAAAAATCCTTTAATGATATGTTATGTGATAGTAGTTATAATATGATGAAATCACGAGAAATTTATCACATTGAAAGTAACAAATTATTTAGATATTCGTAGTCAAGATATTTTAGGACGGGATATCAATACATCCGTTGAGACTGGAATGCATAGCGCTCTCCAAATGTTGGGTAGTGCATTACTCATTGCTATTAGGGACACCAAGTGGTAATGTATGTAACATCCAGAATTTTATCACTTTAATTTTTGAATATTTAATTAATTTTAAATATTTAAATGATTGATTTTTAAAGTACAAAGAACTTATATTCAAATAAAATGTTAAATATTTGAATTATTAAATTAAATATTAATTAAATGGATTTAATAGCCTTGTTTAACTCCTTCTAATTAATAAAAATGGTGGTGAACTTATTTTGTAAACTTATTTATATTAATAAATGGTTCGAATAAATAATAAGAAAATCAAATTGCTAATGAAATGACTTAAGCTTTAGCGACATACTTTAATTGAATTTATTAGATTTTACATAATTTCTATATTATAATTTGACATATTTTATGGAAAACAATGACATTTTTGAAATTTCATAGAAGATAATAATCTATGAATTTTATTGTTGATGTGTAACCGTGTCGCATTCTGCTGCTCGATCGTATTTTTCTTTCAGTCGTTCGCGGTTCGTACGCGGATGGGATATGGTGCAGTAGGATAGTGCAAAACCTTATTTCCAAAACATTTTTAAATTAAATAAAAAAATTCACGATTTTGATATTGATTTAATATGTTGTTTGAAAATTTTGTTTATCTTATGATGGAAGATGGCAAAGTAGATTGATTGTTCATAAAACTAAAAAGCAAAGTCAATACTCGCAAAAATAAAAATACTTTTGACTTTTCTTCTTTTCCTATTTCTTGCACATATTCTATTTTTGATAAACAAGAAAAATGATGGCCTCCTCTTCTTAATTCAAAATAAAATCACCCGGTTAACAAAAAATTGGAAACTTGCTCCTTTTAGTTTGTTTTACATAGATATACATGTGGGTGTGTTCAAGGTGGTTGCGGAATTGATTTGGGGGTACTTAAAAATATACAATGAAGCTTGGGTTTGAGGTTGTGGATGCTAGGAGTGATGATTGGCTAAGGCGAGGTTACATACGAGTTTGTCGGGTCGAGGAGCGGTTGAAGCTGTGATTTAAGGAAGCTCGGTCATCAATTAAAGAATGCAACATTTTGGAACTATAGTTGACCTGGCTATAAGTAGCAATAGGTTTGGGGACGTCGAGTGTTGCTTTGAGGTATCGGGGAGGTAGAGTTCGTAGACGGAGCCGGATTTGATTTTCAATAAGGAATGGTCAATTTAGGGTGAAGGGCATGCACGTTCGGGGATGTGCATATCTTCGTGTATCAGGAGGCAATGAAAATTGAATTTAGGAAGAAGGGTTTATTAAATTAATTAGGGTAATTAGTGTATTGATTCATTAATTGATTATTTCAATTAAGAAAAAACCTTATAAAATCAATATCTTGCTCTTACGAGGTCGGATTTGGGCACGGTCTGATGCGTTGGATCGCAGGAACGTTAGCTATGCATTGGAACTAGTTTCTTTAAATTTGGAGTAAGGAGAATTTTGGGCTAAAATCAAACGTCATTCAATTTTAGTTCAAACCAGAACGCTTTGGCATCAACTGAAATTTTGGTGAGTTAAATCACCTTTAAATAAATTACATGATATCGATGTTGTTGTAGGTTATTACTGAATTCTTGTATGATAGTTGATGGATTTAATGAAGTATAGTTTAATGACAAAATTATTGTGATTTAATTTAATTACGTTTAACGCAGTTATATTAGTATACTTCATTTGGGAAACATATTTAGTAGAATAAAACATCTTTCTACAATAGTTAAACTGAATAGAATTATTTTAAACATCTATCGTGTAGAGTAAATCATCATTCCGTGCTTGCAAAGAAAAAAAAGATTATTGTTTGATTTTTTTTTAGATTCAAATTCCTGCTTGATAGCGAACGATATAAATAACTATTATGTTGTAGGGGCCAAAAAGAAGAAGTCGAAGGGTTTTCGTAGCGAATAGATTGCTATGGGACATTTCGAAGTGCATATATATACACACACACATACATATACATACATACATACATACATACATACATACATACATACATACATACATATATATATATGAGATATACTAGGGACTTTTATAGATAGACCTTAAGGCTTTTCTGGTCATTATTTATTTATTATTATATGCATCTTACTTGCATTCTTATATCACATATATTGATGTTTGTTTGAAATATTTGTGACATATTATTTGGTTGGTAAGTGTCATTATAGAGATTTTCGCTATACCATCACTTATGAAATATCCCCTCCTTAAACCCTAGTCTGTATTGAACTTGCGCTATAAATTTTTATAAAATAACTGTTTGGTCGCATTTTTTGCGCTTTGAAAGTTGTTTTAATGATATTTTCAAATACTTTGGGAATTTTGAAAATAAAGGTTAAATGTTGATTAAAATTTATAAAAGAAGTTATCAACTTGATTTATTATCTTTGGGGATATTAACGTTTTTTTTAAATTTATAAACGATTATAAATTTGATTTATTATGTTTTGGGATAATTAATGTTCTTTGGAATTTATGAATGATTATAATTTTGATTTATTATTTTTGGGGATCATAAATGTTAATTAAATACATAAAAAGATTATAACTTGATATATTCTCTTGATTAATGTGGTCTTAAATTTATAAATGATAGTTTATAAATTTGAAAATCTTTAAAAAAGAATGTTCAAAAACAAAGCTAAGTATAGCTTTCTAATACACTTAGAAATATAATTTTCCCTTTTAAAAGAATGTTTTTAAAGAATGTTTTTAAAGTGTTTACAAATATTTGTGATGTTAAAATCAATCAAAAGTAAGAATCAAATGTTTTAAATCTTGATTCATTTATTGGTGACAAGTGTATGCGTTCTAATTCCCACATACAATCATTCATTTACTTTAAATAGTCGATATTTTAACTATCGATTTTAATATCATTCATTACGCTTCGTGTTCACGTGGATGTTATGTGTTAGACATGGGCTCTCAATTATATTTATCTAAAGGTATACCTTTGCTATAGGGCAAACCCTCATAACCATATTGGATAAATTCATTCTCCTTATTTCGATTCGAACCTTGGAATTAATCTTTTCTTCTTTTGCCTTTCGTCAATCCAAGACAATTTGTTTCTCATGTGGACATTGATATTCATTGTCAGAGGTGATTAAAACCGAAAAGAAAGTGGAACCAAGCTATGTGGGGCTACTCCCATTAGGGTATCTTCACATCCACTCTATATTGGATTTGGTGATGTACGCTCAAAGAGGTGAAATACTCAGATTGTCGGTAAGGTTGGCGGGGTCCAGCTTAGATATGTCCAAAAAAAATCTTAGTTCTCAAGTATATTTTCTAAAGGTATACTTTCGGTAAGGAGGGTGCACCCTCCTAGCCTTTATTGGAAAATTCTCTTTTCTTATTTGATTCAAATCTTTGAATTGTTTTCTTATTTGCATCAAGAAGTGTCCAAAGCTCTTCTCGATGTTTAATTATTTGTGTCCGTTATTTAATTTTTGATTTTGATCTTATTCATACCCAATATTTCAAGTTGGGTTTTGTTCTAATTGATTCCCTTTTTTCATCTATGGATGCTTTTCTTATGAGGTAAAAACCCGTTCCATGTTTAGCGGCATGGTTGATATGCACGTAAGTGTGCATATATTTACATCCATATTTTATCTCTTTTTATTTAAATAATCATCATATTTGGGCATTTTAACATGTTTAAAACCAAAATTCAATTATTTCCAACCATCATATTTTCATCTTCATTCAGGGGCAAAACGGTCATTTTGTGCATGTGTCAATATAAGAATTTTTACTTGGACATTTTTTGATAATTTTTATAGGAATTTGGATGCATATGGAAGAGGCTTATATGAAGATATATGGATGCAAAAATGAATACAAAGGAAAGAAGAGGGAAATAATTCAAACCATGAACATGGAGGACCCCACCCACTTACCTAAAAGTACAATTTGGAGCTAATGGACAACTAAGTGGAGGTTAAAGCTTCATGCAAAGCAAATGATGGATTAATTAGTGGTTAATGGTTAATTGTTGGCCACACTTCCTAAAGGGCATTTTAGGTAGCCCCCTAAAAATAGAATTAGGGTTTTATGCATGTATATATAGCCCTCTTATGTATATGAACCTATCATCTACTCTTTCATTTTACTTAGGAAATTAAGAAATCAAAGTGTAAGCTCATTGTTCTATGAAATAAAAATGGCTTCCAAGCCTCTTTCTTCTCACTTTTCTACATGCTTTTCTTTGTTTTATTGTTAATGTTTTATTTCTATGCTCTCTTTTCCTTTATGTTCATAGCTTAGATTTACATTTATGCAAGTAGTAGGTAGCTAATCTCTTTTGCCTTCTTTACTTATTTTCTATTTTTCTTTTCTTTTTAATGTTGAAACTTACATGTGTTGCTTCAATGCCACAAATGAGTAGCTAAACCCCTTCAATTTAGGGGTGATGAAGCACTCTAACTTTATGTAATTTCAGCATTTTTATGATTTATGATCTCTTTGTTTATGCTTCATGAATGTGAATTTTGATGTAAGTTTATACAAGTGGGTTTGATAGCTTATATTGCTTATGCAAATGAGCTATTATTATTCAACATAAACACAATTTACATCATCATTTGCTAATTAATTTTTGATTATGAAATGAAAGTAAAAATGAAATTTGATGATCTATGTTACTAGTTACAATAGTAAATAGATCGTGCTTAGAATTGTTTCTGCTTTGGCTTCTTTTTCATGAGAATTGTGAGCGGTATAATTGTTGTATTATAGTTTGATGGTTTGAGTTATGTTAACTAATAACATAAACAAACCATACTTATGATAAATGCAATGATTATTTCACTTAACATCAAAGTTAGAGATCATAAATTATGTGTTTGTTGATTTACAAAAATTTAAGAGTGGATTTGCCTCTAAATTGTTCTTTAGTCTAATAATTTTTGAATCACATTTTCTAGTGCTAGCCTCATAATTTCTAGTTAACAAATCCTCTTCGACTTTGGTATAATTTGATTGAATAGAATTTTAAAATCATCAATTTCCTGCGGATCGACTCGTATTCGCCGCGTGCTACATTCGTACACCGTGCGCTTGCGGTTATATTTTTATTTCAAAATTCGTTCGACGGTTTTCTAAGCCGATAGAATTCCGTCGACGAACAAGTTTTTGGCACCGTTGCCGGGGAGTTGCATTGATTTTAGTTTTCTACTCTTCGAATTAGTTCTCTTTGATTTTTGTGTTTTTGTTTTGTGTGTTGCAATTTTTCTTTATTTAATAAAAAACATTTGTTGTGTGATTTTTGTGCTCATTTTGTTGTGTGTTTGTTTTCTAGTCTATATTGTTTTGCATTTCATATCAAAAAAAAAGGGAAAAGAAAAAAAACAGACAATTTTTGTTACAATTTCCAACCAATCTATGTTTATTTCAACATTACAGACAGTGTAATACAATTCACATTGCATTGCTCTTTGTTTTCATTGTTTTACATTACACTGCTCTCAACTCACTGCCTTCAACCTTTCTACTGCCTTCATACAGCAGTTCCGCATCCACAATCACTTCAACATTCATTTTTCAGTCCGAGACAGACCCGCAAACCCTTCGACAACTGCTTCCACCATCTCAGTTCAACTATCAATCTACTGCATTGACAAAAAAATAGAACTGCCACCATAGCTCTGTCTGTTACTCCTTACCCACTACTACACACCAAACTGCAGCACTAATTGAACTAAACCATCCAGCAATCACCACACATCAACTTGTTACTGCCACTTCACCCTTACCATCCCCGACCTGAAACCATTGCTCCCACTTTCCATCATCATCAAACACCATACTACAGTTCTGCCATATCAGGTGCACATTCACTCAACATCAGCCTACTAACCATCTTCTTTACCACAAACTTCAACATTCCTACTTGCTGCTACATACCACAAATTCACATCCTCCACCAACCTTCAACTTCACATCCCCCTCAATCACCTTACTGTTTCACCATAACTACAAACATCACCAAAACTTCCACTGCCTAAGACAGCACCACTCCCCATTTCTCGTTGTCATTTACTCACTGCTCACTCTACAATCCACTGAACACGATGTTACTGCCCAAGAAAACCACTTCCTTCACCATTTCGCCATAGGCTTCCTTCCACACCACCACCTACAGCAGTTTTGACAGCAACCAAATCAACACTTCAACCATCCACTAAAAAAAAGACTGCTGCTTTACCTGTCCACGAACTCCGCCTGCATCTTAGCACCAGTCAACAACAATCGTTTCAATCACTCGAAATCACTGCAACAAGCATCCTTGACCACCAGAAATCCTCCTCTACACTCACAGAACCGCCATAGAACTACAGCAGTCGCAACTACAAGAAAATCCCTGACTTCACCTTGCTCTACAAACATCAAGTCCACTCTCACCTAAGCCTCTTCCTCTTACATCACCGATATCACAGCTCACTGATTCCACCATCTAATTCTCTTCTCTGACCCACGGCCTCCCTCTCCATCAATTACTCATAAGCACCCAAGTCGCGGCAACCCAAAGCAACTTCAACCCACTGTGACAGTAACACTGCTTCAACATCACGTGAATCATCCTTGAAACCATCCTCGAACTCGCCTGAAATCACAACCCACCACATCCATTGTCAACTGATTGCATCACACCTCCTTCACCTGAAAGCACATCCCTACCATCTCAATACCCCTCAGCAAACACTCCACTGTTTCAATCACTACTGCCACCGGCTTCCCAGTTCGGACTACCCTCAACAACCACGAATTCCACACTGCAACCAGTACCACCATCGCCACCAAAACTTCACCGCAACCTATCCCCAAATTCCATTCCATTCGAAACCCAATTCGCGAAACAATCTCGTAAGCAAGCATCGCGATTTAGTTTTGAGAATTGAACACTCGAGAAATCGAACTTGATTTTGATTTTTGATTTTGATTTCGGTTTTGAGAAATTTTCTGTTAGAAGAATTCGTGAATTGCATTGTGAGTTTGGTCAGGCTTGATTTTAAATGGTGAAGGGGTTTTAATTGGGCCAGGTTTGCTTTCTTTTTAGGTTGAGCAATATTGTTTAGGCTGAGTAATTCTTTGTTTAAAAAAAAAAGGGAATCTGTTTTGTTTTATTTTGTTTTCAAGTCGTTTCATTTTAGTTTCTCTTTGTTAGAAAAAAAAATCATTTTTTTAAGTAAAACCCTACTTTTAAGTTTCCTTTCAAAAAAAAAAACAAAAAAAAAATACAAAAAAAAATACAAAAAAAAACAAAAAATTTTATTTAGTGAAGATTTTGAATTTTTTGGGGCTTGTGAGTGTTTGATTTTAGTGTGCCTTCTTTTGTTTTTTATGGTTTTGTTTAATTTCTACCCAAAAAAAAAACAATTGTCATAGAAAAACTTGTTTTGTTTTGGTTCTTTTGTTTCAATAGTTTTGATTTTACTTTGTTTAGTTTCTCCTTTGATATACAAAAAAAAAATAAGTTTCCTTTTGCTTTGTTTGAAAATCTTTTGTTTTGTTTCCTTTGATTTCAACAGTTGTGTTATTTTCCTTTGTTTTATTTCGTTCGATATATATATAAAAAAAATTTGTAAATATATCTTGTTCTTCATTTCAGGTTGCCAAAGCAGAAATTCAAAAAGGAAGAACTGATTGCCCAAAAATAATTGCTACTTATAAAAAATTGCCGCTAAAAAATTTGCTAATAATCTGCACGCTCTGGTATTGTGCTTTCATCTCTAGTGCATTGTTGGATGCTTGCATTTACATTTACATATAAAAAAAATTCAAAATCCAAAAAAAAAAACTTCATTTTAGTTGAATTATTAATACACGTTTAATTTCTTGTTTTGCATTCATCTCATCTTATTTTCTTTTCTAAGGGCAATACCCCAATTCACATAAGGTGAGGGATTTCATCACCCTTTTCTTAGCCCACAAAAGCATTTTATCGTAGAATTTGACTAATAATAAAGGTTAGACGTTGGACCTAAGGGTGTCACGAGCTCACTTAGGGCTTAATTGTATCTTCACAATTGTTTTATTTGAACGATTTTATTTCTTGGTGTCTAGGCTACGGCAGAGTAATAACCAGTTATCAAAATTACGGTGATACGTAAATATTATACCGGTTGTTCCTCTGAAGGTACTTAAACCTTCGGCTGCATTGCTACGGTGATTCGTGGTGCACCGATAACTCCTGTCCGTTACCTGGCTGAGAAATATTTTTGTTGATTTAAGACAAAGTGTAATTATACAATTTTGGGTTAGGAGCTACTAAGGACAGAAAACTGTAATTAAGTCCTTTGCATTCATTTAGTTGCATTAGTTCATGCATATTTGAAAAAAAAAATTAAAAAATCCAAAATCCAAAAAAAAATTGTAAATTTAACTTGATTTTTCAAAAAAAAAAATTCTCTTCTTTTTTTTCCATTTTCCTTTGAAAATTTTCAATCAAAAATCCAAAAAAAAAATATAATCTTTTCAAAAAGAAAAAAATTTTGAAAATTCAAAAAAAAACAAAAATCAATTTCCATTTTTTTTTAAAAAAAATCCTTTTGGTAAATATTTAAAAATTCAAAAAAAAAACAAAACCAAAAACATTAAAAAAAACTTGAAAAACCAAAAATCAAACTTTTCTTTTGAAAATAAATCTCACTCGTTAAATAGTTTTCTCCCATGTAGAAAAAAAAGCAAAACAAAAAAAAACAAATTTTCAAATCTTCTTTCACTCTCTAAACTCGATTCTAACTCCTTTCTCTTCTCGACTTTCACTTGTGCATGAGTACTTGGACTCGTGACACAACAATGAATCATTGGACTCGCGACCCTTCTACAAACCGTTTAACTCGAACAGACGATCCTCCTGAAATGGCGAACGAAAATGCCCCTCGAACTCTTATGGATAGAATCTTTCCCGATAGAGTTTCTATTCCATCTTGCATCACGTTACCCGCCCCTACGGGTAACCATTTCGAAATTCATTCGAACCATATTGCCACGCTTCCAAAATTTGGCAATTTCGAGCACGATGATCCATAATCTTTTTGACTAAATTCGAACAAGTTTGTGCAACCATTAAACTCCAACAACTTTCTGATGACGGAATCAAACTTCGATTAATCCCATTTGCTCTTACGGATTACGCTGAAAAATGGTTGTACAGCTTACCTTCGAACTCAATTAAAACGTGGGAAGAATTTGTAAAAGCTTTCTTAAAAAAGTTCGACCCCTTGGAAAAAAACAAGTAGAATTCGAAACGAAATTGTAAATTTTCATCAATTCAAGGGTGAACCATTTGGAAAATATTTTGAAAGATTCAAAGAGCTTTTGATAAAATGTCCACACCATAACTTTGGAAAATGGACGATTTGCCAAATCTTATACGATGGACTCGAAAACAGCTCACGAACCATGCTCGAATCAATTTGCCAAGGCAATTTTCTTGCCCAACATCATGACGGTGCTTGGCAATTTCTTGAAAACCTCGCTGAAAAGTCGTCCCAATGGGAACGCTCGAACGAGAAATCAATATACTCACAATCGAGTGCACACTCGATAGGATCTTCAGTTGCTTTGGAAGCTAAGATCGATGCAATGATTAAAAAATTTGATAACGTTTTCTCATCGAATCAAACGAACCAAGCATCCCAACCAATGTGTTATAAATGCAATGATCCTAATCATATAGCCGATCAGTGTCCTAATTCCGTCGAACAAATCAATGCTTTCAATAAAACCAAAAACGACCCGTTTTCTCCAACGTACAACCCTGGTTGGTGAAATCATCCGAATTTTGCGTGGAGCCAAAACAATCCCAACACGAATACGATTCGTCCCAATTTTCAAGCACTTCCGAATAATGCTTCGAATCCTCCCTTTCAGCCCAATAATTTTCAACCAAACTTTACGGGCCCGTCTCATAATCAAACACAACAACCAAATTTTCCACCAAATTCTGCTCATCCTCCACAAGATGACAAACGTTTAACTTCGCTTGAGAAAACTCTTGAAACGTTGGCTAAGGCAACTACTCAAAGCCTTCAATCAAACAGCAATTTGCAAAATTTATTGACTTCATATATGCAAAACACAAACCAATCGATTGCAAAACTCGAAATGCAAATGAGTCAATTAGCCACGTCTGTAAGTGAACGTAAACGTGGAACATTCCCAAGCCAGCCCCTTCCAAATCCCAGAAATCAAAACGCAAATTCAAATCAAACCCATGTTGTTTAAGATAGCAACGTCACCCAGTTGAATGCTATCACAACTCTCCGTTCTGGTAAACAAATCGATAATCAAGTCGTTAATCCAAATGATTTACCAGAAACTTTTCTCGACGCTTCTAAAACAACGAATGACTCAGAACAGAACGTGGTGCCAAACGTCGAATCGAAGGACAATCAAAATTCTTCTTCTTCTGCTCGAGTAGACCTGCCTATCAAGTATCGTGTTCCATTTCCACATCGTCTTCGACCAAAGAAACACTCGGACCAAATGGAAAAGATGATGGAAATTTTTAAACAAGTGAAGGTTAACATCCCGCTTCTTGACATCGTGCAACAAGTCCCCACTTACGTAAAATTTCTTAAGGATTTGTGCACCCAAAAGCGACACACTCAAGTGCCCAAAAAATTCTTCTTAGCCGCCAGTTTGAGTGAAGTCTTGTCCCAATCCATGCCCGTTAAATATAAAGATCCTAGCTGCCCTACGATTTCGTGTACAATTGGAGACAAGACGATTAACAAATATTTGATAGACTTAGGCGCGAGTGTCAACTTGATTCCATACTCCGTGTACAAACAATTAGGCTTAGGTGAGCTCAAACCCACGAAAGTTACGCTTCAATTTGCCGATCGTTCCATTAAGAAGCCCGTGGGAGAAATCGAAGACGTACTCATTCGAGTAGGGAAATTTATATTCCCCGTTGACTTTATCGTTCTCGAAACACAACCTGTGACGAATCCCTCGATTCAAATTCCGTTGATTTTAGGGCGACCATTCTTAGCCACCTCAAATGCCTTAATCAATTGTCGTAACGGATCAATGAAAATCTCTTTTGGAAACATGACTTTGGATCTTAATATTTTCAATCTTGAAAGCCAATCGAATGAACCTTGTGACCAAACGTTGGAAGTTAGTGCAATTCACGAAAATGTTGAAAACGAAACACTTGATCTTAACGATGAACGTGAGGCCGAGTATGAAAAATTGTTTCACAAAATTCCCAACGATATTGAATACACACTTCCTTTTGAATCTCTTCCAGTTGAGTCTGAATCTCAACCCAATTCTTCGATCGAAAAATTTCAAAGTTGGACCTCAAACCGCTTCCCGACCACCTTAAGTACGCATACTTAGGTGAAAATGAAACCTGTCCTGTCATCATTTCTAACAATCTTTCTCTTGACCAAGAAGTTTCTCTTCTCTCTATACTTTCGAAAAATAAGGAAGCAATGGGATGGTCGATTTCCGATATAAAAGGAATTTGTGCCGCTCTGGATCAACATCGCATCCATTTAATCGATGATGCCAAGCCTGTTCGTGACGCGCAACGAAGGCTTAATCCAAAAATGAAAGATGCGGTACGTAATGAAATTCTTAAACTTCTCGGCAACGAAATCATTTACCTAATCTTCGATAGTTCATGGGTTAGCCCAATTCACGCTGTACCGAAAAAGTCCAGGCTAACCGTAGTCAAGAACGATTCAAACGAGCTTATTCCAACTCGTACTCAAACGGATTGGCGTGTTTGCATTGACTACCGAAAACTAAATGCCGCAACACGTAAAGATCACTTTCCTCTTCCTTTCATTGACCAAATGCTCGAACGTTTAGCCGGCCATGAATTTTACTGTTTCCTTGATGGTTATTCTGGCTATAACCAAATTCCAATCGCTCTCGAAGATCAAGAGAAAACAACTTTCACATGTCCATTCGGTACCTTCGCTTATCGACGTATGCCATTCGGACTATGTAACGCTCCTGCGACTTTCCAACGATGCATGGTTGGAATCTTTTCCGACATGTTAAAACGCTTTCTAGAAGTTTTCATGGACGATTTCTCAATCTTTGGCGATTCTTTTTCCCAATGTTTACATCATCTCGAGTTGGTTCTAAATCGATGTGGAGAAAAATATTTGACTTTGAATTGGGAAAAATGCCACTTTATGGTCAAACAAGGCATAGTCCTTGGACATATCATCTCAAATAATAGCATTGACGTAAACAAAGAAAAAATCGATGTCATTGCAAATCTACCATTCCTAAATCCGTTAAGGACATTCGATCATTTCTAGGACATGCTGGCTTTTACCGTCGCTTTGTGAAAGAGTTTAGCAAAATCGTCCGTCCTTTGACGACCCTTCTTGGAAAAGATGTTCCTTTCGATTTTAACTCTGATTGTATCTCTTCTTTTGAACGTCTTAAGAGCGAACTCATTTTTGCCCCAATCATTTGCGCACCCAATTGGGATCTTCCTTTCGAAATAATGTGCGACGCTTCAAACTTTGTCGTTGGTGCTGTCTTGGGACAACGCATCAACAAGATCCTTCATGTCATTTACTACGCGAGTATGACCTTGAACGACGCTCAACTCAACTACACAACAACTGAAAAAGAGCTTCTAGCTGTCGTTTTTGCGCTTGAAAAGTTTCGACCTTACTTGATAGGTTCACACATTACGGTCTACACTGACCATTATGCGCTTCGATATCTCTTTGCTAAAAAGGATGCTAAATCCCGTTTAATTCGTTGGATCCTTTTACTTCAAGAATTTGACCTTACAATCAAAGACAAAAAAGGATCTGATAATGTCATAGCCGATCACTTATCTCGTCTTTCGAACGCACCATCTCCTTTGCCAATCAATGAAAACTTCCTCGATGAACAACTTCTTTCAATTTCGATCGATCCATGGTATGCTGATATAGTGAACTACTTAGTCACTAAACAAACTCCCTCATCTTGGTCCAAACAAGACAAATGCAAATTTATGTCCCAGATGAATTACTTCTATTGGGACGATCCATACTTGTTCAAATATTGTCCTGACCAAATCATCCGACGTTGCATTCCGGATAATGAAATAAGGAGTGTTCTTTCGTTTTGCCATGATCAAGCGTGCGGTGGACATTTCGGTCCTCGAAAAACTGCGGAAAAAGTGCTTCAGTGTGGTTTCTATTGGCCTTCTCTTTTCAAAGACTCGTTTGAATTTTTTAAAACTTGTGATCGATGTCAAATGCTTGGACGAATTTCTCGACGAGATATGATGCCTTTAAACCCCATTCTTACAATCGAAATCTTTGATGTATGGGGTATTGACTTTATGCGACCTTTTCCCAATTCTTTTGGAAACTTGTATATCCTTCTCGCTGTCGATTACGTTTCAAAATGGGTCGAAGCCGTTCCTTGCAAAACCAATGACCACAGAACTATTGTGAAATTTCTCAAAGAAAACATCTTTTCGAGGTTCGGCACACCTCGCACAATAATCAGTGATAACGGAACCCATTTTTGCAACCGTTCTTTTGAAACTTTAATGAAAAAATACTCGATAACCCACAAGTTATCCACTCCGTATCATCCTCAGACTTGTGGCCAAGTTGAAGTTTCAAATCGACAAATAAAACAAATCTTGGAGAAAACTGTCAATAAAAATCGAAAAGATTGGTCTCAAAAATTGACCGACGCGTTTTGGGCTTACCGTACTGCTTTTAAAACTAACCTTGGGATGTCCCCATTTCGTTTAGTTTACGGTAAAGCTTGCCATTTACCCGTTGAAATTGAACACAAAGCGTTGTGGGCAATAAAAAACTTAAACTTGGATCATGAAAAAGCTGGCGAAAATCGAAAACTACAACTCAACGAGCTAGAAGAACTTAGGAATGACGCGTATGAAAACGAGAAAATTTACAAAGAAAGAACCAAAGTTTTTCATGACAAGTCAATCCTAAGGAAAAAGTTTTCGCCTAACCAGAAAGTTCTTTTATATGACTCGAGACTTCATTTATTCCCTGGGAAACTTAAATCAAGATGGACTGGACCATTTGTTGTACGAACTGTTTTTCCACATGGTGCCATAGAAATAGAAAACCCAAAGGATGGATCGATTTTCAAAGTCAACGGTCATCGGTTAAAACCCTTCTTGGAAATTCCCGGTAACCAAGAGGAGGAGCTCACGATCTTCATGAGCCAAGCTACGTCTAGTAAGAATGTTAACCCCATTTTGTAAATATGCACATATTTTTTCCCGCTACACTCATTATATCATGCATCGACTGTGGGGACGCAGTCAAAATTAAGTGTGGGGGGAGTCTCATTTTCATTTTCTTTAGTTTTTCATAGCATTTTTGAATTTTCATTTTCTTCAAAAAAAAAATCTCAAAACTCCTAAATCTCAAAAACATTTGCTTTTTACCATTTTGATTTATTTTTGATGAAACACTATGGGATAAGTATAAGTTTTGGTTTATAAATTGAAATTTTTGAAAATTTATTTGTCTTAACAAAAATAAAAATGAAGTTTGATTACAAATAACAATGGTTTTACTAGTATATAGGAAGGTTCATCTATGTTAATTATGAAGTATGTTCTAATTGAAAATCTTTGTTTAAAAAGTGGTAAATTTAAAGTAAGGATATAACATTTTTGTCTTCTAAGTTAAATGGTGCTAAGATGGTTTTGCAAAACTCTCTCTCTCTCTTAAAAAAATATATAAAAAATACAAAATAATAACATCTAAAATATTCACTCTCATTTAAAAGTCCTCACGGTTATGCATGGGTGAATTACTTGGAATCTTTGATTATGTGCTTTCATACTCATTTAAAAGTCCTCACGATTATGTATGTATGGAACACATACAAAAAAAACAGACTTAATAAAAACCACCTACGGTCGATAGGTGTATGCACGAAAGTGTGTGCACTCGCCATGCTCTGTACTCCCCTCACATAAGCCCGAAAGGCAGTGCATGGGTGGTATATCTGGCCTCAGTTTACCTGAGCTAGGTGTGTAATTTTTCTTGCAAATAATGAGAGAGCAAGCAATTGAAATCCTAGCACTATTTTAACTTGTTTGATTTAACTTGTTATTGAAAATAAATGAAAATACCATTTTAATAAACTTTGATAATCAACTAAGGATCCATTTCATAATTACATTGTGTTATCAACCGAAACAGCTAGCCAAACTATGGTCTATCTGTTATGACAACTTGATTTTCATTGGAAATTTTGACGAGTAAAATTTTCAAGACAATGACCAAAACTTGTATTTAACTTATTCGTGTCAATTTGAAAATAAATCCTTCATTTGTAAATATTTTCAAAAACTCGCATTCATCTCTTTGTAAATAAATCTTGCATTTTGTAAATATTTTCATCCTGCATTTGGATTTTGTGGGTAGTATCTGCTGAAAACCCTCACGAGACAACACTCGTCCTACTGGAGACACCCAGAGGTTTAACGGCTTGTTGCATACGCTTAATGCAATCGTGCTCCCTACGAAAACGGATTTATCTTAGTTTTCCTTTATTCGAGGACGAATAAAAAGATAAGTGTGGGGATATTTGATATGCACGTAATTGTGCATATATTTACATCCATATTTTATTTCTTTTTATTTAAATAATCATCATATTTGGGCATTTTAACATGTTTAAAACCAAAATTCAATTATTTCCAACCATCATATTTTCATCTTCATTCAGGGGCAAAACGGTCATTTTGTGCATGTGTCAATATAAGAATTTTTACTTGTACATTTTTTGATAATTTTTATAGGAATTTGGATGCATATGGAAGAGGCTTATATGAAGATATATGCATGCACAAATGAATACAAAGGAAAGAAGAGGGAAATAATTCAAGCCATGAACATGGAGGACCCCACCCACTTACCTAAAAGTACAATTTGGAGCTAATGGACAACTAAGTGGAGGTTAAAGCTTCATGCAAAGCAAATGATGGATTAATTAGTGGTTAATGGTTACTTGTTGGCCACACTTCCTAAAGGGCATTTTAGGTAGCCCCCTAAAAACAGAATTAGGGTTTTATGCATGTATATATAGCCCTCTTATGTATATGAAACTATCATCTACTCTTTCATTTTACTTAGGAAATTAAGAAATCAAAGTGTAAGCTCATTGTTCTATGAAATAAAAATGGCTTCCAAGCCTCTTTCTTCTCTCCTTTCTACATGCTTTTCTTTGTTTTATTGTTAATGTTTTATTTCTATGCTCTCTTTTCCTTTATGTTCATAGCTTAGATTTACATTTATGCAAGTAGTAGGTAGCTAACCTCTTTTGCCTTCTTTACTTATTTTCTATTTTTCTTTTCTTTTTAATGTTGAAACTTACATGTGTTGCTTCAATGCCACAAATGAGTAGCTAAACCCCTTCAATTTAAGGGTGATCAAGCTCTCTAACTTTATGTAATTTCAACATTTTTATGATTTACGATCTCTTTGTTTATGCTTCATGAATGTGAATTTTTATGTAAGTTTATACAAGTGGGTTTGATAGCTTATATTGCTTATGCAAATGAGCTATTCTTATTCAACATAAACACAATTTACATCATCATTTGCTAACTAATTTTTGATTATGAAATGAAAGTAAAAATGAAATTTGATGATCTATGTTACTAGTTACAATAGTAAATAGATCATGCTTAGAATAGTTTTTGCTTTGGCTTCTTTTTCATGAGAATTGTAAGTGGTATAATTATTGTATTATAGTTTGATGGTTTGAGTTATGTTAACTAATAACATAAACAAACCATACTTATGATAAATGCAATGATTATTTCACTTAACATCAAAGTTAGAGATCATAAATTATGTGTTTGTTGATTTACAAAAATTTGAGAGTGGATTTGCCTCTAAATTGTTCTTTAGTCTAATAATTTTTGAATCACATTTTCTAGTGTTAGCCTCATAATTTCTAGTTAACAAATCCTCTTCGACTTTGGTATAATTTGATTGAATAGAATTTTAAAATCATCAATTTCCTGCGGATCGACCCGTATTCGCCACGTGCTACATTCGTACACCGTGCGCTTGTAGTTATATTTTTATTTCAAAATTTGTTCGACGGTTTTCTAAGCCGATAGAATTCCGTTGACAAACAATGGTCACATACTACATATTCATCATATTACTTAGGTATTCTCACGTTGGTTTTTCAGACTAGTTTGGGTGTTATTTTATTATAATGCATGGGTCAGATCGAGTATTTTTTCAAGTTGTCATTGGTGGGGCATAGAGCTCATAGAGTAGTGCTGGATGTTCATCCGCCGTGATATTTTTATTTTCCATGGTATTTGTAACAACCTAGAATTTCAATCATTTGAAATTCAGATATTTAATTGATTTTAATTATTCACAAGTAAATTTAATAAGCTGAATAACTTATATATCGAATACAGTGATTTATTTGGATAATTAAAATGTTAATTTAACATTTAAAATTGCAGAAATAATTAGAATTTGAATTTAATGTGAATGAAAATGATTGATAAAGTTGAATTAAATCATATTTTAATTAGAATGATGTTAGTGAACTTTTAAAATTAAATTAAAAGTTAATTTGTAGAAATTGAATATTTCAATATTTAATTAACGTGTGAAAATAGCCATTTTTCAAACAGTCTCGGATTTCAATGAAACTAGTTTCAATAGATCCATAATATTATATTATTGAAGGATTTCAAATTTCATGTCAATCGGATTTACGTTTTGCCTGGGAAAGCTAAAGCGCGTAGAAATTCGTTCAAGTGAATTTTAAACTTAAATAAGTTGATTCGAAAACATATCTTCCAAATATGATCGAATTAGCTCCCAACATATATCCCATTGTATTCGGAATAGGGGTAAAACATTATAAATGCCAGGCGGCATGCTTCGTTTGGTGTTTGAAAACATTTCGGATGAATAGTGCACGAGAATTTTTTATATAAGGCCACCATTCTATCTTATTTTCACTAAACCCTAATGAACTAGGGCAAGCAGCCATGTATTTCAATGGCCAGAAAATCATTACCTTTCCCCTTCGGTTTCTTCTAATCCATTAACTTTCATCAAAATCCATCAACTACAAACTTGTAGAACTCAATGAGAGCTATACATCCAACGGTTAAGATTTAAAACGGTTAAGTGGATTGGCGTGGATCTTGATGCAAAGGCGGCGTGTTCAATCACATTTTTCGAGAAGGAGGCACAACCGAGCTTGTCGTCGTTGATGCCATGGGTGTAGCGTGTGATGGCGCACGCATGGTAGGGTTTGATCATCGTCGAAGTGGAGGATGGTGGCGCAATATATAGGGTTTAACAGCGGCTATGGGTTTTTTTTGTTTGGTTGTAACGAATAAAGAAGAAGAGGGAGGAAAAAGAAAGCATGGCTAAGATTCTAGGGCATCGAAATAAACGGCCCAATTTGATTAAGGTTATAAAAAAAATTGATTTGTACATATATTTAAGTCGTATATTGAAAAAAAGAATACTTTTAAAAAATAAAAATGGCGACTGAAAACCCTAATGTCAATCCGATTCCTGCACCTACCATAACTTTCGATCCTGGAGATGGCGCTGAATGGGTGGAGGTGAAACGTAAGGGGAAGGGAATTGAGAAAGAGGGAGATAAGTTAACTTTTGCGGAGATACTACAGAAGAACCAAAAGGCAAACCCTAAATCCTAGATTGAAGCGATAGGAAATCAGGTGGAAATTAAAGGTGATTTGAATTACATATAACCAATTGTCAAAAGCGAAGACATCTATCAACTAATAGATGAGGATGATTATGCAAAATCACAAAAACTCTGTAAGAATTCTATATAAATCTATTTGTTGGGGAAGAGACCGTATGTTGTTCACTTGAATGCTTACATAAAACGAGTCTGGAACCCTAAAGGAGTGTGGGATGTTTTTCCTAGAGGCAACGGTTTTTATCTTATATAATTTGAAAAAGAAGAAGACTTTGATAAAATTTTGAAGGGTGGTCCATGGTTCATGGATAGTAAACTTATCATAAAGAAAAAGTGGAAGGCCGATTTCAATTTTGAAAAAGAAATGCTATCATCTTATCCAATCTGGATTAAAATGCATAAACTTGACCTAACTCTCTGGAACACAAGATGTATTAGCAAACTTGCAAGCATGATTGGGAAACCATTGGCGATAGATGTGAATACAAGAAAGGTGAAAAGAAATAATTATGCTAGAGTACTAGTTGAAATAAAGGCAGACAATGTTCTACCAGCAAATGTCAAAGCAAAAAACAATAAGGGTGTGTTATACACACAGGACATAGAATATGAGTTTGTTCCTTCTAGATGTTCTGATTGTAAGTGCTTTGGCCATTCTACTTTATATTGTAGTATTAACAAAGAGAAGACATAACAAGTATGGGTAGAGAAAAGCAAAATACAAAATGACCTCCACCCAACAACCCAAAAAATAATGCAGCTATAAAAAATTACATACAAAATGCTGCTAGTAGTCCTTCTAAGGTAGTTAATTCTGAGGGCTTTGCAACAGTGCAAGCAATTCATCCAATTCAGGATCAGGAACTAAATCATGCTGCAAGCCTTGTGGTGGATCAAGTTCAGGAGGATGATAAGTTGCCAGAATCTTTGGAGGAAATTCACAAGATGAATATCCAGGTAGAGTCGTCTGCAGAAGATAGTGATGATGACATAGAAGATATCAGCAAGTATACAGAAGCCAATAAGAATTATAATTATATGTTAGTGACAAACCAGATGCAGAGACTTCTAAGAAGGTTATGGTTGGAGATGCTCCTATTACTAGGAGCAAATCCAATAAAATTAAATGACTATTCTATGTTGGAATGTGAGAGGTCTTAACAATGACATTTGTCAGTTTGACATCCACAATATAATGGCTTTTCATAAGCCATCTATAGCTGGATTATTGGAAAATAAATTTTCAGAAAGTAGCTTGGAATTATTTCAAAATCAAGTAGGAAACCAATGGAATATGGAACACAATATCACACAACATATGAAGGGGAGAATTCTTGTGTTATGGGAAAAAATATGTGGTCAGGAACCATTATTGATAATAAAGAACAACAGCTGACTATGTTTTTCAAAAATGTAGGAGGTTTGGAAATCTATATTACGTTTGTGTATGTGAAAAATTTGGCCTCAGAGAGACTAGTGTTATGGCAACAAATAATAGATCTTTCTAGACAAATTACAAAGCCATGGTTAGCACTGGGTGTTTTCAATGCTGTTTTAAAAACCAAAGAAAGAGTAGGAGAAGCACGCTGACGGTGGCCCAATTAGCAGAATTCAATGAATGTGTCCTAGCAAGTGGATTATTGGAAACATCCCATACAAGCCTGCATTTCACATGGAAGAGTGGTAAGGGGAGAAATATCTCTTCCAGAATTGACAGGAGTTTATGTAATTCATACCTAATAAACAAAATCCCTGCTTTACAAAATATTGTTCTTCCTAGTTAGACTAGTGATCATTGCCCTTTGCTTGTTAAGTTTAATAATAATAGTAAAATAGTAAAGGAAAGCCATTTAGATATGCAAATAATTGGCATCAGCTTGAAGGATATAAGGAGGCATTAAACATAGAGAATATCATACTTCCTCCAGGTAACAATATGTATAAATTTATAATGATGCTCAGGACTATGAAGCAGAGACTTAAAGAATGGAACAGAAAGAGGCCAAAAAACAAGGATATTATTACCAATACCCAGAATCAGCTTAAAGTTATACAAGACTCTCTAGATAAAGATCCATTAAATGAGAACCTTAATACATAATTCTATCAGTTGAAGGGCAAACTCAAAGTGGAAATCCACAAACAGTCTATGGAAATCAAACAAAAGGCAAAAGAAAATTGGATAACACAAGGGGATGAATGCACTAAATACTTTTACACCAAAATGTATCAAAGAACTCAATATAATAATATCCTGAATTGTCTAAATGAGGAAGGTAACTTGGTGAATAATATGAAGGAAATAAAAAACAAAGCCCTTGCGTACTTTACAGACTTATATAATGGGAGTTCATTGAAAGTCTTACATGTAGTTCAGTGTAGAAGGAAAATCTCTCAAGAGGGATGCGCCATGCTCACAGCTAGGATTTCTGAAAGGGAACCGAGGAGAACTATTCAATCCATCCACATTGATGCTAGTCCGGGACCAGATGGTATGGAGGCAGCTGTTTTCAGAATGCACTGGGAACACCTAAAAACCACATGTTAAAAGCATATCAGGAAGCTCTAGATTGTGGTGAGTTTTTACAAGAAATTAACCACAGTTTTATTTCTCTTATTCCAAAAAATAAAAAATAAAACAGAATTGAAGATTACAGGCCTATTTCTTGTTGCAATGTTTCATACAAGATACTTAGTAAAACTATATGTTTTAGACTGAACAAAGTTCTCCCAAATTTGATTGCTCAAAATCAAAATGCATTTATAAAGGGGAGATTAATTTCAGAAAATTCGCTGATGGCACATGCACTTATTAGAGACTTTAATAAACCAGGAGCAGACAAATTGTGTCTTAAAGTAGACTTACACAAAGCTTATGGTAAAGTGAATAGACACTTTGTAATTCACATGCTCAAAGAAATGGTAAAGTGAATCAATACTTCATTCTGGAATCTCCACCGTGTACACAGTTGTTAAAGTGGTTTTCGGTATTGGCCGGCTATAAGACAATATCTGATCCCGGTCTCTTTAACAACCAATCGTTATTATAACCCGTGGTTATAACTTTAAAAACAATATTTTATACTTCAAAATAAAGTATCCCTTTCAATCCGAATCTTTATCAAAATAAAAATTAAATCATTTCCAAAAACCATTTCAATAAATAAACATACCATATCTTTCAAATTCAAATATTTATCAAAATAAATATCAAGTCATTTCTAACCATTTTAATATATTAAATTATCATATCCTTTCAAAACTCCTTTCAAATCATTTTAATATATTAAAATATCATATCTTTCAAAACTTCATTCCAAAATGTTTTTTAATATCAAAATATCATGTCTTTCCAAAGCTTCATTTCAAAACATTTAATATATATCAAAATATCATATCTTTCCAAAGCTTCAGTTTCAAATCATCATATAAGTTCGAATCCAAATATTCAACTTTAAATACCCTTTAAATTCAAAGATATCATTCATTTATTATCATCCCAAATCACCTTCTTTATAGCTTATATTTTAATCAAAATAATTCATTTAAACCATTTAAAATTTAAGTTTATATACTTTCAAATCAAGTATTCAATTTCCAAAGTTTTAAACCATTATGAGTTCATTTATTAAGTTAAGACCATAAACATTGAAAATTTCAACCTTTACAACATTCAGAAAATGGTGCTGAAAGTTATACTTGAAAACATTTCAATTTAAACCATTTAAACATTATAAAAATCATATTTTAACATTCAAATATGTTCATTAAATACTCTTTTAATTAATGATTTTTATAAAGCAACATTTTACAATTAAATCAAATTTCACAAATCCACTTAATAAATTCAAGTGTAAACTTCCAATTTTTACATTTAACACTTTATTATTGTTTACATTTCCAAATTATCATTACACAAATTAAATTAAATTCCCCATTTATTTAATTAACTTAAAACTTTAACAAAACCAAATCCCACATTTCCAAATCAAGTTGTATTTTCAAATTTCACTTTTTAAGCAATCATTTATTTAACCACTTAAATTCATAGAAAATCAATAATACTTTAATAAATCACTTAAATTCAAATTTAATCAAATTATCATATTTACCAATTTCCAATAAAATTAAATTTCCATTTTATTCATATAACTTAAATATCGTTTTTAACCAAAATTTCAAATTTCCAAACTTGAGTTATATTCAATAATCCAATTTAACCATTCATTAATTACATTTTTAACTCATAGAAAAAAATCATAATTTTATTTATTTTAAAACATTTAAAAATCTATTTAAATCAAATTTCATATATTTGTATTTTAAAATGCTTAAAAATATCCAAAATACTTTATAAAATAACCACGGGTCTATATGTAGTTTTCTAACCTAGGTCAAGTGATACGGATATGTATCATTTCAATCCGCAGTTTAAAAAGAAAAATCCAGGTTCTATCATTTCAAACCCACAATCCCAAGTTAAATAAAATAAATAAAAACCATTCAGGCCTATCATTTCAGCCCATAACGATTTTTCCCTATTCTAAAGTCCGTTCGGGTATGTATCATTTCAACCCATAGTGATTTCTAATCTACAGGGAACTTTGATAAACATATATAAAAATGAACAGTAACAACATATATATAATAACAGATGATATGACATGAAATTTAACAGGTTTAAAATCATATATAATTAATCACAGGCAGTTATATCATCACATATTTTTTCTACACATTCAGTTGTTGTTGTTTCACAACTGCATAAGTATAAATGTCGTGTGAGCTTTACTCACCTTTTTAGCTAGAGATTGCAATACAAACGACATAAACGGATTCCAAAAGGAAAAATGACACAACAGTAGATCTAAGTGGGAAGAGAACCAAGCTCAATGATCTTGTCACAACCCATAAACAAAACCAAACATAAACATAGATTCAATACCCGATTGAATTGAAATAACTTTGAAATAAAAAGCAATATGAACACACGATCTTTTTCCTTGCTTTCTATTATTGTTTTGCAAGGCCTAGGGATGTATTTGGCTCAGGTTTGGACATAGCATGGCTCAAGTATGAACACAAGAATGCACGGCTACAAGGCATTGAAGGTGGAGGGGTTACAACTTGAGAATGTTAAGGGTTTAAGGCAAAATAGCATGTTTTGGTCAACAAAAGGGCTCGGCCTTGGAGTGGTTTGGCTTGGCCATTCAAGTTCAGATCTGAAATGATGTTGGGATGGTGTGTGGTGGTCTAGTAAGAGGTGGTGGTGGTGGTTAGAGGTGGTGGTGGTGGTGGAAAATGAAGTGGTGAAGCAACAAGGCTCAAACTAGCATGTTTTAAAGGCATAGGTTGGATTTTGAAGGGTTTTGTCACCATGGTTGGCTCGGATATGATCATGACCTGGAGTGTAGGTGGTGATGATGGCAGGGAATAGATGTAGAAAGTGGTGGCCGTGGAAATAGTGAGGAGGCCATGCAAATAGAAGAAAGAAACAAGACAAAAGTATGGAAAAAATAGAAGAAAAAGTGCAAAAAGAGGAGGCCATTACACAATTTTTTTCTCCTAGCTGTGAACGAATGAGAAGTGGAAAAAAAATTTAGTGAATGAAGACTGGAATACACGGACAAAAGAATTAATATACAGCCAAAAGAAGTAAAGGCTAATAAATAAATAAAAACTGCCAGAGAGTAAATGAGGAAACGGTAAAAGAAACGACTTTCGTTTCAAAAGCTTTTAAAACCTTTGGTATTTCCTTAATTTATTCATATAAGTTTATATTACTGAAATTAATAACGACTCCAGTCAAAATTTTGAAAATATAACAAAATATAAGATATATATAAATGTTTATTAATTATATAAGGTTAAAATAAGAAAATAGCACAAAATTGCAAACTAGTCTAGAAAAAGGGAAATAAACAGAATGAACTTTGGAAAATTTATAAGGAATTGTAAAAATATTTATCACAAAGATAACGACTTAAAAGTAAAAATGCATTCACAAATAAATATATAAATTTTAATTTAAATATAATTTAAATAAAGAAAATAGTAGAAAAATGGAAACTAGGCTTTAAAATTTGGAAATAAATTCAGTAAACTTTGGAAAAACTCAAACATCACTTTAAAAATATTTAAAAGATAAAATATACCTAAAATAACGTATTAACACATATAAAAAAATTAAATTTAAAGAAAATAGAAAAAGATTTAAAGAAATTGCTTAAAAATCCAAAACGGTGTCTAGAAATTACAAATAAATCACCATTGACTTTGGAAAATTGTTTACTTCATTTTAAAATTATTATAATACAAAAATATAAATACAGCAACATAAATATACAAATTAGGATAAGATATATCAAGTGAAATATCATTTATATACATTAAAACAAAGAATATTGTTAAATAACTTAATATACACACAATATTGAAAACAGTATAACTTTTACAATTTAAATCTGTTTTCAATGAAACGAAAAGCAGTATTCAAGTTATTTCATCTATTTTCATAAAAAAATTTAAGATTTTAAATAATTTAAGTTTGAAGTTTAAAAGTCAAAGTTTTACCAGTTTGACCAGAATTCACTTTTCAGAAAAATATTCAATTTATACAAGTTTGAAACTATAATTCACATAAAAATCAACATTTATATTTAAAAAATGAAATGTTTGAAATAAAACAAATTTAAAATAATAAAAATAAAATAAACTCAAATTTAAAATATATAGGCAAAATTTAGGGTTGTTACACTCTCCCCTACTCAAAACTTTTCGTCCCCGAAAAGGAATGAGGTACGGAAAAGCACAAACAAAGATAGAGTGAAATAGGATTAAGATAAGATGACAAGGAGATTGAAATTATACCTGATAACTATTGTTATAGGTAAGTTTAACAAGATGATGATTATCAAAGATTATAGAAAGATTTCTAAACAGAAAGAGTATAGAAAGATGTCTATATCAGTCTATAGAAAGATAAGGATGATAAGGACAACCAAAAGATAGTTTGAAAAACAAAATAAGGAAATAAATTTGAAAGCATGGAAATTTCAACTTAAATATAGAATAAGTCATTACACATGTTAAATAAATCTTAACTATCTCAAATTTCATTATCTTATTATCCAATCATCTTAAATTAACAATTTTTAAAACCATGGGTTTGAAAAATAATCATTTTTTACACTCACAATGTACTTAATAAATTTTATTCTTCTTTATTCCTAATTAAAATTAAATTTATTCCTCTCAATATATTCATCACTTATGTTAAATATACTTACACTTATTATAACTGCTTTCTTTTATTCTTAGTTCTTTTAAAATTATTTTATTGTAGGTTATTCAATTACCCTTTATTCTATTTACCTCTGTTAATCATTTTATAATTAAAATACAAGTGTATAACGTTTATTATAACCACTCAAATTTTATAAATAAAAACTTTTTATATTGTATATTATCCAATTACATTGTTAACTTCTAAAATTAAGGTAAGTTATATTGGAATGCAATTGAGTATTATACAAATAAAACTTTCCAATTCAATTATCTCAAGTTTGAATTATTTATCCAAAAAATTTGATTTTCTTTTTATAATTGAAATTATTCTTTAAAAATAAAATTTAAGAATTAAATTTCCGATTTCTTCAAACCATTTAGAGATAACTAAAGGTATGTACATAGTTTATTAAATCAAATTTAAATCATATGTCTATATATATTATAGATCAAGTCATATTTTAGAAATTCAAATCAAATCAATTTAATTTACCAAAACAAAGCCGTAGTAAGTCTACAGAGC
This sequence comes from Allium cepa, assembly GCA_030765085.1. NCBI lineage: Eukaryota > Viridiplantae > Streptophyta > Magnoliopsida > Asparagales > Amaryllidaceae > Allium > Allium cepa. The sequence goes on along the minus strand of CM060932.1, from coordinate 728,634,957 downwards.
GATCTCTTCACTTCGAAACTCGAAAATGAACGTTGATGATGTCGCGATCATCACCGAAGTTATTTTCCAGCGACAAAGAGAAGAGCACTAATTTTTTAAACTTTCAAGTTCTTTGAAAACAAATTCCTATTCGAAAATACTTTAAATAATATAACCCTTTAAAACTTTAAACACAAGGTTTGAAACCATCGGAAATTAAATTCTCAAATTTCTTGTTTAAATTCATTTCAGTTCCCAAATCAATTTATAACTATCTATAAATTCATTTATAGAACAATAAATGATAAATCAAGTATTATCACCTCAAATAATCAATTTAAATCAGTTTATTAAGTTCCATAAATTTACTTATATATCAAAATTTATTTCATTAACCAAATTTTAAAATAATATTGTGTCAGTTTGTTCTGTCAAAGTGTTTTAGAAATCCTATCGATAGCGTTAATAAGACGAATCGATCGAAAACTCAAATCAACATCGACAACCCAAACCATAATATATAAAACAAAACATAGATATACAAGTACAATTTAAAATGTTTGGAAGAATAGATTGGAAACAAAAGATAAGACGATTAAATAACAGAGTAGGGAGGTGGGTAAGCTTAAATAAATCGCGGGCAACCTTAACCGGGTCAACCGTGAGTTAAAGAATAAGATCAATGTGGATTTTTCTGGGGTAAATCTGCATTCGATCTCAAGAGTTAGAGTTTGAAATAACAAAAGATATTAGCATCTAAACCAAGGATAGATATAAATCTCTGGTGAATCGATGCTAAATTGTAGAGGAGTTTCACCCTTTTACAATTTAATTTTAGAGATTGGCGGGATGCCAACTCAATATAAAGATCATTCGAAACGGAGTTATGGGATACTCTAGAATCAAAAGAAGATGAATAGTGAGGGACACGAATGGATTTTGGAACCGCAGGGAACGTTCCAAAATTCAAAGGTAACCGAATTGAAGAAGAAGAAGGAATTCAAGCTCGAACGAAAGTGATTCTAAAATTAAATCTACTCTATATACTGAGTTTTGCCTAAAACCAGAGCTCTGATACCAAATGTAACGACCCGGCATTTTCAACCATTCGCATCCATTATAAGTGTATAGGTAGACACTCATGCCGGAATTGAATTGCTCAAAATACCGCGTTGTAGATAAAAATTTGGCAAATCTCAAAATGTACAGTAAATAAAATCACAGATTCACAGACACAGAGTAATACTAATGCAGGGGAAGTAAAAGAAATAGTAGTTCATGAAGCTACTATATAAAATATCAGAGTTACATAAAATACAACAGAAGAAATAAAGTACAAGGGAAGTCTCACTACATAGATTTCTACTAATACAAGAGCTGAAAGGAACAACAGACTGCAAAAGATAAAACTTGACAAGTAGATAATCTCCAGCGATTCCAATCTCCAGAAAGTGGAAATCCAAATCTGTGAATAACTCAGGCTGACCAGAGCGTAAATAAAAATACAAACACTCGAGTCAGGACATACATACTTATACAATGTAAACCAACTCAAGTGAACTGTAGTAAAAGTACAAGTAACTTAAAGGATGCTTGGAACCGCCCATCCTCTAAGGATCCGTTAAACTATTTATTACGTAGTAATACTTCGTTATTATAATAGTGTTTATTAGTAAAATAAACTTACTTTTAAATAGCGTTAAGGCTTTATATTTTCCACCGTAACACATAATATATTCCCATAGTCTATACAGTACCATAATCTCCCCCGGAACGGGCGTCGTCAGAGGGCACTCCATAGGTATGGTACAAAACAAAAATCGTATAAGGCTCGCTATGGTAGGTGACACGGCACAACTAGGCAATGCCAGGGTACATATACCAATTACGCTTCCGGACCGGTGGTATTGCGTAGCGCGCAGCTACCGCCCACCTCGAACAACACTCCCATATCAAAGGTGCGCACCAAACAATCACAAAGTAATAGAATGGCATACGAAGAAGTGCGTCCGACCAAAGGTGCTACCTTATTAGTCCGTCAATCGCTCCTGTTTTAGCCACCTTATGCCAACTCACGGGAGTCGGGTCCACGTAATATACCTCGAGAACGTCACCACCATCCTACTTCATTCTGGAATCTCCACCGCGTACACAGTTGTTAAAGTGGTTTTCGGTATTGGCCGGCTATAAGACAATATTCGATCCCGGTCTCTTTAACAACCAATCGTTATTATAACCCATGGTTATAACTTTTAAAACAATATTTTATACTTCAAAATAAAGTATCCCTTTCAATCCGAATCTTTATCAAAATAAAGATTAAATCATTTCCAAAAACCATTTCAATAAATCCACATACCATATCTTTAAAATTCAAATATTTATCAAAATAAATATCAAGTCATTGCTAACCATTTCAATATATTAAATTATCATATCCTTTCAAAACTCCTTTTAAATCATTTTAATATATAAAAATATCATATCTTTCAAAACTTCATTCCAAAATGTTTTTTAATATCAAAATATCATATCTTTCCAAAGCTTCATTTAAAAACATTTAATATATATCAAAATATCATATCTTTCCAAAGCTTCAGTTTCAAATCATCATATAAGTTCAAATCTAAATATTCAACTTTAAATACCCTATAAATTCAAAGATATCATTCATTTATTATCATCCCAGATCACCTTCTTTATAGCTTATATTTTAATCAAAATAATTCATTTAAACCATTTAAATTTAAGTTTATATACTTTCAAATAAAGTATTCAATTTCCAAAGTTTTAAACCATTATGAGTTCATTTACTAAGTTAACACCACAAACATCGAAAATTTCAACCTTTACAACATTCAGAAAAAGGTGCTGAAAGTTATACTTGAAAACATTTCAATTTAAACCATTTAAACATTATAAAAATCATATTTTATCATTCAAAGATGTTCATTAAATACTCTTTTAATTAATGATTTTTATAAAGCAACATTTTACAATTAAATCAAATTTCACAAATCCACTTAATAAATCCAAGTGTAAACTTCCTATTTTTACATTTAACACTTTATTAATGTTTACATTTCCAAATTATCATTTCACAAATTAAACTAAATTCCCCATTTATTTAATTAACTTAAAACTTTAAACAAAACTATATCCCACATTTCCAAATCAAGTTGTATTTTCAAATTTCACTTTTTAAGCATTCATTTATTTAACCACTTAAATTCATAGAAAATCAATAATACTTTAATAAATCACTTAAATTTTAATCAAATTATCATATTTACCAATTTCCAATAAAATTAAATTTCCATTTTATTCATATAACTTAAGTATCGTTTTTAACCAAAATTTCAAATTTCCAAACTTAAGTTATATTCAATAATCCAATTTAACCATTCATTAATTGCATTTTTAACTCATAGAAAAAAAATCAATTTTCTTTATTTTAAATTTAAAAATCTATTTAAATCAAATTTCATAAATTTATATTTTAAAATGCTTAAAAGTATCCAAAATACTTTATAAAATAACCACGTGTCTGTATATAGTTTTCTAACCTGGGTCAAGTGATACAGATATGTATCATTTCAATCCGCAGTTTAAAAAGAAAAATCCAGGTTCTATCATTTCAAACCCGCAATCCCAAGTTAAATAAAATAAATAAAAACCGTTCAAGCCTATCATTTCAGCCCATAACGATTTTTCCCTATTCTAAAATCCGTTCCGATATGTATCATTTCAACCCATAGTGATTTCTAATCTACAGGGAACTTGCAGTGTGATAAACATATAGAAAAATGAACTGTAACAACATATATATAATAACAGATGATATGACATGAAATTTAACAGGTTTAACATCATATATAATTAATCACAGGCAGTTATATCATCACATATTTTTTCTACACATTCAGTTGCTGTTGTTTCACAACTGCATAAGTATAAATGTCGTGTGAGCTTTACTCACCTTTTCAGCTAGAGATTGCAATACAAACGACATAAACGGGTTCCAAAAGGCAAGATGACACAACAATAGATCCAAGTGGGAAGAGAACCAAGCTCAATGATCTTGTCACAACCCATAAACAAAACCAAACATAAACATAGATTCAAAACCCGATTGAATTGAAATAACTTTGGAATAAAAAGCAATATGAACACACGATCTTTTGCCTTGCGTTCTATTATTGTTTTGCATGGCCTAGGGGTGTATTTGGCTCAGGTTTGGACATAGCATGGCTCAGGTGTGAACACAAGAATGCACGGTTATAAGGCATTGAAGGTGGAGGGGTTACAACTTGAGAATGTTAAGGGTTTAAGGCAAAATAGCATGTTTTGGTCAACAAAAGGGCTCGGCCTTGGAGTGGTTTGGCTTGGCCATTCAAGTTAAGATCTGGAATGATGTTGGGGTGGTGTGTGGTGGTCTGGTCAAAGGTGGTGGCGGTGGCTAGAGGTGGTGGTGGTGGTGGAAAATGAAGTGGTGAAGCAATAAGGCTCAAACCAGCATGTTTTCAAGGCATATGTTGAATTTTGAGGGGTATTGTCACCATGGTTGGCACGGATATGGTCATGACCTGAAGTGTAGGTGGTGATGATGGCAGGGAATAGATGTAGAAAGTGGTGGCCATGGCAATAGTGAGGAGGCCATGCAAATAGAAGAAAGAAACAAGACAAAAGTATGGAAAAAATAGAAGAAAAAGTGCAGAAAGAGGAGGTCATTACCCAATTTTTTTCTCCTAGCCGTGATTGAATGAGAAGTGGAATTTTTTTTGTGAATGAAGACTGGAATACGCAGCCAAACAAAATAATATACAGCCAAAAGAAGTAAAGGCTAATAAATAAATAAAAACTGCCAGAGAGTAAATGAGGAAACGGTAAAAGAAACGACTTACGTTTCAAAAGCTTTTAAAACCTTTGGTATTTCCTTAATTTATTCATATAAGTTTATATTACTGAAAGTAATAACGATTCTAGTAAAAATTTCAAAACTATAACAAAATATAAGATATATATATATATATATATATATATATATTAATTATGTAAGGTTAAAATAAGAAAATAGCACAAAATTGCAAACTAGTCTAGAAAAATGGAAAATAAAGAGAATGAACTTTGGAAAACATATATGGACTTGTAAAAATATTTATAACAAAGATAACAACATAAAATAAAAAATGCATTCACAAATAAATATATAAATTTTAATTTAAATATAATTTAAATAAAGAAAATAGTAGAAAAATGGAAATTAGGCTTTAAAATTTAGAAATAAATTCAATAAGCTTTGGAAAAATTCAAATATCACGTTAAAATATTTAAAAGACAAAATATACCTAAAATAACATATTAACACATATAAAAAATTAAATTTATAGAAAATAGAAAAAGATTTAAAGAAATTGCTTAAAAATCCAAAACGGTGTCTAGAAATTACAAATAAATCACCATTGACTTTGGAAAATTGTTTACTTCATTTTAAAATTATTATGATAAAAAAATATACATACAATAACATAAATATACAAATTAGGATAAGATATATCAAGTGAAATATCATTTATATACATTAAAACAAAGAATATTGTTAAATAACTTAATATACACACAATATTGAAAACAGTATAACTTTCACAATTTAAATCCGTTTTCAATGAAACGAAAAGCAGTATTCAAGTTATTTCATCTATTTTCATAATAAAATTATGATTTTAAATAATTTAAGTTTGAAGTTTAAAAGTCAAAGCTTAACCAGTTTGACCAGAAATTCACTTTTCAGTAAAATATTCAATTTATACAAGTTTGAAACTATAATTCACATAAAAATCAGCATTTATATTTAAAAAATGAAATGTTTGAAATAAAACAAATTTAAAATAATAAAAATAAAATAAAGTCAAATTTAAAATATATAGGCAAAATCTAGGGTTGTTGCATTTAGATAACTAAGTTGTGCAACTTATAAAATGAGAAAAAGTAAGTAAAACCAATTGTTAAAATGGTTAAACAATTTTATTAAGCAAAACAAAATCTGAATTTGAATAGTGATATGAAATTTGACTTAAGTAAAAGTTAAATAAAATAAAATTTGAATTAAATTAGAAATGAACTTAAGTTGTACAGTGAAAGTAAATGTAAATGAAGTTGAATTTTATATCAAAATGAATTAATAAAATGAGGTGGTTAAATGATTATGAACTCGAGTTATATTATGAAATTCAACTTTAATTGTAAAAGTAAATTAGTGAATAAACATGGATTGGAAATGTTGACGTTAAGGATTAGAATAAAACTTAAGTTAAGAATTTGTGAATTAATAATAATATTGGAAGTGTATAAAAATGTGATTATGGTGAATATTAGAATTCAGTCAGACCAATCGAAATTAAAAATGTGTTGAACCAAATTGAATGTAAGTAAATTATATAAATTTGGTTATGTTGGTTATGCATTGGTTGTTAGATGAATGTTAGTTGATTGTATAGAAATTCATATGTAGTTAAGTTAATGAAATTGAAAGATAAATAACTGAATTCAAATAGGAAGTAAAGTAAATTTAAATAGAATTGAATTTGAATTGGAAGTGAACTAATTTGAATGTAAATTAGCGAATGTAAACTAATTGAATTTGAACAAATAAATGTAAGAAATTCCAATGTTAATGACTCAAATGTGAATAAATTGAAAATCAATTCAATAAGCATTAATGAGAAGTGAATTTATACTGGTTTGATCATGGATTTATTGGATAGTTGTTGGATGATAGTTGTTTGATGGTTGGATTTGTTGCGTTTGCTATATTTGCATTTATAATTATTGTATTGGTATATGTTGTATATTGATATTACTTTCATATATATATGTTTCTCATTGTTTGTTGAGTGTTTGGTAGGTGCGGATGGCACTTGCGTTGCATTTGGAGCTCGTTTTCGCACTATATTAGCTGTATATGCTAGCTTATAATATATAACATACATATCTCGGATTACATATCGTACTTTTACACTTTTTACCCTACGGGATGCCTCATCCTCGAAGATGAGATGTATATTTATGATATACATATGTTGTGATCCTACTACGATCGAACCGCGCAAAGGAGATGCTAGCGAATTTTTAAAAAAATTAAAGCGTTAGAATTTTTTGAGAATTTTGGGGAAATTTTGATTTTTGAGTTAAAAGTTGAACGGTATAGTTGGTTTTGAAAAGATAACTAAGTATGATTTGAAAACTTAGAAAAAAATTTGTAAGAAGTTTAACTATTGGATTTTGGAAAAGTTAAAATTTTAAATGGATTGGAAATAAAATTTGAATGAATTGGTTTGAAGAGTTAATGGATATTGTGACTTTTCCTTACTTGGTAATTTCAAGGACAAAATTCTTTTAAGTAAAGGAAAATGTAACGACCTAGAATTTCAGTTATTTGAAATTTAGATATTTAAATGATTTTAAATATTCGCAAGTAAATTTAATAAACTGAATAACTTATATTTATATAGTGATTTAATTGGATAATTAAAATTAAAATTTAATATTTGAAATTGTAGAAATAATTGGAATTTGAATTTAATGTGAATGAAAATGATTGATATGGTTAAATTAAATCATGTTTGAATTAGACTGATGTTGGTGAACTTTTAAGATTAAATTAAAAGCTAATTTGTAGAAATTGAATATTTTAATATTTAATTAACATGTAAAAATGGCCATTTTTCAATCAGTCTCGGATTTTGACGAAACCAAATTCATTGGATACATAATATTATTTATTATAGGATTTCAAATTTCCTATCAATCGGATTTATGGTTTGTCCGAGGCAAGCTAAAACACGTAGAAATTCGTTTAAGTGAGTTTCAAATTTAAATAAGTTGATTTGAAAACCAATCTTCCAAATACGATTGAACTAGCTCCTGATATATATTACATTGTGTTCGGAATAGGGGTAAAACATTATAAATGCCAGGCGACATGCTTCGTTTAGAGTTTGAAAAAATTTCGGATGAATAGTGCGCGAGAATTTTCATATAAGGCCACCATTTTTTCTTATTTTCACTAAACCCTAAAGAACTAGGGCAAGCCGCTATGTTATATTCAATGTCCAGAAAATCATTACCTTTCCCCCTCAATTTCTTCTAATTCGTTAACTTTCATCAAAATCCATCAACTACAAACTTGTAGAACTCGATGAGGGCTATACATCTAACGGTTAAGATTTAAAACGGTGAAGTGGATTGGCCTGGATCTCGATGCAAAGGCGGCGTGTTCAATCGCGTTTTTCGAGAACGAGGCACAACTGAGCTTGCTGTCGTTCATGATATGGGTGTAGCGTATGATGGCGCACGCGTGGGTAGGGTTCGATCATCGTCGAAGTGGAGGATGGTGGCGCGATATATAGTGTTTAACAACGGCTATGGGTTGTTTTGTTCGGCTATAACGAACGAAGAAGAAGGCGAGGGAAAAGGGAAGCACGGCTGAGATTCTAGGGCATCGAAATCAACATCCCAATTTGATTAAGGTTAAAAAAAATTGATTTATATATATATATATAAATCGTATAAACTTTAAAACGCCATAAATTCTTCGTACGAGGTCCGTTTTTGACGAAACAAGTTGCTTGGATCTGTATTGACGAGCACTGCATTTTAGAACTAGTTTGAAGTTGATTGGAGCTAGTGTAAATTTTGGATAAAATTAAACGGCTGTGTAATTTTATTCGGAATAAAACACTGCAACTGCTATTGGAACCAATGTGAGTGCAACTCACTCTTTCTGTCTCACTGATATTTTTATATAAGTGAGAATAAATATTATTGATGATGATTGATTATTGATGATTGTTTGGATGATGTATGATAAATTATCTATATATTGATTGGTATTTGGATATATTCCTGCCTATTGGAGCAGATGAGGCCCTATACGTTCCTGTATATGAGCGGATAACCTTTTGTACGCGCGTCGACCTCGCAGCGGATATTGTACACATATTCTGATATGTATATTCGTTGCAGATGACAGGTTGGAGGGATCCAACTGGATTCCTCACCAGTATAGGTTTTATTTATAGATATTGTGATATATGTTGTTACCATATGATATATGATGTTTTGGACACTGTAATTGATGTGTTTAGTGCTGTTGCAGCATTGGGCCTATTTTTGGTAATTTAAAAATATTATGTGGTGACTTCGAATTAAAAAGGATTTTATAGTGATTTTGAAAATATAAATTTTTATTGAATTTTAGAATTGTTAAAGGAATGAATTTATTTTGAATAAATAAATGTTATAATTTTTATGTTATAAAAATTATAATTTTTGGGAAATATAATTGAAATGTGATTTTTGAAATGTGCAAATAGCTATTTTATAAATAGTCTAAATTGGAATTTTTGACTTATTATAAATGGAAGATTTATAAATTTGATATTTTTATAAATCAAAGTGATGGAATTATAAAGGAATTTTATAAGTGTTAAAATGAAGTTATAAATGGTTTTATAAATAAGATGATTTATAGATATATAATTTGTGATGTTATAAAATGAAAGAATTTTGTAAATAAGAGATTTATAAATAATTAACTTATAACTTGGATTTTGGCATGTAATTGAGGTATTATGGAATTGGTTAATAAAGGAATTTTATAACTTGAAATTTTTATTAAAATATAAATGGAATTTATAAACATTGTTTTAAAATTCCAAAATCAATTGAATTTGACAAGTTAAATATAGAAGTTTATTAAAGGTATTATATCTACGATTTTGGACGGTGGATAATCCTTTGATAAATATGTAGAAGTGATGAATTTGACAAAGGAGATATATTCATGATTTTGGACGGTTGATTATCTTTAATCAAGGTATAGAAGTAATGTATGTAGTAAATGAAGTATATTCACAATTTTGGACAGCGAATAATCTTTTGAAATAAATAAATATTTGGGAAGTGATATTATTAAATGGAGTTAAATGTTTTGAAGATGTTTTAAAATGAGTTAAGTATCAAATACATAGATTTCAACGTTCATTGTTGAAATAGACGTTTTCGAGAAATAAGGAAATGATGGACTATAACACTATTGTTATAGTAAATTATTTTCAAAAGGAAATGTTTTGTGTAGTATATGGGATTTATATATCTATCTAATTTTCGAATCCCTATACTAGTGATTTTGGGTTGTTGTAACGATGTTTTACACAATATTTGTTTTGACCCAAATAAATGTGTTTAAAGAAAACGTTTTCCTTAAAAGAATGAATATACACTTAATATTGATTTAAGTATATGTAATTTTTCTAAATGTTGAAAATAAATTGAATTGTAAGTTAATTATTATTAAATTAGTATATGGAAATATTTTCAAATATAGAAGTTAAAATGGTTTTGAGATTATATCTTTTTGAAGATAATTTGAAATGAATATCTGGCAAGTGATTTATTTAATAAAATATTAATTAAAAGGGCCAAATTATTGTCTATAGAGCAAAATATTTGTTTGTTTGCTTTGATAGTTAAATAACCGACTATCAGATTTGGCCATTTTAGTTCCTCAGCTTAATGTTGGAACTATTTAGTGATACACTTAGTATGTTGCCTTCTGTGTAGGCTTGATTATCGTTTGTGTTGAGGATGTTGATTCGTATAGTGCAGAGTATTACTCCAATCTATCGACATCTTTCTTGACCCGAAGGTCAGAAATTTGAAAATTATAGACGTGGTAAGTCTATGAGACTTAGTTTCTGTGTGTAGTGGAGAAACGCTTTTGCGTTGTTGGTGGAAAGAGACCGGGATCGGTTTATCCAAAACCACTTCGGACGTATATGCGACGATTGAGCAGGTTGCTTATGATGATATTGATATTCTGGATTTTCATAGTTGAAGACTACTTGTTGATCGTTTGGGGTTAAAATCTCAATATATATATAGTAGCAGTCGTCTCTTAATTATGAAATATCCAATGCAAGGACTATTCGCTACTAATCCTAGGGATTTCCCGACAGGATGTGGTAGGAAAGTACCTTCGGTTTATCCTGTTCCTGGACAACTTGTATAGATGTTTGTCTGACATTGCATTTCTAAAGATTACGTACATTGGTTTTTTACAAACGTACATCAGTGGTGGCGGAGAAGGCAACTTCTCTTAGCTTAACACCCTCCTTGAGACATATGAGCTTAAGGGTTGTTTTTTTGTGGAAGGCAATTAGTAGTCAACGGAAATGGCCATGTGTAATTCAAAGTGATGTAATATATGCTTGTGAAAGGTAATCATTACCTCTAGCCTCATCAACCGGTAATGACCAAAACAGGGGTAGATGCAGCAGGGCTAAGTGGGTCTTTCCCAAGTAGGGTATGATCATCCTCTTCTAGATATATCTTTACATGCTATGACATCATGTGTCTGATTATTGTGTTTGTATGCTAGAGGGCCCTTAGTAAAGGTCGGTAACGACTGGAAGATGACATATTCGGTACCATCTAGTTATAGAGGTGGGCCGGTCTTGTGTTGGTAAAAGGAAAATGTTCTGTGCCTCGGAACATCCATCTAGAGGTGAACCCATTCGGAAGGTAGTACCTTCACCTGGTCATTTGTATGGAAATCCAAACTCCACTACGTACCTGCCATTTTGATTGTATTACCCATTTTGGGCTATATGCTGGAATTTAATCAATGTAACAATTTGGGTTATAATTAATATTATTTGTACAATAGACACTATTATAATATAAGAGGATTTGATATTAGATGTTTTAGTCATTGTAAGGTAAAAACATGTTCGTGTTTATGTGTGGACTTGTCTTACGTGATACTTTTGCTTTGATAAAGGAAATGTTTGATAATTTAATAAATACAGTTCAGTATGTTCCTCACGCTAGTTTACCAGATTGATCCGAATGTTCTTCCCTATCAATGCTCGGGTCAGATCGAGTATATTTACAAGTTCAGATTTGTTGCTTTTGGAGCTTCAACGAGAGAGCTGGAAATCTTCATTTCGTATACGCATATCTGTTTTGATTATTGTTATCTACCGTGCTTAGTTGTTTATATTATCACCAATTGTGAGGATAGGTTATTATAACTGTCCAGTCTGATAACTATTGGTTGATTGTTGAACTCTGATTGATGTATGTACATACAGTTTCTGTTTTGTAAAGATCATTGATATGATATTATATGTTTTCCGCTACGATGTGAGATTATATATTGTTCTGTTTTGTTTTATCTTCTCTCTTTCTTCTCTTCTTTTCTCTCCTTTTCTTTCTCTTGACTTTCTATCAGTCTATGCTTTTTGGGTCGGACATGTGTGGTTTATTGTCGATTCAAAGAGTACGGATATGCGAGTCGTCACAGCATTATTTTATATACCTATCAACAATTATAAGGTCAAACATTTATAACCGTCCAGCTGATGTGGTTTGTTTTTAACTCTGACGTACTTTATATCTTGGAGTGATAGTTTATATTGTCTTGATTATTTTATATGTTGTCGTGTATGCTATGAGATTCTGTTTTCCCAGTTTGTTCCTTTCATTTTACCCAAACAATCTGCATATCTGATGATTGGATGTTCGACGATGGAATATCATGGATGTATTTGGTGATGACTTTCGCTCGTTGAAAAGGCAGGTCGTTAAATTTGGTATTTGTACTGAAGGTTAACTAAGAACCTTATAGCTTTGGTAGGGTATAGCTCATTACAGATTGGGTAAGTAAGACCCTAGAATGAGTTGAGAGTATTATATATATGAGAGCATATTTGTAATTGCTATAAAACATATTGTTTTAATTGGTCTATTGAGTGATTTGTGAATTCTGGTTGAGACGTGGGACACCATGGTGTCGATAGAGATTTATAAACACTTGAACAAGGCAAATGGACACGATATTGATTTTTGAAAAGTTAGTAAATAAAATATTTTACCTAGGATTACATATTTTATATACAAAGGAAAAAAATTTAAAATTATAAAGCTATTTATAGTGTTTGCATGGTAATGATAATATTTCTATCTTATCATTATTATATAATTGTTGTGCTCGGATAGTTTAGGACCATTCACTATTGTTAGTTGATTGTTAATTTATGCTCAATTAATTTATGGGTACTTGCTGTTTTGATAATTATGAGTGTATTAAAATGAACCCCTTATGAATAAAGTTTCACGGCTTGATTATACACTGTTTGGAGAAATGTTAAGTTAAAAGTCATCATTTCATAATATTGAATTAAAAAAAACTTTTAATAAAAGCTATTTAATATAATCTAAATGGGACGACTGGACATTTAGAGGATAAATAATTGTGGAAAGTTTATTATAATAAAAGGAAGTTATCATAATAGAAGATGATTTTAAAAGGTACATTTACATGAGTATGGTATGTAAAATGATTTATATAAATTATAAATGGCGTTTTATAAGTAAGAGGTGTTTTTTTTAAGAATTTAAATCCTGACATTGCTTGAAATGATTTTAAAAAGATTTCAAGAAAAGTAATTGCAGGGGTACTAAGAAGTATTCATAAGTACAAATATCTCAAAGAGAATTTTAAGAAAAATTCATTTTCTTTGGATTGTTCGGGGTAAACATCTCAATTAATTTTGTGGTAATCTGAATAATCTTCTAATTAACAATCGAATGTTTGCTTAGGCGAACGTTGTAGTGCACTTAGTAAATTATTCTCTTTATCTTTGTGCGACCGAAATGAGTTTGAATCTGACCCAAAGCAAGTGTTAGTGAATAAATTGTTGAGACTATCTATATATGGAAATATATATTATGTGATTTCAGAAAAGGTTTTGAAATTAAGCCGTGTATTTAGTTCTCAAGTATCCTTAAAGGAAATTGATTTGATATAAAAAGGTATTTTGAAAAGAAAAAAGTGAATAATTTGATATTTTAAATTTTAGATAGAGAAGAGATAATTTAGCTCAAGTTTTTAAATGGGTTAAATTGGATGGGAAGGTTTAATAAGAAATATTTTATTAAAACCATAGTTTTGTTTATCATCTAAATTGCATAAAATTTTTGGTGATATTGGGCCAACCTATAAACATCTTTCTTTCGAACACTCTAAGGTAAAATGTTTAAGTAAATGCCTCAGATTTAAGACCCATATTTTGTTTGGGCCTCCATTTGAATTTTGAAAAACAAATTAAAAATTAACATTCTATACATACTCTTAGGATAGAAGAGTATTATACAAGTAAATAAAGTGGAGTAAGCTTTATTTAATATCTTTATAAAAGAATTTATAAACCAAGATGAAAATCTATTAAATAATTCATAAATAATTTTAGCAACGAATGAAATACGAGAAATAAAAATGAAAGTTATTTAGAAAGAGATTGGTGTAATTGAGAAACTAATTGGATTAAGTATGTAAGCTATACGTATATTATTTTATTCACATGGTTCTTGATCTATGATGCTAATACATAACTTCGGATGATTCAAACTATTCCAAAAAAGGATTTCTCGCTTGATTCTTGTCAGTGAATATTTTATTTCGATTCTTGATATGATACCAAGGTTTTCTATCATAATATAGGACTACGCAAGAATAACGGAGGGTTCTAATTCAGGAACTTGATTGGAGTCTAAAACTAGGGAGGTCGAGTGATGATACTAGTTTGGAAGTAAAATCTATGTATCCAAGCAAGCGATCGGACTAGAAATCGCATACGGATGATTTATGTACATCATATAGGCTTAAGTGTATTTTATAAGTTGTTGTGTGGCATAGGAAAGTTTGGGGAGTGACTTTCAATTTTGTTTGCGGGAGCTTGGACAATCTTCTAAGCAATAACCAACGGCTGATGAGCCTAATGGTATGTTTAGAAAATTATCTATACCTTGGATGATCGAGAAAGTTATGGATCTAAGAAAAATTCTTAATATTGTCTATTAAGTCATTTAACATTTCAAATAATGTTAAGTATTCTTTTGTTCTTTATCAAATTTTATTTGATTGATAGTGTGATTTTATAGACTATGGTCTATAAAAATCGTTGTTTACTAGGACTTAAATCCCGACGCTTTTCAAAAAACGACGAATTTCAAAAAAATCTGAGAAGGAAATAATAATTATAATATTTTTGAAAATTTTAGCTAACAATTATTATTTCAAGATATTTGGAAAAAAACTTTGCAAAGTGGTTTTTCAGATACTTTTGGTTATGACTAAATTAGGAGATTGGGGGTTTTCAGATTTGGAAGACCCACCAAATTTATTAGTTTACTTTAGTTGTTGTTTTAGGAGGAACTTGAACATCATTGGATGCTTCATATTGTTTTGATTTTAGAGTTATGCCATGCTTCAGTGTGAGGAGCCCATTCTTTCATAATCGATTTTGGTTTTGATATTTTCCTTTTTACGGTAATCTGAAAATATACTTTGAATATAAAACCCAAGCATTTAGCTCGAAATTTATCCTTTGAAAAGACTGGATGCCTAATATTTTATTACAGAGTAATCTCTATATTTTTATTGCATATGGTTTTTATATTGTTTATGTTGCTATTGCTTATAATAGAAATAGCTTGTGTACTGCTTTTTATTAGCATAGTTCTCTTTTGGATTATGAGCACAAGATAGGTACAGGGAAGCAAGAGATTGCGATTTGATTTCGTATGCACCTGCATTCGCATTAAGATGATAGGTTGCTTGCAAAAAAAAAAAATCAAATTCAAACGAGGTACATAATTGGTTTAGATATTGGCAATTGATTAATGATTGTATGCCCCAGATGTGGGAGACCACTTTGCTTTTTTTTATATGGACCCGCTGTGGTAAATTAAAGTTTTTCAGATCTAACCGCGTAATTGAGATGTTGCCGAAATTCAAGGACGAAATTCTTTTTGAGGGAGAATGTAACATATCAGAATTTTATCATTTGGATTTTTGAATATTTAATTAATTATAAATATTTAAATAATTGGTTTTTAAAATTTAAATCACTTACATTCAAATAGAGTGATTATTAAATATTTGAATTGTGAAATTAAATATTAATTATATGGATTTGGTAGCCTTATTTAACTCCTTTTAATTAATAAATAATGATGGTGAACTCATGTTGTAAATTTATTTACAATAAATGGTTTGAATCAATAACAAGAAAATCAAACTATTAGTAAAACGACTTGATATTTAGTGATGTATTTTATATGAATTTACTGGATTTTTCCATAATTTTTTATTTGGAAAATATTTTAATTTTCGTTTGAGAATTTTACGGTAAACGATGGTATTTTTGAAATTTCATAGAAGAAATAATATATGTATTTTATTGTTAATGTGTAATCGTGTCGCATTTTGGTGAACAATCGTATTTTTGATTCAGTCGTTCATGGTTCTTACGCAGACAGATACGGTGTAGTGGGAAACCACAAAACCTTCTTTCCAAAATAATTTTATATTAAAACAAAAATTCACGATTTAGATATTGATTTGGTTTTGATTTTGATTTGATATATTGCTTGAAAAATTTGTTTATCTTGTGATGGAAGACAGAATAAGTAGATTGATTGTTTATAAAACTAAAGGCAAAGTCAATACTCACAAAAATAAAAACATTTCCGACTTTCCTTTTTTTCTCCTCTTTCTTGCTCATTTTCTATTGCCAATCAACAAAAAAAATGATGGCCTCCTCTTCTTAGTTCAAAATAAAATCATCCGCTTAAGAAAGAATATGAAACTTCTTCCATTGAATTTTTTTACCAAGATCTACATTTGAGTGTGTTCATGATGGTTGGGGAATCGATCTAGGGGTATTCGAAAATGTACGGTGAAGCTAAGGTTTGAGGTAGTGGAAGCTATGAGCGATGATTGGCTATTATGAGGTAACACATGGGTTTGTCGGGACAAGGAGTAGTCGTGGCCGTGATTTGGAGAAGCTCGACCATCAATTGAAGAATGCGACATTTTGGAACTATAGCCGACCTTGCTACAGGTCACGATTGGTTTGAGGACCGTCAGGTGTTGCTTCGTGGTGTCAAGGAGGCACAGTTCACACAAAGAAGTTCGTAGATGGAGTCGAATTCGATTTTCATTATGAAATGGCTGATTTAGGCTGAAAGGCATGCACATTCAGGGATGTGAATATCTTCGTGTATCAAGCGGCAATGAAAATTGAATTTGGGAAGAAGGGTTTATTAAACTAACTAGGGTAATTAGTGTATTGATTAATTAATAAATTGTTTTAATTAAGATGAAAACTTATAAAATCAATATTTTTCTTCAACGAGGTCGGCTTTGGACACAGTTAGATGCGTTGGACTCATAGGAACGTTTGCTATGTGTTGGAATTAATTTCGTCAAATTTGGAGCATGGTGAAATTTTGGCTATAATCTAACGTCATTGATTTCAGTTTAAACAAGAACGCTTCGATGTCAACTGGAATTTCGGTGAGTTAACTTAGCTTTAAATAAACTACTTGATATATTTGTTGTTATAGATTATTAATGAATGATTATATGATAGTTTATGGATTTAATAAAGTATAGCTTAATGGAAAAATGAGGGTGAATTAAATTAACCACGTTTTAAATTTGTATACTTCATTTGGGATACCTATTAGTAAAATAAAACACTGTTATGCTATAATTAAATTAAATAGAATTATTTTGGACATCTATTATGCAAAATAAATCACCATTCTTATCTTCCAAAGTAGAAAGGTTATTATCTGATTTATTGTTTGGATTTGGATTCCCGCCTGATAGTAGATGACATACATAACAATTGTGTCGCAGGGGACAAAAAGAAGAAGTCGAAGTGTATTCATAGTGAATAGGTCGTTATGGGACACTTTGAAGTGCATAAATATATGAGATTTATAGAGTACTTTTATAGAGAGACCTTAAGGGTTTATCGCCATTTTTTATTTACCTCTATATGCATCTTAGTTACATTCTTATATCTCTTATATTGATGTTTGGTTGAAATGTTTGTGACATGCTATTTGGTTTGGTAAATGTCGTTATAGCGATTTTCATTATACTGTCACTTATGAAATATCCTGTCCTTAAACCTTTGTGTGTATTGAACTTGTGCTTGTATTTTTACAAAATAAATGTTTGTTCGCATTTTTTGCACTTTGAAAGTTGTTTAAACTATATTTTCAAATATTATGAGAATTTTGAAAATAAAGGCTAAGTATTGATGAAAATTTGTAAAAATAGTTATAAACTTGATTTATTATCTTTTGGCATATTTAATGTTGTTCTAAATTTATAAATGGCTATAAATTTGATTTCTTATCTTTCGGGATAATTAATGGTTTTAAATTTATAAATGATTATAAATTTGATTTATTATCTTTTGGGATAATTAATATTATTTTGAATTTATAGCTGATTATAAATTTGATTTAGTATTTTTCAGGATCGTAAGTTTAAATTTACAAAAAGATTATAACTTGATTCAGTTTCATCATTATGCGGTCTTAAATTTATAAATGATAGTTTATAAATATGGAAATCTTTAAAAAGGAATGTTTAAAAACAAAGATAAGTTCAACTTTTTAATACGCTTAGAAATATAATTTGCCCTTTTAAAAGAATATTTTTGAAGAATGTGTTTAAAGTGTTTTACAACAAAATTTGACGTAAAAATCAAGCATAAGTAAGAATCAAATGTTTTAAATCTTAATTCTTTTGTTAGTGACAAGTGTATGCAAACTAATTCCTATATACAATCATTCATTTACTTTCGATAGTTAATCTCTTAACTATCAATTTTGATATCATTCATTGTGCTTCATCAATCTAAAATGATTTGTTGCTCATTTTGAGCATTGGAATCCAATGCCATGGATAACTAAAACCAAAGAGTGAGTAGGAGCCAAGCCATATGGGTTGCACCTATTAGGATATATTCACATTTCTAGAAAGTGTTGGTAGCATGCATTCGTTGATATGAGTATATTCGGATGCCTGCATTAAGTCATATGGGTTCCGGCTTGGAAGTTCCTGGAGTGTTGTGTGTTTGGTATAGGCCCTCAAGTAAATTTTTTCTAGAGGAATATCTTTGATACAGGTGGCGCACCCTCCTAGTCATATTGGATAAACTCATTCTCCTAATTTTGATTCGAACCTTGGAGTTAACATTTTCTTCTTTTGCATTTCGTCAGTCCAAGATGATTTGTTGCTCATTTGAGCGTTGATATTCTTTGTCGGAGGTGATTAAAACCACAGAGCAAGTGGAAGCCAAGCTATGTGAGATTACTCCTATTAAGGCATCTTCACATCTACTCTAAATTGGATTCGATGGTATGCACTTGGAGATTTGCAATACTTGGATTCTCAACAAGGTTGGCGGGGTCTAGATTGGACATGTTTTGAAACTCTTCTCGATGTTTAATTATTTATGTCCATTATTTAAGTTTTAATTTTGATCTTGTTTATAACTAATCTTTCAAGTTGGGTTTTGTTCTAATTGTTTCCATTTTGTTTCATCTATGTACATTGTTCATGTGAGGTAAAAACCCATTCTACGTTTTGTGGCATGGTCTCATAGAATTATTGTATGTTCGTCATATTACTTGATTTTTCTCATGATGGTTTCCAGGCTGATCTAAGTGTTATTTTATTATAATGCTCGAGTCAGACCGAGTTATTTCTTGGTTGTCGTTGGTGGGACATAAAGCTCATAGCCATAGTATATTTATTTTCCATTTTCTTATTATATATACTTACTGGCAATTGTAAGGTCGAAAATTTATAACTGTCCAACTAATGAAGTTTATTTTTAACACTGATATACTTTGTATCTTAGAGTGACAGTTTATATTGCCTTTATTATAATATATGTTGTCGTTTCCATTATGAGATTCTGTTTCCTATGTTTTTTCTTTTGATTTTTACCCTAACAATCTGTCTTTCCAACGATTGGATGTTTGACATTGGAGTGCCAGGATGTATTTGGTGCTGAATTTCGATGGTCGAAAAGGTAGGTCATTACAATGTATTGGTAGTTATTAGATAACTATAGAATGACTCGCTGGAGATTTTTCTATTTGTCAATATAATAAGGTTAAACAGAGAATCTTAAAGTGATGATATTACATAGATCTCTCAACTTAGGAATACTATTGAACTTCAATGTGGACGCTTCACTTTGATTACAATTAAACTATAGCTTGGCATCCATTGAACGGCTATAAGGTCTGAGTTGACGCATTGAATATGAAATACTATTCAATAGAGAATTCGTCATCAAGGTTATATGGGATTAGTATCATGGTCAACGACAGTCAACTCAAAGTCAAAGTCTTTGGCAAGAGCGGTATGGTTAATAATAGTTGTTATTACTAAACCATGGATTTTGTGTTTGGGCTAATCAAATTGAATGTGGATGATGTTGGAATTTCGACGTAAATCAAATTCTAGAAGTCCTAATGTGATATAGTGTCAACGTAGAGAATTGCTGCAAATAATTATTACTACTAGGTACCGCTTATAACAAGTAAAATTGGATTTCATCAAAAAATGCATAAGCGGTCAATTCAGTTGAAATGTCATACCATTTGCTAAGGTACGTGAACGTTAATATTCGAATTGTTCGATACTAAACATTGACTAAATTTACACCTTTGAGTCGCATAATCTTATTGATGAATACTCTTAGAAACCACATGATTTAGTTAATTTATAATCATTGTAAATTAGTTAATATTTGTGAAATATTAACTATTAAATTTTAGTTGGTTTATTTGAATATCGTTAGTATTTAATAAAATTTGTATATAAATGTTACAAACAAGCGTATCGAATATCGATAGAATATTTAAATTGGTAATTATATCAAATGTTAAGTTATATTAGAAATTTTTTAGTTCGACCCATCGTATGTAATGAATAGGGAGATGATTTGATGTAATTTGATGGGCAACTAAATAGGTAATGTTTTAAAGGAAGGAACTAAAATGCTTTAATGTTTCCTTAAAACAAATTCTCTTTTATTCATTTCGTTTACTCTACAGACCATTCACTTTTCTCTCTCCTCTCTCTTTCTTATCATGGTCGAAATTCATGCATCTATGACATAGAAAAATTCCAAAATCAAAATCAAATCAAATAATTAAGGTAGTTTAAACCTCTTGATCTTTGAAAAATCTGGAGGTTGATTCAAGAATCTTGGAGACTTTTATTCATCATTCAAGTTGCATTCTTTTGGCTGCATCTTAAGGTAAATTTTAGTTTTATTTATTCACGTATTCATCTTGCTCATACGATTTAGATCTTCTGTATACCACATCCGAATATAAGCTTATATATTTAACATGGATTAAATTCCCCTCTGCCACATCTCTTTCGATAATATATATGTTCATAATTGAAATTTGACTTTGGTCCATTTTATACTTATCCTTTATTAATTATATGTTCATCTTCTTAACATTAGAGCTATCACATATTACACTTATTTAATTATTTGTTTATGCTGTTTTTATAATTTATATTTGAAATTTTACCATGAACTTATATGTATCTGTGTTGTCCTTTTTGTTCTTGTTTTAGAAATTATTATTTAACAAAAGACATCTATTTTGATTAAAAACTAATTTTAAATTCATTGATATGAATTTATTTTGTTTTATCTTGAATAAATTATGTATGTAGTATGTTTGAAATTGTTTGGAAATTGAATATAAATTCTGATAAGGCGAGGAGTATGCTAAGAGTATACCCTAGGGGAAATTATGTAATTTGTTATATTTATTTAACTCGATAACCAATCTTGTTCAAAATCAAATGTGTTTCCTTTCTATTATGTACTTTTTATACTATGATATAGTTAATTTAGTAATTTATTTGAAGTATATTAAATGGAAAATCCTTAAATGGTATGTTAAGTGATAGTAATTACAATGTGCCATAATCATGAGAAATTTAAAACATTAAAAATATTCATAATCTAGATGTTTCTAGATGGGATATTGATACATCATTGAGACTAGAGTATGTAGAGCTTTCCAAATGTTAGGTAGTGTACTACTCATGGTCGGTGGGGGCACCAAGGGGTTACGTACTGGTAGGTATTGGATAACTATGCATTAGCTCACTCCTGTTGGTTAATGTAACTAAGGTCAAATAGAGAATCTCGAAGTGACGATGTAACACAGTTCCCTCAATTTGAGAATACCTTGGACTTTAATATGGACATTCGACTTTGATTATTATTAAATCATGACCTAACGTCCGTCGAACGACTATATTTGGGCTTAAGTTGAAGCACTGGAAGTAAAGCACTATTCTATAGAGAATTCATCTCCTTAATTTTATGGTGTTAGTATTACGGTCAATTGTAGTCAAATCAAAGTCAAATTGTATGCCAAAGCGGTACGGTTAATAATAATTGTTATTATTGAACCGAAGATTTTTTGTTTGAACTTACAATGTAGAATGCGGATGATATCATAATTTTGAACAAAACCAAATTCCATTACTGCTAATGTGTTATAACTTTGACGAAGAGCATTGGTGTAATGACCAACCCTCTCGACCCTTGAATATTGACAATAAAACATCAATGGTATTTGTAGAGACCCAACTTCCAATCTCTAGGAAGTCGCATCGCTAAGAAGAAAGAAAGGGATAGAAAAGAGAAAAGAAAGGAAAGAAAGAAACAGACAACATCAGAATCTCACAGCGAAATCGAATAAATTATAATATATCACATAAAACCTTACATAGTATCATAAACATCAGAGTAATACAGCTAATACAACACAAACTAGACAGTTATAAACATTTGTCTAGCAATTACAATCCAAGTACATCAGAGGAAAACAGATACAACTCAAACACAGCGGAACCACTAAATATATCTACACGCTGAAGCCTCATGCTCCATTATCTCCTCCAGAACTCGTCAAAGCAATCCTGAAACACTTGACTACTCATACATAATATGAGTACCCAAGAGTTTAATAAAACAGAAAATAAACACTCAGGTCAGACAGGGGTCTGGTGTGAGTAAACGGGGATAAAAGTTGCTTAACTTAAGAAAATCCTTTGAAAACAAAAGGTATCACGTAAGACTTCCCACACATAAACATGGAAAAGTTTTTACCTTACGCTAACCAAAACATTTGATAGGAAATCCAGTGATATTATAATAGTATCTAGGGTTTTCAAGTAAATAAGAAATAGCCGAAATTGTTACATTCATTAAATTTCAGCTACTAGCCACAAAAGTGGGTAATACAAACAAAACCGTAGGGTCTGGTAGGAAGAATGGGTTTCCAACAATGGCAGGGCTACTGGGGTACCGCTCGTCACAGTACGTGGCCTAGATCAATGTACCGAGGAGTACTCCCACTCCCCTGCAACACAAAGCCGGACCCGTTCCTTACTGAACAGTTCCAAACAAGACCACCCCGCAGATTGGTCGTCACCAACTGCCACACAACCGAATATAAAGGGACCTCTAGACAGGGATAAATCTTGCTCTCAAGTGGGTGCTACCCACGAAGCTTTGATGCACCTCCCCTGTTTTAGCCATTCCCGGTTGATGAGGCTTGAGGTTACGATTACCTTTATAGGACACATAAATCTTAGAATGCTCATCGTCCACCTGACGATGTTCTGAAAGCATTCAATCCATACAAGTTCATTCCGGGTTCGAATGAAACCGAAGGCATTATCTCGTTACACTCGTATTGGAATCACCCTCAGAGTTAACAACGATAACCCTTGCACTCTATATCACCATCTCGAATCTATAAGTACTATTCCGTCAAACTCATTACGAAATCACCCACAGAGTTATACTGACGTATAGCCCTTACATCTCGAGTCTTCACTTGCTCCACTTGGATTAACGACCTAACGTTTAATTGGAATCGATGTGGTTTTCGGATATCCAAATATGGAAACCCGATCCCGGTCTCACCGAAACCAAACGCCATTTTAATGTCCAAGTTATACTTAAGGGTTTTAAACAATTAACTCATTTCATTATTATCTATTTCACACAAATAGATAAACTACATCTCACAATAGCTAATCACATTCATATCATAAACAGATAATTTGTATCATCCATAAACAGATAATCATCACAACCAAATAATCCATCACAAACCATCATACATAAATCAATCATCCATATCATACAGATATTACTAATCTCATTACTGAGATCACAACCATTCAATCAATAATATCCATAAGCATTGATTTAATCATCAATTATAATTAATTTAAAATGAACTAAATTAATTACAACCATCTCTAATTAATTTAAAATAAATTAAATTAATTAACACATTTAAATCCTGCTTAACATCCATTAATTAATTAACCCAGTTAAATTAATTCACTTCCTAAGTATTTAACTTGATTAAACAACTTTGATTAATCATTTACTTATTACAATAAGTAATTATTCTTTAATTAATTTCATAAATTAATTAACCTTGTTTATAAGTAATTAACATTTAATTACTTCATTTATTAATTAATTATAATTAATTATATTTGTCCTTAATTAATTACAATTAATTAATCACTTATTTAATTAATTATTACTTAATTAAACAATCCTTAATTACATCATTAATTATAATAATTAATGATCTCTAATATATAAATAAATTACTTAATTAAAATTAATTACATTTAGTAATTAATCTAATTATTAATCACCTTGATTAATATTAAAATTTAGTAATTAACTATCTTTAATTACTCATTAACAAATTAATTAACCAAAAATTAATCATTGATTAATTCCTTAATTAATTACAAAAGTAATTATCCAAATTGCTAATTACATTCCAGTAATTATCATTATTACTTTTCTGAGTAATCCTGCTCCACTAATTACATTAAGTAATTATTCTCATAAAAATCATTAGATGATTTATTTAAATTAATTAAACCAAATTAATCAACTTAATTAAATCACATATCAAAATTAATTACCATAAGTAATTTATTCATTAATTACTTTAACAATTAATTATACTTAACAAATTTCAATTAATTATATTCAATTAATTAATCTAGTTAATTATCAAAATTAATTACATTAATTAATTATTAAATTATCCTTAGATAATTATTTTTATTGATTAAAAACATTTTCAAAAGTTACATACTTAAGAAAATTTGAATTAGATTAATTATTAATAAATCATTTCTAATTAATATTAATCTAAATCATTATTTAAAAATCAAATAGTTAAGTAAATCCTTAATTATCTTAAATATTTTTCAAAATAATTTATTTACTTATCAATGACTCATTTAAGTTCAAAATGTATTAAAACAATACATTTCTAAATTAAATTTCAAATTCCATTTAAAATTCTAATATTTAAAATGTTAACTATTAAACATTAACCTAAATTTAAACAATTATAAAACCTTACAATAAAATGAATGTTAAAGAACATTCATTACTTAAATATAAAAGAGAAGTTTAAAATAAATTTACTTGATTAAAATAAATCAAGCTTTAGAAAATGAATTGATTATTTAACTTTTCAAATCTAAAATTGAACACTTCATATTTTTATTCAAATATTAAAAGAAATAAATTCTTCAAGCTTTAAAACTCACTTGAAATCAAATTTCATTTAAAACATTTGAATATGTTCATTTCTAATTTTATTTTTATTTTTATGTTTACAAACTGTTTTGCTTTCCAAAGAAACTTGAAAACAGTTTTTAACTTGATTTCAAAACCATTTAAATCTTGCTTAAACTTTTAAATCTGTTCAAAAATTAAAACTTACAAAAACTATTTGAAATAAAAATTCTAGGTTTTAAAAGGGTAAACCTGAAAACTGTGTTTTAAACTTAATTTAAAACTGAATTTAAATCTTGTTTAAATTTAAGATTTTCATTTTTTTTTAAAACTTTGAATTCAAAACTACATTTGAATTCAGATTCAAGTTACACTTGAATCAAGTTTTCAACTTAAAATATGAATTTATTCAAAAATTTAAAACTGTAAAATCTCTCAGGCTTAAACCTGAAACTGTTTTAAATCTTGATTTAAAACAGAATTAAAAGCTTGTTTAAATCTAAAAATTTCATTTTTAAAAACTTTGAATTTCAAACTTTATTTGAATTCAGTTTCTACTTCCACTTGAATCAAGTTTTCAATTTAAAAAAAAATGAATTCATTCAAAACTGCAAAATCTCAGGTTTATAAAACCTGCAACAATTCTAACCCGAGTAACCCCTAATTATACTTCGAGTTCCCATCCTAACTGCTTCGAGTCAGAAGCACAAAAACCCGAGGATTTCATTAGACAAATCACTGCACTTCCCAAAAATGATCATCACTGTATTCAATCCAAACCTGTCAACCACCCCAACGACCCATCCCGACCATATGATCACCTACGATTCCGGCCATCACACCATCTACAACCCCTCTACAAATTCCCAAAACCCTACTTCATTCAATGCAACCTAGAGATAACAAGAGGCAGCTAAACCAACCACTTCTAATTTAGGGCTTGAACCTGGAAATCAACATTTCCATCACCACCACCTACTGACACTTCTTCTGACCATATTCCTACACTCTCCCATCAATCCTCCCCCTCCTAGCAGAAACACACCACCCCAATATCACTTGATAATCAGGAAGAAACAAAATTCCCAATTCTGCATTATACAGAAATACTAACCACACAGTGATTTCAAAATGTGATATTTGTTTTACAATTCATGTTTCAAACATGCATTCTTGTGATAAACTTGTTTTAATAGTTTAAGATTCTTGTTTTGAAATTTCTATGTTAATTGTCCCTTACAGTTTACAGTAAAAACAGATTTCAAATTTTAACCTTAATTATGATCTATAAATTTAATCTATACTAAACAAACATCCCTCATTTCCATAACAAATACAACAGAGAATTAATTCAAGGAATCATATTTTTATTTCCATTTAAAAGTTTAGTTTCTAAAAATAGAATCAGGTAATCAAATACCTGTACACATATATATGTATTTATATATATATATATTCTCATGGAAAATCCATCACAATAGAAACCATACAAGCAAACTTAGTCCAATTTATCCACATTCAACAGAAAATTCTAAGTAACTTTTCAATTGTGAGCTTACTCACTAAAATAATAATATTGGTACTGCAGCTTATTTCATAGCAGTTTTGATTATTAACTATATATGAAAAAACAGTTTGTATTAGAATCTTTAGTGCTAATACTTGCTTAAGTATTGATTTTAAAGGAAAGAACTGTTTTTAAAAATAGAATTTTACTCACTTATCAATTGAAGAGGCAGAGAACAATTCCAGATGCAAATTCCTATTTCCTGAAACTGATTTGCATTTGCATTGATGATGTTGAATCTTGAATTACTAATTGATTTGCAAGTTGAACTGTTGATCATAAATTTGATGTTGAAACTTTCTTTTACTTGTTAAATGTAAATTTTTGAACTTGCATGCAGACCCTTATCTTCATTTGCTAGAGTATGACATTGATCTTGCAAATTAATGTTGAGGATTGCAGCAGATTTGATTTTTTTTTTGCAGAATTGAATTTGCAGATCTGGGTTTGCAGATTTTTGATAGAAGTGTATTTGTTTGTAGATTTTGAACATGAATTGGTTTTGCAAATTTTAGATGGAATTTGGTTTTGAATTTTTTTCTCTAAAATCTGATTTCAGATTCATTGAAGAGAATGCTTGAACAAAATAAATTTCCAAGTTTCTTCTTACTATATTTTAAATAAAATGTTTCCAAAATAAATAGAGCAAACGCCACTTGTTAACTTATTATGTCAAATGTTTTACAAGTGTCTTTTATTAGTTTAAAAGCTAAACACATGTGCATTTTTAATATGAAACGAAAATTTTAAATTTATAATTGTACTTAAATTTATCCTAAAACCATTTCTAATTTATGTTATCATGTTTTAAATGTTTATTAACATTAGTCTTTAAATAATAACATATACACTATTTAAATGTTTACTTATAAACTTATTTTTAAATTATACATTTACACCTTAATGTTTATTTAATTATTTTTAAAATAATATTCTAAAGCTAATTTTTAAAAGGAAAGATTTTAAGAAGAAAGACAAATGTTGAATTAGATTTTATTTAAGAGTTTTCAAACCAAATGTTATACTTTAACAAGAATAAATTAAATCTTATTTCAAAGAAAAAAACAAATTTAAAATAAAACAAAACAATTTTTTATTATAAAATAAAATCTAAACTATATTTATTCTTATAAACAAATAAATACTTATTTACATTTTTATGAAAATATAAGATAGATCTTTAAAACAAACCCTTTGAAAAGTTTACAATACTGATTTAAATTAAATTAATCAATTTACAAATTATACATTTATATAGTAATTAGAAAATATCCAAATGTATAAACATTTATACGTTATAAATAAAATATTTTTAAATCAGCATAGAAAGATAAATTTATTACTTAAATATTTTTAACATTTGAAAAGAATATCATTTAACAAACTAAATAATTGTAAATTTCCAAAAGAAAATTTCTGTTTGAATTAAATTATTAAATCAATATTTCACATTTTTTCAAAATAATTATTAATGAAATTATTAAATAATTATTGCCTAGATTTACGGGACATCACAGTATTCATGTGTCGAGCATCCAAGTGCTGAAAGGACGAATCGTTAGGGAGAAATAAAAAGAAAACAAAATATGACAAGAAAGAAGAGAAAACAACATCAGAATCTCACTAGCAGAACAGTAATATATAATATGAAATAAATAGCACAATAGAAATTTTGGAGTTACCAAAATCTAAGTACTATCATCAACCTATACAGTTAAACCTATCCTCACAAAATGTTAATACATACAATAGTAATGCAGTGGAAATAAGAATACTACAGTTGGCCAGACATCCAGCTTGTTTTCTCGAGCTCTAAAGAACATCAACGGAAAACCTATCATTCTCAGATTACTCGAAAGAGCACGCGAGTAATTTAGGGAAAATAAAAAACCAAGCATCAGACATAAGTCTGGTATGAGAAACTCAAGAAATATGTGTATAGCATGTTATAGTACTTTTGAGATCGCATGGAACGCCACAATGATTATTCCCTCAAAAGTACCACCATCTAATAGGTACACAAGGTGATATAGATAATGTCTAGTGTATAGAAAATAAATATTCTAACATAGCCGAAATGGTTACATTGGTTATGTTCAATAGCATATTAGGAGCACAATCAAATTCGATAAGGAATGTTCACATATTGGATTTTCTGTGGAGATTTCTCCGGGAGCCCGCATCCAAACTCCATGCACAAGGATCAAAAAACATATACTAAGCGCCGTATATCTCTAGATGAGATATACCATAAGGTAAACACAAAGGCCCACACCCAAACATAAACATGAACCACATGGTAGCAAATACCATCAACTCCCACGTGCACCATCAATAAGCATACTCTAGATAATGGAGTTGAAAATACCCTGTTGTGGGACTACGAAACCCCAGATTATGCATCCTACTTTGTCTTTAGCCATTTCCAATGCTGAGGTTATGTTTGGCATCTGTAATGACCCATAAATTTCCGATAATTAAATTTGTTAATTTAATACTATTTTGGTAATTTAGTAGTAAAGAAATAAAAATCTGTAATTTAATAATGAAGTAAACACTAAAATAAAGTGTAACAATGTTAATGTAAGTGATTACTAACAATGTGTATGAAACTCCAATTAGTCGTAATAATGAAACTGTTATGCTTGGTTATGAGTTTAATATAAGAAAACAAATGTGAATATTGAATTAACTAATGAAACAATATGATTAATGGTAATTGATTGGATTCAGTATTATGTAAGTAATTAAAATAATTGGTTGAAATTAAACTTAAGTGTAAAGATCATGAACCAATGCTAATTTCATCCATTTGACAACAACGGATTGAATAATAGGAGGGAAGTTCGATTAAATGGGATTATTGGAAATTTAATTTATAATTACTCGATTTATTGAAATAGAAATTAAACATTGAAATTGGTGGAATATTCAATAATAAATTAACATAAAACTTGTCGTAAGGATTAAAAAAAATTCTAGGTAATCTAAAATGATAGAAATAGTAAATAATTGAATTTGAATTGAAAAAGTGATTAATTGATTTAATATTAATTTAATTTAATAATGTGAAAATAACCATTTTGACCACTGACTCGGATTTCGACGAAACTAGTTTCATCGGATCCGTAACGCTGAATTATTATAGGATTTCAACTTTCGTAACAATCGGACTTGTCATTTGGTCGTACGGGCTCGAAACGCCTAAAAATCAATTTAATTGAAATCAATTTGAAATAAGCTAATTTTAATGTAACTTCTTCATACGATGGAATTAGGACTTGAAACCTATTCCATTGAGTTTAAAATATTTGAAAACATCTATTTGATATATGGGTTGATCCATTTTTGTTCCTGAGTCGAAACGGGCTTTTAGGGTGGTGTATCGTTCAATCAATCTCTATTCTTTCTATTTCCAGCCTTATCTATAAATACCTCGTTATAAACTCTAGGACATTTCTTATTTCTATTTCTGTAAGTACACCTCCTCCTCAACTTTTCATTCCAATGGCAGACAAAACCTAATTCCCAAATCTCGAATTCTATTTCAAAACCAAATCAAAAATTCAAACTCCTCAAACTATATCGAATTATATGTCGATTTGAAGCTCTCGACAAGCGCATTTCAGATCTTTAATTCGTTTCCAATTTGAACCACTATTTGTCCAGAAATTGAAGAACTATTCTCGGTTGTTTATTGATCGTCGATCAACTTCGTCTGATCGACAAATTGAAGGCATAATTTTGTGAAGAGGATTGCGCGCTGTTCATCGGTGTAGGTAGTTCATTGTTTCAACGGTCAGATCGCCGCTAATTTTTCACCTAGGGTTTATGAAAGGTGGCGACTATTGCTACTTTGGGGTCGAGATCATTGACCGGAGGGAGTTCGAGTGGCAAGGGGTGGAGCCCAGGTGGAGGCGGGGCGTCTCGCGGCCAGGCATTGGTGGTCGTGGGCGAACGCGACGGCAAGCCACGCTTGGATTCGATTGTGTTCGGCTGTGTTAGGGTTTTGCTGCAGAATTGCTTGCTGATGTGTCTTTCTCGGATTAGTGCGTAGTAATCTTTTTTTTTCTTTTTTTTCTATCTAGAATTTTATAATTTGAATTCCAATACTCTAATTTACTTAACTTTCACATACGAGGTCTGATTCACAGTAGTTGGTTTATTGGGATCGTATCGAAATTCCGGACATCTTGACGCTCGTTTGGACGAATTCTGAGACTGTTTGAATTTTGTGCTAAATTGGTTTTCGATTTAAATTCAAAGGTGAGTGTTTTAACCCACTCACAACTTTCTAAAATTTCTTATGTTTATTAAATTAAATTTAGGATGTGATTAGAAATTTATTTATGGCTGTTTGGTATATTTTAACCATCATTTCAGTTAATTTGAATATATTGGAATTAAATCATTATTTAATTTATTATTGAATATAAATTGCCAATTAAATAACTATTATTGCTTACTAGTTCAATATTGTTATTGATTGATTTTTTTGGATGATGATTGTGATGGATGTTGATTGTTGATGTTGGTCGAATGGATGTTGTATTTTATACCGTTATAAATTGCAAGTTTTCATTATGGATTTTTATTTATTTTGGGATTGCGGTATGAAACAATGTACAACCATAAAATGTTTAAATTGCGGATTGAAATGATAAATATCCGTATCACGTGACCCTAGGATAGAAAATTATATACGGACACCGGATTGGTTAAATCAAAAGATTTTAAAACCCTTAAATTTTTGAATCTAATTAAATGATATTTTGAAATGAAATTTGACTTATATAAATTGAAGTATTATTAGAAAATCAAGTTGTGTGTTGAAATACGAATTGGTTTAAAAAGGAATTTCTTTAAGAAATTAAATCGAAGTTTAAAATTAAACTTTTTCGTAAATGAAATTCTATCGAAATTGAGTTATAGAATTTGTTTGAAAATAACTTTAAAATATTATGAAATTAGACCAATCCGTATTGATATTTTGAACGTAATTTGAAACTATATGAAATTCGATATTTTATTGCAATTTGGTTTGTCGATTTGGAAATTTGAAATAGTACAAATATGTTGAAATGAAATGAATAGTTTAATTTGGTAAAAATTCTGAATTCATATTTTAATATAAACTGTTTTAAAAAATATTAAATTTCATATTATTAAAATTTTAAAATTTATTCAAACTATTTAACCAATATTAACTAAATATATTATTTCGACCTATTTTAAGCCAAATTAATTTATTTTAAAAACTAATTAAACCCTTTTAATTTATTTTAGATCTAATTAATCTATTTTAAGCTATTTAATCTATTTTAATTATATTTAATCTAATTTAAATCTATTTAACTATCATAAGTCAATTTAAAAGTATCCTATAATTAAACTGTTTGGAGCATTTTAACTATTTGGAACTATTTAAACTAATTTCTAAATTTCCAAACTAAGTATGTGGAAGAGTTTATATTCATTTCAATTGGTTTAAAAAAGAGAATAAGGTTAAACGATGTTAGTGTTATTATAAATCGAAATTATGATTTTGAAGCAATGACTTAACCCGTTTCGGAAATATGATTTTTGGAAGAAATATGATTTGAAAGGGGTATAGTTTTGAGAATACGGTATTCTGATATAAATAGTGAATTTGACTTTGAAAGGAAATATAATTGAACTATGATTTCAAAGGCGAATATGATTTTGAAATTAAGTAATGATTTCGAAAGTGATATGGTTTGAATCGAATATGATATGCTGATATCAATAATGAAATGATTTTGGAAATGTAAAAGAACCATCCGTATGTAATAAGCGATTGGTTGTCAGAGAGACCGGGATCGGATATTGTCATACTCTCTACCAATACCCAAAAACTTTGACAACTGTGTATGCGACGGAGATTCCAGAATGAAGTGGGATGGTGGCGATGATCCTATATGAAGTATATACGTGGACCCGACTCCCGTGAGTTGGCATAAGGTGGTTAAAACAGGAGCCATTCTCGGGCCAAGTGAGGTCATTCCTCCAATGGGGCAAACTCCATCGATACAATACTCTGACTTATGATTTATTTGGTGGCCACCCTTCGATTTTACTCGGGAGTGAGTTCGAGTTGGGTGGTAGTTGCAGTTATGCGTTACCAACAGTGCGGATGCGTAATTGGTATATCTACCCTGGCATTGCCAAGTTGTGTCGTGTTACCTACTCTAGCGCGCCTTCTACGAGTTTTTTTATGTCGTACCTACGGGGTATCCTCTAGCGGCCCCATTTTACGAGGAGTCACGATACTGTATAGACTATTGACATTATAAAATGTGTTAAGGGGGATATGGGTAACGGCTTAACGCTATTTTAATTGTTTGCTTTACTATAGGCATTATTATAATAGCGTATTGTACTACGTAGTAGATAGTTTAACGGATCCCTAGGAGATGTGAATCCCGAACATCTGTTAAAGTTATCGCACTCACGTTAAACACTGGATAGGAGGTGTAAAACCTTGTAAACATCTCTTACGCCATTCCATTCATATTTATTTCCGTTGACTTAATTCACGTAAGATCTTTTAGTTCTGACTCGAGTGTTTTGTCTATTCAATTCGCTCGGGTCAACCTGAGCATTTCAGGATTTAAAGACCTTATTTATGGAGGATGAAGACGAAGATTTTACTATTATTATTTACTATATTATTCCACGGCATCACACTGTTCTGTTGCATTGTTATTTATTTATCTCTAATATGTGTAACTCTGATTCTATATTGTATAAGTGTAATCAAATGTTTTGTAAACAGCTTTATGAACTGTTATTTGATTATTATATTTTGTCATTCCACTGTAAGATTCTGTTTTGGTTTTTTTTTCTCTCTGCTTTTTCTTATTTACCCCAATAACAATCCGTCCTTCTGTATGGTTTAAGTTGGCATGTGCCTGCTTAAAACATATAAAAAAGCGGGATGTTACACCATCTTTCACACATGGATTCCAACATCTCGAGCATATCCACTTCCAAGAGATAGAACATGAACCTCGGTCTGAAGTAGTTTTCGATAAGTAAAACACTTATCAATCCTCGTCTTCTCAAGAGTGAATTGACGAAATTTTTAAACAATTGCTTATACAAATCAATGTTCGTATACGTGACTCATTTCCAACATTTCAACTTAACTATTCCTCATTCAAGAATGAAGCCGGGTAAGTAAAAGCACTTGTTGCATCTAAGCCTTTCCTAGCACATCATTCTTGAATCTTACAATTATACAAGCATACTCATCGGCTTTTAGTGTTAAGCATAGCATTAATAACTTCCATAAACCAGTAAGAAAACAATATGATTAACCATTTCCAACATTACCGACTTAACTATTCCTCATTCAAGAGGAAAACCCGATAGATTAGAGCTCTATTACTCCATCCCTACTCGACATCAATCTTAACTCATAGAAATGGACAAGCCTACTTCATCGGCTTTTAGTGTTAAGCAAAGTTAATTACCTTTTAAATAAGTAAGTAAACAACAAGATTGACACATTTT
Organism: Allium cepa; assembly: GCA_030765085.1. Lineage (NCBI taxonomy): Eukaryota > Viridiplantae > Streptophyta > Magnoliopsida > Asparagales > Amaryllidaceae > Allium > Allium cepa. Next base: position 728,600,316 of record CM060932.1, on the reverse strand, counting down.
CAACATTCCAACATAACCATTCCTCATTCAGGAGGAAAGCCTGGTAGGTTAGAGCTCTATTTCTCTGTCTCTATTCAACATCAATCTTAACTTTTAGGAATCAGAGAAGTTTACCTCGTTGGTTTTTAGTGTTGAACATCTACTTTACTTTTTCGAAATTTATATATAATTATTAAAAATATATTTAAACTTCAAAACAACTTTATTATACTTAAAAACATATTTGAAAGCATATCTGAAAATATTAGAGAAAAATATCAAATTTAAATATTATTTTTAAATAGTTAAAACCATAAGTAACTTACTACAGCATTTATAAATGTAGTTAAAAGTGTGTTAAAACAACATTGTATTGGACGATATTTGTGACTAGTTTTAGCCACTTAAACAAATGTTTTAAGACTTGAAATTTTTATAGTAAGTAATACCATTAGGGTAAATAAAAACCATGGAAAGAACCCCATAAGAATATCTTTTTATTTATTTATAAAAATTCCCCAAAACAAGGGATTCGGAAGTGCACTTATAACGACTATTCTTGTTTTAAACACTTTCAAACTTAATTCAATTAAACATACAAGTTAATAACCATTTAAACATCAAGTCAAGACCGCGCCACAAATTTAAGAGGGAATAAAAAGTGATGTTATACAATATAAAGTTATCATTTGCTTTCAAAGGCAAAAGGGGTCCAAAGTTTATAACTTTAATTAGTTAATGTCCCTTTAACTATATACTTTGCGCACAACATATACATAAACAATATGTACTTATAAGACAGTGAGATAACTCACTTAGATTCATTCCAAACTCAAGAAAAAACCCATAAGAACCAAAGAAGCACCTACATCCATCATCACAAGCCTAAAGATCAAACCATAGCACTTCCAAACCAAGGCAACATCTTCCTCCTCTAATTGCTCATGCCCCTCCTTGGATCCCCTTCTTCCTCTCACCTTCTTCTAATTTTTACTCGCTAATCATACTTGCAATGATGTTTTAGGCCTAAAGCCAAAGTTTAAAATAGATTGGAGATGATTTGATTAAGATTTGAAAAGGTTAGAGAGTAATAGTGGATTAGTACTTAAGCACTTCCACCATTTTTAACTCTCATACTTCATCTCAAGCTCAAGTGAATTAATGAGTTATGAAGTGAACCCTTCCCTACTATTTATAGGCTAGGAAATGAGATTTTGAATGACCAAAAAACCCCCACAAAGGAAATAAAATTAATTGCAAACATCACTTTCCTTTTATCATTACTTAACTTTAAAGGCGTTTCATTTATGCACATTTCATGGTATCTTTGATGACATCACCAATGACATCATCCATAAAGTTTATTTCCATCAATGAAAAAAAGTTATTTCCTTTTATTCAACTCCTAAGCAAACAAGTGTGTGTAAAAATATCTGAACATCTTGTGACGGTTAAAAACTCTATCGATAAAACGATTTTTAGCCACATTATCGGTATTTTTTCAAAGTACTTATTCCTTTAAACATTTTTCCAAAATAATTTTACCATCCTTACTTATGATTTAAAAGAGGGTTAAAAATCTTATTATATCATTCAATAACATTCAATCCAAGTTTCGTAAATTTAAATACGAAAGGTCCAAAATTTCATGTTGTTACATTTGGTGTAAATAATCATTGCTATCGGGTACCACTTATAATAAGTAAAACTATAATTTACCAAAAAGATGTATGAGCAATAAATTTTACCAAATTGTCGTACCACTAGCTAAGATGACGTGTGAATATTGATATTTTAATTGTTATGCATTAATTACTGACTGAATTTACATCTTTGAGTCGCACAACCTAAATGATGAATAATCTGAGTAAATAACATGATTTAATTAATTTATGGTCATTGAAAATTAATTAATATTTATGAGATATTAATTATTGAATTTTGTTTGATTTGTTTTGAATACCATTTATATTCCATAAAATGCAACTATAAGAGTTATAAACGTGCATATTGATATATGATATCGATAGAATATTTAAATTAGATTTAAACGGAACAAATGGTTAATGTATTTGGAAATTTTTGAGACCCATTCTATTTCATTGATAACCAGCCATGCATGTTAGAAAGGGGTGGATAAGATTTAATTATGAATTAAATAGAGACATTTTTAAAGGAAAAATTAAAAGGTTTTGATGTTTCCTTTAAAACGTATTCTCTCTCATTTATTCCACTATTCTTTCCTGAAAAATTTTGTTTTCTTTCTCATGCTCCCCTCCTTCCTTCAACGGTAAAAAAATTTAGTAGCCTTCATGGGTTTAAAATTCCTAAAAACAAATACAAATTTAATCAATTTATTAAAGATGGTGTTTTATCTCTCAGTCCTTGTGAAATTTGGAGATCAATTCAACTGAATCAAGGAGCATCGATTCATTGCTCAAGGTGTGACTTTTGGAAATGTCCTGAGATAATTCTCTAATTTAATTTTTTTCATGTTTAGACTCTATATAATTCTTCTAATTTTTTAATTGCTTATCTTGCAACAGCAATTCAAAACTTTTTCTGTCTATCTCAGTAAAAAGTATGTCTGTTGTGCAGATTTAATTCGGTTATTTTGTTCTTTATCTTTTTTAGAATATCTTCATTGTAATAAATATGATTTAGATCCTCTTTCTACTTTGTTAATATGTTGTTGTTCTCTATATTATTTAGAATTGAATGTTATTTTCATAAATTTTCATATATTTAATTTGTCTAATTCATTTTCTTTTGTTTTGGAAAATTGTTAATAAAAAAGGACTAATTTTAACTGAGATATAATTTATAATTTATAATATTTACATATACAAACGTAAATAAACTATACATTTTAATCTTTTAATTTTCACATTGAAAATTAAGGCCTATTTTATATGTTTGCACATGAATGTTTTAGATATTGTTCATATAAAAAAGGTTTCGATCTAAAATTTATGAATGGATTTTCGTATAAATTCTAAATCTTTTCTCTTTTTCAAGTTTAAAGTTTTGTGTAAAATCCTAAACTTTAGTTCCCTTTCTAAACTAAGAGTTTCATTTAAACATTAAATTCAAATTTCTAACATATTTATATATATTATAACTGACAACATTTACATATGTATAAGTTTTTCTAAATAAAAACATTTATTGGAGTATTTATATATATGGTAACACATATGTTTTGCTTTAATTCAAAATCATAAGATGGATCTCATGTAACAATGTAATATTTGATATCAAACTTTTCTTTAATTAAAACCGAATACACTACTGTTAATTTTATATTTCAAAACATGCAAAATTATCTAATAATATACTTCTATAAATCTAAAATATATGTAATTTTAAATCAGAATATTGGACAACAAAGGTATATGCAAAGGGGAAATATAACTTTTACGTTGTAAATCATTGTACTTACATACGGTCACATTAATTGTGTACACTTTTATATATTGCACTTACAGAATATTCCTACCTTCATTGTTATATTCATTTTCTTCTTGAGATCTTCATTTTATCCCCTAGTCCTTTTCCAGATCATAGTCCTTGTTCATACGGTTGTTTCGGTTGGTGAATCATCGAATTTCGTCAAGAAACGAAGGAGATATGCCACTTTGAATGTTGACGTTGAATTTTGAAAATGGGTTACGCGATTTACACCATTAACCCTTGCTGCCTAGCTTGCTTTGCATCCATGACCTACAATTTTGCTTCCTAGTCATTTCAAATACGTCATCCTCTTTGATAGATCTGTAATGTGATAAGTTTCATGAACCTACATTGATTTTTATGAGAGAGATGTTGCGTTTTGAAGGTCTATAAGGAGTGAAGAAGGAGGAAGAAGAAAGTTATAGGTAGTTTCTTGAATGAAATGATGTACATGCTTTTCAGTTTTCAAGGAGGGAAACTATTTAGCCTGCCCATTTTCAAACTCAAATCCTAACTCTTTGGCGCTTGTTCGACCCAACAATGTTTCAATCATGATTCCTCCACACACATCCCGAACGAAGCAAACAAAAATATGGCATAAATCCGAAAAATAAGGCACGTACAATACCGTTGGTTTCATTATCAAATTTCAAACTCTGAAAAATGACCATTTTCCCTCCTTAATTTTAATTTACTTAATGAATTCATTGATTTCAATTATTTTCGTATTATCACATTATTATTATTAATTAAAAATATATACAAATTTTCTAGGGTAGTATGGTATGGTTAATAATTGTTATTATTGAACCAAATATTTTATGTTTGGACTTACAAAGTTGAATGAGGAATATCTTGGAATTTTGACCAAATCAAATTCCATAAGTCCTAATGCAATATAGTGTTGATGAAGGGAATTGGTGCAAATAATTGTTGCTATCAGTTACTTCGTATAATAAGTAAAATTGAATTTTATTGAAAAGAAGTTTAAGCAATAAATTCAGGTAAAATGTTACACAACTAGCCAAAGTTACACGTGAACGTTAATATTTGAATTATTCGATATCAATTGTTGATCGAATTCACTTCTTTAAGTCATACAACCTAAATGATCAATGCTCCACACATGAATTAATTAATTCATAATTATTGTAAATAAACTAAATTAGTTTATATTTTTGAAATACTAATTATTGAATTTTATTTTATTTATTTGTGCCATTAGTATTCATAAAGTGGGGGTATAAAGTTATAAACGTGCTTATCAATATATGATATTGATAGAATATTTTAGGGTTGGGTGCAGGTATGTTTGGTGCGATTTGGAGCTCAAAATGCTTCCACACCATGTCAAACAGTTAATCAAAAATACAAACCATTATACTAATCCTTTAAATAGTTCGGTTTCGGTTCACTTTAATGTAATACGGTCCAGTTTGAACCCATATTAAATATGAAATAAGAGAATAACTTCCATCAATAAGTAATTTATGAAGGCAACTGTGTGAAGCTTTTACACTTAAAGGTTAAAACACAAAATGTTATACTGAAATAAAAGAATAGTTCTTAATTATGTGAATATTTCAATTTGACATTAAGCTACAAGTGAGATTTTTTTAACAGATTAACCAAACATCAACATTAATCAATGCATAATCATTAAACAAAATGATTAGAATAAGACTATAATTTGCATTTATCCAAAAAATTGATACGAAAAATATTATACTAAAACTATAACTTCTTCCTTTATGACAACGATTGTTATTAATATAACAAAAATATATGCTAAAATAGAGTATACATCGTTCGAATCTAAAATGAGATAGGAGTTGCTTATATATTTATTATAAGATTACTAGTGTAAATTTTCGTTCTGTTTGGTTAATATGGTTGGTCCAATCGCCCAAACCGCAACCGAACCATATCAATTCGGGTCGGTACGATTTAGGGTATTTGCTTTGGTTAGAAAATTCAATGTGGGTTTGCACACCATTTCTACGGTCCAATATGAGAGTTTTCATATAGCGGTGCTATTTATGCCCACCCTTAGAATATTTAAATTATACTCAAATGGAACAAATCTTGATTGGATTTGGAAACTTCTACGGCCCATTATCTCTTTCTATAGCTGGCCATGCATGTGGAGGGAGAGGATTTGATGAGATTTAATATCATATCAAATAGAGATGGTTTTAAAGAAGGGAATTGAAAGGTTTCAATATTTTCTTTAAATCATATTCTCTCTTATTCATTTGGCCATTCTTTCTTAATAAATTTTATTTTCTTTCTTATTCTCTCCTCCTTCTTTCAATGGTCAAAAATTTCAAGGCCTCATTGGCTTCAAAATTCCCAAAAATAAATACAAAATTAATCAATTTATTAATGGTGGTTTTCTATCTCTCGATCCTCGCAAAATTCGATGATTGATTCAACTGAAGTTAGGAGCATCAGTTTATCGTGACTTTTGGCAACGTCCTAAGGGAATTCTCTGATTTAAGTTGTTCATGTTATTCATACGCTTAGACTCCATGTGATTCATCGGGGGTTTTAAAGGTTCATTTTACAACAAGCAATTCAAAGCTTTTTGTGTCCATCTTAGTCAAAAGTATGTCTATTATGCTGATTCATTTCAGATCTATTTTGTTTTTCGTCCTTTACAAAATATGTTCATTATAATAAATATAATTTCAATCCTCGTTTTGCTTTGTTAATTTCTTGTTGTTCTCTCTATTATTTAGAATTGAATTTTATTTTCACAAATTTATATATGCCTAAATTGTCCAATTCCTGTTCTTTTGGTTTGGGAATTTTGTTAATAAAAAAAGAATTAATTTTGATTGAGGTCTAATTTATAATTTTATTTACAAGCACAAAATTTTAAACAAATTATACTTGTTAATATTTTGGTTTTCACTTTGAAAATCGATTTTTATTTTATATGATTAAGATATTGCTAACATATAAAAATATTTTGATCTAAAACTCATAAATGTGTTCTTGTATAAATTCTAAATCTTTTGTCTCTTTTCCAAATTTAAAGTTTTGAGTAAAATCCTAGACATTAGCTTGCTTTCTAATCTAAAAGTTTGATTTAAATGTCAAGTTCAAATTCAAATTCTCTGTGTGTGTGTGTATGTATGTATGTATGTATTACATATATGAGTTATTTTAAATCAAAATATTAATTTGAATATTTACATATATGGTAACGCATATGTGTTACTTTAATTCAAAATCATAAGATGGATCTCATGTAACAATATAATATCTGATATCAAACTTTTCTTTAATTAAATTGAATTTATTATTGTTAATTTCATATTTCAAAACATGTAAAATTGCCTGATATGATACACATACACATACACACAGACACAAAACACACTTCTACACATCTATTATATAGTAATTTCAAATCAAAACCTTATACAATAGAGGTATATGTAAAGGGGAAACGATCTCATTGCGGCATAATCCCAACACCTATATACGGTCATATTAAGTATGTACACATTTATATCTTGCACTTGTACAATATACAATATAGTATGTATGGATATACTCATTATTTATGCTATGTATAAATTTCTCAGTAATGGCATTTAATAAATCAATCACTTTAATTAAAGAGAGAGAAATGAAAGGTTTCTCTCTCCACTTAAACCTAAATCTTCCCTTAATTAATTGCACATTTTAGAGAGAAACAAAAGGTGTATTTGATACACCCATGGGTGTATTTGATACACTCATACATTTAAATTTAAATCAAATTCAAACTCTATTAAACAAATTAAGCAAAATAAGGTTTTATTTAAAATATTTTAGATTGGATCCAAAATCCGTTAAGGCTTATAGACTAAATAAAGATCTAAAAATGATTTATTTTTTAAATTCACTTATTTATTCGGCTTTCAACTGGCCTCAAGGTTTCAAGTTTTATATGATTTATGTTTGAATATGATTATGTTGGTTATTTTATACTTTTGTTCAAAATTTATTTAAAAAACATAAGTGTACTTTTGGGTAAAATATCGTAAATTTTAAATCCTTCATTACTTAGTGCTAGCCTTTTAATTTGTTTGCTTTTAACCTTAACACATTCTGAATTACAAACTTTATGAATTCATATGTTATTTTAATCTTAAAACATAGTTTTCAATTAATTGTATATGTATATATGAGTGTGTATGCTATTTTAATCAAAGTTTATAAAGTTACTTTCGTGTAAAATCACAAATTTACCTTTAAAATCTTTCCTAAGTTGAAACTTGATCATACTTACTGATATAGATTTCAAAATATGAGAATGGTCAAATTAATTTTACATGCATATATGTTTAAGAGTTTAATTGCAGCTTCGAAATGTCATTAAATGAATAAGTAAAGAAGGAAAATTCCTCAACCTTTCCTTCTTCATATATGTATACTTTAATTCATTAATTATTTTGTTATGAATATAAGTTATATTTTGTCTGATCCAAAATCCGTTAAGGCTTATGGACTAAATAAAGATCTAAAAATGATTTATTTTTTAAATTCACTTGTTTGACCGGCTTTCAACTAGTCTTAAGGTTTCAAGTTTTATATGATTTATGTTTGAATATGATTATGTTGATTATACTATACTTTTGTTTAAAATTTATTTAAAAAACATAAGTTTACTTTTGGGTAAAATATCGTCAATTTTAAATACTTCGTAACTTAGTGCTGGCCTTTTAATTTGTTTGCTTTTAATCCTAACACATTCTAAATTACAAACTTTATGAATTCATATGTTATTTTAATTTTAAAACACAGTTTTCAATTAATTATATATGTATATAAGAGTGTGTATGCTATTTTAATTCAAAGTTTATAAAGTTACTTTCGTGTAAAATCACAAATTTACCTTTAAAATATTTCCTAAGTTGAAACTTGATCATACTTACTAATATAGATTTCAAAATATGAGAATGGTCAAATTAATATTATATGCATATATGTTTAAGAGTTCAATTGCAGCTTTGAAATGACATTAAATGAATGAGTAAAGAAGGAGAAAAGTCCTCAACCTTTCCTTCTTCATAATGTCTACTTTAATTCATTAATTATTTTGTTATGAATATAAGTTATATTTTGTCTATTAGTAAAATACTTTTTAACATATTATGTATATATGTAAATATGTATATGCATATATTACTATTATTTACATGTTTTTAAAATAATAGCATGGACAACAAAGGCATATAAAAATGGAAAATATGTACATTGCGCTGTAAACCTAGCACTTTTATAAGTACACATTAACTATGTACACTGCTTTTATGTTGCACTTATAATTTACACATATAAATGTATTCGATACATTCATTATTATATATTTGAATTTAGTTTAAATTTAAACTTCCCTTAAACCAAATTAAATAAAATAAGATATTGTTTGAAACTTCATTAGATTGGATCTAATAATTTTTAGACTTCATAAGCATAATATGTCCACACAAAAATTAAGTCTCCCTATTTCGCCCGCTTCCGACTAGTTCGGTTCCATCACCTCACATTTTCAGTAGGAACGAAGAGATATATTTTTGTCACGGAATTTTTCTAGCATTTGATTCATTTTATCTTATCTTGCTTATCTATGCCTGATTAGTAGGGTTGCACACTCTAAGTAGTCGAATAAACCCTATGTTATCAACACTTAAACATTCATGGTAAAATAAACAATAGTGTATGGTACTGAGACGGTCGGTGATTGGGGATCGTTCTTGTGAACTACAGAAACTAATTGTAAGAAAAACTTATCTGATGATAAACTGACCGTGGGTGACTGAGAAACTTGGTCATGGTTGAACAAGGAGGATCGCACATGGTTGCCAGTATGTTAGTGTTGTTGATAATGTTTGGTGGTCCCGGCACGAAGAGAACTATTGAGGGGCTCAAGGATTCCCCTAGGTGACACACATCCAAATAATTAGTTGGGCGGTCTGGGTACAAACCAAAGCACTGACAAGCACCATTGTACCAGTGATTAAGTGATTCGGCTTTGGTACGAGAGGTCACAAGTTTGAAACTTGCGTAGTGTGATTCGAACATTTATTGACACATGATATGTGGTTTGTTGTCCTAGTGACATGTTGTATCTAAGTACCATTTCAAAAACACAAACCAAATCACTGAGTATTTCGAGGTTTTTCCTCAATGACACTTTGCCAATTGATATGATGCCCAGCTTATTTATATTAAGCATACTATGGATGTCGGACCTCGACGTCACTTTGAGTAACAATGTCAGTCTCAACAATAGTGCCTCATCTTGCAAGAGGGACAGGAAACACCGTGGTTGAGGAAATCTGAACTACTGTAGTCGCCCCAACACAAAAGGGAGGTACGTCTTACCCAAACTTAACAGATATTTTAGCCGTCCCTAAACAAGGAAGTGAATGCACAATAGTTCTTTATCATTGGATAGGAGGCCAACAAGAAGTGAAGCTTGGCATGCATAGTCCTTGGCAGTAGAGGTCGGCGACCCTAAGCAAGGAAGTGAGCACATAATAACTCACTCTTCACTAGACAGCCTATAGTGGTGGCAGACCATGAACAAGGAAGTAAATGCATAGCAATTAACCCTTGTTGGATAGTCGGTCAGCAAGAAGAGGAGCTATGAATGGCTCATGCGGTCCTTGGTGTCGGAAGCCGTGTAATACCCATTAAAATTATTGATAATCAATGAATAATTAATAAGGCTCCAAAAATGAAATTTGATTTAATGATGGAATTTGGCTATAAGCTTGCACCATTGCATTCATAGTGATTTTCTTATCAACTTTCATATTTAGAGTTTTGCGATTGTAGCTCAAATGAAAAGGAATTTGAAGTTTCCAAAGCAAAAATAATTAAAAACGAAAATAGGAATTGAATTACGTTAAATGCGGACCCCACCAGTCAACCGCAAGCGGTCGATCACCCATAAGGGAGTGGTCGACCGGTCTTATGGTGGCGGCTAAGGTTTGAGCCTTGGCCAAATGGCTCGGATTTAATTATTTTAATCTAATGGTTACGGTTGATTCGAGCGCCTATAAATACAGGCCTAACCCCTTATTTTTCTTCTCATATTTTCTAACCAGAGCAATGAGGCTTTACTACTTTCACTTCTATGTTATTTCTTGAAATTATAAAAAAAAATTATATACATACGTGCATAAAAAATCGGAGAAGGGCGAAAAATAAAAGAGAAGAAGTGAATCAACATTGCGAAAGAAAGAGAAAGATTTTATAATTATAAATCAATATTCCTAACTTTAAATCTCTTCTCAGATCTGTAATTCTAATAGTATGTATGTACCTTTTATAATACTCTTTCGGATAAGAATGGAAAAGGAGTCAAATAAAGTGATGGATCCAGATTTAGGAGATTTGGAAAGCTTAAAAAGTGAGTGGGAAATTATATAATTTATTTATAACATTAAAATTTATACCATTGAACTTTATTTAATTGTTATGCATGTATAAGATCTAATGAGTTGTAGGCTTAAAATGAACATATAGGATTATCGCCAACATATTGTTTAAAATAGGTAATTGGAATAGGAATAGTATATACAACATAATTTGGAAAATTAAAATCAGTCCCAAATATTTATTATCGTAGAATGTTTGTAAAATTGTAAGTTTATTCCAGATTTACAATTCGGTTGTAAATTAGGTTACCCTGGTTGACTTGGAATGCGAGTTTCCATGTTTTAATTTATTGGGAGCGAGGCTACTTCCATAAATTATCTAATTCCACAAATATATAAAACGTGCGTTGTTTGAAATAATAAGGAATATACCAAAAAAAGATGACGAAAGTATGGATATTCTTTTACATAGTTTGTATTGTCTATTTCAATAAAATAAAATAAAAGAAATAATCCATTGTAAATCAAACAGAGCAAAATTCTCATTTTTTGATAATTTATAGAAATTTATAATGGTAATCCATTTTGGAAGGATAGCTCTGGTAATTAAAATGTGGAAAGCAATATTCTAGTTTAGGAATCAATAGTTAGAATTAGGAATACACACCCACACACACATGTACAACCATGCTTAATGATTAAAAAAAATATACATAGCATAATTTACAATGATATTTATATTAGTTATCAATAACATAATAATTACAAGACTACGAGATTAAAAAGGAAGGAACAGTAGTTCCAAAATTTATCGGTAATAACAATAAAGTTAATGGGCGATAAATTTGTAATTAATAAAGAGTTAAAGGAATTAAATGGGGACTGATTAGAGAATTTAATTTGATATTTATGGGGAAATTTAATTAGCATATTAAGTGGATTTTGAAACGGGTAAATAAATATCATTAGAGATTGTCCAATTTTAACATTAATGACTAATTATTACGGATAATGGACATTTATTAGACATAAGAAGGAAACAAGCAAACCTTAGCCTAAGTGCGTAAATTATGAATAATTTTGTAGCGAACAAGTATGTATTAGTACTATTAAATACACGTAGAAGGCAATACAATTTCATGGTAGGAAATTATATAGCTTCAATTATACGTTTAGAACGAGTGTGAATTAGTGGGCCTAGAACAACACTTAGGCTTTTGGTAATTGGTTTGGTTTGGTGTGTTGGGATGCAAGGTCGGTAGGGTTACACAATAGAATTCTGCTCTTCATCTTGAGGACACCAGCAATTGTGTATGCTTACTACTAATGTGAGACATATCCAACTAATGGACCCATGGGGAAGGGATATGCATTGCGAATAGATAGGGAAAATATACCAAGCATTCGCCTCAGATTTAAAATATTAAATGGCCCGGTACTTTGGAGGAAATAGGGCCTGCTTTATTTTTAATAAAAGGTATTAAGTAATTTAAAGGGGCGTTTTTCCTTGTCTTACATTAGGTTAGTCTAAATTGGATATCAACCGAGAAAGGTTGGCGGGCTATGTCAGTATTTTTGGATCGGTACTTCGTAGTAAGGCTGGCATATAGTCTATGACTACCAGCAGTCCCGAGCGAGCGATAGCAAAGACTTGGGTTATTCCCTAATGGAATTCGCATCCTAGTAGTGTAGAATCCGTATGGGAGACGCACAGACCTCAAAGTAGATGGTTAGACGAAGTTTGTTTATCGGAGGTGGCATAGTTATCCCTTAGATGAGTTTTTAAGATGCGATAGTCGAATGGAAACTAAATTATAGATTACAAAGTCGTATATAAGGTTCATCATTCTTTGTATCTAGAACTGATCAACTAGTGTTTATGTTATGGAGGGCCAGCTTCGTGAGCTAAGGTATTAAATGGCCATTTGATATGCCACCTCCCTATTTAGTAAGTATTAAGTGGCCGAAGCTTTTGGATAGTACATCATTTAGATTTATATAATTGTGGACATATATGTATAGTTATACCTCGAAGGAGGTTAGGCATATCGTATGCAAATATTGGACTTAACGGATTAGCCGCAAGTAATAGAAATAACACTTTAATAAAAATCAATCAGCATAAATTAATAATATGGGAAAAGTATGCAATTTTTCCAATCATCGGAACGTTGTTCTGACCCCCTCCTCATTACAACCCACATGAAAGATTTGGAGGGGTAGAATATTAGATCTGGAAGGTAACAATAGATAGAGAAGTCTTCTTATTCATGCTTGGCTCTTACGAGGCAATTAGACATCCAAGGAATAATATTGATTCCAAGGTAGTGTCTTTAATCAGTGTGTATGTTTTGTTATATTCTTCTACTCTGCTGTGAGTTTATATTGATCACACTCTGATATAGTTGTGTTTATTATAGGTTACCGAAACCAATGATATGTACCCTAATGGACTTGGGTTTCGATTTAATCAAAATTTGGGCTCATTAAGGTGTGGGTTGTTACAGGCCGGCGGTCCCCAATTAAGGAAGTGAGTACATAATAGCATAACCTCACTGGGTAGCCTGGCTGTGCTAACAAAATTGGCTTTGAAGTCTTTGTTAAATTCTTCACAAAAGATTTTTACAATAGCCTTATAATTATGGCTCATATAATAAACCAGGAGCTAGACTTTAGGTTCCAAGTGTGGGATATGTGTGTTCTATCTTGGCAAGAGAGGAGGTAAATGCCATTTGATAAGAAAATGTCGATAACATATGTCACTTCCTGATTCGGGCTGAACACTCCTTCAGCCAGGCTCTTTGTGTTTGTGAACTTGGGGAATGACAATATTGTTAGAACCTCCATTCCTTGGTTTCAATGACATTAACTATACAATCACATATATTATATCTGTAACGGCCCAAAAATACGCCCAGTTTGAGTTGACAATAAACCCTACATGTCCAACCCAAATTGAACGGAAAGATGGATAGTCATGTGAAAGAAAGAAGAGAAAAGAGGAGAAGAGAAGAAGAAGAAACTAAATCAATCATTGAATCTCACAATCATAGTGGAACAATATATAATATAATATCAATAATCTTTACAAAACAGAAACCGTAATATACATTACATACATCAATCAGATTACAACAATCAATCACTAATCATCATCCTGGACAGTAATAATAATCTGTCCTTACAAATGTTGATAATTTAACAATAATGCAGTGGAAAATAAACATATAAGGGAATACGACCAGAAGACCTCTAGCTTGCCTGCTAAAGCTCCAAAGCATCCAAATCTAAATATGTAAATATGCTCGGTCTAACCCGAGCATTGAAAGGATAGAACGTCCGGATCAATCTTGTAAACCAGCGTGAGAAACCACATCTCAACTGAATTTTAAATTTATAAAAAACTTTCAAAACAAAGGTATCTCCTAAGACCACGCCGTACATAAACACGGATGGATTTTCACTTTACAATAACCAAAAGATTTCGTATCAAATTTTGTTATATTATACTAGTATCTAGTATACAAATAATACTAAACATAGCTGAAATTGTTACATTGATTAAATTCCAACATATTAGCCACAAAGTGGGTTCTATAAACAAAATAGCATGCACGTGGTAGATAATGGATTTCTATACAAATGGCCAGGTAAAGGGACTACCTTCCGACAGTACATCTCTAGAGGAATGTACCAAGCCTACAGAACATCTACATCTCTACCAACACAAGACCGGCCTACCTCTCCCTCTAGATAGTACCGAATATGTCATTATCTCGGTCGTTACCAACCTATCCGAGGGCCTTCAGCGTATACACCATAATAATTTAAAACTCGAACATCATAGCGGGAATAAATATATCTAGAAGTGGATGATCATATCCTAATGGTTGTGAACCGCATAACCTTGCTGCATCAACTCGGTTTTGGTTATTTCCGAGTGTGGGGCCTAAGGTCACGATTACCTTCCACATAGCACATATCACTTTCCTCTTTGAATGCCACATTGTCATTCCATCATCACACAACTGATTTCTACAAATGTATAACTCATGAGCTCATATGTCTCAAGAAAGGGTGTTAAGCTAAGAGAAGTTGCCTTATCCGCTACCAAATAGACGATACATTCATATAGATCAATTAATGTAATTAGAAATGCAACGTTGGACATTCGTCTATATAAGTAGTCTAGGAATAGGACAAACCGAAGGCACTTCTTCTACCATATCCTGTTTTGGGAATCACCCCTAGGATCAGTAGCGATTAGTCCTTGCATTTGATATTTCATAACGAAGAAACCACTACTACTATATGTATATTGAGAGTTTATCCCTAAATAACAAGCAGTCCTTCATTACAAAAATCCCAAATATCAGTGTCTTTCAATACATGCACATTCGAACGCATATACATTGGTCCAAAGTGGTTGTCAGATAAACCCGATCTTGGTCTCTCCGAATCAACAACGATAAAGAGGCCAAATTTGATAGTCGGTTATTTAATTATAAAAGCAAGCAATAATATCTAGCACATAATCAATCACTGGGCCCATCTAATTAATTTTTTATTAATTAAATCAATTTCCATATATTTACTTCAAATTATCTTCAAAAAAGATGTATCCTTAAAACCATTTCAAACTTTTTATATTGGAAAACATTTCCACATACTTATATCAACGGTATAAGCATATTCACAGATGAATTCATTTTCAACACTTAGAAAGCATTTCCATACACTTATATCAACGATATAAGTATATTTAATAACACTACCATTCGGAGACACCAAATAGATTTCCATAACCATACAACTCCATAGTTTGTATGCCTCTAGATGGGTGTTAAGTATAGGAAGCAATGCTCCTACACCATGAAGCCTTTAGTACGATCATAAGAATAGATTCATGTATTTCACAATGGAAGGTCAAAACATCATTTATTGGATCAAAACGAATGTTGCCTAAAACATTGCTACGACAACCCCAAAAACATTAGTATAGGGATTTGATTAATTTTATATATATAATCACATATACTATATAAAACATTTTCTTTCGGAAATCATTCACTATAACAACAGTGTTATAGTCTATGTCGTCCTTACTCTCCGAAAACGTCTATTACAATAAATGTTGAAATTTATGTTTTCGGTACATATCACATTTTAAATCATTTCCAAACTATTAAATTCCATTTGGAATTATTACTTCCAAAACATTACTTTAAAAAGATAATTTACTTTTAAAACCCTTAACTCCATCAAATATCACTTTCAAACATTCCTTTAAATAAAAATCCATATTTAAATCTCAACATAAGTCATTGCCATATTTATAAAACTATTTTTATAAATCTCCTTTCCATTTTTATAAAACTTCTACTTTATAAAATTCCCTTATTTATAATATTTATTTATAAATCATTCTCCAATAAAAAATAATTTTACTATCAAAATCAATTTATAAATCTTTATTTTTTATAAACCAAATTTATTTATAAAATCCATTTCCAGATAAACTTCAAATCCATTACAAAACATTCACAAATTCTGATTATAAATCTATTCCTTTATTTATAAAATATCACTTCTATAAATACTTTATATAAACTTATTCAAAATCTCTATTTAAAAACACTTTACAAAATGGTAAATCGTAAATACAAAAAATCATACTTTTTTATTTGCTTAAAAATAAATTCATTTCCTTATAATAATTTAAAAATAATTAAACATATTTATACTTCCAAAATTACTTCGAAATACTTTTCAAATCGAAATCAACATTTTTAGTGTTTCGAAATACCAAAAATAAGGGACAGTGCTACTAAAGCACTAAATACATATCAATCAATAACATGGCATCTAACACATCATATATAAGCATATATATGAAAATTAAATCAACAGTGGTGAGTAATATCTCTCCAACTTGTCCCCCTGCATCACATACAGAATATAATCATAAAATTATAAATCAACCGCTTCGAGGTGGAATTCGTATACAAAGGGTCATGCGCTCTTACATGGCAACGTAATAGGGTCTCATCCACTCCTATAGGCGGGAATATATATATCCAAACCAACTAATAAATGTAGTAAATCATCCAATCAAGCAATGAACAACATAAATAAAATTATATTTACTTATATAAAAATATATAAGCGGGCCAGAGAGGTGAGTTTACTCACCAAAAATCCAGAAATCGCATAAGCACTTCGGTTTGAATTAAAATTGAATGGTCCTTCAATTTAACCCAAAACTCCTACTAGCTCTGAATTCATCCAATCCAACTCTTATAGCGTAGTACTTGATGATACGAACGCAACTCAACTTGTCGCACTAAAAAACAACCTCGTATGAGAAAGTTATATACTTATGAACATATGATATAATAAATTAGAAATCAACTTAATTAAATTAATTTAAACTTTACCCTGTCCTCTCCTCTTTCCCTCCTCACGCATTTCATCCGAGCTCGACTTTTGTTTTTTTATACGATCGCACGCCACCCATGACAAGCCACCGCCAACCACTCCCCACGCTCACGCCAGCCTCCACCTCCACGTGCTAGCACACGTGCGATGACATCGCTCGAAAACCCTAAAATCGACCATAACCCGCTCATGAATGTGGGCCCTTTACCACTGTTTCGGTCGTCGATTCGACCAGCTTCGTATCGACATGCTCTACATTTTCCTAGTTGGGATGGCCAATTCAGCCTCTAGAGTCTCCGATGAACAAAGGCTATTGGATGGTTTAAGTTTTAATGGTGGCTGAAATTAGAAGCTAGGGTTTTAGCAAATGAAGATAATTAATGGCCTTTTATAAGAAATTTTCCAAAGCACTCTTAATCCTTTAAAATTTTCGAACTCCAAACGAAGTGTGCCGTCTGGCGTTTTATATATTATACCCATATTACGAACATAATTAAATATATATCGGAAGCCAATTCCATCATATACAGAAGATTGCTTTTCAAAATCAAATTATATTAATATAAATTCCTTCATTCAATTTCTACGCGTTACGAACTTGCACGACCAAGTGATACATCTAATCGCCATGAAATTCGATAGCATATAATAATTCACTATTACAGATCCAATAAAACTAGTTTTATTAAAATCCGAGACAGTGCCCCAAAAGCTATTTTGACACGTTAATTAAAATATAAAATTTTCAATTTTTGTTTATTCACTTTTAAATCAAATTTAAAAGTTTTCTATCTTCCTTCTCATTCAAAGAGAATTTAAATCATCTTTCTAAATATTTTCACTCATTTTAAATTCAAGATTCCTTTATTTAAACATTTTCAAATATTAAATTTAACAATTTAATTATCAGATAAATTTCTTTATTTGAAATATAAGTTATTTTACTTATAAAATTAACATTTCAATATTTAAAATTAATTAAACTTTCCAAATTCGACTGACTAAAATTCTGGGTCGTTACAGACTCCCGCATAAAAGAATTTCGTTCCCAAAATTACCAAGGTAAGAAAAATGTCACTAACCCATTAATTTTTTAAAAACAATTAGTTGAAATAGATTGTCAAATTCTTTTAAACCTTTTAACTTTTCGAAATCAATTAGTTAAAACATCGTTACAACGTTTTCTTAATTTTTTAATTCATAATTAACTTTCTGAAACCAACTAATACCATCCAAGTTATAAAACCAAAATTGAAACTTTTAGTTATTAAAAATTTTCCCAAAATTCTCAAAAAAATTCTAACGCCTTAAATTTACGAAAAATTGCGTTAGTGTCTCCTTTGCACGGCTCGATCGGAGAAAGTCACAATATATATATTCACAAATATGCATCTCATCTTTGGGGATAAGGCATCCCATAGGGAAAAAATATAAAAGAATGATATGTAATTCGAGATATGTACCTTTTATTATATTAGTAAGCATATACAATCAATATAATGCGAAAGCGAGCTCTAAATGCGAAGCATACGCCATCCGCACCTACTAAACACTCAACAACCAATGAGAACATGTATAGGGAAAGTAGTATCAATATATAACATGTACTAATACAATAACTATATGTAAATGTAGCAAACACAATAAGAGAAACCTTCAAACAATTGATATTCATCCAATTAATTCATAATCATATCAATTTGCATTTTCCAATGTCAACATTTGAATTATTAAAGCCCGTACGATATGCATATATCATCCGTACGCAAAATCATACATAATCGCTCGCTCGATCACACAATTTCACTTCCGAACTAACATCCTTAGCAAGATCCCTCTAATGCGGACTCAGATCCGGTTCCTTGATTAGAAAATCGCCATTCTCCTAGCATAGCCATATAGTATGATAGAGAATATTTGAATCAATCAAAAATCTATATTTAGTGTTCATCGTCAAGAAATCGAGTGAAAAATCCTAACTCGAATCGGTGTAAATCACCTCGAAATCGTATATTCGAATCTGGATCAAACGGTTATGCGAATAAAATAATATTCGTACAACTTACATTTTTATTTCAATTGATTCCTTGCTATATCCCATTCTTTTTATTTATATTCAATTCCTTTTATGACTCAAATTGAATTGCAATTTATAACTTAAGTTCATCTTCATTTCAAAAGTCAAATTCTAATTTATTTGACTCATTTCATAACACTTTACTTAATCTTGAGTTAAATTTCATTTCAAAATTCATCTCCTTTAACTTAAATTAAATTTCATTTTATAATTCAAATTTAGATTTTCATTTTGTTTGCTTAACCAAAATGTCAACCGTTTTCAAATTTTGTTTTACTTTCCTGTTCAAATTCATAAGTTGTAAACTTATTTCTTATCTATACTATTTTCAAACTTTAAGTTTAAAAACTTATTTTCATATATTTATCGAAACAAACTTGGAAATTTACAATCAAAACTCGCTTTACCCAAACAAAACTTCAGTGGAAAATCACTAATGGTAGCAATTCATCACTAAAAACTCAAAATGAATACTGATGATGCTATAGTCATCTCTCGAATTATTTTCCAGCGACTGAAATGATTTTGGTGCTTTTTTATTTCTCAAATTCTTTTTATTTTTAAATCACATATACAAATTTATACATGTATAATTTTACTTATTTCACTTTGGTTATATACAACCATTTCATAATTGTTTATTTTCATTTACATTACAATAATAACTACTTTATTAGAACATAAACAGCGAACGATAATAATGAAATATTACCATTCACTAACAGCCAAACAATCCATATGTAACTATAATAATTTATGAAAAATTATTCTTTCATATATAAAATAGACTTTAGGTAAAACTATATCATTTAATCATTTTATAACAAAACTGTGTCGATTTGTCTTGTTTAAGCATTTAGAACTCCTATCGATAACTTGGCGTCCCACATATCGACTAGAATTCATAAGCCACTTCAACGGATAAATTAACATAATGTAAAACATTTTTATAATCACTAACAAATACGCTCTCATATATATAATGCACTCAAACTCAATCTAGGGATTACTAACCCTATCTATAATGGCTACCCAACCAAAGCCCAGGTGTTCGCACAGTCCTAAGCTCTGATACCAAATGTAACCCCCCCGAAAATCCACCCAGTTTGAGCTGACAATAAACCCCACATGTCCAACCCAAATTGAACGGAAAGTCAGATAGTTATGAGAAAGAAAGAGAGAGAAGAAGAGAAGAGAAGAAGAAAAAGAAACTAAATCAATCATAGAATCTCACAATTGTAGTGGAACAACATATAATATAATATTAATGATCTTTACAAAATAGAAACTATAATATACATTACATACATCAATCAGAGTACAACATTCAATCACTAATCATCAGCTTGAGCAGTTATAATAACATGTCCTTACAAATGTCAATTTAACAACAATGCAGCGGAAAATAAACATGTACGGGAATACGACCAAAGGACCTCCAGCTCGCCCGTTGAAGCTCCAAAGCATCCAAATCTAAATCTATAAATATGCTCGGTCTGACCCGAGAATTGAAAGTGAAGAACGCCTGGATCAGTCTGGTAAACCAGCATGAGAAAACACATCTCAACTGAATTTTAAAGTTATAAAAACCTTTCAAAACAAAGGTATCTCATAAGACCATGCCACAAATAAACATGGACGGGTTTTTACCTTACGATAATTAAAACATTTCATATCAAATTCTATCATATTATACTAGTGTCTAGTATACAAATAATATTAATGATAGCCGAAATTGTTACATTGATTAAATTCTAGCATACTAGCCATAAAGTAAGTTCTACAAACAAAATGGCAGGCATGTAGTGGATAATGGATTTCATACAAATGACCAGGTGAAGGCACTACCTTCTGACAGTACATGTCTAGAGGAATGTACAGAAGCAACAGAACATCCACACCCCTACCAACACAAGACCGCCCTACCTCTCCCTCTAGGTAGTACCGAATATGTCATCACCCCGGTCGTTACTGGCCTATCCGAGGGCGCTCATCGCATACACCATAATAATTTAAAACCCAAATATCATAGTGGGAATAAATATATCTAGAAGGGGATGATCATATCCTAATGGTTGCGAACCACATAGCCTTGCTGGCCCCAAGGTTACGATTACCTTTCACATAGCACATATCACTTTTCCTCTTTGAATGCCGCATTGCCATTCCATTATCACTCAACTGATTTCTACAAACGTATAACTCCTAAGCTCGTACGTCTCGGCAAAGGGTATTAAGCTAAGAGAAGTTGCCTTCTCGGCCACCAAACAGATGATACGTTCATAGAGATCAATTAACGTAATTAGAAACGAAATATCAGAAATTCGTCCTTACAACTTATACAGGAACAGGACAAACCGAAGGCACTTCTCCTACCACATCCTGTTTTGGGAATCACCCCTAGGATCAGTAGCGATTAGTCCTTGCATTTGATATTTCATAATGAAGAGACCACTTCTACTATACGTATATTGGGAGTTTATCCCCAAATGATCAACAAGCAGTCCTTCATTACGAAAATCCTAAATATTAATGCCTTCCAATACTTGCACATTTGAATGCATATATGTTGGTCCAAAATAATTTTCGAATAAATCCGTTCCCGTTCTCTACGGATCAACAATGATAAAGATGCCAAATTTTGATAATCAGTTATTTAACTATCAAAGCAAACAATGATATCTAGCACCATAAGCAATCATTAGGCCCATTTAATTAATATATTATTAATTAAATCAATTTCCAAATATTTACTTCAAATTTTCTTTAAAAAAGGACGTATCATCAAAACCATTTCAATCTTTCTATATTGGAAAATATTTTCATATACTTATATCAACAGTATAAGTATATTCACAAATCGCTTCATTTTCAACGCATAGAAAATATTTCCAAATACTTATATCAATGGTATAAGTATATTTAATAACACTGCCATTTAGAGACATGCCAAATAGGCTTCTATAACCATACAAGTCCATATTACATATGCCTCCGGATGGATGCTAAGTATAGGAAGCAATGTTCCTACACCACTAAGCCTATAAGAACTGATTCATGTATTTCACAGTGGAAGGTCAAAACATCATTTATTGGATCAAAATGAATGTTATGTAAAACATCGTTAACCCCAATAACATTAGTATTGGGATTTGATTAATTATATATGTATAATCCCATATACTATATAAAACATTTCCTTTTGGAAATCATTTACTATAACAATAGTGCTATAGTCTATGCCTTCCTTACTTCTCCAAAAACATCTATTGCAATAATAAATGTTGAAATCTATGTTTTCGATACATATCGCATTTTAAATCATTTCCAAACTATTAAATTTTGTTTGAAATTATTACTTCCAAAACATTACTTTAAAAAGATAATTTACCTTTAAAACCTTTAACTCCATCAAAATATCTTTTTGAAACATTCCTTTAAATAAAAATACATATTTAAATCTCAATATAAGTCATTTCCATATTTATAAAACTATTTTTATAAATCTCCTTTCGATTTTTATAAAATTCCTTTATTTATAAAATTCTATTTATCAATCATTCTTCAATAAATATAATTTTACTATCAAAATCCATTTATAAATCCTTATTTTTTATAAGTCATAATTATTTATAAAATCCATATATAAATCCATTTCTAAAGTAAATTTCAAATCCATTTACAAAACATTCACAAATTCCGATTATAAATCTATTTATTTATTTATAAAATATCACTTCTATAAATCTTTTATATAAACTTATTCAAAATCTCTATTTAAAAACTACAAAATAGTAAATCGAAAATACCAAAAATCACACTTTATATTTGTTTAAAAATAATTCATTTCCTTATAATAATTTTAAAATCATTAAAATATATTATACTTCCAAAATTACTTTGAAATCCTTTTCAAATCAAAATCATCATTTTCAGTATTTCAAAATACTTAAAGTAAGGTCCAGTGTTACTAAAGCACTAAGTAAGTCAAATCATACTAAATTAATAACGAGGCATTTGACGCATCATATATCAGCATGTATATAGAAAATAAATCAACACTGGTGAGGAATCCTGTTGGATCTCTCAAACCTGTCCCCTTGCATCACATACAGAATATAATCATAAAAATGTAAATCAAACGCTTTGAGGCAGGATTCATATACAAAGGCTCATCCGCTCTTACACGTGAACCTAATAGAGTCTCATCCGCTCCAATAGGCGAATATATATAATAAATCATCCAAACAAGCAGAGAACGACGTAAATAAAATTATTCTCACTTATATAAAAGATATAAGTGGGCCAAAGAGGTGAGTTTACCCACAAAAATTCTAGAAAGCGCCAAAGTGCTCCTGTTTGAATTAAAATTGAATAGTCGTTCAATTTAACCCAAAATTCCTACTAGCTTCAAATTCATCCAACCCAAATCCATAGCGTAGTACTCGCTGATGCGAACGCAACGAAACTTGTCGTGCTCAAAGTTGACCTCATACGAGAAAGTTATGAATTTATGAACATACGATATAATAAATTTAAAAATAACTTAATTAAATTAAAGTTTGAAATTTACCCTATCCACTCCTCTTTCCCTCCTCATCGTTTCAGCTGAGCTTGACTTTTGTTTTTTATACGATCGTGCACCACCCAAGACACATCGCGCCGCAGACCACTCACCCACACCCGCGCCAGCCTCTACGTGCCAGCACGCGCGCGCAACGACGTCGCTCGAAAACCCTAAAATCACATATGACCTGCTCGTGAATGCGAGCCCTTTTCCAATGTCTCGGCCATCGATTCGACGATCCAATTGGTGGATAGCTTTGTAACAACATGATCTATGTTTTGCTAGTTGAAATCAAAGGCCAATTCGGCCTCTAGAGGCTCCGATGGATAAAGCCCGTTGGGTGGTTTAAGTTTTAATAGTGGCTGAAATGTAGAAGCTAGAGTTTTAGCAAATGAAAATAGTTAATGGCCTTTTACAGGAAATTTTCCAAAGCATTATTCATCCTTTAAGTTTTTGAACTCCAAACGAAGCATGCCGCCTAGTATTCTACATGTTATACCCATATTCTAAGCATAATGGAATATATATCGAAAGCCAATTCCATCATATACAAAAGAGTGCTTTTCAAAATCAAATTATATTAATTTAAATTCCTTTATTTAATTTCTAAACATTTCCAACTTACATGACTAAACGATATATCCAATCGCCATGAAATTCGACAGCATATAATAATTTACTATTACGGATCCAATGAAACTGGTTTTGTCGAAATCCGAGAGAGTGCCCCCAAAAGCCCTTTTTACACGTTAAATTAAAATATAAAATTTCAATTTCTGTTAGTTCACTTTTAAATCAAAATTTAAAAGTTTATTATCTTCCTTCTTATTCAAATAGAATTTAAATCAGCTTTCTAAATCATTTTCACTCATTTTAATTTAAGATTCCATTATTTAGAAATTTCTAAATATTAAATTTAATAATTGAATTATCAAATAAATCGCTATATTTGAAATATAAGTTAATAAGTTATTCATTTATAAAATTAACTTTTCAATATTTAAAATCAATTAAATATTCCAAATTTGAATGATTGAAATTTTGGGTCATTACAATATCTTATCAAGATTACAGGTATATATTACAAGAGATCGTCATCTTCGGAGATATCAAGACTTAAAGACAAACAAAGAAATTTGATCCATGCTATGACTAGTAAGGTTATAATACCATATTAAGAGTCTTAGAAAAATACTATAAGGTCTCCTTGAATACACACACACACACATATATATATATATGTGTGTGTGTGTGTGTGTTTGTTCGCACATAAATTCATAATTCATCATGGCTTATAAAAACTGGGATATTCAAATTTGGCCATCCACAGACATCTGTGGGAAAGCCACAAACGTCTGTGAATATTTTTAGGAATTTAATTCCTGAATCGATGGACGTTTGATGTTTTCTCATAGACGTCTGTCATATAGCAACTGCTACATTCTGAAAGGATTCTTCCTTTCTTATTGAATAATAGCATCCCTTCTTCAACGGTTGCAGCCATTAAAACAAACAGATTTTATTTTAAACAGTAACAACTCCCCATATGCATCTACTCAAACCTATATATACTTCAAAGATTGAGAATTGGATTAACTATTCTAATCTGTTCTCTTGATTTCTTATTACTCTCTATATATTTGCGCATACATTGCTTACATATTCTCGATCTATCATAATCAAAATATTATTTTGGTTAAACCACTTCCTACAACTCAAAGTACGCACATTCACATACTTAAAGGAGATCATAGGAAGAATATTATTACTAGTCAAAATCCATGTTATTTGGAACATAAGTTTGTTAAAGAAATACTTTTTGTATTAGCCTATTCTTCAGGCGAAGCGAGGATTATTTCGTCAAAGGAAATACTGAAGGGAATCTTTGGGATGGGACGTAGGATGGAAGGTCCGAACCAATATAAAATATCTGGTGTTATCGCTTTTATTATTTACCTTCTTTATATTCTATTATCATTCTTTGCTTGGTGTAATCTGTAACATACACTCTCACACTTACATATATAAGTTGCATTATATAAAGATCCTGTAGCGACTTTCAAAGATCATTGATAATGAATTGCTGGAGTATCACTTTGAAGTTGTAGTGCTTGAATATCTTCCAATTGTAGGCTTTTGTGTGGAGTTTGGATTCATCTCTTGTTCTTCAATGTTGATCCTGAGCTTGAGTAGCTCGTTATTTTGGCTAGGCTATTATGTGGGACGCCAAGAAAAGGGAATGTCTACTTCAATAGGAAACATGGCTTCATACCCATAAGAAAGTGAGAAAGGAGTATAGCCAATTGAAGTATGATTGGAGGTGCAATAGGACTAAAGGACAAGCAATAGTTTCTCTGCCCGGTTTCCTATGGCTCTTGTGAGATGCTTCTTTATTGTTGAGTTGATGGTTTTGCAGGTGGCCCCTACTTGACCATTTTCTTGGGGTGAGAAATGGAAGAGAAGCACCTCTCGATCCTATTTCTTGCATGGAAGTCATTGGAAAGGCTGCTCTCGAACTGAGTGCCATTATCGTTGATGATCTTCTTTGGCAGGTCGAATTGACAAATGATTTTCTTGATGATAAAATTTAGTATCTCAGGGGCAGTGATCGTAGTGATGGGTTCGGCCTTGACCCATTTGGTGAAGTAGTCGATGGCGACTATGGCATGGTAGTACCCTCCCTCGGCATTTGGAAGCTTTCCTATCAATTCAATTTCCCAAGTATCGAACGGCCTAAGGAAAGTCATCGAAGTGAGGAAGGTGGGAAAGCTCTAGGGATCTGGGCAAATTATTGACACCAGTCATACTTTTTGACAAAGTTCATTGAATCATTGATCATGGTAGGACAATAACAACCTTGTCGGGCGGCCTTCTTTGCTAAGCTCTGTCCATTAGCATGATCCCTAAAAATCCTTCATGCAGCTCTTTCAGAATCTGGTTGGTTTCATCTTCAAACAGGAACTGCTAAAGTGGTGTAGAATATCTTCATTTATTAAGCTTTCTATCCATGATTGTGTAACGAGGAGCCAAGTAGAGGACTTTGCATGTTTCTTTGCGGTTGGTTGGAAGCTCTTAGTCCGCTATGTACTTAATGAGTGGCCTTTCAATTGTCCATGGATAGTGCATCAATCACCATTGTTGTTGCCCCCAGCTTATAGTATGGTGCATCTCAGACTTCTAATAGAACCCAAGGGGTAGCTTCTTTTGGATTGCTTGCTGTTTTGGGCAACTGAACGGCCTTATCATTTTTCTCACTGGGTATCTACTCTAGCTTGAATTTGGTAAAAGTGTTGATTATCTTTTCGGCATCTACTACATATAAGGCCAGTTTTTTGCATTTGACTTAGAAAAGATAGCCAATTTAATTGACGACCAGCGATGAGTCATCCAACACATGGATGGAATCCATGTGTAATATTTTAGCCATCCAAAGAATGGCTAGGATAGCCTCGTAGTCGGATTCGCTATTGGTCGCCTTATAAGTGAGTTGGGCTACAAAAGAATGTTCTCTTCCTTTGGTATGACTATGACTAGCCAGCCCTTGCCCCTTTCTCATTTGACTCCTCATCCATATATAGGCATCAAGCTTATTGATTCTTCGCCATTTTCCGAGCTTGAGTGGTCGGCAATCAAATTTGAAACGGCCTAGTCTTAGTTAGAAATGTGGGGTTGTATATGATGTGATGTAGTCCCAGCTTAGTGGATCATTTAAGTAGTCGTCCCGTTGTATCGGGTCAGCTAAGAACTTGCTTCAAGGGTCAATTGGCTGGGAATTTGATGGGATGAGCCTAGAAATACAACCGAAGTTTCTAGAATTCCATAAGTAGGAAGAAATTTAGCTTTTCCAACCTTGTATATCTTGTCCTTGAGGCCTGACAACCATTTACTGAATAGTAGATCGGACGTTGTATCGTTTTGTCTTCTCTGATTAATCAGCACTGATCATGTGGTAAGACACTATGGTAAAAGTATAGATCCTCCCCATCGATGGGCATGGACAATATAGAGGGTACAGGTAAGCGTTTATGTAGTTCTTTAAATGGCTTTGTGCACTGTGATGACCCGAACTCGATGCCCAACAAACAACATCGAATCTGTATCATCGGAGCTTACAACAACATTAGATGATAAACAACACAGCGGAAACAAAAGATGATAAAATTGATATACAATATAGATACAATATGATATACATCATGATACAAAAACCCAACACCATCAGAGAATGATACAATACAACACCACAGCGGAAAAAACATCTCAACACTGAGCAAAGTCTTCAAGAGAATCCAATATTTCAACTCCTACCCAAAACTCCAAAGCCAAAGCTCTTGACTTCAAACTTGAACCGCCATCAAATTGAACTTGTAGCAAATGTGATCCCCAAATCCAAAGGCTTTGAAGGCTATCAAATCAATATCTATTATTGGATTATCTGAAAAACCCAACTCTAGACTGCCCGTATGGAAAATCTGCCCAGAGTTTAGAAAGGGAGTAATAAACTCCAGGTCAGTCGTGGGACTGGTATGAGTAAACAAAAACAGTTTACCTTTAAAACAAACAATAAAAGATTTTTAAAAGAAATCTGCAATTCTTTTTGGAAAATGAAACTGCCACAAGGCCTCCCGTCACACACACAGTGCAAGCGCACACTTGGAGGAGATTTCTCCTTATGACAGTCAAAAATGCTTACTATGCAAAATCCTTTTTGTTATTATTAATAGTGCATAGTGGATAACTTTTCGAAAGTATAATATTAATCTTAGTCAGCATAGGTATCATTATATTATGCCTACTATAGCTACCACCTGAGGTGGAAGGTTATACAACTGCAATCATAAAGGGCGCGTATTGGATGATTGGATTTCAAACAAATGGTCAGGCAAAGGAACTTCCTATACAAAATGTAACGCCTCTAGAGGGATGTCCCCGAGAACCGAACTGGATCTCTACTACACAAGGTCGGTTTATCCCTGTCCAGAAGTAAATACTGACACGAGTATGCCATCCCTCGGTCGTTACCGACCTTTATCTGAGGGCCCTTAATCCAACAACCACACAGTAAAGTATCTAGGCTCTATACCATGGTACCACTTTCAAAATCAACATAAGTAAATATCTGGGCTCCATATCATGATATCACTTTTTATCCAGAAGGAAATGGTCATACCCTAAGGGGGCGCTACCCCCAAATAACCTTGCTGCCACGATTCCTGTTTCGACCATTACCGGGTTGTGAGGCTCGACGAAGTCACGTCCACAAAGCTACGCTTTACACAAAAGTCATGCTTTGATCAACAAATGATCAGCAACACTTCATATGCCACATTACCAAATTGAGAATGTATCACTAGTAACCATGAACTACATAACCTCTGAGCTCCTACATCTCAGAGAAGGGTGTTAAGCTAAGAGAATAAATCTCCGCCACCAAACAGAAATGTATTTGATAGAAACCAGCTTTACATCTCAAAGTGTAATGTTAGACACACATCCATACAAGTCTGTTCCGGGTCCAAACAGAACCGAAGGCACTTCAAAAGAAGCCCTTGCAAATCCGGGTATCCCCAATCCCGATCGGCATCCCCATTACATATGGAGATCTCCATACCGTAGCTACTCAGTGCAGAGTCATTCGATAGACTATCCTATCATTCTCGTAATACCCGGTCTTCAAATGCTATCCATAATGTCGTATAATTATTCAGAATGGGTTATATGAAACAAAGTCCTCTCCCGGCTAAACCGAATAATGAGTGCAATATTTAAAAACATATGGATATTGGGATTTCAGTTAAGTCACAACTTAAAAACCCAAAACTTTTCTTTTCAAATGGTTTAAACAAATTACCATTTCCAAATCTTTAAATAAAAAATTCATTTCACAAAGTTCACCCATTTTTCACAAAGATTCATTCACCGATTTCAAAACTATTTCCACTTCAAATCGGATTAACTCATCCAATCTTTAAATCAAAAATTTAATTCATATCTTTCAAAATCATTTCCAAATATTCATTCATAACTTGGAAAACCATTTCATTTCAAACTTGAAATCCCTTTACACAAATTGGAAATTCTTTCCTTATAAAAGCTTTTATTATTTGAAAACAAATAGTTTTCATTTGGAAGAATCCGATTTCATTCATATAAGTTAAAGCCCTTGGGTTAATTTTAAATCACAAAACAACACTTTTAAATTGGTTTAAAACCCATATAAACATGCATAACCTTCTTAAATCATAGTTTCCAAACATAGAATTCAATTTCAAATTTTTGAATTCAAATTTAAATCAAATTATTAAATTTCGAAACTCATTAAGTTAGTCAAAATAATTTCCATCTTTAAAACACCTTTTCAAAAGCTTTTCACTTTATACCCAATCCATTTCCAAAACCATTTGGATTCAAAAATTCAATTTTAAAACTATTTCAATAATCTGTGACTTAACCAATTTCCTCGTGCAATCCATATTTATGTGTGCATGGTGTAGTCTAGGGGTTTTACACAATAGTGCAACAACATCGATCATTACATATTCAAGCACAGTAATATCGATAAGCGGTATAATCTATAAAGCTTATCTTCATTCACAAATTCACGGATATAAATTCATAATAGATGAATAAATTTCATTCGTCACAGATAAATAGATTACATTTATCATAGCTCAAATCAAAAAAATTCATACACAAAGCATCACACATTAGGGATATCACACAATGCAACATTCAATTGAACCCAAACATTCATAAGTAAGATTAACTAATCATCTGATTTATTTTGAATCAGATTCAACTACTTATGAATAACTACTAATCCCGGTTGATTGATTATTAATTAATTACAAACCTTTAATTAATTATCCTTTAATCATATATTAATTAACCTTTAATTATTAATTAATTTTTGATTAATTATCCTTAATTAATTACAATAATTAATTAACCCTTAATTAATAATCATCCCTTAATCACTTTCATTAATTAATTAACCTTTACTTAATTAATTATTCTCAAATTAATTACCTTAATTAATTAATCACATTAACTGATTATTCTTTAAAATTAATTAACCTTTAAACACATGATTAAATCAATCTTTAATCATCAATTATCCATCCTTAATTACTTTCATTAAGTAATTATTTTTAAGCAATTAATTATCCTTTAATTAATTATGAATTAATTACTTGATTAATCAAACTTAAATTATTAACAAATTTACCTTAATTACTTTTATTAAGTAATTAACTTCAAGTAATTAATCTCCTTTAACAAATATATTACCTTAAACTTTAAAAGTTAATTAACCATCAAAACATTCTTTATATTAATTAACTAACCTTTAATATTATTAAGTTTATTTAAAATAAACTTTCAAAATAAAAGTTATATTTATATTTTAAACCATTTTAAAACTTGGTTGGTTAAAATAATTTATTTAAAAACCTTTCTTACTAATTTTAAAACTTAGATAACACCTAATATAAAAGGTAATTGGTTTAAACAAAATTTAATTGAAATAAATTGATTTTTCTTTAAAATTTTAATACTTGAAAACCGTTCTGCCTCAAATCAAATGACCCGAGCAAAATCATGTTCTACCCAAGCTATTCCCCGAGCAAACCCAAATTCCCACCTGCTTCGAGAAAATCGATCAATTTCACGTGCTTCACTCCGAGTCTCCTGCCTTCTTCCCCAACCAACTCAAAAACGCTGATACAAAAAGATGCACGTATACATGCACAATCGCCACGACTAGCTCCGATCGATGACGAAGCCATCCGATCATCCACGATGATCTCCAAAATCGATGTGAACACCTAAAAACATGAAGTCATCATTAATTCGAAATTGAGCCAATTCGCGGCTAAATATTTCTTCCAGAGACCCAATCGATCGCCAAAATTCGATCTTCTCCGCCGCGTGACGACGCCAGAGGCCACACTACTTCAACCAGAGCTGCTCCAGAGATCCTCGAAGCCTTTCCTCTGGACCAGTTTCCCCCGAAGCTTCATCGACGATGCAACGATCTTGTCTATGCCGAGTATCAAAATGATCTCTTAAACCCTAAATCAATCCCAACCATCATCCACGATAAAATAAAATAAAAATATCTTGCATTTTTCCTACAATCTACGATAATCCTGCTACCTCCATTCCATGCTTCCACCTTCGAAAGTTTGCCGATCGTCGGAAATTCATGAAAACCCATTTTCTGTTCAGCCAATAAATGCAACCCCAATTCGCAACTAAAAATTCAAATTTTTGTTTTAAAAATCCTTGCTTTCGAAATTGATTTAGATGATGTAATTCAATTTTGAATTCATGCAAATCGAAAATTTGGTAAAGCTTTAAAGTTCACTGTATTTCTTCATTCAGACCAAACTATTTAATATTATATTGAAATATATTTTTAAAATTAAATTCTGATGATTTTGAACATATTTTGTTTTTACATTACTGGCTAAGAATGATCTGAGCAAATAGAATTGGATTTTGAACTAAAATTTAAACCTATAATTTTTTGTTTTGTAACAGAGGCATTCTCCTGGTTCCTAGATACATGCACAGTAAACATATACACACAGGCATAACCAGATCATCATATCGAATTCATAACTTCCCAGATCATCACATGCGAACAAAATTCAAACAGATCCAAGGTCAAATAAGTGAGTTTACTCACCTGAAATGAAGTTTGAACAGAGAAGAACAGGCTTAGAAATTTGAAACTGGAATTTGTAAACTAAGAGTTTAGTCGTTGATTCTTTGTACAACTAGAACTTGATGATGAATTCCTTTTGGCTTACCTTGATTTGAATTTTTCTGACTTGAAATTTTTGCTTAGTCTTCTATTTTCAGGTTTTGCTTCTTTGATCTAAAACTTGCTCTTGTTTGAGAATTCGAAACTTCCAGATTTTTGTTTTGAAACTCTTTCCTTCCTTTTGTTTGCAAATCTGTTTTCATTTTTGATCTGTTTCTTTTCTTTTTCTGGCTTTGATCTTTGTTTCAAGGATTTCGATTTGAAAAGGGTTTTGATTTCGTGCTGATCTATTTTTTTAGATTGAAGAAAATTTTGAATTCTTGTTTCTCAGGCTTGAGAACTTTTTTTAAGAAAAATGAAACAGCCTGGCTTCAATTTTTTCTTTTGAATGTTTTTCTAAGTTTAACTCAAAAGGAAACAATCCCCTTTCCACTTGTTTAACTTGACTAACATTTGTAATTTCCATAGTTAAATCTTCTTGCACTTGTATTTACATAATATCTTTTATTTACAAATGTCACATGTGAACTAAATTATGTTTAGATCCTAAATCAAATTATTGTTGTAAATTTTGTTTTAACCCTTTATGCATATAAAATTTCATATGTTAACATATTCCTTTATTTTAAAAATGTTTATGTTTTCATCTTTATATATATTTTCGTATTTGCACAAATTAAATTTATTTCAATTGTTTTTCACATGAAATCTTAATTTAGTTTAATATATACATTTGTATATTTTCCATTCATACATTTTCCCATTATTTATATTTGCACAACTTTTAAAAGACAATGATTTGAAAATAAATAATCACATTTATTTGTATATGTATATAAGAGAATTTAACTATAAATAATCTCTTGAAAATTATTACATTAATTCTCAAATTACATCTTTCAAATAGTAATATATATTAAAATTTAGAAAACAAACATTTATTAATTTCAAAGCTTTAAAATCTACTCACTTTCAATACATTTATTTATAAATCCAATTTCCATTTATAAAATACTTATCCTTAAATTTCAAACCAAAATTCTATTTATGATCTAGATTTTTTATTTATTTCGAAAATTTTCTAATTAATTCACAAACAATTTCACAATTTAATTCCAAAATTAAATTAGTTGTCAAATTAAACTTGGCTAAAATTTGGGAATGTTACATTCACTTTTCATTCCAATGAAACGATTTTCCCTTCTTAATAAGGTCAAAGAGGGGAAGACACCTATCGGTTGCTTTAGAAACAAACCGACTTAAAGCAGCGACCATCTAATTCAGGCTTTATACTTTTTTTTTATAGTTCTCGGGATTTACATATCTTGGATGGCTTAGATTTTGTTAGGGTTTGCCTCAATTCCCTTGACACTCACAACATAGCCAAGGAACTTCCCTAACCAGATGAAAAATGAACACTTATTTGGATTCAGCTTCATATTGTACTGACATGGGATGTTGAAAGCCTCGGATAAGTTCTGTATATGCCACGTAGCCTTTTCTGACTTCACCGGCATTTCATCCATGTTACCACTATAGACCGATTGATCTATTCTGAGTACATGTAGTTGACAAGCCACTGAAAGGTAGCCCCTACATTTTATAACCCTAAGGGCATGGCATGATAGCAATATAGTGTGAGAAATGTGTGAGATATGCAGAATACAGATCTTAAGGCTAGGATTAACACTAGAGGGGGTGTGAATGGTGTTTAAAGGAATTACTAAATCTTTTTGAGTTTTTGATAATTTGAACACAAATGTATGCAATATTCAGACATAGATATGATCACAGAATCAAACACAGGTGCAGAAATAAAGTAAAAGCAATAAAGGAAAGAACACACCGGATTTTATACTGGTTCAGAGTTACCCTACATCCAGTCCTGCACATAAGTACAGATTTCCTTTCAAAACTAATTACACCCTCAATTTCAAGGCCATGAGGTACACCACTCCAGATTCACAATCCTCTAGGTAGAGATAATTGATTTCACGGGCAACATGTTCACCCAATTGATTTCCAAGGCTACAATCACACCTTTTCCCGCTTGATTGATTTCACAGGCTACAATCACACCTTTTCTCGCTTAG
The DNA here is from genome assembly GCA_030765085.1 of Allium cepa. Lineage (NCBI taxonomy): Eukaryota > Viridiplantae > Streptophyta > Magnoliopsida > Asparagales > Amaryllidaceae > Allium > Allium cepa. The sequence goes on along the minus strand of CM060932.1, from coordinate 728,565,554 downwards.
TTTATTACAAAGAAGCCTATAACTCTGAATAGCACTGAAATCTTGTTGAGATAGTGATAGAGAATCAAACCACAAATGATCTAGTAAGATTCAATGTTGATTTCGGTAGAGTAATGGTAAAAATGTGTATATAGAAATGTTGAAGAAGAAGAAGAGGAATGAAATCAGAGAAAAATTGAGTGAAAATTCGTTTAAAACTGCCTTTACTTATAGTAGAACAACAACCATGTCCATTCATGAAAGGATACGATGGCTAGACACTTCCTTTGAAATTCAAATTTTTGAAGTAAAATGCGACCATGTCGACATGAGATACTTGAGGATGTCGAATGCCTAAGGAAATTTTGGTAATTTGTTTTTCTTTGAAAATAACTTTCATCTTATATTAAAACTATTTTAAACTTTATAAAATACTTAATTATAGCTAAAATTCATAAGTAAATATAGAGAATAATATATATATAATTTTGCTATAATTTTATATTTAAATCGAAGTATAAATATTAAAAATTAAATATATTATTATTAAAAGATAGTTTAAAACTTAGGATAATTTGATTTTGAAAATAAAGATTATTTTGAGGCTAAAAATATTTAAAACTAGGATTGATGTTTTTGATTCTTTTAAAAGGAAGGTTTTGAAATCATTTTGAAAACAAGAAATAATTTTGTAAAAAACATTTGAATAAAGGTTAGTGGATACAAAACAATATTCCACTAGATTTTTCGTAGGTTCCATCCTACCTAGGGTTCCATCCCTTTAACAAGCTCGAAGTGGAATCCATTCCACGAATAAATTGGATTTTAAGATATCAGTGCTTTTTTAGGAGTTTTAACAAAATTCCTAATTAAATTACTTATAATTGAAATCTTGAACTCTTAATATTCTTGATACTCATGAGTCTTCAATCTTGATATCTTGAATCTCTATACTGTACTGTCTTCATTCTTGGTACCTGCATGGTTAGATCCTGCATATACATATATAACTAAACTATAATGTTAGTATTTATATTTTATAATCTTATTGTAAGCTTGTTGTCATCAAAACCAACATCTCAAGGACTAACATATAGGTCGGCATTAGTGATGAAGGAAGTGTGTTCTTGGTCTAGACCATGCATAGCAATTTGATTATCCCTAGAATAGGCATCCATGAAGGTGAGGAGCTCATGTCCACTAATCACATCTATTGGTTGATAGATATGCGGCAATGGAAGCTATCTTTGGGGTAGGCTTTGCCAAGTCGAAGTAGTTAACGTAAGTTATCCAGGATCCATTTGGTTTCTTGACCGGTATCGGGTTGCCTAACCAGACTATAATAGCCCGCAAATCCGTACCCCTTAAGTCGGCACTATTCTCCATCATTCAACTCAAGATGAACGGAAATACGAACCATTTGGGTTAAAGAAGAAGAGGCAGAAGAAGAAAATAGGAAACAACATCATAATCTAACCTCACAGCGGAATAAAATATAATAGATAATAAATGATCTTTACACATAAACAAATACATCTATTTACGAATTACATCATCAGAGTATACATAACACACAATTGGACGGTAATCATAACATGTCCTCACAATCTGAATACACAGCGGAATATTTAACACAAATACGGAAGTACGTATCGCCATCCGGCTCGTCTTCTGAACTCCACAGCATCCTTTCCTGTAATCTATAATACTCGGTATGACCCGAGCATTATAGTTAAATAACACCCGAGTCAGTCTGGAATACCAGCGTGAGAAACCACACTCAAATTGATTATTAAAGTTTCAAAATCCATTGAAATCAAAAGCATCTCGTAAGACCATGCCACAAATAAACATGTCGGGTTTTTACCTTACGATAGCTAAAACACTTTTTATTAAAATCCTCTGATATTATAATAGTGTCTATAGAAAGTAAAATAGAATCTAGCTGAAATGCTTGCATCTCACATTTCAGCAATAATTGGGCACAATCAAAACTGTACAGGCGCGTAGGGAGAATGGATTTCCAACTAATGACTAGGCACTGGGGTACCACTTGTCACAATATGTGGCCTACATCACAGTACCGAGGATTACTCACAATCCCCTGCAACACAAGACCAGGACCACCCCTTACTGGATAATCCCGAGTAAGATCACCCCACGGTTGGGATCAGCAACCGCACCACTAATCCGAATAAAAGGGACATCTAGACAGGGATGACCTCACCCTAATGGGTGCTACCATCTAGCCTTTCTGTATAACCCCTAATTTTCAGTCATTCCTGGTTGATGAGGCTTGAGGCTAAGCGTTACCTTTTTAGAATATATCACTTAGAATGCCCATCGTCCACCTGACGATGTTACGAAGCATTCAACCATACAAGTTCGTCCCAGGTTCGAACGGAACCGAAGGCACTACTCCTACTACATCCATTTTGGAATCATCCTCATGATTAGTAGCGACTAGCCATTGCACTTCACTGCTCCACCTTCGAATCCAAACTCGTCTTCCTCATGGAAACGTACAAACCGGATCGAAGTGGTTTTCAGGAAATAAATCTTGATCCCGGTCTCTTCGAAACGATCAGCGCATTGGCCAATGTTGATAGTCAGTTATTTAACTATCAACTAATATTCACAACAACCATACAACATAAATAATTTCACCAAATTATTTATTAACCTCAAAATATTTTTGCAAGATATATTTCCGATTTCAACCCTTTTGAAAACGGTTTTCAAACCATACTCTTCTCACGGGATGAATTCCCAAATATTTATTTCCACTGAAAACACCAAGTATAATACTTTAGATTTTTAAAACAATTTAAAAACACTTTATTATAACATATACTTTAACATTTAAATTGAAAACTACTTCAATACTTGATGTGCACGTAAATGTGCATATATTTACATCCATATTTTATCTCTTTTTATTTAAATAAACATCACATTTGGGCTTTTTAACATGTTTAAAACCGAAATTCAATTATTTCCAAACCCTCATATTTTCATCTTCATTCAGGAGAAATACGGTCATTTTTGTGCATGTGTCAATGTAAGAATTTCTACTTGGACATTTTTTGATAATTTTTATAGGAATTTGCATGCATATGGAACAGGCTTATATGAAGATATATGCATTCACAAATGAATACAAAGGAAAGAAGAGGGAAATAATTCAAGCCATGAACATGGAGAACCTCACCCACTTACCTAAATGTACAATTTGGAGCTATTGGACAACTAAGTGGAGGTTAAAACTTCATGCAAAACAAATGATGAATTAATTAGTGGATAATGGTTACTTGGTGGCCACACTTCCTAAAGGGCAATTTAGAAAGCTCCCTAAAAATAGAATTAGGGTTTTATGCATGTATTAATAGCCCTCTTATGTACATGAAAAAATCATCTTCTACTCTTTCATTTTACTTAGGAAATTAAGAGATCGAAGTGTAAGCTCAATGTTTTATGAAATAAAAATGGCTTCCAAGCCTCTTTCTTCTCTCTTTTCTACATGCTTTTCTTTGTTTTATTGTTAATGTTTATTTCTATGCTCTCTTTCTCCTTATGTTCATAGCTTAGATTTACATTTGTGCAAGTAGTTAGTAGCTAACCTCTTTTGCTTTCTTTGCTTATTTTCTATTTTCTTTTCTTTTTAATGTTGAAACTTACTTATGTTGCTTCAATGCCACAAATGAGAATCTAAACCCCTTCAATTTAGGGGTGATGAAGCTCTCTAACTTTATGTAATTTCAACATTTTATGATTTATGATCTCATTTGGTTTATGCTTCATGAAGTGGATTTTGATGCAAGTTTATACAAGTGGGTTTGATAGCTTATATTGCTTATGCAAATGAGCTATTCTTATTCAACATAAACACAAGTTGCATCATCATTTGCTAATCCACTTTTGATTATGAAAGTAAAGTAAAAATAAAATTTGATGATCTATATTACAAGTTACAATTGTAAATAGATCATACTTAAAATAGCTTTTTCTTTGGCTTCATTTTCATGAGAATTATAAGTGGTTTATTTGTCGTATTATAGTTTGATGGTTTGAGTTATGTTAATTAATAACATAAACAAACCATACTTATGATAAATACAACAATATTTCACTTAAATCAAAGTTAGAGATCATAATTTGTTTGTTTGTTGATTTACAAAAATATGAGAGTGGATTTGCCTCTAAATTGTTCTCTAGTTCAATAGTTTTCTAATCACATTTTAATTCTAGTTTTAGGTTCATTTTAGTTCTAGTCAACAATTTCTCCTCCATTTGGTCTAATTTGATTGAATAGATTTTTAAAACTCTAACAACTCCCTGCGGATCAACCCGTACTCGCCACGTGTTACATTCGTACACTGTGTGCTTGTGGTTATTTTTAATTTGAAATTTATAAATGGTTTTCTAATCTGATAGAAATTCCATCGACGAATAATACTTTATTAAAAATATGCTATAGGAATATTTAAGATGAGGCTGCTTTATAAAATATAAAACTAGATTTTCTCTTTTAAAAGAAAATACCAAATCACCTTTAAATAATTACTGCGATAATAGATTTGAAAAATACTTACTTTAGAATTTAAACTTTTTGAAATAATAAATTTTCAAAAACATGTTTTTTAAAACAACGGTAAACTTTTAACTTATATTTAAAAATTTGCTTCGAAAACGTACTTGGCTATCAAGGGAAATGTGCTTCTCTTTCACATCTTTTAAAAATAAATCACTATTTATTTTTAAACAAATTTACTCATTCCCTTAATAAATTTCCACCGTGAATTTATTCTTCCAAATATCCACTGATATATATCACTTCGATTTTATAAACCCAGTTTATAAATTTCAAGTCTTGTTTCTCTTTTAAAAATCCCGGTTTTACACACTTAAATCAATCCCCAAGTTGATTTCCAATTTACTTCACTTTTAAATAAATTTCCTTATTTACGCCATTTATTCCAAAATCCATTAACTTCAGATTTTATTTCTTCATTATGATTTAAAATCTTTTAACTGAAAATACCAGTTTCATCTTTCCAAATTTCTTCTTTGTCCTTTTAAATAAATTCAAACCTTGAATTTTAAAGTAAATTCTTTTATTCCTTTAAATAACATCACTTAAGTTTTAAAATTTATTACTTCTCTGTTTATTCAAAATCCCCTTTTTATACTCGGAATTATTTATTAGAATTTAAAGCCAACCTTTATCCTTTTCCAATTCATTTATCCAGACCTCTATAATTATTTCATATAAAAATTCTTTCTTATAATTCTTTCCAAAAATCCAATTCTATATATATTGACAACTCAGTGTACCGAAATATATTCAATCAAACCATAGTATCCAATATTCTAATTATCAATATAATTCATCACAGAATATCAAATAATCATAACACAGAATTATTAGAAAAATCTAAATAAATTTTGAAGAATCCAGTTGGATCCCTCCAACCTGTTCCCTGCATCCACAGATGTTAGCACAATACCAATTCCACTTCGAGGTGGAATATCGCGGTATATGGGATTAATATAATATCATCCGCTATTATGCGGCGCATAGGGTCTCATCCACTATATAATGCAGGAAATCAATCACTCCAATATATACTCTATACTACTATATAATATAGCACATCAAATCAATTTAATCAATCAACTAATTATTTAAATTTAACCATTTAAATTTAAATAGGAATCCAGATGAGTGAGATTAACACATCTTTGATTTTTGTTTGCAAATCCAATATATTTCGACTTGTTACTCCCTGATTTTAGACCTTGAACAAATAATTCAAGATTTATTTATATTTGAAATAATCGAACAACACAATTATCCTTAATAATTTTATTTAAATCAAATAATTAAATTTGAAACTAATTCTTTTCCATAAAAATCCTTTAGTAACTAAAAATAATTAAGCTGGTTAATTGAATAAGTAAATCATCAAACCATTATTTATAAAATAACTAGTAATTTAAAAATATGTATTTATATAGATATACTTATATTCATATTATACCTTTCTGTAGAAGACAGCACAGTAATTTCTTTATTGTGTAAAATTCCCTTCTTTAATATACACATACCTTGCTGCAAAAATTCCTTTCCTAACATATATATACACCTATTTATCACTTGCAGTAAATCCAATACATATCTATAGGCATCAAATTAACTGATATCTTACTGTAAATCACCTCTACGGAGTCATATATATATTTTTCTTACCATGTATATACATATATAAATTTAATTTAATTGAAAAAAACAAGACGAAGTCGAATACCTTCTGCCTCTAAACCCCCGGCCTTCCATCGCGCGGCCTCCATCGCGAGCTCCCAGAACTCCTCGCGATCGAGCTCGCGAAGCCTAGCCCGCGATCGAGTATGGCCACAACCCCAGAGAACGTCACTAATTCTCCTATTCTAACTTCGAGTCTTCGTTCTTCACCTCATCGCCGTCGCCGGCCTTGCGAACGTCCAAATGCCATCACGCGGCTTCGCCAAATCGCCGAATACCCACTATCAACCCTCAAACGCCATCGTCCTCTGCTCGAATCGAAGGTAGAGCAAAACTCCATGGTTCCGACTGCGTCCACCATCCCTCAAATCGATACGATTTATAAGAGAACGAAGTGAGTCATTCGTTTCGTTATTTCTTTATTTTATTTTTTCCTTCACGAACGAATTTGATTTTCGAATTCATTCAGCCATTTTTTGACCAAAATTTGGGATAAAAGAATGAAAGGGTCGGCTTTTCATTTTATTTTGAACGAGAGGGCAACACAATTTCAGGATAGTTGGTAGCGTATGGAAGAAGGAAAATAGCTACAATGCTTAGGAAAGGACTGGAAAGGGTTGATGTCAAATTAATTTCAACTGCAGTTGACTAGTATAAATATTCAATTTAAATTCAAATTCAAACCGTTCCGATAAATGCAACTTAAAAACATGACCTCCTATCGAGGCATGCCGCTAGGCGTTTATAATGTTATACCCCTATTCCGAACGCAATGGAAAAGGTTCCGAAACCTAATTCGATCGTATGGCGAAGATAGCATTTTGAATCAGTTATTATACTAAATTTTCGATACAAATTTCAACACATTTATATATCATACGCTCACACAACAACTCCAAACATTACGAAAATTGAAATCCGATAATAAAACACTATTATGGATCCAATGGAACTAGTTTTGTCGAAATCCGAGACTGTGCCTCGGAAGGTTATTTTTAAACGTCAATTTAAACGATATATTTTCAAAACTTAACAAAACACTTCCAAATTCAATTTTAACACTTTTACTGTCTTCAGTACCATCAATATACTTTTACAAGCCTTCAAATTATTATTTCTAACAGCCTTAAAACTGAAGATTCAATAATTTACCCAATTTCAGTTTATTAAATCCAATAACTTAATTGCTAAATATAATAATATTTGAATTCAAGTTAAAGATTAACTTTTAAATATTTAAAATCAATTAAATATTCCAATTTCGAACATCCAAAAATTTCGTGTCATCACACAGACCGAATATTTCACCTTCTGAAAGAAGCCATTCGCTAATAGCTTCTCTACCACTTTTTCGATAGCTCGGTGCCTTTCTGCATTAAGTGGTATATTCTTTTGCCGCATGGGGGTTGCCTGGAAATGATCCTTGGGTCGATGCTGGTCATGTCGAGAGATGTCCAAGCGAAGACATCTTACTTTGCTTCAAGAATTTAGCCAGGCCATCTTTGGTTTCTAGGTTGAAATCGATTCCAATCTAGATAACTTTACTAGGGTTGATATCGTCTATAGATATCAACTCGAGTGGAGTCACCTGATCTCCTTCAATGTTCGAATCTCTCATGCGGGGATCTGGTGGACCATCATCTAGATCAAGGTTTGCTTCTAAGTTGCATTGATCTAGTGCATAAATCATGCACTTTATGGCATCCTTGGTTGGGATAGTCATCAATGCTCGAGTCGAAAGGTTGAGGCTTTCCCAAATTTCCATAGATGGGTATGATGGCTTTGAAAAGGAAGGAGATACTGTGTTGGACATTCTTGCTTGCCAACGTAGTGTAACTTGTTCATTCCATGTCGCAATAAGCTTTTTTTAGGAGTGGCCAAGGAAATGTGATGTATGCCATCTTCATCTTCAATGTAGCAGGCGGTCCCGACATGAATTGAAGTACTGTTGGACAAGATTCTCTCGAGTGACACACGAACAGTTGCTGTAGATTTTCTGTTTGGGTGGTCTCGATGCAAACTGGAGCGTTAATAGGCTCGAGGTTACTCCTGGGCAACACATCGTTGGTAGTAGTTTCTTCACGACTAAGGATGGTCCCAGAACGTGTGATAACTCACACGCAGTGGACCTAAATTTTCGCTATCAAAAAACCGAAGTCCACAAATAAATAAATAAATTCGTATAAGAGCACTATCGATATAAACTCACAGTGGAATGGCAAAGTATAATAAATATAAAGTTACTGAATAGGAGTGACACTTCCAATATCCAGTGTCCTTATCAGTGTCGAGCACACATAAGGAAATCTATCCTTCCATCGTTCCCTTCTGTACCTGTACTTGCCCCTCTAAGCTATCCTATGGATCGTAATGAAGAGGGGGTCAGAACAACGTTTTGATGACTGGTAAATTATACACTTCTCTACTACTATATAAAGGAAATTCGTTGAACTAATTTACTCTGTGTCTTTTTGAAATTCCAAAAATGCCCTTGCTCATACGGTTACCACTGCATCTGTTACTCTCATCATCAAATAATGCATGTCTTAGTTCGTGCAATAGCAGGATTTTCATTCATACATTTGTCCATTGCACTACTACCCTAACATCAAATTGTGCTCAAAGCTATGCAAATTCCCAAATATAATAGACAATTATACTACTTACAGTTAATAGCAAAATTTACTTCCGTTCTCTATTTAACTACATTATTCTGTACGTTTTAAACCGAGCATTATTTTGGAAACTAATATTATGGTTAGAATAATAGGATATTATAGCAAGGTCGGGTAACCTATGGCTAAACAATATTTGCTGTGCACACTAATGGCAAGATCCCGTGTGCGATAGCACGGGCTAGCACTAGTTACATATAATACTAGTTTATGCCAATTGTCTTCTATTACATGTTATGTCTTTTATTTTTATTTAGTCGTCTCAACTCCACGTATCGCAAACGGTACGCCCAATTTATCCTAGGTTGATAATAACTAAATGCATGTGTGTGTATAAGTATCACGGTCCCCCTTTGGACCGAGATACTACTCCCGCTAGTATCCATAACCCAACACCTTGTCAGGATCCATCATCAACACAGTATCATGTCCTCGTTGTCGTGCATATCAAGGAACTCTCGTAGTGCCTAATAATGGCATCACAATTGTTAGCTATATCCTATCCATTTTGAACAACCTCCATAAAGGATTATCTAGCCTTACCTCTAGCAAACAACTGTGGTGGTCCATGACCTAAACGTGTTCTACACTAGCAAGAGGTGTAGCAGTTTAGGCATAACCCTTGTCTTTCCGCTGACACTCAAGACTGATAATGTTCTCGACCTATGTACAGCTTCTACTCCCTAAGATGGTACCAAATACACACTGATATAATGCTAAGCCTTGCTCACCGTCTAATTTAGATTTTCGAACGCAATCAAGGTAATACCCACTTGTTATTCAACATCACCTGAAAGGTTAAAGCATACTGTACTTGTCCTTTGACACTTCGACCGAGGTGAACCTTCCTACTTGGGTATCCCTCACCTATACACGAATGTATATAATGTCATGGGTCCTACGGTTGGATATGTTCCATATAAGTATAATGTATACATATTGCTGGTAGTCCCTTGCGGTGGGCAGACTCTATTGTGTAACACTGTTGACCTTACATTTCAACCTATTTTAATCATTATGTCATTCTTATCTGATCTAAGTTGTTAGGTAACTTTAATAATTCACACCGGTCATAAATGCATACTTAAGGATACATATACATCTGTGTGTGTGTATTCAAACTAGTTTGATTATTACGCCTCTAATGTTCAATTGTTAATAGTATTCCTTTACTTTTTCATGCGTTTACTTATTATTCCATTTATATCAATTTAATTTCATTTACTGCTTTCTTCGAAAGATCCAAATTTATTTTTTATTTGCTTCCCCTTTTTATTATTGAACTTTTATTTCTATTCTTTTCAACTTTTGTTGTCCTTCCTTATTTAGTGGATTTTCTATTGCCTTTTAATTTATATCATTACTTGCCATTTTGCACTCTATGACTCGCCTTCCATTTTTCATTTATTATTTGGTTTCTATATTATTTCTACTGCATATATATTAATTTTTTCCCTTAATCTTTTATTATTATCAAATTTACAATTTTTTAACTCGTCCTTAGGGATTTCTACATTTTAATGCATTGGAATACATCTTCCTCAAAAGGAAAGGTTAACAATGTAAATCTCTATATCTTATCCAAAAAGGAAATTTGTGTTACGTTTGGAATTACAAAGAATTATATTTTGTAATTATTGAAATAGATGGTACAAAATATGGTAAATATCCATATTTTATACATCTCTTTCTTTTAGGTATAATCCTTATTATTTCAAACGATACACTTTTATTGATGAATCTGAACATGATAATCTATAGAAATTTACATTGCAACACCCTACATTCCAATCAATTAATATACTACTTAAATACCTATAATTTATTGTGATAGCTCTAATTTATATTTTACTTACATGAGTCGTTTAAAACTACAAATCTAGAACTACCAAATAATTTATAAATTTCATGGACTACTACTACCTAATACTTTCCGGATTCGCATACATGCAATATTAAAATTAAGTTATGAATCACATAATATGTTGGTAGGATATATAAATTCATTACATGTATACACTTTATCATATAACTCCCAGTTTGCAATTAGGCATACAGGAAAAGATGTACAACAATATAAATCAAGTATTATGTAAAAATATATAATTTCTCGGTTATATTTTTAGCTTCCTAAATCTCTATATCTAATCCCTATTGCTGCAGTTTGATTCCCTTTATTCTCCCTACCAGAGTATACATACGCAAGCATACATATATCTATCGTAAATCTAGATCCGAGGAGAGATTTGGATTTAATTTAAATTCGGTTCTGGATTATAATTTACCCTACCTTTGACGATTTGATTCAACCCCATTCTTCTTCTAAATTATTCTCTATTATTCTCCACTTGTATATACATATATAAACTATAACTATAATTAGAATTAAGAATTTGGGAAGAAGAGATAATGACATAGCTCCGTCGCCGCTATACAAAATATGAGAAGAAAGTGAGGAGTTAGGCATGTATTTATAGGAGTTCGAATCAATGCCAGCCGTTAGAGTATATTATTTCTAATCCGAATCGTTCGGCCACATCACTATTTCACAAAAAATATAATGATCGGTCAACCACCATGGTCAACCGACCATTATATTTTCATAATTATCGTTCGCCATTTCATTACATTGATTAATTTCCTCTTATACGATATTTTCTCCATTTTTGACCGATTTTCACTTACGTTAATTATTCTTATAGGTTATGTAACGTTAACTATCGGTTAATTATAACTGACAATAATTAATGTTAGTTAATCATTTTTATTTCCTTAATTATATATATATAATTATCTCTGATTGAAAAAATTCAAACGTCGCTAACTTTTTCATTTGAACTCTGGTCGGAAAAAATTGAAATGAAAATTGATCGGAAAATCTCCACGAACCCAACTGGGTTCGTAGCCAAATTCAGATGTTTCTAATAATTCTATTTTCGACATTATTATTTATTTATTTATTTTTAATTAATTACTGTTAAAATTACAGGGTGTTACATTCTCCCCTCTAAAATAGTTTTGTCCTTGAAATTCATCAAGGATTAAATCGTATAACATAACGGGAACCATTCTAAACTAACCAACCAATTAACATACAACCAATGTTGTAACCAATTGTCTATAAATGCACAGTGTATCACAACACATATGGCATGTATGTTGAATAATTCTAAATCAACACCTCCTATATGAATGCATCTTTTACAAAATTAAAACATGGTGCAAGAAACTTATATATACTGGCAGCTCTGCATGTATGCAAATTTTGAAATGCGAAAACTTTGCATTTGCGTCCAATTTTCCCACACCTCTGCGAGTAAAAGTAAAATTCAACTAATTTTTCATCCAACCCCTACCATCCAAAATCCAACACACCATGCTAACATCCGAAGTTTTGAAAAATCCAATTTTATAAACTTGCATCCTTGTGTCGCAAGAGGGCTTAGATGGATAATTCCATATTTCCATCAGTCCCGTGTACCATTTTCATTCTTCTTGGAACTTTCTCTTTTACTCTAAATTCTATTCCAACCTTTCTAAGTAAAGTCCACATAAGGAAATTTACTTTTAAAATTTTAGAACTTTAAAACAAAGTTATTTTAAAACAAGTTTGGTTCACCTTTGACAAGGTATGCAGAAAGTGATTCCATAGCTACACGGCTTTTTCGCTCGTCAATAACTATATCTTATTTTATTATCTCTTTTGCTGCACGATAAAATTTCTACTTCCTAACCCATCGACTTCTTCCTCTACTAAGCATGTAGCATTTGAAAAAAAAATCCTTTTAGATTAAACTTTGAAATATCTGGAAAACTTAAAATAAATTACGATTTCACCACCATTTTTTTAAAAACCTTTCATGAAATTATTTCATCTCCAAAATCATGAATTTTGAACAAAACTTTGGAAAGTATTTTTTTTCAAAACAATTCATGTCATATTCTATGCAGTCATGGTTTAGTCTGTATGATGTTCATAATGGACTTTATTCTATGACATGATAAATATCAGTTTTAAAAATTTTGTTTTAGTTTTAAATAATAACTAGTACACAAGTTCATTTATACATTTCAGCTTTTAAGCCGTAGAAATAGTGACTCATGGCTCCGTAATTGCCTTTCCCTTTCCTTCGCTTGCTAAAATTTATGTCCCAAAATTTTACTACTCTTTGGGACTTAACTTAAATTTCTTTTAGTAGGTAGTTGAATAAATTTTCCTAATTTATTTTATAACTGTTTCCTTTTTCTTTTCTATTAGTTAAATATCTTTTCTGAAATTTCCTTATTTTACTATTTTCCAAATAATATCATGGTCAACGGAAAACATATGAAGGGAATGCTTTCATTAATATCGTATTCATTTTATACAAATAGAAATAACTAATGTTTACAATCCAAACCCAAAGAAACAATTGTCGGAAGCTTTCCTTCAACATCAACTAACAATAACGATGTTGTGGCACTATAACTTCTTACTTATATTAAATATACATTTATAACATGTCATTCAACTGGAACTCGCAATATTAATTTTCCTTTCCGACTTCTTATAAACAAGGTCCACTCATTAATTTTAACTTCTAACACCAATTATATGCTGAATTGTGCATTTCCATGTTACATTAGGCTTAGAAATATAATTATGCACATTTAGAATAACCTATCAGCAAATTTGGCTTGGTGAAATAAATTTTCTACTTCCATTCCTGCCCTCTTTAACCCTAAGCCGACCAACGTCCTCGATATGTGTTTTCCAACTCATTACCTTTATTACCATCTTTTTCTAATCCAAAATCACTTGATAGTATTCTCAAACTTTGGTTTTTACTTCCTTTATCTTGATCTTTCATGCAAGTATACTCTAGAACTCGCAAAAGTGTAGTTTGGTACCATTCATCATTCCTTCACGAGTTCTTCTTATAGCTTTTCCATATGTCTTGCTAAATATTCCTAGGTTTTTACCAATATTCCTTACACTCTATGGGGATTCCTTATTGCTATTTTATGAGCAATCATCGTTATTTTCTTCATAGTCTTATCTTTTACCCTGTCTTAGACAATCATCTGTGTCTACTCCACATTAAAATTTTGGTTTGGTTTTTTCCACGTTTTCTAAATTCAATAACTTGGTGTCTTAACTTTAAAACTACAATTTAATATTTTTGAATTAAGCTTATTCATCAAGTCCAAAAGAAAATGTTAGCATTAAAATTTAAAAAGTTTATTTCCTTTTCCCTCAAATCAACCTTTTCTTTTAAAGCCCTTTTTCAACAACAAAGATTTTTACTACTTAAAATTGAATTTTTTAACACAAACCATATATTAACTTTTGCTTTTAAAACTAAATTCTTATACCAACCATTTCTTTAAAAATACACTTTACAATGTTTCCAAAATATCATTAACAATTTTAAATGATAAAAAAACTAAAGCTGACAGGAACTTCCATCTTATTATTTTCCTATTGCTCATTCTATCTCCACTTCCAATCTTTAGCAGAGTCTCTAATAGCATGTGAGGGTAACTTTTAAAAGGTACGTGCAATTAATGTGCACAATTGTCGAAATATCCATTTTACTTTGTTTTGAATTTAATTTCCTATGTTGCTTCTAATCTGATTGCTAGCATTATTTTTTAATATAATATCTTACTTTATTTCTAATTACTAACATTATTTTATATAGATTTTAAATATTATTTCTATTTATATTTCGTAATGTAACTATTATTTAACTATCTTCTACCTAAGCTTCTCTTATAAACATTTTTTTAGCTTTCCTCTCAATTGACCGTCTTCTTAATAAACCATTTTAGTGTGTTCGCCTGCTGCTTTATTTTCATGCTCTAATCTTCTTTCCCTGTTCTATATACCCTATTTAAAACTTGTACCACCTCTTATTGTCTACCCCTTAAAAGAATTTTATAGCTTAAATTTTTTTTCTTTCATCTTAGAAATTCAACGAGCTATATACGCTCTACTATTTTTTCAAATAATAACTTTTACAAAATCCCATTTATAGAAATTTTCGATTTAACTCCTTTTTAAATCTCTATATTCAAATAAAATATAAATATTTCTTTTTTTTGAAAATTTAATACTTATTTACTTTTCAAAAATAAGGTTTTTCTACCTTCAAATAATGCCTTTGAAAATTATTTCAAATATATTATTTATATATTTTTCTCAACTTTTTAAATTCATTCATATGGGGTTGGACTTATGGTGGATTTTTATTTTTTCCTTCTTTTGGACATTTCTTCTTTTCTACTTACTAACTTATTGTCCTCCAAAAGATTAAAATTCGGTTATCATCTTTGGGTGACAGCTGCAAACCATCCTTCAAAAACTTATTCTTCTGGATATATACAACATATAGAATCTGAATTTAAACTTATCCAGACCAAATGTACATCATTAATCAGCAATCTTGAGGGGATCTATAACCATTAACAATCAAGGCCTCAACTAGGGAGTTACATACAATCTAGCTTTAGGGATCTTCCATATGCTTCACTCATGCTCTTCTTAAGTCAATGCCTTTCCGTACAACCCATTTCTCATAGGGTGATCAGGGTAGGTGTACACCTTTAACTTCGTTGGTTATTCTAATTAACAGTCGATTTATCCATCTTATCAGGGGGCGGTTGCAACTACTATATAGTTGGAATTTATAGTATTTGGTGTATAATATATTAATATAACTATAGTACAAGTACAAGTACGTTCACTAGGTGTTTCCAAATTCTTAAGGTCGATTAAACTATGCTCTATTACCAAATGCATCAACCCATACCCCAATAGACCCGAATTTTTGCCAAACCAAAAACCTAATTCCACCAAAGTATGGATCATTAATTTGGTATCCTGTAAATAAATAAATGCATATCATAGAAATATGGATACAAATTTACAACGGAATTGTAAAATATAATATTTGAGGCCAATAGTGGATCAACACCCAAAGAAACGTTGTAAGTAACCTGTGAGACCTAGATTTAGCAGATAATAATAAAATGGCAGAAAAAGAATAGCAAGACACAAGATTTTTATAGTAGTCCGGTAATCTCTGGCCTACGTCCACTTTATAGTTTTGTTGATTATGGATTTAAGAGAGAATTAGAGTCGCTAGTGCAATAGATTGATAAGTTTAAGAGTTTAGAACTGCCAATAGTATCTTCCTAGATGATTATTAAATGAGGAAGATAGGAGATGATGAAGAAGCAGAGTGAAGATCCTTCTTTGGTTGCAGTAGGGTTGATATTTATAAGGAAACGGGTTTACAATTTTAGAGCCCATTTACATTGGAGTTAAGGAGCAAGCCCAATACTATACAAGTGATAACATAGCCCAAAAGCCACAAAGACCTCTTGATACATTGAGAAAGCTCTCGGTACCGGTAGGTTTTGACTTGTGCAAAGTAAATCTTTGCACTTCCCCCATTCTTCTATCGCCTATTCGATGCTTTCAAGCTCTTTTCTATAGATTTCATGTTGATTCTGATGATTCTCTCAATGACACTTTAACTAGCTTGCTTTTATTATTTTCTTCACATCAATCTTGAGAATTGTTGATCTAGACTTTGAGAAAAGCACTTGGCCATGATAGGTTGGAGTAGAGTATGATGTTTATGGGGTATGTAGCACCAAAGTGGAAGGAAAAAGTTCCTAGAACCGAGCGAAAACCTCTCGGTACCGTTAGCTTTCCTTAGATCCAAACTTGATTTTTCTCGAGTTTGATTCCGTACTTCTTCTAAGTGCATTTTCAAGTTACCTTCTACTTATTGTTGAATTCTACTTGGTTAAAAACCTCGTTTACACTTGCCCCTTAGAGTATGCTTTCATTAAACACAAAGGGTGCTCTATATCGAGACAAGTCCTATCATAATATCTTGTAATTTCAGTGGGTCATTAAAGTATTGCTTCGAAACACTGCTTTCATTTGGTAGATATTCCTGCAATTGTTTTTGCATGGTTAGAATTCCATTTTTCATGCTAAGGCCCAGATCTATGCTCTGGAGATCAGATCTTCTCCATGTGAGTACTCCTCTTTGCTATGTGTTCCAGAAATTTTTGGGTGAGAAACTCTCAGTACCGAGAGCTTTGTATCATTACCAAGATGTTTGGTCTCCTCCTACTTCTTACCTAAGTCATTTGGGACTTAGAAAAAATTCATGCTTTCATTTCTTTGTGCCGATTTGTTTCCAACTCGAGAGCTTTGCATCGAGTTCCTTAATCCTTCGTGCTTTAGACTTTATCGTTGAACACCTTATCGTCGTCCAACTCAACATCGACGCTCATCTACCACATCGACCAATCGTCATAATCTAAGTCATTGATGCTGCCTTGTCTCGAGCTGCAGCCACCAAAGCTTCGATTTGCCATCAGAAAAGTTCTGGCCTGAGGTCCAAATTTTGAACACCAATTTGAATTTGGTTAAGGTGGGTGGCTCATATGTATGGAGATGGCAATAGGGATGAAGTGGTCGTTGTTTTCTTGAAGGAGATCGCCAAAGTTAGGGTTTTACTCAATTTTTCGAATGAACTTGTGTTTGCACCTAAGTCATGCATAAGTCATTCTGGAGATGATTTTAGCTTCGGGACTTTGGCTGTCTCTTGTCAAAACTCGACTGAGCCCTCATCACCGCTTGAATATTAATATGACTATTCTTGTCCGGGAACGGTTGTGTTGGATGACTTCATCGCACTACTTTTCCTTTTGTCATATTTCAAGCGTTCCAAAAAAGAAAAGCTTCTATGTTGTTCTGGACAGCGGCTCCGTTATCCACTATTCAACGATAACGGGTAAATTCCGATATATAATTTCAATGTACGACGCGGCTCATGTTTCCAGTACGAGCAAGCTATCTACATAGGATAGTCCATTCATGGTGCATAGGACACTGGGATCACACTGTATGGATTAACACTTATCATTTTCCATGGTCAGTGCTCAGAATCCAATTGGTCAACACACATAATATCCTTTGGATTTTGAACATTGGTCACACAGGCTTATAAATTCAAAATAAGACACAACTGACCATGTTGAGCGTCGTGTTTTATTGTTTAGAATGATTCATCGACCGTCTCGATTCAAATCTGATGAAGGTGCTTCTACTACTCCCGAGGCCAGATCCTCTACAGTTCAGGCTTCGCCTATAATTCTTGTTGGACTAGGTTGTTCTATTGTATCATAATCAGAAGGTTCGATGGTTCCATAGTTACCAATAGTGAATCAGCCACCTCCTTTGAATGAGCTCTTGTGTTTGAGAATACTAAATGATCCACCGGAATAAGTCCCCATGATCTGGGCGGCCGAAATGCTACAGAACATCTATCATCGACATGGAATTTAAGAAGATGACGTTCTTTTCCCTACAAGGGTCGAATTTGCATAACACCACCCGTCGGGATACATAACATGCAACCGGTATCTATGCTTAGGTGGTGTTGTTCCACCTTTTAAACTCTTCCTCCGAACGATTCTACAATAACTTAGGCTAGATCTATTCCAAATTCATCCAAACAGATATGCACTTCTAAGCTTTCCTTATGTCCTTTTCGTGAATCAGTTCGAGCGAGCTCCAACTTTCAACAAACTTACTTACTTACCTCATTTCAAGAAAAGATTGGATTCTCCGTCTCTCATGTTCATTGAAGCCTAGTGTTGGTGCAAGCTCGGCAAAAAGCTTTACAACAATGCTCATACTTCAAGAACGAGTATTTCTTCGTATAACGCTCGTACGGCTTTAACCGGCTCTACTTTATTGGTAGAAGTTCCCTTTCCTCTGTCTCTTCCATACTTGGATTTCTTTACCTCGAGCTATCAAGTTAATGTTTATCTCTTTATAGACATTCTAGCTCGAGCTGACTGTGAGAAGCATGAGACTACGCTCAAGGGCTTCGATAGGTGGGGTTCCAACAATGCACCATTGCATTCCTTCTAACGAATGAAAACTTACGACACTGTGGTTTATTGAGCGCTAGTAGATTTTTTTGTTTCTGATTCACCTGCTCCCTGTAATTCCACAGCTCATACATGCTCTTTCATCCCTATCTGCAGCGCCGGTGAGAATCTTCATGGGGATGTCATAGGTCCATCCGATGTGGTGCACTCAGATGAGCGTGCTGAGAGAGAGTCCAAAGAGCATGTTGACGTTGATGTTTCGAGTAACATGGATGAAGATGTTAGGATGTCCTTGATTCCAAAAGAAGACAAGGAAATTAGTAGAAGAGAAGGGAAAGAGCTGATGGTTGAAGAAGAAGGAGAGTGTGGCAATGATAGCGATAGCAAATACCATCCTAGTGAAGGGGAGGACGAATCGGTCGAAGAGATGCCCTATATGAGTCTGCTCTCCCCAGCTTGCCCTGTCCGAAGCACATTGCTATGGAAACTTCTAAAGTAGCTGGAGATCAATCTTTGTTGTCTAATGGAAAGAATATGGCCCAAGCTCGTTGTTTTGGCGACGTCCTCGTCAATCTGAGCGATAACGGTGAGATTGGCTTTTATATTTGTGATATTCTTGATGAGACAGGATCTGGCTTTGCTTTTGTCTTGGAATAATTATCAAAGGTGGAGAAACTCCATCTTTATGCCCATGCGAACACGGTTATAGAGTACTTAGGGGGTAGGTGTCATACACCTCACATGATCATGAATATGCAACCCTGCATACACTTATGCATTCTGAAGTCGCGGTTCTTATACATTCTTTTCCTTTTTTAGGTTCCATAGGTCAGGTCTATTACAAGAAGCTCTCCCACAACATTAGTGGGTACAGAAGCCAAACTCCTGATCCAAACCCACTTCATCGCATAAAAGTAATAAGGAGGGGCAAAGAAGAAAGGATCATGAAGCTGACGATGCTTGCAAAGATGATAGAGAAAAGGACAGTGAGTGAGAGAAGACAGAAAGAAGAGAGAGGATAATACTAAGTTGTCCCACGATGCTACCAAATTTCCCAAGAGAATCCATCGATCGTCGTAAGCCTTCTTTGACTACAGTTTCACTACACACACAAGCTCAATCTTCTTCACTGCAAAAGCTTCCAACCTCTTAATTCCTTATTATTGTTGCTCCCATTCACTATAAGGGCATTTCTACTGCAAAGTTCACTCTTCTGGCTGGTACCCCGCACCTATAAGCAGCATTTCCCAACCTCTTCTTACACGACATTAAATTCGATCAGGACATCTTAGATACCCCAAATGAGGCAATGGAGTTAGACTTATGAATTATCCAAAAGCACGTCGACAAGGGGTTTAAAGGGAAGAAGCTGTGTGTTTCCTTCTCTGAAGTGAATAAGATCAACCACACCAACATTTTTCCTTCGATTCCGAGAGGGTTGGCTTTAAGTGAATGATTAAGAGTCGAGGGAATGATCTGTTCAAGGTCATAAGAGAGAGCACTTGGCCTTTGAAGGGAAAGCTCGTGCCGACAACCTGATCGAAGAGATAAAGCACTGCAAAACTACCGTTAAGCTCGTCTTTGGAGACCAGCTAAAAGCTAACCCTTGTTGAAAGTACAGAGTTCAAGAAACATGCAGACTAAAAGGCCCAGGCTCTTACACAAAAAGTTGAGATCATTCAGGCACGGGATCTGACTATCTCAAAGAAAGGTACTATGAGGAAAATTAAAATGTTGGTAAAGAGAAGAAGATACTCGTCGTTGAGATGGAGTAGCTATCTACTAAAAAATTTGCCAACTATCTTAAGCTTGCAATTTTATAAAAAGAGCTTAAAGAGTTTTAGGAAGAGAGGTCTGCAACTAGCAACGAGCTCGATGCCAATATGTTGCACTTCTATACCAGTGTAGTCATGAAAAATATATGAGATGGCTGGGGGATGATTATCTTGAAGCCCATGTTGGCGTTTAGGATGAAGTGTTGTGCAAGTCTGCATGGGTCGGAGATAATCGCTCTAAAGAGGAGTTGATGGTTGTGTACCTCGATGCCGAGGATATAAAATTTCTACTGTTGGAAGGGCTCTCATAGTCGAAGAGGGTGCTAATGCTTAATTGCCAAAGCTCTCATCGGCTCACGCTCTTCATGTCAGCATGAACTGTCCACTTTAAAATACAGAGAGCCGAAGGCGATTACTCCTGCATCTGGAGGAGCTAGCTCTGCAACTACCCATGTGATTCCAACACTGTTGTAGCTGCAACTGTCGAGTCTTACTTCCTCCCTTCATGGGCCAAACTGAGGAGCACATAACATAAGAAGTAGAATTTGAAGTTGATGTTTAGGAAAGAATCCCAGGCATTGGTGTTTCTCTTGCCCCTCGAATGTTTTAGAAGCTTCAGTTCACACCCGAGTCTTTTTTGAAACTTTACTATTATGTTAGTCAACTTATAGGTTAACCACATCTGCCTCCTTCGCCTCCATCTACCCAAGGCTCAAGGACAGCAGCTACCTTTACTTCGTCTACCACTGTCTCCATAGGGCTTACCTCAACTGCTCCTACCTCCAGCTCTGTCCCATGACCTGATTCTAAGAAGACCGCCGCCTTGGAGAATTTAGAGGATGTTTCTATCTCCTAAGAGGAGGATCTGACAATCTTAAGTGCTTCTGACCCGACCGGGCATGTGATTATGGAAGAGAGGCTGAAGAAGAATTTGGATAAGATCGAAGTGAAGAAGGAGCTTGGAATCGATCAGCCTTCTTTCATAAAATCGACAAGCACCCAGCATAAGATTCCCACACTGAAGATTCAAACAAAGCCCATTGAGACTCCAGCTGGTCAGTCCGTAGAGCCATATACTATGACCTATGAGGAGTCTACTCACTCGAAAGGCGATACACCTCCAGGCAAGGTAATTAGATATGAAAAGAAAAGGGACAAGAGTCATCCTTCCAATGGTAAAGATGGAAAAGGGAAAAGAAGTGAATTGTGCTTGAAGGTCGCAAATGTGGCAGCTTATCCTTCATGCCGTGTCATCGTTAAGTCTCTATTTTTTTTCTTTTTGTTTTGAACGGCGAAGCTTGTGCGGGTATGACCCCTCCTATTTGATTGTACACAAAATCTATTAGTAACGAAAATTAACTTTGTTCTGTAATCTCTCTTCAGTTTATTTGTCTGCATCTTATGTACTATGTCTGTTTGTGTGTAATTGCCTGTGTATATGATATAACTGCTTACTCTATAATATATTTTATATTATATTCTTTCTGTTCCTTTGTAATATGCTTATTTACTGTAACTCCTTGCATGTAGACAATATTCCTGCCATTGTTTTTGGTTAGATTCTATTACTTAGCCCTCTATATAGCTGCCAAAATACTCCGTTTGGTGAGCCACAACTATCGATGAGTTCTGGAGCTAGTCCCTTTCAGACTTGGTCGAGTTCTTTTCAACCAAATGTTCATGCATATGCCCTTATTTATACGGTTAATTATTCTAAATGCCAAAGTTTGGCCATTTGTAGGGGTTTATATATCATGGGCAGCCTGTCTGATTGCCCTCGGACCAATCCACAATCCTACTCCAGGAATGGGCAAGTTCGATAATTCTAGCTCTTGACTCTCTATGACTATTCCTATTCTCATCCGAGCATGTCCTACTCGATTGCTATCTTCATCATAGAAATCATGTTTGTGCGATAGTTCCTATCTCTAGAAACTATTGTCCTTATTCCTCGATTCCAAGTGATATGTCTTTGATGTTGCCAATCTTCGGGTTGCAACTGAATTCTTCCAAGTTGATATCCTTGGCCAATTTCATTTTAGATGTATGTATTGTAAATATGTGTTGTCATCATCTTTCGTCATAGCAAATTCTTCCAAGTTCAGCATTAAGAACGTGGTTGTGTCATAGCTTCTACCTTCGAAAGCTAGCATTTCAGCAGTTATATTCCAAGGATTTCTCCTTGACGTTGCCTATCATTGGGCAACATTCGGCATTTGTAAGCTATTGTCAAGCTGTTCAGTAAACCGAGAATAATTTATTTTTTCTATTGTCGCATGTCCTTAAGCAACGGCATGTTCTTGATGGTTGAGGAGTTCAACCCAATGCCAGTTTCTATCTCTAGAAGTTGGCACACCACTGATTTGAATCCGATGACTACTTCCCAACACTGCTTTTCTCTGGGCGGCGGTGCATTTCCATATGCTAAGTTTGAATTATCCGATTAATCCCTGAATGAAGTATCGAGCTTATCTTTGTTGCCTATCTTTGGGTGATAGAGAATTCCTAACGAGGACGACGAGTTCGTGGATCTCCATGAACCTAGCTACTCGGCATAAGCCACTCACTATCTTGTACATATCAGGTTGTATATTTTTTATTTTGCATTTGCATTCCATTTGACAGCTGGGATACTCGTAAGTTCACAGTTTGAGATCTTACAGAAGTCTGAAATGAAGCTAAGCCCACTGAAGTGCTCTTTCAGCGTTAGTTTTGAAAGTTTCTTGGTTTTATTGTGAATGGAAAGGGAATTGAGGCCACTTCGGAGCAAATAAATGCTTTGAGGAATGTAACAACCCCAACCACAAAAAAGAAACTTCAGAGCCTGAATGAAAACATCGCTGTGTTGAGTCAGTTCATCTCAAGGGAAACGTCTAAGTGCATACCTTTCTTCGATGCCCTCAAGAAAGATAAGAAGAACTTTGAACGGAATCAGGATTGTCAGAATGCCTTCGACGAGTAATCAAGGCACTTGGAAACATCACTAGTCTTATCCAAATCACCGGATGGGGAAGATTTATACATTTATCTACTAGTGTTTGCTTATGCACAAAGTGCAAAATTAGTGCATGAGGAGGCAAGGATTTAGAGACTGGTGTACTACATCAGCAAACAGTTTACTGGAGTTGAAATGAAATACCCAAAGATGGAGAAACTTGCATGCTGCTTGCTGATTATGTCGAGGAACTTACAATCTTATTTCAGGCTCATCCGATCAAAGTGCTGACTGATTAGACTTTGAAAAGGTATTATACTAACCCAAGATTTTTGGTTGGCTGCTAAAATGGACTATCAAACTAAGCAGTACGACATCACTTACCATCTAAGGAGAGCGATACACGAACATGGATTGGAAGACTCCATCATTGAATTTATCGCACGAGATAGTGAGGAAGAGGAGGAAGATGTTGCAGTAATAGCTTCTCATTGGAAGTTATTTATTGATGGTGTTTCTGATGAATTTATATTAAGGATAAGAATAGTATTTTAAATACTAGGAAGATAATCATTTTGCTATGCATTAAAGCTGGAATTTTTTACGACAAACAACGAAGTAGAGTACAAGGCATTGATATCAGGATTGAGGATAGCAAAGGAACAGGGGATAAAGACACTGCACATATTTAGCGATTCCCAATTGGTAGTTTGCCAAATCAAGAAGGAATACCAGGCCAATGGTGCGAGACTAGCCTCTTACCTGTCAAAAGTGCTAAAACTTTTTGAAGACATAAAACATTATATAAAAACGCACATCCCTAGAGATGAAGGCCGATTCACTAGCTAAGATGGCTAGCTCTGGGGAAGTGCAGTTAATGGGATTGGTTCCGATGGAAGTTCTATCTCTCCCGAGCATTGACCAGATGGACGTCGACTGGATTCTGGAGAGCATCGAAAAGGAGGAGTCATGGTTGACTTTCAATCAAAGACTACTTGATCAATGGAACTCCCCTAACGGATAGGAACGAATGAAAGAAACTCCTTTGAAAAGCACCACGGTTCACGATGCAAGACGGAGTGTTGTACATGGAAGGATTCTCAGTTCCCCTACATCGATGTGTAGCCAATGATGAAGCTAGGAAGATTCTCCTGGAAATCCATGAGGGCAGCTGTGGTGATCACAGCATAGGGTAAACTCTGGCGAAGAAAATACTTCGCTACGAGTATCTCTAGCCGACGATGAACCGGGATGCTATTAACTACACCAAACGGTGTGACGGGCGCCAAAGATTTGCAAAAAGTCCAAGAGCCCCATCGACAGAACTGATACAAATAGTTAGTCTATGGCCATTTGTAACTTGAGGAATTGACATCATCGGTGTGCTACAAATAGCGATAGGATGGGCCAAATATACTATCATTGTAGTGGATTACATCACGAAATGGGCTGAAGCGTAACCGCTTTCCACGATTGCAATGAGACTCCAGCTGGCCAATACGTAGTTCACGGTTTTAACAAAACATCCCTTATCTCAAGGCAACGTTGAGTATTTGTCGTTTTGGGATGATTTTCCGGTCGACCTGGTGGTTTGATGCTTTCCTACTATTGCCTATCTCTGGCCAATGATAGTTATCTAAAAAACCAAGGTCGACCTACACATCCACGCGGTAGTTTAGACCTTCCTAGTGTCGCCTATCTCATGAAATGCTGATTCATCGAAGGTTAGGGTCGATTTTCACCATCGACCTGGTGGTTTGGACCTTCCCAGCATCGATTATCTCTGAGCAACACCAATTCTTAGGAGGATAACATCGATTTTCACCATCGACCCAGCAATTTGGACTTTCCCAGCATCTCCTATCTCTACGCAAGGCTGGTTCTCAAAAGGTTAGGGTCGATTTTCAACATCCACCTAGCAGTTTGGACCTTCCTACTGTCAGCTATCTCTGGGCAATGCCATTCCCAAAAGGTTAGGATTGATTTTCACCATCGACCCAGTGATTTGGGCCTTCCTGGTGTGCCTATCTCTGGATAACACCGATTCTCAGAAGATTAGGGTCGATTTTCATTGTCAACCTGGTAGCTGAGTCCATATTCTTTGTCCATTATCTAGGGATAGAAGAGCATTTTCTTGGCTATGTAGGAAATCGCACGGCACACAGGTTTTGCTTATAAGAACATGATTCCATTGGTTCAAGAAGCTAACTTTATTTTTTGAATGGAAAGAGTGGCTAGTCCTATCTATTTACAATGCCCCAAATATCCTTAGGCATCTTATTTGGGAAAGCAAATGAAGAAAAACTAAATGTAGTATTGCTGGAGCAGATCGTTGTCCCATGCAATCGAGATAGGGATTCCAACATTGGTTGCTAGCTTGAAGGTTCCATTTCCAAGCTCCTGGTCAATCATGTAGGGCCCTTGCTAATACGGGCCAAGCACTCCTATACTTGGAAGAACTCATTTCAGAATGGGGTCCCCCTACATTAAAAGTACGGTTGTGAACCTTGGCATCAAAGTGCCATGCTACTCTTTTCTTATAAGCAGCTACCCTTAGTTCAGCTTCTTCTCGCTTCTCATCGGCAAGGTCGAAAGGCTCGAGCATTAATTACTTGTTTTTTCTATGGTTAAAGTGCCTCTTGTGATGATCTTACTAGTGGGAACTTTGAATCAAGATTCAATGCATCACACGCTATCTCCGACAATATCCCACACATATCTGAATGTGTCCATGCAAATACGTCTAACTTTCATCAGAGGAAATTCCCCAATTCCTTTCTAAAATAATGTTGAGTGAGTTCCAGTCTTCAGGACTCGGATAGGATCATCCATGTCAATTAGAATATTCACTGTCATCTCCGCCAGTATTGGTCGCCTTTCCCCTGACTGCTTTTTGGGATCCATAGACTTGTTAAGACAGCCATGGTTCTCGAGCCAGGGCTAGGCTTTAGTTGTTATGCTTACGGGTCTTGAATACAGAGAGCCTTCCCTATATTCTTCCCTTTCTCCTGGCGCTTTGTTTCCCGTAGTTTCGCAACATAGCATTCCCCTGTCGCGCTTTGGTCTCCTCGCACTACTCTTATCCAATTCTCCGTGAGGAACTTCATCGTTAGACACCATAGAGCTAAACCAATCCTGAAATCAGCTATGGCCAGTCGACCCAAGAAATCATTGTATAGCGAGTAATCATCAACAATAACAAATGTCTGAATGTAAACTACCCCACGTTCTCCTTCACCAAGTTCTATGGGCAAGTTGATCGTCCAAATCAGCTAGTTAGCTAAACCATAAACCCCCAAATCTTTGTCTTACAAGCAGTCACATCCTTCATACTGTTTTTAATTTGGTCAAAATTCTTTCTGAACATAATGTTAACTAAGCTTCTGTTATCCACCAAAACTCAACATACAATTGCTAGCTCAATCCCTACTATTATCAACATGGGATCAAGGAATGGGGCCTCAATTCCATTAGTATCTTGGTTTCTAAACAGAACATCATCCGACATGGTCTTTTGTTGCTTAGTCAGAGTTAAATCTTCAATGGCATAGAAAATTTCTCGTGGTTCTTGCTTTAGTGAACTTGCATAACTCTCTTTCTCACCCCAACTTTTCTCTGCTGAGTGAGGTCCTCCGGTTATGGTATGAATTAATAACCTTTCTTCGGTACATCTAGGTCCTTTCACCACTAGGTCCAGGAGGTTTTCCTTGAGCTAGGGGTCCTTGGGGACCCATAGCTTGATTGGCATTCAGTTGTTGCTTAATATACTACTGGAGTCTGTTTTTCTGTATCTGCTCCTCAATTAAGCCTTTCAAGTGATGACATTCATTTGTGTTGTCTATGAGTTTTGTGCAAGCGGTAGAACTTTGTAGAATATTTCTCTTTCTCTATCGCCTCCCTCCTAGGTGGTTTATTGAATTTTAGGTTCCTGTTGTGACAGTCCATCTTTCATTCCACAGAAAGACGTATCATCAATAAGAAAAGAAAGAGATAGAAATAGAAAAGATAGAAAGAAAGAACAACAACATCAGAATCTCAGAGCGAAAATGGAACAAAATATAATATTACACATATCCATTACATAGTTTTACATATCAGAGTACACGAAATAATACGACTTCATTATATTAGACAGTTTTAAGAGTCTGCCTAACCATTACATCCAAAATACAACATCAAAAAGTCATTGCACGGTGGAAAAACATAGATAGATACGTCTGGTCTCCAGCTCCAGCTTCCAAAATATTTTGACAATCCTAACCTAATCACTTGGCTACTCATTAAAATTTGAGTACCAAAGAGTTTAAGAAAAACAAAGTAAACTCCGGGTCAGACATGGGTCTAGTGTGAGTAAACAGGTTAGAGTTGTTTAACTTTAAAAATCATTTGAAAACAAAAGGTATCACGTAAGACTTCCCACACATAAACATGGGTAAGTTTTTACCTTATGCTAACCAAATCATTTGATAGGTCCAGTGATATTATAATAGGGTCTAGGGTTTTCAAGTAAATAAGAAATAGCCGAAATTGTTGCATTCATTGAATTCCAGCATACTAACCACAATTATAAAATTAAAACCGTAAGGTCACGTAGGAAGAATGGGTTTCCATCAATGGCAGAGCTACTGGGGTACCGCCCGTCATAGTACGGGGCCTAGATCACCGTACCGAGGATCACTCCCGATCCCCTGCAACACAAGACCGGAATCATCCCTTACTGGACAGTCCCGAACAAGAAAACCTCGTGGTTGTGGCCAACAACTCCCCACACAGCCGAAATAAAAGGGACCTCTAAACAGGGGTAAATCTCATCCTA
Organism: Allium cepa; assembly: GCA_030765085.1. Lineage (NCBI taxonomy): Eukaryota > Viridiplantae > Streptophyta > Magnoliopsida > Asparagales > Amaryllidaceae > Allium > Allium cepa. The sequence continues at coordinate 728,537,206 of CM060932.1, read as the reverse complement.
CTTTGGTGCTACCCACTTAACCTTGCTGCACCTCCTCTGTTTTAGCCATTCCCGGTTGATGAGGCTTGAGGCTACGATTACCTTTATAGAACACATCTATCTTAGAATGCTCATCGTCCACCTGACGATGTTCTGAAAGCATTCAATCCATACAAGTTCGTTCCGGGTTCGAACGAAACCGAAGGCATTATTTCGTTACACTCATTTTGGAATCACCCTCAGAGTTAACGACAATAACCCTTGCACTCTGAAAACTCCATCTCGATCTTCACTTTGAGATGTCACGACCTAACGTTTAACTTGGATCAATGTGGTTTTCGGATAATCAAACTTGATTTTCGATCCCGGTCTCACCGAAATCCAAACACCATCTTAAAGGTCAAGTTATTTAAAAATTTAAACAATTCAATTCAATTTAACACATTGAATTCATTCAACATTATCCATAGATAATTACATATATCTATCACAGATATATTCAATATCTCATCACAGAATATCATAGATTATCATCCAATAGATATCAACCAAATCTAGACATTCTACTCAAAACAATCATCCATAAGCAAGCATCTTTAATCCATATAATAATTAATTTAATTAATTCAAATTAAATTAATTACCTAAGAATTAACCACTTAACCTTGCTTAATTAATCATTAAATAATTAATTACAATCATCTAATTAATCAATCACTTCTTATTAATCTCATAATCAATTAATTGATCGTTAATTAATTAATTATATTTTAATTTATTAATTAATTACCTTAATTATTATTCAATAAAACTTGATTTTAAATTAATCAATCCTTAACTATTAATTACACAATCCTTAATTAATAATTAATTAACTCTTAATTATTAATTAAATAATTCTTAACTACTTAATTAATTAACTTCAAATATAAATTAATTTATCTTAATTACTTAATTAATTATAAATAATTAACCTTAATCATTTGATAATAAATTTTTAACTATAAATTAATTAACTATTAATTATAAATTAATTAATGCTTAATTACTTAATTAATTAAACCTAATTACTTGGTTGATTAATTCTTAATTCTTAATTAATTAATCACCAATCACTTAATTAATTAATTACTAATCATTGATTAACTAATCTTTAATTACAAATTAATTAACCTCTAACTAAATTAATTAATCCTTAATTAACAATTAATTAATCCATAATCAATTATTAAATATTTATAAATTAATTAATTAGAAATTATTAATTAATTTAACTTTAATTACCTTATTAATTAAAGTAATCTTTAAAATACAAAAACTTAACTAACCTTTCAAAATAAAACAATTTCATTAATTACTTACGAATAATACATGTTTAAAACATTTCACCTTTATTAAAACTAAATTACTTCAAAAAATTAAATTTAAAAGAATACTTAAGCATCTCAAATTTAGTTAACAAATTATAAGCTTCTTTAAATCAAATAGTTTGTATCATTTGTCATATAGTGGTTTAAACCATTTTAAATTTAAATTTTAAAACTAGTTTGAAAAAAAACCTTTTTAAATCATTCAACATAACTTCAGGTTCAACCCTACTCAAACTCGAAACCGGACTCGAGTTTGCACCCTCATCTTCCCTTTTTCTTTTTCTTTTTTTAGTTTAGTTTTAGTTTAAACTTTAAACAAACTAGGAAAAGAGTAACTCACGAACACGAGTCCAAACTCGTGCAAAAACTCAACCCACTCGAACCTCACTTCGAGTTGCATAGGAACTCATTTTCCTCTGACACAAACCATAGCTGTGCACGTGCACACGCCATCAACGGCGTCGCCACCTCCGGCGATTCGCTCCACACATCGGTGATCGACCAAACAAATATCTCTGACCCTCAATTGAATGTCGCGAAGATCGAAACAAAATCGAGTTTCTCAGCCGAACCAGAAACTCTTAACCTCACCAGAAAACACCTCGACACAGCCATCCTGACCGCCAGAATTGTTGCGCCCTTGCCTACGACTTCGTTCATGCCTCGGTACAATCTCCTTCAATCTAGCAAAACTCGATGCACCTACGAATTCAATGCGATCAAATCTTCAAACCCAGACAAAACTAGGTTTCAAAACCTGATTTGCCTATCGTCGATACCACGGCGAACGATCGCCACCGTCACCATTTTCCTAGCTTCCACGATCACCATACCATCCCTAGCCAAAACCTCGACCACCAGAATCAACCCAGTCATCAAATTTTGACCAAACTTCCATTTTTGATCAACCAGAAATGCTTCACCATAACTCAACTAAAATTCAAAAATTTAGTTTTAAAAATCAAGTTTTGAAAAGAGGACTCAGGTTATATAGATGAATTTACAAATTAAGACATTTTATTTTTAACATAAACCAATGTTCCTCTGTTCTTTTATTTTTTCTAGACAATATTTTTATTTTTAAAACATAAAATTATTTTTAAAACTTAAAGTTTTTAAATCTTAGTTTAATCTTAAACAAACATATTTTGTTTAAAAACCCTAGCCTAACAAAGATTAAAACAAGAGAAATTGAATTTTTTCTTAAATTTGTACTCTGCACATTTAAACAGAGATAAACTCTGATATCTCTACACATGCAACCAGATTATATTCAAATACATTTAGTACAACAGCATGCAACACATTTTCATCAAGCTTCTAGTCATGCATCCAGATTTAAGTTAAAACAAATTAGAGTTTGCTTACCTGATACTTGTTTTTAATCAGAGACTAAAAATTTTGCAAATCTGGAAAGCTTGAACTGCAGATCCTTAAAAACTGGAAATGCCTGACTAGATTTAGTTGCTTTTAAATTCTAAGAACGTTCCCTGATGATTTTAGCCTAATTTTGTGCAGATTTGTTGCAGATTTGCTGAAGCTTTGAATTTCTTGATTTAAGCTTTTTGCTGGAATTTGATTTACAGGCTTTTTGTATTTTTGCTTGTAGATTTCGAAATTTTGAAATGAACTTGAGTTTTTGTTTGAAAAGTGGAAGTTGATCAAATTCAGGCATATAAATTAATGGCATTTTTCTTTGCTTTTAGAAAATGAGATGGGAAAAAATGAATGAAGAAGATGAAGTAAAGTTTTATAGATTAAATATTTGATTTATTTAAATTAAGAAAATAATATAAAAATGTGACACTTGTCACTAAACATGCTTAATTAGTTAACACATGTAATTAGAGATATTCACAAGTTAACACATGTAGTTTCATGCAAAAATAGATTTTAAAAAACTTTTATAATTAAATTTCTAATTTATAATCGCATATTTAATTTATATAAATATATTCCTTTAAAAAGAAAATAATATAAAACAAATTTTATATTCTAAATAAAATCATGAAAATACATTTTAAAACCAAAGTATGATTTAAGATATAAATAATTATCTTTTGAATTTCAATTTAAATATTCAAATTCAAATTAAATTTCAAATTCAATTTAAAAATCAATTTAAAAATCAATTTGATATATACATATAATTTTTAACAAATCCATTATTCATTTGTATATAATAATTCTATTTAAGATCAATATATATATAACACAATTATTATTATTGTTTAAAATAACAATTTTATCAATTTTAATTAATTTATTAAAGAGATTATCACGTTTAAATTTTGGTCTGAAATTCAGGGATATCACATTTCTCCCCCCTTAAAAGAATTTCGTCCCCGAAATTTAAACAAAAGATAATCCACAATTTTCCATTTCATTTCAACAATTCAAACATACATATCATCCATACATAAGCAACCAACAAACAAAACATCCAAACAACAATACATCCAACACGAACATCACTAGCTATCCGGACACAAATCCGGATAAGCCTTCCTAAAACTATCTAGAGTCTCCCAGGTACAGTCTCTGGGATCCTTACTCCATTGGACTTTGACAAGTTTCACTATCTTGCTCCTGAGTTGCATCTCCTCTTGATCAATAATCTGAACAGGATGTCTGACAGCTGATAAGTCTGGCTCAACCTCTAAGTCTTCCCACACAGCTGGCTCCACAATAAGAGATGGATCGTGCACGTATTTCCTCAGATGAGATACGTGAAAAACATTGTGAATTCCAGCCATCCGGACTGGCAATTCAATCCTGTATGCTACGGCACCAATCCTCCCGAGCACTCGGAATGGACCAATACATCTTGGAGCGAATTTTCCCGTCTTCTCAAATCTTACTGCTCCTTTAATCGAGGAAACTTTGACAAAGACTAAATCTCCAATCTCAAATTCCAATTGTCTTCGTCTTTTATCTGCATACTTCTTTTGACGGTCCGAGCAGCTCTCAACCTTTTCTTGATAAGCTCAACTTTAGCAGATGCTTCACGGATCAAATCTGGTCCAAGTACAAGGAGATCTCTTGACTCTATCCAACAGGCTGGGGATCTACACGGTCTTCCATACAAAGCTTCATAAGGAGCCACCTTAATACTCCCTGGTAATTATTATTATAAGAGAATTCCACAAGATGAAGATGGACTTCCCACGATCCACCAAAATCCAATACATAGGCTCTCAGCGTATCTTCTAGAATTCGGTTAAGCCTCTCCGTCTGCCCATCTATATGTGGATGATATGTTGTACTCAATCTCAAACTCGTTCCCATAGCTGATTGCAAAGCCTCCCGGAATTTGCTGGTGAAGATAGGATCTCGATTACTATGCTGACTGGAACACCATGCAATCTGACTATCTCTCTCAAGAAAATCTCCGCCAGAGAAACTGTGGTACGGGTTGCCTTAACCGGCATAAAATGGGTGCTTTTAGTTAGACGATCCACAATCACCCATATTCCTTCGTTCCTTTCTTGGTTCCAGGCAAACCGTCAATGAAATCCATCGAAATCATTTCCCACTTCCACATCGGGGATTCCAAAGGCTGCAACAAACCGGCTGTCTTCTATTGATCTTCTTTAACCTGCTGGCAGATAGCACAACTATTGACATAAGCAGCTACATCCTCCTTCATACCCTTCCACCAGAAGACTCTCTTCATATCTTTATACATCTTTGATATTCCTGGGTGGATATTCAGTCTAGAGCGATGACTTTTAGATAAGACTTCTTGCTTCAATTCCTTAAAATTCGAAACACAGATCCTTCCGTTGATCCTCAATGTCCCTTGGTAATCAATCTTAAAACTGGGACACTGACCCTTCTTAACTCTCCTGATGATTCCTCTTAAGCTACTATTTGATTCTTGCTTGCTCGAAATCCTTTCCAAAAGAGATGGAACCGCTTTCAAAAGAGACAGAACTGCATTCCTGCTAAGAGCATCTTCCACAACATTAGCCTTCCCCGGAGTATACAGGATATCCAAATCATATAATGCCAAAAACTCGACCCATCGTTGCCGCCTCAAATTAAGATCCTTTTGAGAGAAGTGGTACTTCAATGGTTTGTGATCCGTGAATAACTCGAACTTCTCTCCTAGAAGATAGTGTCTCCAGATCTTTAAAGAAAAAACAATGGCTAACAACTCTAGATCGTGTGTAGCGTAGTTCCTTTCATTCAATTGTCGACTCGCATACGTAATAACTCTTCCATTTTGCATCAGAACTGCTCTTAGTCCAACAATACAGGCATCCGTATAAACAACAAACTTGCTCTTCCCATTCGGAATAGCCAACACAGGAGCACTTGTCAGCTTCGCTTTCAGATTCTAAAAAGCCTCCTCACATTCAGGTGTCCCTTGAATTTAGCTCCTTTCCTTGTCAGCTTAGTTAGATGCGAAGAGATCTTGGAATAATCCTTGATAAACTTCCAGTAGTAGCTAGCAAATCCTAGAAAACTACGGGCTTCGGTCAGTGTCTGTGGCTCCTTCCACTCCAGAATAGTCTCAACCTTAGCTGGATCTACAAAGATTCCTTCTCCAGAAACAATGTGCGCCAAAAATTTGACTTCTGATTTCCAAAAATGGCACTTAGAGAACTTCGCCTTTAAAACATGCCTTCAAAACATGCCTTCCCAAAGTCTCTAACACTATTCTCAAATGATGCTTATGCTCTTCTTCCGACTTAGGGTAGACCAGAATATCATCGATGAACACCAAAACAAACTTATTCAACACATCTCTAAAAACTCGGTTCATCAGATTGTCAAAGTAAGCAGGAGCGTTGGTTAATCCGAAAGGCATAACCAACCACTCATAGAAACAATTGGGTCCCTTAAATGCAGTTAAGGGAATATTGTTCTCAACTACCCTTAACTGATGGAAACCTGAAGCTAAATCCAGTTGAGAAAAGAAAGACGCTCCATGCAGCTGGTCAAAGAGATCATCAATACGAGGAAGAGGACACTTATTCGGTCACTTTATTCAACTCTCGATAGTCAACACGGAACCTTAGCGACCCATCCGACTTGGTGACAAACACCGCAGCAGAACCCCAACAAGAAAAACCAGGCCTAATCAATCCCTTCTCCAAAAGATCTTGAGTTTGCTTCACTAGCTCCTCCCTTTCTCTAGGAGCCATCCTCCTACTAGGCTGAATCACTGGCACTGCTCCTGGAACCAAATCAATGCGAAATTCTATTTCTCGGTGCGGCGATAAGCACTTGACTTTCTCGAATGCATCCAGAAAATCTTAGACCACATCGATATCCTTAACCTTCTCTTGAGAAGTCTCGACCTCATGTAAAAGACTACTTAAGTGAATTCCAAAGTTATCACCCATCACTTTAGCATTTCTACCCAGATCAGTTTCCAGCGAAACTATTCTCTCATCACAATTCAAGACAGCCTTATACTTATCAAGCCAATCCATCCCCAATATAAGGTCAAACCCCTTAAAATCCAACACATAAGGGTCATAAGAAAAACTATGGGATAGATAGGAGATCATCAAATCCTTATAGATCATATCTAATTTGGTTACCCCTCCTATAGGATTAGATACAAAGATGGGATGGTCAATAGTACTAGGGGTAAGAAAGAACTTCTCTACTGATTTTAGAGAAATAAAACTCAAAGAAGCACCCCAATCAAACAAAAATTTAATATACTTGCCATCTAAAAGTAATGTACCTTCCAATACTCCCTTGCCTAGATAAACTTGATGGTGCACCCTCCAAAGCAAACACTTTGTTCTTTTGAGCTTTATGAAGGAGCGGACAATCCTGAATCATATGACCTGGTTGGTGGCAATTGAAGCATACAGATTTCTAAACCAAAGCCGAACCCAGTCCACTTTGACGCGGTTGCTGCTGTTGCTGCTGAGATCCTTTCTTGGGACACTGATTTTCCAAGTGACCTTCTTGCTGACATATATAGCACTTGCGGGTCCATTATTACTTCCAGGCTTCTTCTTGTTCTGCTTCTTCCAATTGGGATTGAATTTTATCTTATTTGTGTTGGAATAATTCCCTCCAGGTGATGCTACTGGTGCCACTGGTCTCTTATTCATCAAATCCTTATATCTCAATGCCGTATCAATTAACTCCACAAAAGATCCTTTCAAATGCACTGTCATTTTCTCGTGGAATTCTGGCCTCAATCCTTGCATAAACATTTCGTTCTTTTTGAGAGGAGTATCAATGAGCCCTGATCCATAGCAAGATAGTTCATTGAATTTGGTCTCATACTCTGCTATAGTCATGCTTCCTTGCTTCAAATTCAGAAAATCCCGTACAGACGAGTTTTCCCCGCTGTTGGCATGAATTTCTCCTCAAACAACTCCTTAAATCTTTCCCAAGACATGTCGTCCTCAGAGACATTTGCTGTCACTGCATCCCACCAGGCTGCAGCACCTTCTTGGAATTGCCATGAAGCCATTACCCTCTTCTTCTCATCCGACAATTTCATACTCTTAAAGATTCGCTCGCAAGAGAGTAGCCAAGCTTGGACCTCAATTATAGTCTCTGACCCTTTAAATGGTTTACCTCCAAGGTTGATGAAGTCCTTGCATAAGGCAGCAAAACTGACTTGAGGTGGTGGTGGATTAAAACCTCATTATCAGTCTGACCTCTCCTATCATTAGCTGATGTGCCTGCTGCTACTCAGCCCATTCTGCCTCTTGAACTCATTTTGGCTACCTGGAAAGGTAACCCAACCAATTTAGATAGGGATATAGTTATATAAGAAAATTACAAATATGCACTCTCAAGATAGATACTACTCCAGAGCCTAGGTATTTCTCAACTTATGCTCTGATACCAACTGTCATGGTCTGTCTTTCATTCCACAGAAAGATGTATCATCAATAAGAAAAGAAAGAGAGAAATAGAAAAGATAGAAAGAAAGAACAACAACATCAGAATCTCACAACGGAAATGGAACAAAATATAATATTACACATATCCATTACATATTTTTACATATTAGAGTACACAAAATAATACGACTTCATTACATTAGACAGTTTAAAGAGTCTGCCTAACCATTACATCCAAAATACAACATCAAAAAGTCATAACGCAGCGGAAAAACATAGATAGATACGTCTGGTCTCCAGCTCCAGCTTCCAAAATATTTTGACAATCCTAACATGATCACTTGGCTACTCATAAAAATTTGAGTACCCAAGAGTGTAAGAAAAACAAAGTAAACTCCGGGTCAAACATGGGTCTGGTGTGAGTAAACACGTTAAGTTGTTTAACTTTAAAAATCATTTGAAAACAAAGGGTATCACGTAAGACTTTCCACACATAAACATGGGTAAGTTTTTATCTTATGCTAACCAAATCATTTGATAGGAAATCCAGTGATATTTAATAGGGTCTAGGGTTTTCAAGTAAATAAGAAATAGCCGAAATGGTTGCATTCATTAAATTCCAGCACACTAGCCACAAAGTGGGTTACACAATCAAAACCATAAGGTCACATAGAAAGAATGGGTTTCCATCAATGGCAGGGCTACTGGGGTACCGTCCATCATAGTACGGGGCCTAGATCATCGTACCGAGGATCACTCCCGATCCCCTGCAACACAAGGCCGGAACCATCCCTTATTGGATAGTCCCGAACAAGAAAACCCCGCAGTTGTGGCCAACAACTGCCCACACAGCCGAAATAAAAGGGACCTCTATACAGGGGTAAATCTAGTCCTACTTGGGTGCTACCCACTTAACCTTGCTGCACCTCCCCTGTTTTAGCCATTCCCGGTTGATGACGCTTGAGGCTACGATTACCTTTATAGAACACATCTATCTTAGAATGCTCACCGTCCACCTGACGATGTTCTGGAAGCATTCAATCCGTACAAGTTCGTTCGGGTTTAAACGAAACCGAAGGCATTATTTCGTTACACTCATTTTGGAATCACCCTTAGAGTTAACGACAATAACCCTTGCGCTCTGAAAACTCCATCTCGATCTTCACTTTGAGATGTCACGACCTAATGTTTAACTTGGATCGATGTGGTTATTGGATAATCAAACTTGATTTTCGATCCCGGTCTCATCGAACTCAAAACACCATCTTAAAGGTCAAGTTGTTTAAAAATATAAACAATACAATTCAATTTAACACATTGAATTCATACAACGTTATCCATAGATAATTACATACATCCATCGTAGATATATTCAACATCTCATCACAGAATATCACAGATTATCATCCAATAGATATCAACCAAATCCAGACATTCTACTCAAAACAATCATCCATAAGCAAGCATCTTTAATCCATATAATAATTAGTTTAATTAATTCAAATTAAATTAATTACCTAAGAATTAACCACTTAACCTTGCTTAATTAATCATTAATTAATTAATTACAATCATCTAATTAATTAATCACTTCTTAATTAATCTCATAATCAGGTAATTAATCTTCAATTAATTAATTATCTTTTAATTTATTAGTTAATTACCTTAATTATTAATTAATACAACCTGATTTTAAATTAATCAATCCTTAATTATTAATTACTTAATCCTTAATTGATAATTAATTAATTCTTAATTATTAATTAAATAATTCTTAATTACTTAATTAATTAACTTCAAATTATAAATTAATTTATCTTAATTAATTATAAATATTAACATTAATCATTTGATAATAATTATGAATTAATTAACTATTAATTATAAATTAATTAATGCTTAATTACTTAATTAATTAAACCTAATTTCTTGATTGATTAATTCTTAATTTTTAATTAATTAATCACTAGTCACTTAATTAATTAATTATTAATCAATGATTAACTAATCTTTAATTACTAATTAATTAACCTCTAATTAAAATTAATTAAAATTAACAATTAATTCTTAATTAACAATTAATTAATCCATAATTAATTATTAAATCTTTATAAATTAATTAATTAAAAATTATTAATTAATTTAACTTTAATTACCTTGTTAATTAAAGTAATCTTTAAAACATGAAAACTTAACTAACCTTTCAAAATAAAACAATTTCATTAATTACTTACAAATAATACATGTTTAAAACATTTCACCTTTATTAAAACTTAATTACTTTTAAAAAATTAAATTTAAAAGAATACTCAAGCATCTCAAATTTAGTTAACAAAGTATTAACTTCTTTAAATCAAATAGTTTTAATCATTTGTCATATAGTGGTTTAAACCATTTTAAATTTAAATTTTAAACTAGTTGAAAAAAAACCTTTTTAAATCATTCAACATAACTTCAGGTTCAACCTTACTCAAACTCGAGACCAGACTTGAGGTTGCATCCTCATCTTCCCCTTTTCTTTTTCCTTTTTTTAGCTTAGTTTTAGTTTAAACTTTAAACAAACTGGGAAAAGAGTAACTCACGAACACGAGTCCAGATGCGTGCAAAAACTCAACCCACTCGAACGTCACTTCGAATCGCCACCTCCGGCGATTCGCTCCACACATCGACGATCGACCAAACAAATATCTCCGACCCTCAATTGAATGTCGCGAAGCTCGAAACAAAATCGAGTTTCTCAGTCGAACCGAAAACTCTTAACCTCACCAGAAAACACCTCGACACAGCTATCCTGACCACCAGAATCGTTGCGCCCTTGCCTACGACTTCGTTCATGCCTCAGGTACAATCTCCTTCAATCTAGCCAAACTCGATGCATCTACGAATTCACTGCGATCAAATCTTCAAACCCAAATAAAACTAGGGTTTAAAACCTAATTCGCCTATCGTCGACACCACGGTGAACGATCGCCACCGTCACCATTTTCCTAGCTTCAACGATCACCATACCATCCCTAGCCAAAACCTCGACCACCAGAATCAACCCAATCATCGGATTTTGACCAAACTTCCATTTTTGATCAACCCAGAAATGCTTCACCATAACTCAACTAAATTTCGAAATTTTAGTTTTAAAAATCAAGTTTTGAAAAGAGGATTCAGGTTATATAGATGAATCTACAAATCAAGACATTTTATTTTTAACATAAACCAATGTTCCTCTGTTCTTTTATTTTTCTGCAGACAATTTTTTATTTTTAAAACATAAAATTATTTTTAAATATTAGTTTAATCTTAAACAAACATATTTTGTTTAAAAATCCTAGCCTAACAAAGATTAAAACAAGAGAAAATGAATTTTTTCTTAAATTTGTACTCTGCACTTTTAAATAGAGATAAACTTTGATATCTCTACACATGCAACCAGATTATATTCAAATACATTTAGTACAACAGCATGCAACAAATTTTTCATCAAGCTTCTAATCATGCATCTAGATTTAAGTTAAAACAAATTAGAGTTTCCTCATCTGATACTTGTTTTAAAGCAATGACTAAAAATTTTGCAAATCTGGAAAGCTTGAACCGCAGATCCTTAAAAACTGGAAATGCCTGACTAGATTTAGTTGCTTTTAAATTCTAAGAAAGTTCCCTGATGATTTTAGCCTAATTGTGAAGACTTGTTGTAGATTTGCTGAAGCTTTGAATTTCTTGATTTAAGCTTTTTGCTGGAATTTGATTTACAGGCTTTTTGTATTTTTGCTTGTAGATTTCGAAATTTTGAAATGAACTTGAGTTTTTGTCTAAAAAGTGAAAGTTGATAAAATTCAGGCTTGTAAATTAATGGCCTTTTTCTTTGCTTTTAGAAAATGAGATGTGAAAAAATTGAATGAAGAAGATGAAGTAAAGTTTTATAGATTAAATTTTTGATTTATTAAAATTAAGAAAATAATATAAAAATGTGACACTTGTCACTAAACATGCTTAATTAGTTAACACATGTAATTAGAGATATTCACCAGTTAACACATGTAGTTTCATGCAAAAATAGATTTTTAAAAAAAAATTTATAGTTAAATTTCTAATTTATAATGCATATTTAATTTATATAAATATATTCCTTTAAAAAGAAAATAATATATAACAAATTTTATATTCTAAATAAAATCATGAAGATACATTTTAAAACCAAAGTATGACTTAAGATATAAATAACTATCTTTTGAATTTCAACTTAAATATTCAAATTCAAATTAAATTTCAAATTCAATTTAAAAATCAATTTAAAAATCAATTTGATATATACATATAATTTTTAACAAATCCATTTTCCATTTGTATATAATAATTCTATTTAAGATCAAAATATATACAACACAATTATTATTATTGTTTAAAATAACAATTTTATCAATTTTAGTTAATTTATTTAAGAGATTATCACATTTAAATTTTGGTTTGAAATTCCAGGATATCACACTTGTGTAGCAAGATAGATATTTTCTAGTGTGTCATTCAGAGACATATAATATTTTGGTCACATATTCTTGAGGCGCTTCCTATTAGCATTAGCATTCCATCCGGAGTTTTAGTTCCTCTTTTTTTGATTCCCAAAACTTCCAGCATTTCCTGCAACTCCACCAGAGTTTCTCCATCCTGTTTAACTGCCACATTGCTTTGAATTACCTCCTTTGACTGTGCGTTGCTAACCTTTCCTCCAACTAGACTTACTTCTTCTAACCACTAAAACTAGTTCGCCTTTCGATGGAATTCTTCCATAGTTGTTGATTGTTTCATCTTCAACCACCTACCAAAATCCATGTCTGGGTGAATGTCCTTCACTAATGCCATGAATACCAGGCCTTCCTTTGGATTGTTAACTTTCATAAGAACAATGTTGAATCAGTTCAAGAAACCCTTCAATGACTCTTTCGGTCCTTGAGACAAGTTGGATAGGGACACACGTCCTTTGCTCGGGAAGCATTGAGCCTAAACTACTCTAAGAACTTCTTGGATAATTTATCAAAAGCAGGTATAGACCCTAGCGCAAGCCTATTGAACCACATAGAAGTGACTCCTTTCAAAAAGATAGGGAAACATCTACAACAAACAACATTTGTAGCTCTAGCTCCATCCATATGTCATTCATACTTGAATAAGCGTTGCTTGGGATCAGTAATTCCATTATATGATGGCATTGTTGGCATCGTGAACTTTTTAGGGTACTCTTCTCTCAAAATGTTTTCAGTTAACGGAGTCCTACTTGGTGTAGAATCCTAATCTTTATTCTTTCTTCCTTTGTTTCCTCTACCAACTGTTTTACCATATTAGCTATGTATTCTTCACCGAAATGATAATCCAAAGGTCGTTTTGGCTATACCAAGCGTTTGGCTTCGTAAAAGATCTCGGTTCATCGGCTAACATCTACATCCTCCTGTCTATGGGAGAACCACTCCTTCGGGTTTGGGAATGGGGTTGGTTGAGCTGCATCTTCCTAAACTCCATCTTTGTTAACATCAATATCCAACTCAGAACCGTTATCATCAAGCTACAGATCTACTTCTTCATCAGAAACCACCATTGCATCACCTTCTGCTAATTCCTTTCAGTACCAGGTGGTCTTCTTGCAAGGGGAGCACTCTTTCTACCTTATACAAGTCCTTCAACAACTCCAGCGATTCCTACCTTCTGCTTTTGCTTTCTATCCCTTCTGTTTAAGCCAGAAACATAGGAGTTTTCCTACAATACTACAGTGAAGTCTCCCTTCCAGTTCTCCTGGTTCTTAGTAGTTGTAGGTTTAGCAAAGCATCCATCTTATTCATCAAAGCTTTCTGACTATCCACCATCTTCTGGTTCAGTTCCTGTAGAATTTTATCAATCTCTCCTTTGGTAACTACTTCCTGTTGTGTAGAGGATCCTGGCACTGTTTGTTGATTTCCTACTTCAGGTTAGTAGGCATTCTCTTCATCTCCACCAACCATCATCCCAGATGATCTTTCTCTTCTAGGAGCCATGATTATCTATTAGCAATCCTTTAAATTCTTCAAGCAAGTTTTTTGAATTTAACTTCTAGATCTATCCAATCCAAAGAAGAGAGATAGATCTAAACCCTGGTTCAGTTTCTCTATGAAAACACCAAAATTTTGATATCAAAAGTGGATCAACACCCAAGGAAACATTGTAAGGAACATGTGAGACCTAGGTCTAGCATATAATAGTAAAATATTAAAAAAGAAGAGCAGCAAGACACGATATTTTTTTAGTGGTTCATCAATCTCTGGTCTACATCGACTTTATAGTTTTATTAATTATTGATTTGAGAGAGCATTAGAGTCACTAGTACAAGGGATTGACAGGTTCAAGAGCTTTGAACTGCCAATAGTATCTTCCTAGGTGACTATTAAATGAGAAAGGTAGGAGATGATGAAGAAGCAGGATAAAGATCCTTCTTTGGTTGCGGAAGGGCTGAAATAGGTTCACAGATTCAGAAGCCCGCTTGCATTGAACTCTAGGAGCAAGCCCAATACCATACAAGTGATAATGTGAGGCATAGATGCCATAAATACCTCTCAGTATCGAGAGAAAGCTTCCGGTACATATAGGTTTTGACTTATGCAAAGACAGTCTAAACATTTGCCCTATTCTTTTATCTCCTGTTTGACGCTTTCAAGCTCTTTTCCGTAGATTTCGTGTTGATTGTGGTGATTCTCTCGATAACACTTGAACTAGCATGCTTCCTTTGTTTTCTTCACACCGGTCTTGAGAATGGTTGATCTAGACTTAGAGAAAAGCACTTGACCATGAGAGGTTGAAGTAGAGTACGAAGTTTATGGGGTTTGTAGTGCCAAAGTGAGAGGAAAAAGCTCCTGGTACCGAGAGGAAACCTCTCTGTACCAACAGCTCTCCTTAGCTCCAAACTTGATGATTTTTCTTGAGTTCGAATCTCTACTTCTTCTAAGTATGTTTTCGAGTTCTTGAGTAACTTTGTCTTCCTATTGACCTTCTGCATCTATTTGAATTTCGCTTGGTTAAAAACCCAGTTAAAAATGTAAAACATATAGTTACTAACCAAGAGTGACACTTCCAATGTATGATGTCTTTGTCAATGCCAAGCATGCATCAGGAAACCTCTCCTTCCACTATTCTCGCCTTGTACTAGTACCTATCCCTCTAAGCTATCCTATGGGTTGTAATGAGGAGGGAGTCAGAACAACGCTTTGGTGACTGGTAAATTACATACTTTATACATAACACTAGTTTATGCCGATTGTCTTCCATTACATGTTATGTCTCTTATTTGTATTGTTGTCTCCACTCCACATACGCGTACTATAGCCCCATCTATCATAGTTAATATCCATAACCTTGCACCTCATTTGTTATGTCTCTTATTTGTATTTAGTATTCTCGACCTATATACAATTCCTATTCACTAAGATGGTACCAAACACACACTAACATAACATCAGACCTTGCTCACCGTCCCATTTAGATTTCTTAATGCAGTCAAGGTAATACCCACTTGTTACTTAATATGCCCTAAAATGTTGAAGAAGACTCTACCTGTCCTCTGACATTTCGACCGAGGCAAACCTTCCTACTTACATATCCCTCACCTATACATGAACGTATATAGTTCCATGGGTCCTACAATTGGATATTCCCCACATCAGTATAATGTATACCCAACTGCTAGTAGCCTCTTCCGATAGGCAGACTTCTAATTTGTAACATTGCGGACCCCGCATTCCAACCCATTTTAATGATTATGTCATTCTTATATGATCTAAGTTATTAGCTAATTTTAATAATTCACATCCGTCATAAACACATACTTGAGGTTACATGTATGTGTGTGTGTGTCTCACTCTCTATGTGTGTCTATATATTCATACTTGTTCAATTATTATGCCTCCAATGTTCAACTATTAATAGTATTCCTTTAATTTTTAGGTGTTTACTTCTTATTCCATTTGTATCAATTTAATTTCATTTACCGCTTTCTTTAAAAGATCTAAATACCTTTTCTTATTTGCTTCCCCTTTTCATTATTGAACTTTTATTTCTATTCTTTTCAACTTTTACCGCCCTTCCTTATTTAGTGGATTCTCTATTACTTTTTATTCAAATCATTACTTTCCATTATTCATTCTATGACTTGCCTGCCTTTTTATCATTTATTATTTGGTTTCTATCTTAATTCTATTGCATATATATTATTTTTTTCCCTTAACTTATTATTATTATCATATTTACAATTATTTAATTCATTTTTAGGGATTTCTATATTTTAATGCATTGGAATACATCTGTCTTAAAAGGAAAGGTTAACACTGTAAATCTTTATATCTTATATAAAAAGGGAATTTGCGTTACGTTTGAAATTACAAGGAATTATATTTTCATAATTATCGAAATAGACAGTATAAAATAAGGTAAATATCACTATTTTATACATTCTCTTTCTTTTATGTGTATTCCTTGTTATTTCAAACGATACACTTTTATTTATGAACTGAACTTGATAATCTATAGAAATTTACATTGCAACACCCTATATTCCAATGAATTAAAATACTAC
Organism: Allium cepa; assembly: GCA_030765085.1. Lineage (NCBI taxonomy): Eukaryota > Viridiplantae > Streptophyta > Magnoliopsida > Asparagales > Amaryllidaceae > Allium > Allium cepa. The sequence goes on along the minus strand of CM060932.1, from coordinate 728,520,446 downwards.
TTAAATCCTTATAATTTATTGTGATAACTTTAATTTACATTTTTCTTCATAGTTCATTTAAATCTTCAAATATGGGACTACCACATAATTTATCAATTTTAGGGACTACTACTCAATACTTTCCAGATTCACATACACGCAATAATAAAATTAAGTGATCGATCACAAAATATGTAGGCAGGATTTATAAATTCATTACATATGTACAATGTTAGCCTATAACTCCTAATTTACATTTAGTTATATAGGAATAAATTTACAATGATATAAATCCAATATTATATGAAAATATATAATTTCCGACTCACCTTTTTAGCTTTCCAAATTCTATATCTAATCCCTGTTATTCTAGTTTGACACCATTTATCCTCCCTATTTGAATACATATATCGCAAGCATACATATATCTATCAGAAATCTAGGTCTGAGGAGAGATTTGGATTTAATCTATATTCGGATCTGGATTTATAATTTAGCTTGGCTTTGATGATTATATTCAACCTTGTTATTCTTCTCAATTATCCTCTGCTTTTCTCTACTTGTATATACATATATGAACTATAGCTACATTTAGAACTAAGAATTCGTAGAGAAGAAAAATGGCAGAGCTTTGTTATCGCTCTAGAAAATACTAGAAAAAAGTGAGGGTTTAGGCCCGTATTTATAGGGGTTCGAATCAGTGACAACCCTTATATTAAATTATTTTGAATCTGGCTCATTTGACCACATCACACTTTCACAATCGACATCCCAACTAGTCGACCGCCGCCACTACCGTTCAACCATCAGTGGTTGACCGTCCTAAGTTAGGGGTCGATCGATCATTATAGTTTTGTTAATTATCATTTGTCGTTTGATACATGGATTAATTCCATCTTATATAATATTCTCTCCATTTTTAACCGATTTCCACTAACATTCATTATTCTTATAGGTTAAGTAACATTAATTAATTATTAATTCTAATAGATGGTGATTAATGTTAGTCAATTATTTTTATTTCCTTAATTACATATATGATTCAAAAACTTCAAATGTCAACAACTTTTTCGTTTGAACTTCGGTTGAAAAACTTTATATATGAAAATTGATCAAAAAATCGCTACAAACCCAATGATGCAAGTTTCATAGCCAAATTCTAACATTTATAAAAATTCTATTTTTTGGCGATATTATTTATTATTTAACTTTTTAATTAAGTATCGTTAGAATTATGGGGTATTATAACACGAGTGAGAGTGCTGACTGGATCGACCACTCTCTTGGGTAACATCCTTGATAGCATGACTTTATTAGGTCAGACATTATTTATGGAGAAAGCTATTGATGTAGATGTCTTTGCTTTACAACTAGGGTGGTCTTGGCACAAATCGCAATGTTGGCCAGCTCGGCGGTTCTCATAAGTGATTCATTATAAATTATTGCAAATTATTGTTGAAGTATGAGTATACCCTTCTTTACTTGTTTTAGTGACGTACCGTAACACTCCCTGACCATATGTTGATTACCCTGGGTTTCATGGACCCTCGTTTGGACTTGGAACTTCAAGTTGAGCTAGTTGTCGAAGATAATTACATTGAGTTTCGTAAAAGTTGGTCATCCTACTAAAAGATCATAAGCAGACATGCAATCAATTAAGTTCACCTGTTTCTTTGCAGCAAGGGGATCTTTGTTGAATGTGGTCATAAGAGAGGTCATCCCCATTAGAACAATGTTAACACCCCTAAAATCATAGATGGGCAAGGCATGAGGATGAGGCGAGAGTCAAGAATCTTGAGTGCCTTGACCACGCTGTGACGCTTCTCCAGACTACAATTTAGGTGGCAAGGTTCAAGCCGGATGGGGCTGTCACCCTCCCTAACACCCCTTTCCAAGGGACCTAGACCTGATCCGTCGCTGATGACGTCAATTTAATTTAATTTATAGAATTTTTCCATAATTTTTAATTAAGAAAATAAAATATTTTCAGTTGACGCGTTTTGCGTCAAACGCCGGTTCTTTTGAAGTTTTACAAAATAAGTTAACCGGTTTATTTTATTGTTGTTTTGTGATCGCGTAACGTTATCGAGCGCGATCGTATTTTTATTTCAGTTGTTGGCGGTCCGTATGCGAACGGAATATTGCATAGCATTGTATTCTAAAACTTTATGGTCTCGGTTCACTACTTAATTGAACATGACATTGACCGAGATACCCCATCCATAAAAGCTTGATGTGTATTGCATTGGCCATTTCAAGGGTGATGGCCATAAGGTCGTTGTAGGTGTAGGAGACACCTTCTCTGTCCCCAACGGTGAAGGTGATATGCTGATCTACTTCTAGCCTGAGTGCTTTAGATGCTCAATGCTCTAACGAATAAACTTGATTGGATAAACCCACTTCTCTTTGGCACAAGGACTATGCTCCCCGATTGCTTTGGCCATATATGGGCCTACATAGATAGTTAGAATATCGATTATGGCTGAGACATTATTGTTGGGTTGTTAGGTTGACCCGGTTGATTATTGTGAGCTGTCCCTTGATCAACCTTCTACCTAATAAACACTTCCTTCTCAGATCAATCTTTTTATCTCATTCTTCAGTAACGACATTGGTGGAGTGGTTGTTGATTTGATGGAAGTTGCGGCAATTTTCATTGTCACGATGTTGCTCCCTTCTCCCGGCTCTAGTTATAGACGATCTTTGGAATGGTACCAAGTCCTTGGTTGTAAGATACGTGGATTCCATTTCTTAATTTAGAGTAGCATAGTGAGCATACTGGGCTTGTATCGTGTGCCTTCTTTTTCTCTCCTCTTATTGTCGTTCTATCAACCATTTCTTCGTTGGTCTAAAACTTCTTAGGGACCGGCTTCGTTTGAGTGTTTGGATACATCCACACTATTTGAAATATCAACGCCCTCCATCCTTATGATGTCATTCTCACATTGATAGAAATCTATTTGGGACATATCCAGTTGCTTCTATAATTCATTCCACACTCTGGACTTGTATCTGACCCTTGAGCAGATGGTCACAACAAAGCTATTCTTGTCGACACTCCTAGCTTGGGTAGACTCTTTGTTAAAGTGATTGCTCAAGGGTTGCAACCAAGCTATTCTTGTCGACACTCCTAGCCTAGGACTCTTTGTTGAAGTGATTCGCATACGACCTAAGATTCTTAGTTGGCTTATGTTTGATGTTACTTAGCTCACCGGCCATCATAACATAGGACTTGGAAGGAAATAACCTTATCTTGACATTTATGCAATGTTAGATGCAGGAATGGATGCTACTCGGTTGTAGATTTAAGAACCAATAGGAGGCCAGTCCTATGAGAACGGAGTGGAAGAGTAAACACTTTAAGGGGTGGAAAGCCGGCCAACCCGGGTGATGGAGTTGAAAATCATGATGTGATCTAGCGGATCAGTACGCCTATTGTATTTGCCAATAGGTGGTAAGGCATATGGCTAGTGGATAATTGTATTTAAGATTTCCATATAAAATAGCTGTTCACCCTTGATATTCTAGGTTTGTATTCCGTTGAGTTGTTGGAAAAGATGATTCATTTACTTATGGAGGCCAGCATTTGACTTTTGTAGGACTATTTAACCAACCACCAGCATTGAGCTTAGCCGACGTCTTTGTATGGAAGGAGACCAACGATGATGATATGTTGGAGAGTGATGGTGATGATGATGACCTATAGATGAGGACCTCCTCTCCCTTTGTACAAAGGGAAACCTTGAATGACCTGCCCATCCCTATCTTGATCTAGGCGCAGCCAAAACCTATTGGATTAGAAGCATACCAAAAGGGCACTATGTTCTCTATCGATGGCATGAGAACCACTGCTAAGACGCTTAAATCTCAAGTCTCAAGGTTCGCCATTTGCTCGAAGGTGTTTGAAAGCCGACGGCCAATCTACTGAAGAAGAGTGGCAATGTCTTGGTTCTTTGTGTGCAGCAAATTCAACATTAATCTCAGTAGCATGACATGGCTTATGCTCAATATACTCTCTCTTATTGTGAATAGGAGCAACCCCGATTGGGGTTTCAAGCACCACCTTCCCCTGGGTAGTATTAATAAGATTGTAGGCATTAGGAAAGGATGACTGAATAGGAGTAAGATCAAACATAGGAGGGGGTAGAGGACCAAAGTTCACAATTGTTCATGCATCCAACCTTGTCATGGGATCTTTCACTTCATTAGCAAAAGTTACCGCATTGGTTAAGCCATAGAGCACACTTTTCCATATGTCATTGCTGAGTCCAAGGATGGGACTAGCGGCACTGGTAATAGTATTTCTGTTAATCTCACAGCCATTAGAGTTGATAACTTCATTCTCACCATTAGGATTCAATATGGCATTCTCACCATTAGGATTCAACATGGTGCAAAATGTGAAAAGAGTGTGTAGAGAAGAAAGGTTAGAGCTTTTAGAGGAGTCCACCTTCTAGCAAAAAAATGTTGAATAAAAATTAGCCGACCTTAGAATTAGACTAATGTGTTTATATTAGCAAAGTTTACTTGCTAATACAAGGCTTAAAAATATAAAATAAAGAACAAAGCAAGCAAGTAATGTAAATGACACAAGATATGGAGTGGTTCAGCAGAAGCTTGTCTATGTCCACTATAAAAATCTCTGACCATTTTTAGCTCCTATAATTACAAGAAATTACAAGAGAATAATCATAAATTTAGAACTTAAGACTATAAACTTACTGATTTCAAGAATCGGATGAATGAGAATTTTTGTTTGCTGTGAATGTGAATTTTGAGCATAAGTCTTAACTAAAAAATTAGCCAACCTCATAATCAGATGAATGTGTTGTATTAGCAAAAGCGACTTACTAATACTGGGATTAAAAATATAAAATGAAAAATAAAGTAAGCAAATAATGTAAATGACAAATGATGTAGAGTGGTTTGGAAGAGATTTGCCTACTTTCACTATAAATATCTCTTATTAAGTTTATCTCTTATAATTATAAGAAATTACAAGAGAACAATAATAAATTTGGAACTTAATTTATAATGAATCTAAACTTAGGAGCATTGAGAGGAAGTATTTGTTGTAAATGCACTCTAAACTTATAGATTAGCTAAATTTCAACTGGTTTTCAGCCCCTTTGATTTTGTATGACATGGGGTATTTATAGTAGCAGACGTAAGGCATTATGATTGAAATTGTACTGAAAATAAGTAAGAAAAAATTTCGGCCATGGATCTGGATGCGTGAGTTAATGAAAGATAGGTACAAAGGTGGTAAGACGCACGACTTGGGTGCTTGCCAGATGAGATTTCATACCAGACACATGCTTTGAATTTAATGTGCATTTAAAGCAGTAGCATGCTACAGGAGTAGGTGTGTTTTTGGAAAACATGTTGTAATACCTAGTACGGTTGGTCGTACTATTTGTCATTTAGCTTTGCTTATCGAGCGGCTAGGTAAATGAGAAGCTTCCATGCATAATAGCGGTTGGTCGCTTGATTCCAAAGCTTGTTGAGAACAAAGCTGAAAATGTTAATGTCGGGGCATAAATGGACAAGCCGAGATATAATGATGAGATTGGTTGCTTAGGGCCGGTGGAAAAGTTAAGACAAGGAAAGAGATAAAGGAAAAAGATTGGTAACAAAGGCATACTAGGGGTCTAGAAATCGATGTTCCTTATCTTGGGGTTGAGCTGATGAGGAACAAAGAATTATTTTCCCATCCAGCCTAAGGCAACAATGCTAAAACACCTGTGAAAATAATGGGCTTAGTGTTAGCCTTAAAGTGAAAGTATGTGTCGATCAGGTACTAGCTTCCATTTATAGCCGAAAAATCATATTAACCAACTGGATGGCCTGCTTAAAAAGGTTGAGGTGGGCATAAGCAACATAAAGCTAATATAGAAATCTATAGCTATTTGGAGTAACATGTATGAAAGCATTAAGAATGAACATGAAGTAGAGATGGGGAGACAGCATGATTCCAACATTAAAGTATCAAGATAAAATGCAAAGGAGCCCGGGAGAGGGTTGTTTGGTCGGTCGGCGGTTATAGGATACCTTACCATACCATCATCACACTCATAACTAGCCTAACTCTTAGCTAGGTTCACCTTTCCATCTACCAAATCAAAAGATATAAGGCTAGAAGTACAAATGGAGGTTGATCCATAGGTGGACATCTAAAATATAAACAGCTTAAGTTAAACAAGTCCTAGGTATCTAAGTCTGGTAAGATCTAAGGGCAACGTCCGGGACAGAAGTTGGACGACCTTCTTCATGGCTTGCCCTGGTTAAAAACTCCATGAAGGCCAGCTCATGACTTAAACCAAGTAATTAAAACTCAACAACCATGCTTCAAACATCATGGAAAAAACAATGAAATAACAAATCAAGATTTTTCCATGGCAAAGTAACTATCAAGCTTTCAAAAATGAGAATGAAGAAGGCTAACGCTTACCATTTGCAAGAAGATGTATTTTTAAAAGTTTAAAGTTTCGAGAGAGTTTTTAGTGGCAGAGTTTGTTTTTTGCTTTAGTAAAAAATGAGAATGAATAAGATAAGGTGTATTTATATACCTACTCCTTCACCACAGCCGTTGGAACCGAAAAGCCATCAAATCTTGACCGTCTAGACGTAATCAATGTCATTGTCACTTCATACATTTTGGAAATGTAAGCACTCTTCCATGTCTTAAAAAGTTAATCATTTTGGCCAAAAGTGCATCGTCACGTGTGGCATGCATTAAATGCACAATTGAAGCACCAATAGGCAGGATTCTTACAGTTTTCCAAGCTCGCACTTGTTCATAGAGGAACTACAAGGAAACTTGTTATCACTTGCATTGATCAGCAGCGTTTCAAAGCCAACTGCTGCTATTAATATTTTAGAAATGCTGGCGATGTTTACCTGCCACTAAATCACTAATATTTCATGAAATTTTTCTAAACAGCCCTCGCTTAATAAAAGTAACGTTTATAGCCTTCTCCTTCAACATTTCCTTTAAAAAGAAAAACTTAAAATTTTTCTTCAATAAAACTAAAATTATGATCCTCTCCTTCAATAAAATAAAATTAGGGCTTATAATTCTGAAAAGGGAAAATACATAGTAGTCGTTTTGCTTTTACTGTTCAACGCTACAAAAACTGCTGAAGCAGCGAGTAGTGTTGTCTTCTATTGTCAAATCGCATTCTTTCTCGGATAAGATAGTTTTATGACATTATAAATTTGCTTTTTCTCCCTTTCCATTTTGTTCTGGCATAGATAACTATTTTTGGGTCTTTTGGGTTCTTTATTTTTCTTTTGGTGATGCTGTTAATTGGAATATGGCTTATCTTATGGCTATTGCTTGTTGTTGTTGGTCAAGTAATCATGAGGGAAGGCTTTTCCTTCTAGCTTTTCATGTAAATTGGATGATTTTTCTTATATTTTCTTGCTTGCTGCTATTGGCTATAGCTTGCTTCTTGTAACTTGTCATGAATATTAGTGTGGTTAATGTTTAATGTCGTAATCTACGTGCTTTATATGTCGCTACTTCTACATTAGCTAGTATATTTCAAGATGTGGTAGGATCTTATGACAATGGGGCAGTTGGTATATCCGCGCTATTGCTTATATTTTACTTGTTTATAAAGGCGATGAATCATAGGTCTCTATGATGGGGGTTTGGTTCAGCACTTAGTTACTTTCACATGGTGTCGACATGGGGTAGGGTGTTTACATTTTAACTCTTAGGAGATTGATTTGAAGAAAGCTACTGAGATCGATCTTCGAAACAGGCGTGTAGTAAAAAATTTCTCTTTTTTACCTTGCAACATGCACAACATTAAATGTTTTTCATAGTGCTTTGTGTTTCATTCAATTCAGCGAAAAGCTAGAATGTGAAGCACTTCGAAAAAGCAGCATTATTCCTTAAGAGTACGTTGGTACTTATATTTAGCTAGAGTTATCAAATGCAGCTGATATCTATTCATAAATTTAACATATTACCGATTTTTTATGCAGCCGATTTGATATTACCCAAATGTCAAAGGTTTACTATTCATTCAAGTAAGGGATAATCTGAACTTAAGTATATGTCTATTTTTGCGTACATTTATGTTTATATGAAGTATGGTAACATATACAGTGACATTACAAACTCAAATAGTAAAAATACATTAAAAAGGAGTGCATGATGGTGTGATGGGGTCGTTCCCCTAAATTATGATTTGAAATGCAATGATAAATAAACAAAGCCTTTTGAGTCATTGTCAATCATTTGAAGAGGGCAATCCCTCTTATGTTTGCATTTTTAGTTGACAAATATCAGATGCCCGACTGATTTTAATTTAAAGCTATGCTTATTGTTTTTTCGCTTAGCTTTAAAATGCAATGATACACACACGCATCTTTGTTTATGGTTTGATCATATCATGTTAAATAAATGAGTTTTCTAAGAAAATAATATCCATCTTTTTTAATTCAAGTTGTTTCCATTATTTTCCAGTAATTTAATTTTTTGATTGACTCAAAATCATATATGATAATAATGATTTACGATTTAACTTAATAATTGAAATACTTTACAAACTCAAAAGGAAGATTTTAGTTAAACTCATGAAATAGGCAGAACTCTGGTGGTTGTTTTACAACAATATCTAATCATGTTGGTTTTATGTTTTCAGTCATGTCAAAGTCATAGTGTTGAACACCAAGAGTGTATTTAAGGGTAATAAGGATATGCATAATTTTTATAATTGTAGAAAACATTTATTTTTATGTCTAAGGCAAAAAGTATAACCATAGTTTCATCTTCTTGATTTACTTGTAGAAAACAATTTAGGGGCATACTTGGTAGGTTTAATTTTATAAAAAGAAAATGGTTAGAGCTTAAGGTTAGACATTTTATATGCAATACTTGTAGCCACCTAGTGTATGCCTATTTTTGACATGTTTAAAAGATGATCATTTATTTTGTCTCATACATTCATGGATGGTGACAAGAAGTGGAGGGTATTCGAAAGAGGAAAAACTAGTTTAGTGTGTTCATCTTCTAGAACAGTATCATCCAAAGGTATGTGGCTCTTAGGTTCAAAGTATATATGTGTGATGTAATAAATAATAGATACCTTTATCTCTCCACTGCATGTGTCATCTTGGATAGCATAAAAGATCTCTGGTGTATATATACACTCCATGGTTGATGTAATTACTTACCTAAACATATAAATTAAGTATAGCATACAATAGCTTGCAAACACCAGAGGAATTAGCACATATACAGAACTGAGTACTTATAAAAAAAAATTAGGCTTCTCTATGTAATGCAATAATTCTTTAGATTTAGACTCAGCTACCAACTCGCCAAACCGATGTGCTTATTCTATAGAGACCTATTTTGTGAATATATAACAGTAAAGAAAATATATGAAGTAAGAATTAAAAATTACAACTCAGAATTATGTTTAGGTTTTTAAAAAAGGTGAAGTTCTATACAAAATTATGTATATCTAAATGCATCAAATCTCTATGACTTTTAATAAAATACAACTCATTAATATTACTTCCTTTGATGTCTTGATTTAGCATGTGATTGACTGGATGTTTTTTTTAACTTGAGAAGGAAACATGGGTTAAGATGTGAGTTGCACAGAGGGATGAGAAATAAACTAGATATGATTTGAAATACACCTCAAGCTGAATTTGATCTTACTAATAAAAAGGAAATATCTTTTAAGAATTGCTCTTCGGTTTACTTACTCAAAGCAGATGACAAAGATGATAGTTGCGAAGAGGAGCATGATATATATGGTGTAGTCAATTGGAATAGTACAAATGTAGGAAGAATCTAGTTCCTAATAGTACAAAATTTATAGAATTACCAATGATCTGGTAGTTGCTTTGATTATATTATATAATATATAGGAATTTAAAGTATAGATTCTTTACTTTATTATATAGCACATCTAACAGCCAAATAAAGTATGTGTTGTGGGTTATTGCCGACTCTCTCAGATTCTACAAGCAAACTTTCATTTTGTATTGATACTAGAGATAAATGAGTCTGCATACTTAGTGTAGGTTTGTATTTTGGAAATTAATGGACAATAATGTTGTTGACTTAATTGGGATGAATTGGAGTTAATGAAGTCCACCATCTTCTATAACTAGCACAGTTAAAGACAGCAAAGAAATGTGCAGAGTCATTTAGCTATTAAAAACACATAGAATTGAAGGGTTGTGTACATCGGTCATGGTAGTCAGTTCATTGACTTTCTTCTCTGCATCGGCATGCTTGGCGGTCAACTCTCTCTTCTCGTGTTGGAGCTCTTTGCTTTTCCTTCTAAGCTCGACGACTTCAAGTTCAAGTTCCCTTATTCCCTTCAGTTTCCTTTCAAGCTCGGCATCCTTTCTCACTGATGCTTCTTCTTGTACGTGTAACAGGGAAACTTGTTGCTTTAGCAGCAGCAATTGGCCTTTGGTCAGCCCTGGATCGAGCTATATCTGCCTTTGCAACTCCTTTATTTTGTTCCTTGCAACCTCTAATTCTTTTCTTGCTACGACTTTTGCAGCCACCTCTTACTGTAACTTCTTCCTCTCCGCTTGAATTGAATTGATTGTTATGTTTAACATGTCCACTTCAGTTGTCTTCAGTTTCAGTTGTTTGTGCAACTCGGTGAAGTCTGATTCTTGTTCTTTAAGACCGTAATATTCAAGTAATTCACCTTCGAGCTTGACTTCACGTCTTCGAGTTATTTAACAAGGGTGCGTAGTCTTTCGACTTCTGATGCATAGTTTGCTATCTCTATATCATATTAGGATGTGGCTTTTACAGTCATCATAGCCTGAGTCGGGTAGTGGGAAATGATCTCTCCTAAAAGAAGAGATTCAAATTTGGGTAGTAACTCTTCATCGTCTTTGGTGGATATAGCTATAAAATTGCCGATTGTTTTGACTTCCTCTTCTTCTTCCTTTTCTTCTTCTTCTTTTTCCTCCGCCTCCTATGTTTTGATTCAGAGAATATAGTTGCATCACTATAATAAGTTAAACAAGAAGGAAAATATTTTGTCTTTGCCAAAGGATTAGGTTATTTATGCTGATAAATATTGGGTGACCTTGGTTGAAAATCGACATTCATCAAAAGAGTTGAGCATTTTAATTAACAAAGATAGTCCAGATCAGTTAATACATTTTCACAAATTTTGTGCTGCTATACGTAGGCTAAATGGATTAACTGATCCGAACCATTAGATAATCTAGTTAAAAGGTCTAATTCATTCAATGAATAGAGTAGATGATGTAAAATATAAGACCATACATAAGCTGCATTAGATTGAATTCACATACCTGGTTCTCCCATTGAATGATAATACCATGTTCATGTCTTTTGTTATCGAATTCTTTCACAGTGCCAGTGTTCGGGACAGTTTCATCATGACCTGTTTATCATCAACACAAGTTATAAACTAAGACTGTACGGGCAAAGCATGCTATAATCTAACCAGAATAAAAATACAAAAGTAACGAAAATTTCACAAGTTCCGTATATTTATGCTGATTATATCTCACTTTTCAAGATGATTTATATAACATGAAACGCATAATGCTGATACCTGGAGGTTTTACAGGACGCTTATGCTTTTCCCTTTTTGTACTGCAAAGGCCGCAGCTGATGCAGCTGCAACAAAGACAATTCAAACAAGCATGAAGAGATGTGGCGAAAAGCTCTCGTCTAATTTTAAACGCTTTATTCATTACTTCTCGTCTAACAATTCTAACAAAGTCTAATTTCAAGGTTTTGAAAGGTGCTTATCGGGCTGAATGGATTTGGATGAGCGGGACTAGCAGTTTACGCTTTTCATGTTTATAAGGGAAACCATTTTTTTCTAAAAGAATTTACACTTTTTTGAAATGGTACTTTATATACAACATGTCACTAGGAAAACATATAACATGTCAATAAACGTTCGAATCGCGCTACGCAAGTTTCGAACTTGTGACCTCTCGCACCAAAGCCGAATCACTTATCTACTGAGACAATGGTGCTTGTCAAGAATTTACACTTTGTTTATCATTCTCTAGACCGTTTCCTTGCAGACTGATGAGTGGCTTGATTATGCTTTGCTTTTCTCATCTGGTTCTCAATTTGAGAATGCATGTGGACAAGTTGACAATCATCTAACTCTTTGAACTTTCCTAGTTGACTATAGTTTGTCGGTTGCTGATGTGATGGTATGGTCTGCCCTCGTAGGTGAATTTTTGATTTGTAGTTGTTTTTTTCCAATTCTTTTTCCTCCTTAATAATGTAACTTTATTTTCCCAGCATCGATCCTTCAAATTTGATCTTTTTGTTGGTAAAATAATCCCGTTTATACTCAATGACTTAACATATGAATACATCCAATGTTATATGTTTCATAAAACAAACATGTTGGTCAAATTCCATTTGCACTTGACTAGTGTTCAAGTTTGCTTCAGAGTTATTGATATGATGCGATCATCAAATGATAAATCCTTTTCCTGCACATTTTGTGTATATTTGGAGCATTATTTAACTTGAGGATTGCATTAGTTGCTTTCCCTTTACAAAAAACTGGGTTTGAAGTAACGGGGTACAAGCTATTTTCAGTTTATATTGTTATGTTCTGTATTGCCTGAGGCTTTAAAGATTTTTGTGGCCACTTGAATTTCATAGTTTTATTAGACCATTTCATAATCATGCACTTGTAAGTTATTTAGTATCTCTGTGAAAATGTCATCATTTTTACAAATTTTTCATAGGACAATGGACTAAAGCTCATTTTAACGTGCATTTATGTGCACTTTCATAAAATATTTATAGCCAATTTTTTATAAAATTGCTTGAATTTATTGTTGATTTGCAGGAATTACATGCTTTGGGATAAAAGGATTGGGTATGTGAATACAGGTTTAGCTAATAGCTTTAAAATGTGAGCTTTAATTTGTACCATCATGTGTAAGTTGTAGAGTTGTTGCATTGAGTTGTGGACTGCTGCATGAAAAAGAAATGTAGACTAATACTGCATACTGACCAAAGGATACAAGCTACTGGACTGCACATGCATAGGTTAAAAGCTGAATGTAGGCTGGACTGTATGTTGAGATGACTAGAGCAGTTGAGCTGCAGGTGGGTCATGGATATATTTTGTGTGTGTGTAGAAATATAATTAAGCTACTTAGTTTCCAAAAACTCTTACTTGGGCTTGTTGGGATAGTATTAGTTACATTTTTAGTTTCCCTGTCAAAGCTTTGGTGGGACACAATGGGAATGGATAGTTTTATTATATGAGTGACAAAGTTTTATACATTGGCAGAGATCATACTACTTAGGATGGATGGAATAAGCATTGTAGGATGAATGTGGATCCCTTTTATGGCTTCGGAACTAGAGTACATTATAGTTTGGTGCACTGTGCCATCATGAACTGGAACCTACCTTATGATCCATACATCTGAGCATGTATAGGTATAGTACTTGTTTATAGTCTTTGAATGATGTGTTCTTATTTCCTGTAATTATATTTTGGCAACCTGATTTGATGGTGATCAGTAGCTGGCTTCATGGACTAGACAATGTGTCCAGTTTTCATGCATTGGATTTGCAGGTCTACAGCCTGACATATTTTTTTAATCGATAGATATCCTAATGAAATTTATATCATGCAAATGCATTAGCTGGCTAGATGCGTTGTATATCATGCTGCTAGAAAAATGGATGCTACACAATTATTTTGGACTGGAGTGGAGGTTCGGAAACTTGAATACAAACTGTTTTCTGCATTTGTAGAATGAAGGAGAGAGTGAAGGAAATAGTGCAACTAGAACCATACTTGAGTTTATAACATGCATGTCAACTAGAACCATATTTTGTTAGTTAATAAACATAACCATTTTCAATATATATATATATATATATATATATATATATATATATATATATGTATATGTGTGTATTATATATATATATATATATATATATATATATATATACACACACACACACACACACACACACACGTTTGCTGACTTCGTATCCTTTATAATGCTTTCCTAAAGAGTTCATCATTCACACCATGATTTGACTATGCCTTCATTCACACTTAATGAAGCAGTTTTCCTTCACTATAAAGATACTATTTATTCATTTTTTTCATTCGTATACGAAATTCCTGCGGTTTAATTCTTCACAAAATCTGCTACTATGGTTTAGGAGGGAGAATCATTCTCATAAAAGGTAAGTGCGCTTTGTCAAAGATTTTGATAGTATCATTGGTTGATGTACAGTAACTTTCTTTATGTTTTGTTTGGTAGCTATTTTGTTTGTCGATCATATACATACACACACGTACATATATACATATATATAATTATCTTTTGTGAATGTATAAAGATTGGTTACCTACCAAGAAGCATTTGACTAAGATGCCTTTTATTTGACTTGCAAATGGGTTTGAGATGAGCATTGGGGTTAACCATCTTGGTTACTTATTACTCGCTTGCTCGCTTCTTTATAATTTGAAGGAGTTTGATTATCCTTCTAAGTGCTTTATGATTGTTGGCTCCATTACAGGTGTTTATTTTCTCTATCAAACTATGTTGCTTATCACTAATCTTTTTATAGAAGTGTAGTGAAATAGTAATGGTTTAGCAGAACAAGTTTTGAGTGAAGAAATCCATTGCTTTTTGTGTATGTATCCAAACAAACAAAAAATCTACTTTTACATTTGTATATTAAGAACAATAAAAGGTAAACAAACGCATACACATAAAGTAACTAATATGGTGTATTTAAAAGTAGGTACCTATGATAGATCTTGTAGGTGAAACTGAACAATATGTGAGAGAATGTATTTAACAACCAGATACGTATATTTAAACTGAAATTTATACTTAGTACCTTTATAAAAATCAATTAAGTATTGTATTATATAAATCAACAAGTTTATAATAATAACAAACTATGTTTAATAAAAAATTAAGTTATAAAAATAATTATAGTAATAATAAACTATTATTTGATAAAAATTAACTAAATTTATTATAATAATAATAATAATAATAATAATAATAATAATAAATTAACTAAGTCAATCAATCATGTTTTATAATTAATAGTAATAATAATAACAAAAACCAAGTTTATAAAAATTAACTAAGTTAACTAAGTTTTATAAAAATTAAATAAGTATATAATAATTAACTAATTTTATATTAATAATAGTAAATTAACTAATTCTATAATAACAATAATAAATTAACTAAGTTTATGAAAGTTTATATGTTTGAGATAATTTATAAAAATTAACTAAGTTAATAAAGTTTAAGTTTGAGACAATTTATAAGTTTAAGTTAATTAAAATACAAGTTATGACATTTTAAGTTTTAGCAATTGAGATATTTATAAGTTTAATAATAATAACAAGCAATAGTTTGAATAAATTAACTAAGTTTTATATAAAATAAATATGTTTATAATAATTAACTAAGTATTATAAAAATTACAAATTTATAATAATAATAATAAACTAAGTTTTATAAAAATTAATAATTTTATACAAATTAATTAAGTTTTATTATAATTTAACTAAGTTAATAAGTTTATAAAAATTTAATAAGTTTATTACAAAAAATTAACCAAGTTTTATAAAAATTTAACTAAATCAACTAAGTTTTATAAAAATTATTTAATAATAAAAGTTTAACTATGGATGTTTGATATACTTTAAATATGAAAAACAGTTCCATAATCATTTGCGGATTGTTAAACTTGTCTATAGGTAATTAGCCTTTTAGGAGTGAAGACCAGCCGCAGCAAATAATTGTCGGTAATCAAGTAATGAACATGATTTTAGTTTTAATATATACTATAACATTTCGTTAATGCTTGTTGTGTAAACTTGTATATGGATGATTATGGATTTTATGTGAATTTGCTCATTTTGTCAAAAAAACTATTATCGAAATGGTTATGGATGTCAAATTTGATAATATGATCAACGTGTTTTTCAATTGTTTGAATATGATTATTATGCGATTGATTTATTGTTGGTTTGAGTGCAATGATAATGTGATTGATTGTTGTTTTAATATGACTATTATGCGGGTGATGGCTGAAAATGATACAAGCCATTAACATAGGGTGTAAAATATGCTGCAAAACATGTAATAATCTTTAGTAGCCTTTCAAAAAGGCTATGGAAATGAATGTGAATAAGTGTGATATGACTTTCGAAGCATCGAAAAAATGCTACAAAAACTTCTAGTAGAATTTCGATAAGCTTTACAATACGACATGCTATCAAAAGTTTGAAACTTTTTTGTAGCATTTCTAAAACCCTACATATGTCAAGTTTTGGCAGCGTTTTCTACAGCGCTACAAAAAATTTCAGACTTTTAGTTGCAGTCGTATCGTAGCGTTTACCGAAATGCCATTAAAAGTTTTGGTTCAACGTTATGAAAAGCCTTTTCTGGTATAGGGAGAGGTTGGGGGGGGGGGGGCAAAATGTTACTCAAATTTCTCGCAAGTATAATTAAGCCGACCAACACATCAAGGCATGACCCAAGTCCAGGTCGACTAACTCAGCTCAAACTAAGTTCAAGTCGGCCGGCATTAAACCCAGTTCCATCTAAGAAAATTCGGCAAGCAAGTCATAGATAGGTCGTCTTGAATTCCTTTGCCTAGACCGTGCGACATAATTATACACAACCACCTTATACGACTTGTCCCAGCTCAAAGCGACACGTCTATAGTCTGGCTCTCTTGGCCCGCCTACGATCTTCGATTGACTCTGCCAACATCAATTATAAGACACTGAGTGACTATGTTAACCAACTGGGCAACTACAGGCGACTACTGGTAATTTATGGGACCTTAAGATCTTAGTGACTGATATTGACCTCCATTGGTTCGGGCTAATGAGAGGGATCCAGACAACTGTTACAAAGTGGGCCACCATAACGAAAAAACTAGAAGTGGCCAAGCCAAATTTTGATTACTCTAAGATAAAATTTAAAGGCCCTCTGGTTGGCTCAATTACAGACGAGAAATAGGGGTATGACGACATTGTCATGGGTGATGGGTCGGAGAGTGGTAACAAGTTGGTCTTGATAAGCTAAGTGATGTAGTGTTGATTCCATAATTGGAAGAATATGACCCACAACAGTTGGTTGACATCTCCTTAGCATGGGATGCCATCCATTCATTGGTGTACCGAGGCAAGCTCCAAGAAAAGTAGTGTATGTGGAAGGTTACAAGAACCGGGCAACGATAAGGACAAGGTCCCTTCTCCAAGCCAATTCCCGTGTACGACCGTCTATATCCTGAATACGATGTTATGCCTCTAGGTGGGCCTTATGCTGGGACAAATCAAAATAGTGTTGGTAGTTTGGCCTTATCGTGCATGCCCCTTGTCAGAAAGCAAGGTCAGACCAGTACAAATGGTAGTTTACTTGAATTTAAACTTTCTATTTTCTTTCACTTGAACCAACCATGGATTTCTTTATTGTTTCAATGGCCTCCAAATGTACTTTTGACACCTTCAATGATCTTGACTCCACTGTTCACAGTACGGCGATTATTATGCCCAAGGCACCCGAAGAAGGTCGGGAGATCATCAATGTGACCCCCAACTCGAGCCTTTGCTCAAACACTCCATTGATAGCAAGAAGAGGAAGAAATACAAGGTTGGAACATCCTCACTGTAACGACTCGAAATTTTCGAACCCGAAAATTCCAGATAGTTAGAAAAAAAGAAGAAAAAGATATAAAAAGAAGAAGAAAATGAAACACCAAAACACGAATTCTCACGTTCGCAGCGGATCAAAATATAATATCAAATAAAATAGCAGTTATACAAAGGAAAATGTATCTATTTATATACATCAATACATCAGAGTTACAACCACTGCACAACACTGGAGAGTTAAAATTAACTTGCTCCAGAGATACAACAATAAATCACAGCGGAAAACATTACATACGTTTCTACCATCCAACTCACCTCCAGAGCTCCAGAACGTCCTTTCCTGAAAATATGTAATACTCGGTCTGACCCGAGCATTACATCAAAGTAACATCCGGGTCAGGCTGGAAACCAGCATGAGTAAACCCATGTAACATGAAACTCCAATGCATAGAACTATTTAAAATCCGAGGTAACTCGTACCTTACTACAAGTTCTTAACCTGATATAGTCATCACTTTATTCACAAATCAATTCCTAAGTAATATTTACTTAGTTTCAAAGGTTCATATTATTTCATTCCATCCTATTTACTTCTAAACTCAAATTTATAAAGAATCGAAGTGGTTCGGGCTTTTGCCGATACCCAACCCCGGCCTCTTTGAATCCAAAGTTATTCATTAACCTAAGTGTCTTAAAGTGGATACAAATCAATTTTAAATACAGATTCTCATATTTTGATAACAAATAAATTATTGATAGATAACTCATAGTATCACTGTCCAACCCATCATACATATTTCAATACATCACAATCTCAATATCAGAGATATTCAGACAAACTAAGATAATCAATTCAAGTTATCATCTACAGGCAAGATAAATCAAACAATTCTTAATTAATTTAATTTAATCACCCATTATAAATTAAATTAATTATCATTAATCCTACTTAATTAATTTTGGTTAATTATAAACCATTTCTTAAATTAATTACCTTAATTAATTAGTCTTAGTTAATCACATTAACCTTAATTAATTAAATCACATCTAGTGATCATGATTAACTACCTTTTAAATACTTACATTAATTAATTACTCTTAAATTAATCACATTAACTAATCCTTTAATTAATTACACTAAGTAATTAATCCTTAATTATTTTCATTTAGTAATTATTTCCCAATTACTTCATTAAGTGATTTTCCCTACTTAATTACATTCAGTAATTATCCAATAATTACTTTACTAAGTAATTATACTGAATCGGTTACATTAAGTGTTTATCTTTAATTAATTAATTAACTCAAATTAATTATATTAATTAATTAATTAATTAATTATCACTTATTCACTTAGTTTAATGATTCTTCCCTTAATTACTTTCATTAACTATCCACTAATTACTTTATTAAATAGTTATCCTTAATTAATCAATCCTTAATTAATAAATCCTTAATTAACCATATTCATTAAGTTACCTTAATTAATCATAAGCAGAAATTAACCATCATGTAATTACTTACCTTACTTAATTAACTCCTTAGTTAATTAAATTAATCCTTTGATAAATTATACTAAGTAATTAATCCTTAATTACTTCCACTGAGTAATTATTCTTCAATTACTTACCATTTCTTATTTATCATTAAATTCTATTAAATTAAATTCTTGAAATTAATATACAAAATCTCCTGAGACCAAGGTTTTTAATCTCGGATATCGGTCATATCTCGTCTCGAAGAATTTAGAGAGCTTATCTCGTATCGGGTGAGATCTCGAACGAGATGAGTGCATCTCGGTCGTCCATCTCGGTTTCTAAAATTCATTTCGGAGTTATCTCGGAGATTATGTCATGTCGAAAATTAGTTTTCATACACCTAAATTTATAATACTAGTCATCACCTTAAGGAAAACACTATGCACTTACCTTGAATATATCACACGCTTATCATTAGTAATTTAGTATGGAAAAATATCACTTGTATCATGTAAAATAAACAAATAACTAGATATCATGATTACTGTTCAATATAATATCATATGAGATAAAGTACATAAGAAACAAACCATAACATATGCACCTTTACTTTGTTTGATCATTCACTTAACATTCCTACATAACATAATGTCTCATTTCGACCTTTTATGATTTATAGTGCTGCAAGGGAAATATTAATTTTATAACTTCAAATACAAAAGTCTACAAGTAGAATTAAGTTATTCTATGTCTGATTATAGTATTTAATTAATAGCAAACAAAATCTCATCAAGCAACTAATAACATATATATTTTAAACAAACTTAGAAAATAGCATACATAGTACAAATTTTTTTCAAACATTTAGTAATATTATAAGAAAAACAAAACATAATGATGTACGAATGAACATGTAATCATCAAATGAAATTAATAGATGAAAGAGAATTCCTTTATTGCTTAAAAATAAGACTTGAAGAAAAAATTGTAGCAGCGAAGACTAAATGAAATCAAATTGGGAATCCATTTGAAACATTAAGTTAAATAAGTGAAGCCCAAATTTATAGCCGCAAAAAATAGGGTTAGGAAAAAAACTCAAGAAAGTGTTGAAAAAATAAAAATGAAATCGGATGTAAATTAATCTGGATCAGAAACCTAAATGAAAATCATAAAGTGAAATACTTACCATAATCGATGTAGATTTTATCATCATCTTACACTTGTCACTGCCGTAAAATAAGAGACGAAGATTAAATGAGATTTATATAAGAAATAAGGGTTAAGAAAAGTACAATTAAGAAGGCTTAAATTAAGGTAAAGGATGAGCTAGCCCAATACGGAAAAAGAGTTGATTTTTTTCAAAATTCAACAATTCGGCCGATATCTCGCTGTTAAATCTCGTCCGAGATACCCGACGAGATACTGAATTCTCGTTCGAGATTTGGGTCAGACGAGATTCAAACGAAATTGCCTGTTTCGAATCGCCCAGGCTTGAAAATGAGATCTCGACCGAGATCTCGGCCGAGATGAGCGAGATTTTAAACCTTGCCTGAGACCTTTTATCGATTGAAAATTCAATATATTTATCTCAAATTACTTATTAAATTGCAACCTTATTCTTTGAAACACATGGGAATTTATAAAATTTTCGAACTCAAACAATCAAGACACACTTGTCTTTGTAATTCTGTATATTAAAAATTTATTTGAACTTGATAATTACTATCTTGCTCATAAAAAAAAACTTGTTATCAGATTCTCTCATCAGGAAACCCGAGCACGAACTTGTATTCCCCAAACAAAACTCGAGCACTCTCTTCTTCACTTAGTACGATCAGCCTCGCGAATGACTCGTGGATGTATCGAGCCAAAACCCCTTCCCATCCGATGCCGTCACTTTCCTAAAGTCTCACACGCCACCCTTGACACTTTCGGCCCCGTTGAAACTCACGAAACCTTCAAATCAAAAATCGAGCAAAACACCAACTTCTAGAGAACTGAACCCATCTCCTCTTCGATGCCTACCACCACCAATCGATCATGATTTACCCCCAAAACATCACCATAGCTATGCCGCTAACTTCCCTACCTTTCCCTTCCCCCCTCGCTCACTTCCCAAACGCCACTGCGATGCCACAAGCGAACGAAAACCCAACTTGCTTCAGAACAATCCAGAAACCCTACATTCACCTCTTCCAGTCACTATGGCCACCGAGAACTTCATCTAGTATTTTTCCAAAGGTCATCAGACTAACAACCACCTCCAGTACCAGGGCCGACGTCCATCTCATTTTCGATCACCGGAATTTTATCAAAATGCCATATTTGTTCAACTCAACAATTCTCATCAACCACGCACTTAAAATTTTAGAAAACATCACTAAAATTCACCATATCGAAGCTCGAATCTAGATATCCAGTCAAAACTTGAAATCAAAGCATTTTTTTTTCTGATTGGAATTGGTTTCTTCAGTGATTTTATTGATTCTCGTAAACTTATTCGTTAATTAACTTAAGAATATTTTTAAAAATCAAATTTTGATGTTACGAGCAATTCACCTTTGAGGATCATACCTAAAATGGAACATATGGAGAGGAATTTAGTTTTTTGAAAGTGTAAGTGTCTGTTATTCAAACAGAGACTTATGTATACATTTATACAGGCATGCATGGACTAAAATCATATCTATATATACACACAAACATTTAATTTATCCATGCAAACATAACTTCAATTGTAAATCTCAAGCACAAATTATAAAACATATGATTGTTTACTCACAGAAATTTTGAAACAAAAGGCAGAGCCGATAGAAGAACTCGTTTGATCTGGATCTTAATTCTGATATGATCTACACTTGTTTGTTGATGTTGAGTTGAGTTCATCTTTCCAGATTGCAAAACTTGAGTTTGATTCAGTCCATTGCTTGATCTCAGATTATTTTTTCCTTTCTTGAATCTGATTTTTTTTCTTTTTCTTTTCTTGAGTTGACTTGAAGTCTATATTTTGAACATAATGAAGGAAAAAAAGAAGAGAAAAGGAAGTAGATATGTTTATATACTAGGATTTTCTTTTCATTTATAAAATTTTAAAACCAAAGGAAACAAGTGACACTTGTTTTATATATGGCATAGAATACTTACATTTGTTGAATGGCATTCTTAAAATTTTACACTTGTATTATATTTATTTATTTATTATTATTATTATTTATGATACATGGCTTACATTTGTTATCTTATATGTGTAAATGTTTATATTTATATCAATACCCTTCCAATATCTATACATATATTCATACATTGGTCTATTACTAAATTAAATTTATATTAATTTGTAATTTAACATTAAAATAGAAAACATATTCATTTGTTTTGAAAATATAAATTTTATCAAATTAAATAATTATAAAAGAAGATCATTAAATTGATATTGTCGATTATATCGGAAGATTATTAAATAAATATTTATCCATATTTATTATCAGATTTATCAGGTGAATTTGTTCAACCAATGAATCAGCGTTTTAATAAATTTAATCCTGTTAATTACAAATTAACAGTTGTCCAATAATCTGGGTTATCACATTCCTCCCTCCTTTGAATCTTTTTGTCCTCGAAAAGGAACGAAGCCAGAATTTATTAAAATGCTTATTATCAAAAAAATTAATCTTTAATCTTTATTAAAACACTTTAAAATCTATATAATATTCTCAAAATAATTTTATAAAAATATCATTTTATAACTCGATGTTTCAACAAGGCTGTCCTCGTTCTCACAGAAGTTCGGTCATATGTCGATCAGGCATAGGACTGAAAATCTATAAGTACTTAGCAGACCCGTTTTCAACAGCCAGTGAAAATACTTGAAAAATAATTTTCCTGAAAATATAGAAAACATTTTTGAAAATAATAAAACTTTTTTGGTGAGAATGCTCTAGAAATCATCACCCCCATCCACGGTCGTAGTTAACCCGATGGTTATGTTGACTTCTCAGCGAAATCCACAGATAACTATAAGCACTCTGTGCCTCTCGATTACGCCATGGAACCCGCTACAGATCACAGCTACAACCGGAGTTACGTTGTTGTCACAGCAAAAACTCATATAACTACAGGCCTCAGCGCCCTCGAATTTCACTGCCAAAAGAATGAAACTACTCCACTCCACTTAACCATAGATCGCAGTCTATCGATGTTACGTTGCCTTCCCGGCAAAACCAAGCGTAGACGTTGACACTCACCTCCAAACGATTTTCGCTATGGTCCACAGTAGATCGCAGCTACATCTAGTTACACTGTCGTCACAGCATAACCCAAATGCCCCTGTAGGCATCAGCGCCCTCAACTTTCGCTACCCAATAATCCTCAGGAACTAGTTTGTCCGGACATCTCACAGGATCAACTTTAGAACATCCCCTTTTGAGGCTCAAGGCAGTACCAACCTATGGTACTCCTGAGAAGTTCATTTCAAGGGAGCGCCTTTTCCCCCGTAGACATTTTCAAAACACTTTATAATATACACATATAGTATCTTCCAAATCATACACCTAGTGAATCCATATAAATCTCTTTTTCTCAAAATCTATTATTCCAAAATCGATAATTCTCAAACTAGGCTTTCCAAATCCCAGTATTGATTTTACCCAAAAATCAAAAGACTTTCCAAAATCCATAGGTTCCAAAAACATTTCCTTCAAAATCATTCTCATAAGATACTTTATATATATATATATATATATATATATAACCTTGAAAAATCTTTAGATCATTTCATACTTGTATAAAACCCCTTTTTTACTTCAAATATTTTCAAAACCCTTTTCTTCTGGCAAAAGATTCAACAAGGGGAGTTTATCATATATATAACAAAGATACATAACTTTATTTATGCCAAATCAAATATTCAAATTTGATTACTCTTTACAAAACCACTTATCATATCACTTACTTCCATAAAGTAAATTTCTATTATATAAATATCCAATTACCCCTTTATTTTATCATATATCTCACAAAATATACTTTTCCTTTCAAAATCATTTTACAGTTTTTATCCACAAATTTCCAATATCAATTTATTCAAATCTGTATGATGTACACATATCATCCGTGCGCAGTATCAATCTGATCGCTCACTCGATCACAAGATTTCTCTTTCGAACTAGTATCATCCACCCAACTTCCTATAGCGGACTCGGATCTGGTTTCTTGATCAGTAACCGTCATTCCCCTTGCATAGCCATAACTATGATAGAGAATATCCAGAACCAATCAAAAATCCATATCCAGATTCGACGTCGAAAATTGAGTGAAAAATCCCAACTCGGATCGATGTACTATCTCGAAATTCTATGCTCGAATCTGGATCAAACCACTATGCGAATAGAATAATATACGTACATCCTACGTATTTATCATCATTGATTATTAACCAAATCAATTCTCTTTTCTATTCACATTCGCTTATGATTTCTATACACTTATTCATAATTGCTTCAATCCCATTTGGATTATCACCTCAATTCTTACCTTAATTGGGTATTTATTCATAAACGCACTCTGACCGGCTTAAATTTTGAAAATAGCTTGAAGAATTTAAAAATAGATAAGTAGTTGAAAAACAATTATTAGTTTGTAAAATAGCTGTAAAGTAGTTAAGTAATTGTAAAATAATTTGGAAAATAGTTAAGTAGTTATAGAATATTTAGGTAATTGCAAAATAGTTGTAAAATAGTAATTAGTTATGACGTAGTTGAAAAACAGTAATTAGTTTATAAAATAGTTGAAAAATTGTTAAATAGTACCAAAAATAATTGTAAAATAAGTATAAGATAGTTTGTCTTTAAAAAAGAAAGATTGTATAGTAAGTATCTTGGAAAAATAGATTTATATTAAAACAGTTTATTTTGAAAATAGTCTAGAGCCAAACTGATCAATTCCTAATCTCCAATCTCATCAATACAATTTAAATTTCCACTTCAAATTGACTCAATTTCTAATTTAAATAACTTCAATTTCCGTTGAAATTGATTTAATCCCAATTCAAGTTGGATTAATCCTCAATTTCTTTCAAAAATTCAAATTAAATTCCATTTGAATTTACTTATTCAACTTAATCACAATTTCAATTAATTCAAATAAATTTCAAATTGAACCAATTTAAATTCATATCAATTCTAGTTTGAATTATTCCCAATTCCCATTTGGATTTGAACTCATTCAACTTCAATTTCATTTCAAATTAATCCAATTTAAAATTTCCATTTCAATTTTTAAACTTATCCATCTTCAATCACAATTCCAATTAATTCAAATCAAATCCAATTTGAACTAATTCAATTTAAATCTCAACTTTAAACCATTTCGAATTATAAATTCGAGTTAAATTTTAAATGTTGATTTAATCCCTTAAATCAAATTAACTTTAATTTTTAAATAAACAATCTTTAAACAATTTAATTTTGAGTCCAATTTTAAAATTCCATTTTAAATTATCTTACTTAACTTATTTCAAAGTACAAATAAGAATTCAAAAACAATTTTTATCTTCAAAATTTAATTTATTACCCAATTTATCTTCCAGCTTTGGAATCGACTCTTTTTAATTTACAAATTCAATTCTTAACACTCAAATCTTAAGTTCAAAGTGATTCTATATCCTTAATTTCAAATTAAAGTTTTATTTCCCATTTATTTCAATAATGGATATATTACCATAATCCACTTCTTCATTCATTTAAACAAATCCAATTCACAGTTTAAGGATTATTAATAACAATAGGATGATACTATCCAAATTATTTAAACATCATCCATTTCTAATTTCCAAATCTCAAACCCATTTTGAGATCACACAAACTCCCAATTCAAATCAACCATTTAACTTCCCAGGTTAAATCTTAATTTCATCTTGAAATTCCCAAATCAGGCTGTTCATTCGAACTTATCTAACTTCCTCCAAGTTAAATTCAATTTACTTAATCCAGTCAACTTTACACAATTTGAATTCCCATTCAAATTTAAATCTTCAGATTAATAATCTTTTCATTTAAGTTTAAAAACTTACTTCACTTTGGGTTTCACATCACATCCCAAGGAAAATCCAAAACTCAACTTTAGAGTTTATTTCTAATATACATATTTATTTCCTTTACACGCCAAGTTATCCTTAAATTTTAAGCCACCTTTGGTTTTTAAATTCAAAAAAAATTCCTTTAAATTTTAAACAACTTTTGTTTGAAACAGGACCCTTCATTAAAACACATTAAATAACATTTCTTTATCACTTTGAACAATTTTCAAATTCTAGACCCAGATTTAAAACTTCACAATTCAGATCATCTCCAATTCCAATTTATAAGTCATACTTGCCTAAATGTTTTACTTTCATTTTTCCTACTCATTAATACACATTTTATTATTAAACACAACAATCATTTATGATAATAACCAAGGAAGCCAAATCATTATTATCCTATTCTGAAACTCTTCTCTAAATTCAAGATTTTAATTTCAGTTTTAATCCATTTCAAACTTATCTTTATTCAATTTTAGTTTGGTTGTATTTCTATTACACCTTAATTCTTATTATTTTATTAATTCCAATGATTTAACAATAAGTTTATCTTAATATATAGTGGTTAAAAGAATCATTGCTTTATATATAAGCTTATATAAAAATCATTTACTTTTAAAACCATTAAAACCTTTATATAAGAAAATGACAAGTACGCTCTCATATATATACTACACTCAACTCATTCTAGGGTACTACTTACCCTATCTTTAATGAGTAAACCCTCCAAAGCCAAGTTTCTCGCTTAACCTTCTACTCTGATACCAAATGTAACGACCCGAAATTTTCGATCCCGAAAATTCTAGATAATTAGAAAAAAAGAAGAAAAAAGATAGAAGAAGAAAAAGAAAAAGAAACACCAAAACACAAATTCTCACGTTCGCAACGGATCAAAATATAATATCAAATAAAATAGCAGTTATACAAAGGAAAACTGTATCTGTTTATATACATCAATACATCAGAGTTACAACCACTACACAACACTGGAAAGTTAAAATTAACTTGCTCCAGAGATACAACAATAAATCACAGCAGAAAACACTCCATACGTTCCCGCCATCCAACTCGCCTCCAGAGCTCCAGAACGTCCCCTCTTGAAAATCTGTAAATCTCAGTCTGAAACGAGCATTAAATCAAAGTAACACCCGGGTCAGGCTGGAAACCAATGTGAGTAAACCCATATAACATGAAATTCCAATGCATAGATCTATTTAAAACCCGGGGTAACTCGTACCTTACTACAAGTTCTTAACCTATTATAGTCATCACTTTATTCATAAATGAATTCCTAAGTAATATTTACTTAGTTTCAAAGGTTCACATTATTTCATTCCAGCCTATTTACTTCTAAACTCAAATTTATAAAGAATCGAAGTGGTTTCTGGTTTTTGCGGATACCCGACCTCGGCCTCTTCGAATCTAAAGTTATTCATTAACCCAAGTGTGTTAAAGTGGATATAAATCAATTTTAAATACAGATTCTCATATTCTCATATTCTCATAACAAATCAATTATTGATAGATAACTCATAGTATCACCGTCCAACCCATCATACCATATTTCAATACATCACAATCTCAATATCAGAGATATTCAAACAAACTAAGGTAATCAATTCAAGTTATCATCTATAGGCAAGATAAATCAAACAATTCTTAATTAATTTAATTTAATAATTATAAATTAAATTAATTATCTTTAATCCTGCTTAATTAACTTTGGTTAATTATGAACCATTGCTTAAATTAATTACCTTGATTAATTAATCTTAGTTAATCACATTAACCTTAATTAATTAAATCACATCCAGTGATTAACTACCTTTTAATTACTTACATTAATTAATTACTCTTAAATTAATCACATTAATTAATCGTTTAATTTATTACACTAAGTATTTAATGCTTAATTACTTTCATTTAGTAATCATTTCCCAGTTACTTCATTAAGTGATTTTCACTACTTAATTACATCGGTAATTATCCAATAATTACTTTACTAAGTTATTATACTGAATTAGTTGCATTAAGTGAATATCTTTAATTAATTAACTAATTAACTCAAATTAATTATATTAAATAATTAATTAATTAATTACCGCTTATTCATTTAGTTTAATGATTCTTCCCTTAATTACATTCATTAACTATCCACTAATCACTTTATTAAATAATTACCCTTAATTAATCAATCCTTAATTAATCAATCCTTAATTAACCACATTCATTAAGTAACCTTAATTAATCATAAACAAAAATTAACCATCCTATAATTACTTGCCTTACTTAATTAACTCCTTAGTTAATTAAATTAATCCTTTGATTAATTATACTAAGTAATTAATCCTTATTTACTTCCACTAAGTGATTATTCTTCAATTACTTACCATTTCTTATTTATCATTAAATTCTATTAAATTAAATTCTTGAAATTAATATACAAAATCTCCTGAAACCTTTTATCGATTGAAAATTCAATATATTTATCTTAAATTACTTATTAAATTACAACCTTATTCTTTGAAACATATAGGAATTTATAAAATTTTCGAACTCAAACAACTTAATATCAAGACACACTTGTCTTTGTAATTCTGTATATTAAAATTTTATTTGAACTTGATAATTACTATCTTGCTCATAAAAAAACTTGTTATCGGATTCTCTCATCAAGAAACCCGAGCACAAACTCGTATTCCCCGAACAAAACTCGAGCACTCTCTTCTTCACTTAGTACAATCAGCCTCGCGAATGACTCGGGGATGCATCGAGCCAAAACCCCTACCCATCCCGATACTCTTCTTCTCATTCTCCATTCAATTTGCTACAGCGAACCAATACACCCACTATCTCCGGTGCACCGTGCACGTGTACACGGGGCCGGAAACCCGACGTCCGATGCCGTCACTTTCCCAAAGTCTCACACGCCACCCTTGACACTTACGGCCCCGTTGAAACTCACCAAACCTTCAAATCAAAAATCGAGCAAAACACTAACTTCCAGAGAACTGAACCCATCTCCTCTTCGACGCCTACCACCACCAATCGATCATGATTTACCCCTAAAACATCACCAAAGCTATGACACTAACTTCCCTACCTTTCCCTCCCCCAGGCACACTTCCCAGACACCATCGCGACGCAACAAGCGAATGAAAACCCAACTTGCTGCAACACAATCCAGAAACCCTACATTCGCCTCTTCCAGTCACTATGGCCACCGAGAACTTCATTTAGTATTTTTCCAAAGATCATCAGACTAACAACCACCTCCAGTTCAGGGCCCACGTCCATCTCATTTTCGATCACCGAAATGCCATATACGTTCAACTCAACAATTCTCATCAATCACACACTTAAAAATTTAGAAAACATCACTAAAGTTCACCACATCGAAGCTCGAATCTAGATATCCAATCAAAAATTAAAATCAAAACACCTGTTTTTCTGATTGGAATTGATTTCTTCGGTGATTTTACTGATTCCCATAAACTTATTCGTTAATTAACTTAAGAAAATTTTTAAAAATCAAATTTTGATGTTACGAACAATTCACCTTCGAGGATCATAACTTAAAATGGAACATATGGATAGGAATTTAGTTGTTTTGAAAGTGTAAGTGTCTGTTATTCATATAGAGACCTATTTATACATTTATACAGGCATGCATGGACTAAAATCATATCTATATATACACACAAACATTTAATTTATCAATGCAAACATAACTTCAATTGTAAATCTCAAGCACAAATTATAAAACAGATGATTGTTTACTCATAGAAATTTTGAAACAAAGGGCAGAGCCAATAGAAGAACTGGTTTGATCTGGATCTTGATTCTGATATGATCTACACTTATTTGTTGATGTTGAGTTGAGTTCATCTTTCCAGATTGCAAAACTTGAGTTTGATTCAGTCCATTGCTTGATCTCAGATATATTTTTTCTTTGAATCTGATTTTTTTTCATTTTCTTTTGTTGAGTTGACTTCAAGTCTATATTTTGAACATAATGAAGGGAAAAAAGAAGAGAAAAGGAAGTAGATATGTTTATATACTAGGATTTTCATTTCATTTATAAATTTTTGAAAACAAAGGAAACAAGTGACACTTGTTTTATATATGGCATAGAATACTTATATTTGTTGAATGGTATTTTTAAAATTTTACACTTGTATTATATTTATTTATTTATTATTATTATTATGATACATGGCTTACATTTGTTATCCAATATGTATAAATGTTTATATTTATATCAATGCCCCTCCAATATGTATAAATGTTTATATTTATATCAATGCCCCTCCAATATTTATACACATATTCATACATTGGTCTATTACTAAATTAAATTTATATTAATTTGTAATTTGACATTAAAATTGAAAACATACTCATTTGTTTCGAAAATATAAATTTTATCAAATTAAATAATTATAAAAGAAGATCATTATACTGATATTGTCAATTATATCATAAGATTATTAAATAAGTATTTATCCAGATATAAATACTTATTATCAGATTTATCAGGTGAATTTGTTCAACCAATAAATCAGTGTTTTAATAAATTTAATCCTGTTAATTACAAATTAACAGCTGTCCAATAATCAGGGTTATCACACTCGCCTCCTAAGGTCAACCCTGCTTATTCTAAATTCCTTCGTATTTATGACACAGAGGCACTGACCATCGAGATCATGTGGTGCAGTTGGAGCAAGTACATTTGGATATCTCACAAGCTGTGGAAACCGAAGATCTAGATCGCCTACCGATGGCTTTCTAAAAATTTTCCATGGAGACCTTGTCATATCCTAAATAGGCTAGAACTAGTTGGAGTTGACTCTTTGGAATCCATGGTGAATGCATAAACTCGGAACATCTTGCTAGTAAGTTACCAACTTTGAATTTTTTCTTACTTTGTTATTTTTCTAAAACTGGTTGTTTAGGTCAAATACTACTCCATCCGCTTACGGAATAAGGTTGAGAAACTCTAGAAGGAGTTGGAGGCCAAAGAATATGCTCTGACGATGGCTAAGGCTAAGTCCACCAAGGCAAAGGAGGTGGCGAAAGCAGTTGAGAAGGCGGTGAGGAAGGCAGTCAACGTGAGGGAGAAAGCGAAGAAAATGGTTGTAGATCTCATGGAGAGTTTGGAAAAAGGCTGAGAAGGATGCCGAAGGTCTAGAGAACGACCTAAACAGGCATCTATCTGGATGCTCGTCGTTTGTGGACATGAAGGCCGATAAAAAGGCAGAGGAGAACAGATAGGTGAACCAAATGAAGTACCCGGCGAAGATTCTGTTTAGGAAACTATCACATCTTGATCTCCATAATCAAATTCAACACCGATGCCCTGGACCAAATACGCGAAGAGGTAGTTGCCGAGATGAAGGGGGTTAGGAAGACTATGTCAACCATCTATACATAGGAGCAGTTACACTCCTCGGCCGGGTCGCTTGATGAATCGACTGTGTAGATATTTTTCTTATGTCTTTTGTACGCAAAGCGGGGTGAGCTATGTGTCCTACATTTTAAGGATGAATGAACAATAGGTCTTTTGTTATGTGAAATTTGTCTATGTACTTCATTGCTTTATCCATTATTGTCTGTCTATATGTGGTTTGTAAGACAGCATGCTTTGAGCAGCTAGTATAATCTTTGTACTATCCGTACTTAAAATGTTTTTACAAGATAGATAAAATAGTTGTACAATAATGAGTTTGTCAGTGAGAGTGACTGATTCGTGTGAGCCATGTACTTAAACTATTTGTAAGAGTAAGAATTGTATGTATTCTGTGCCAGCCTAACATGTGGGCTCGGACATGAGCTCTATGCCATAGAGTCCAATCGTTATTGAGAATCGAGGCGGGCATATTGTTGCTAAGTCAACTTATGTCTACAATGTTTAGTTGTCATGGGACGGACTAGATTACTGAGTGGCTTGAGGTTCTCCTCGGTGACACATAGTTAGTTGATTGAGTGACAGGCAGTCTTGGCATAAACCAAAGCATTGAGTGGCTTAGGGTTCTCTTGGGTAACACGCGACCAGTTGATAGAGCAGTGGGCCATCCTAACATGAACCTAAGCATTGAGGGGAACGAGTTTTTCTTTAGCGAAAAACGGTTAATTGATAGAGTAGCGGGTGGTCATGGAAAAAACCAAATGCTGAGTGGATCCGGGTTCTCCTAGGTGACATGCGGCTAGTTGATTGAGTAGCATTCCTTGCATAAACTAGAGCGTTGAATTGACCTAGGATT
Organism: Allium cepa; assembly: GCA_030765085.1. NCBI lineage: Eukaryota > Viridiplantae > Streptophyta > Magnoliopsida > Asparagales > Amaryllidaceae > Allium > Allium cepa. The sequence goes on along the minus strand of CM060932.1, from coordinate 728,487,970 downwards.
CTCCTAGACGACACGTAGCCAATTTACAGAGTGGTGTGTGCGGTCCCAGCATAAACCTAAGCGCTAAGTGGCTTGGGGTTTTCCTAGGTGGCACGATGCCAACTGATAGAGTGACGGCGATCTCGACACGAATTAGAGGGATGGGTGGCTCGAGGTTCTCTTGGGTGACACGTAGCTGGCTAATAGAATGGTGGGCGGTCCTGACATGAAGTAGAGCATTAATTGGCTCAAGGTTCTTATAACGACCGTCCTATACCAACGGTGAAAAATGGTAGTTAAAGGTAAGAAAAAAATAAGATGAAGAAATAGAAGAGAAAAGAATATAAAAGAAGAAAAAGGAAGCTTCAAATAACCAAATTACCTATCGCATATCTCTCATCGCATTAGAGTAAATATAATGAACAAAATAGGTATAAAACAAGAGAGACGGTAATAACAATGTGAAGTAATCATCTGAATAAAGATCCACAAAGTTATACAATACCATAATAGAGTTTATACAACGAGAAAGTAAACTCAACCAGTACACTGTCTCATAATAGTGAATCAACATTATCAAGGCCCTATAGTATCACACATTGGAAATATAGTAACAAATGCACAAACAAGTATAGCTAACCGTCACTTCCAGTTGGTCCACCTATAGAACTCTATATCATCCACCTACTCTCAATCTACTCATTTAAGAGTACCTGAGATAATAGGAAGCAAAGCATAAAACCTCGGGTCAGACAACAGTCTAGTGTGAGCAATATCAAATCTCAAAATACTATAAAAGTCGATAACATATGGAACGAGGGGTATGTAAACCATACATGACATATCCCTACAACCATAGAGTCAGCGCATAAACATAAGTAACATGCTACTCTATAAAACCGTAAAATGGGTATACCATACTCAGTATCTATCAGGGTGCCTAGGTATCTCCACTTACAATCCCTACTCCATACTAAGTAAACTTCGGGTATCTAGGTATCTCTATCCATATCTACTCCATACTAATTCAAGTCAGGATACCTAGGTATTCCTACCACAATACCTACCTAGTGTGACATCCCTAGTGTGACAGGTGACTAGTGAGCAACCATAACAAACATAGCAGCCATCAAACATCGGTAACTGTCACCCAATGTGTCAGATGTATGATGACCCGTATGACCAACTGTCAAGGGCTAGTGGAAATCTCGGTTCTCGATTGTGTTCCACCGTACTTTCAGGTTTGAAACCCCACACGGTTTTCACTCATGATACCTCTGTACCACCTAACCTAGAACCACTCGGGGAGGCCCAGAGTACACGACCATCGCTACCAGCCCTTAGGTATCACCCGCATATAGTACCCCAACTCTGAACACAATAGAAAAACTCTGAGTCATCAACAATCCCTAGGCACAAGCATGTCCATCGACCCCTACTCACTCGATAACGCTACTGGCTCACTATAGTTTTTGGGCACGAGCCCTAACACTCAACCTAGTCTACTATCCGCAGCCTCACTCCAATCTGAGCTGCCATCCATGATCCTACTCTTTGCCTGAGCTCCCAATCAAAGAACCCTACTACCATGCCATTTATAGCCCGAGATCCAACATGATCCATATAGTCCTGATACTAGCATCTCAGAGCCTGCTCCATACATCATTGAGTCACTATCGCAGTATCAGACTACCAGGTCGAAGCACCACATCCCTGCCTTACCATCAAAATCACTAGGTCGAAGCACCACATCCTTACCTCACTATCAAAATCACTCGTTGTAGAGTAATAACATCATATCTCCAAACTGGTCGCATGAACAAACCATCACGTTGCGCACCACCGATCTCCTAAACGCCAAAGCCATATATCAGCCAAATCGCCAATCACAACAATGATGGACATTGACCACTCTATTATGGTCAATACCATCCACCTTGGTCTTGTACTTAACCGAACGGTTAAGTATAAACCAAACAGAAACGTCCGGCATCCACACTGAAATCTAGGTCCTCGGCACATATCCCAGACCCACTTCTACACCTCATCTTGTTTATTAGATTTCCGCATATGCGGAAATCCAACATACAAGATGCTACCCAAAATAAAATCACCACTAATCGACGTTTTCAACCAAAACAGCCAAATAGCAGACAATCCAAAACAATCAAACATGCATCCAAACATCCATCATCCAAACAACCATACATCCATCAAAAACAACATACATACAGAATAATAATCCATCCATATCGACTAATGTGGGAAATAACATCAATAATAGATCTAAACTTATAATTCCCTAATTATGGCACAACGATGGAAAATAAGTTATATTTTTTATAAATCATTTAAAAATAGTTACATATTCTTTTATAAAAATATAGCTACTGTATATATACATAATATCACGTATTAAAAAGCAAAAATCATTCTCGAGCGTCAATATAACAATAAACAACCAATCGTACTGAAGTGAGAGACAATATCACTCACCGTAGCCAAATCTATCCAAACTAGTGCCAAAATGTAGATCATACCAATACGATCCAAATGCAAGAAACTCCATCCAAAACGAACCTCGCATGCAAAATTTTGGCCGAAGTAAGAATCGATATTAACTGGATAATTAATTAATTAAATTAAAACCTTAATTACCTTCATTAATATAATTCTTCTTCCCCCCTTTTTGTACGCCTATACTCATGCACAAAGATATGCACCAATAGCCGCATACTTCAATCTCTAATTCCTCCTTCATTTGTCGACGAAATCGGCTATGATCTTCTCTAACAAACTATATTTCACGATCTCTTCGATTTGATCCATCAATTCAAAGCTCGGTCCCAAGGATGAAATCGCAACTTTCTCATCAAGCACTCTACCATAGCTTGGATGGAAATCACCACACATGATCGAGCAATCCAAAATTCATGGTGGAGATAGAGATTTGCAAAAGAAAGTCGATGGCGTCCGCCATTTTATCTATTGCTGCCCGTAGCTCCAACAAGCCTAAACCTTAATCATGGCCATTAATGTCGATCTCGGCCAATGATGACCAATCAAAATTCTACCACGGTCATCATGTAGCACTTATCCATACGAACACAATGAATCAAATGACATGATTTTTAGTTGAATATTTTGGGAGAATTTAATTTTTGAAATACAAGAAATGGGTTCGGCCATGAAAAATAGCTTCATGTATGAACAATAATGAAAATTAAGAAAAGGAATTTGATTTGGGGATTTATATATTATTTTATTCCATTTATTTTAATCTTTCAAATAAATAGTCATGCATTTCGAGTTCGTACAATCACACGATGCGTTCGATCGCTATGAAAATCATTCGTGTACATCACCTCAATTTTCCAGATCCAATGGTACTAATTGCGCCTCTATCTGAGATAGTAACCTGGAAGGCTAATTTCATGTGTTTCAAGTCCGTTTCGGGCATTGGATTGGCTAAACTCGAAATATAGCGATCCTTGTACTCATTTTGATTCACAACGTCAATCCAAACTCCACGAAAGTGGTCTCGGGTCCTAATTCGGCCATGTGAAAAAAATCACATTTTTGGGCCTTTATTTAATTAATGATTAATATTTAAATAAATGATTTAAATATCTGATCGTTAAAAATACTGATCATTACAACTCTCCTGTGTGACATACAACTGGTTAATAGAGTGGCGGGAGGTCCCAGCACGAACCTGAGTGCTAAGTGGCCTGGGATTCTCCTCGATGAGACATTTACAGTTTATTTTGAGTCCAGCTTATTTTATGTGAATGCACTACGGATGCAGATTTCGACGTCACTCATGGTAATAACACCTTGGCACGGATCGTCGATGCATCTTACCACAAACTATCGAGGGTCATATGCCATCATGGGCAAAGGGTACGGGATCGTTGCGGTCGCATCTCCAATCATTGATGCATCCTGGTATGAAGGAAAGAGACATCTCACCAAAAATCATAAGGCTGGTAGGTAGTCCTTAAGTAAGGAAGTGAATGCATGGTAATTCAATCCTGTTGGAAGGCCTGGCAGTCTTCGAGCAAGGAAGTGAATGCATGGTAATTCACCTTTGCTAGGTAGCCGACCGGCAAGGAAGGGATTGTGGCTCACATAGTCCCTGGATGCAAAGGTCGATAGTCCCAAAATAAGTAATATGAACATAATAACTCATCCTCATTGGATAACCTGTAGAGGTGGCGGTCCTTAAAGAGGGAAGTAAATACATGGTAATTCACCCTTATTGGATAGCCGACTGACAAGGAGAGAAGCGGGTGCTCGTACGGTCCTTAGCGGCAGAGGTCGGCAATCCCCAAATAATGTATGAGCACATAGTAACTCATCCTCATTGGGTTTCCTTGGTGATTGTGTTGAACAAAGTTGGCTCTAAAGTCTTTATTGTATCCTTTACAAAAGATGCATTATATAGCCTTATAACAATCACTATCTTTTGTACATGATAGGTCCTAAGGTGCATGGTGTTCCAATTGTGAGGAATGTGGGTTCATCTGGGTGAGAGAGGTGGCAAGTGCTATTTGTCAAGATAGCGTTGATAAAATACGGCCCCTTCCAGTTTGGTCCAAGCACTTTTTTAGTTGGGTTCTTTGTGTTTGTGAACACCAGGTGTGGAACTAGATCGCTGGTAGTCAATTGCCAATTCTTTACCCTTGATTTTAGTGCTTGGTTATCTTCCTCAAATAGGCTCAATACAAAGTTCAGCTTTGCTCTTCGTTCTTGTATGGTGTAGAGCCCGAGCTTGAGTAGCTTGTCATTTTGATCAAGCTCATAAGTAAGAAGCCGAGGTGAGGGCATGTCTACTTTAATAGGTAGCATAGCTTTGTACTTATAGTGAATGAGAAAGGTATATGGCTGGTTAAAGTGCGGTTGAATGTGCGATAGGAACAAAGGACTAGCGACGATTCTTTGACCCACTTCCCCTTAGCTTTTGTAAGGAACTTATTGATTGTTGATTTGGTAGTCTTATTGGCAACCTCAACTTGTCCATTTGCATGAGGATGGGCAAAGGAAGAGAAGCATTACTCAATCACATTCCTTATGCAAAAGTCATGAAAGCAGTTGCACTTGAGCTGAGTGTCGTTATCCATGACAATCTTCTTTGGCAGGCCAAAGAGGCAGGCAATGTCCTTGATGATGAAGTTCCATACCTTGAAGGCGATAACCCCAATGAGGGGCTTAGCCTTGACCCATTTGGTGAAGTCATCGATGGCGACTATGATGTGATTGTACCTTATCTTGGCATTTGGCATCTTTCCTATCAAGTCAATTCCCCACGTGTGGAATGGCCATGAGAAGTTACAAGATAAGGAAAGTAAGAGAGGCTCTGGGGATCTTTGTGAACCACAAATACCTATCATACTTTTTGACATAGTTCATTAAGTCTTTGATCATAGTAGGCTAATAGTAGCCTTTTTAGACGGCCTTCTTTGCTAAGCTTTCCCCCCCCCCCCAGTGTGATCTATACAGAATCCTTCATGCAACTTTTCAAGTTTCTAGCCGGCTTCATCTTTAGACATGCACGGCTGAAGTGGTGTGGAGTACCCTTGTTTATAGAGCTTCCCATCTTGATTGTGTAATGGAAAGCCCGGTAGAGGATCTTCCTAGCTTCTTTTTTATCGGCAAGAAGTTCATTACTTGTAAAGTAACTGATCAAGGGTGCCATCCAGCTATCCGTGGATGGCATATCATTCTCCATTGCTGTCACCCCCAAGTCGTAGCAAAAGGTGCATTAAATCTCTAATTGGAACCAAGGACTTGCTTCTTTTGGATGACTTATTGCCTTGGCCAACTTGTCAGGCTTGGAATTCTGTCTCTGGGTATCTATTCTAGCTTAAAGTAGACGAATGTGCTAATTAACTTCTTGGCCTCTGCAACATATAAGGCCGACGTCTTACCCTTGACTTGGAAGTGCTCGATAATTTGATTGACGGCCAATGATGAGTCGTTGAATACATGGATGGAATCCACATGTAATTCATTTGCCATCCTAATGCTAGCAAGGACAGCTTTATATTTGGCTTATTTGTTAGTTGCTTTAAAATGAGGCATGCCTAAACAAAGTTCTTTTCCTTTGGGAATGAAAAGGATAATGCCAGCCCCAGCCTCTTTCTCATTTGATGCCCCATCTACATACATGGCCAAGCTTACTGACTTGTGACAGCCTCTTCTTCGCCGTTGTCCAGGCTTAAGCATTCGGTAACAAAATCAACAACGGTTTGGCCTTTAATGGAAGTGTGAAGCTTAAAAGAGATATGATGTTGCTCAAGCTAAATGGACCACTTCAGTAGCCGGGCTGCTTTATTGCGTTGGTGGAGAACTTACGTCAATGGCTGGTAGGTACGTGCTTTGATGGGATAAGCTCGAAAATATGGTTAGAGTTTCCGAGCTGCTATGAGCAGGCAGAAAGCGAGCTTCTCCAACATTATGTGTCTTGTTTCTGGACCTGACAATCTTTTGGCTAACATAGTAGGTCGATTAATGAATCTTCTCATTTTTTCTATCAATGTCGCACTAATCGTGCGGTCAGACACTATAAGGTAAAGGTATAGATTCTCCCCATCTGTAACAACCCTCTCCAGAACGGGCCTAATTTTCGACCCAAGAAAAAGCCCATCAATCCTTAGGTACATTTCAAAGCTGGTTTTGGTTGATAAAATTGATTAAATAAACAACATACAGAGCTATCTTTCTATGCTTTTAGAATTTCACAGTGGAAGGGATACACATTTCCAAATCTCAGAAATACCACATTACAAATATCCATAACACAATGTCTCAAAATAGAACATCAACAAGTTTAAATTTTGGGTACATCAAAATAAACCATAAACAAAAATAAATAGCTATGTTTCCACCAGTCTTCACTGCCTCCTTCGACTTCATCATCATCACTATTTCCACCTAAACTATGGGTTGTAATGAGGAGAGAGTAAGAATAACATTGCCCGATGAACGAAAATCTCAAGTCTTTCCATAATAGTATTTGGGTAGTATCATGCAGATGAGTACTATGTCTTATGCATTTTCCTAACTAACTTTCTGAGTATACCTCTAATTGTAAGCCAACGGGTCTCCATTCTATCTCTATAGTGTATCTCTAACCGTAGGCCAATAACCCCTTCTAGTCTAACTTCATAACTGTTACGCAGATGCAATGCAATTATGGAATATATTGGATCCTATCATCCATTCTCATCAATCGTATCCTATGATGTAAGACAAAGTACTAAAGTCATTAAGACCTTTTTAATGGGAAATAGGCAAACTCTGACCGTTACTACCTAGACCCTAGGCAGATCCCCATCTTTTAATATTTAGACCCAAGACAAACCCCTCTATGGTACCACCCAACTGACATCGTAAGAAATTTTATAAGGCCGCTTGATACTTCTTAAATAGGGAAGAGAGAGACCCTCTAATAGCCATTTAATACCTCAACCCCGAAGCGGACCCTCTCCCGGGATTTCCACTACTGCACCTAAAACATGATCCCGACTAATACTCCATGAATGGAAAGGAGGCAGACCCTACAATGGCCATTTAATACCTTTAACCCCAAAACAAACCCGTCATAGGATATCTATGACCTATAATGCAAAGCATGATGTCTCACATTAGTCCGATTATTCGTACATCCCGATAGCTAGATTAGCTGGGCAGACTTACCTTACAGAATTAGGATTAACCTTGCATCCACCATGGGTAATTATTATAGAAGATGTCTCACATCTGTCCCAAATTCATAAAGCTAGTATCCATATTAGCTAGGTAGACTTCTGTGTACTTTTACTAACCTAGCATCCCTATAACTTAGTCATATTTCTGGTCTCCAACCATTCGAAATTATACGAATATATCTATCATATACGTAATATACCTCATCCATGTTTATGCAATAAAGCGATATAAGGGAAACTCCTTATTTCGCCTTTTAGTTATGAAATAATTTCCATAATTTTTCTTTACTTCCTTTTTATGCGATTTATTGTTATTTATTAACCTAGTTATTTTATACGCTACGACTTATATGTTATTATTATATATACACTTAACATTAATTTATGGCTAATAGTTTTTATTAAATATTCCTAGGAGTGCGTAAAAGTAATTCTATACTAAGGTTTTCACTTCCTATTCGGTTTGTTAAGGTAATTTAAATGTTACAATTCCCATATCCATACAAGTTCCTAGTCCAATACCACAGTTTACACAATAACTAATATCATGATATAAATTAGCCAAACAAAATAGACTTGCATATAAATATTCAGAATGAAATCAAAACATCTGACTTGTTTTAAATTAACATAGTAGAATTAATGCCTTTATTTCAAGGGAGTAAAACTTTTAAATTTAAATCCTTATATTCTATTTGACTTTTAAATGGATAATGTTAAAATGGAAAAGGTTTTGTATTTATTTTCATTATGGATAGGAAGTGCAAACCGAGGATGGGACAAAATCCATGCTTTACATGCCATTTCCTAATTCTTTTTAGAATCCTTCATTATCATAAATACAAGTTAGGACTTAAATTATTCATATTGCAAATAATAATGGATTAAATTACACTATATTATATAAAACAAATAAGATTCCAACCAATTCCAGAATTAGTTTTTTCGGAGGAATTTTGGGGTTTTAGATTTAAAGTTTTCACATAAAAATTTTCCAAGTCATAAAACAAATCCAAATATTAACTGTATAATCTACTATAAAGAGAAAACTAAGATTTCTACTCATAGATAACTTTCTCAGAATTCCTTTGGATTGGATTCCACACCTTCGCCTATGTCCTACTCAAGTTATCTTCTTTTTTTAACTTTACAATATATAAAAATTTATTTGTATATAGATTTTAGAATTCAGAGATTAGGAAGGAATGGTAATACTAAAATATACATAGATCTAAAATTCATTACGTTTTTCCTTTAATGGGATTGATTTCTTCCCTAAAGCTTAAATCTTTTATTTTTTTAATCTAGAAAGATTATTAAAGAGGAAGGAAGCCAACGAAGTCTCGATAACATGTTTGTTTTTTCTTGTGAATAAAACTGAGGGGGCTAGCCTCTTTTTATAGCAGTTACAACTCGTTTGGGCCGTAGGATCAAACTTGGTTTAAAATTATAAAATCTGAGCCATTCCGACCTTGGCAAACCCTAGCCAACTTTATTCAATCGCTCCACCGGCCCAATGATGGCATTCGACCGGCCTTTGATCCCTAGCCTCGATTATTTTGCTTTTGTTTTTCGTATATTTATTACCTTTTCAACTTAATGTTAATGGTACCTTAATGTTTTATTTTAAATTTATTTTTTAAAATGAGTATTTTCTTTATTCATTTTGAATTATTTTCGATTCAAAATTTATAAACGTCAATAACTTCTTCGTTTGAACTCCAATCGTGAAACTTTATATATGGAAGTAGCTTAAAAAATCCCCATAAATAAGGTGTAAGTTTCATGGCCAAATTTTGATGTTTACTAAATTTCCATATTAAGCCCTATTATTATTAAGTTCCTTAATTAAATTTCTTGTTTATTTTATGGGTGTTACATTGTCAATGAGCTTGGGAGTACCAAGGGTGTTGCTAAGTGCTGCTTTAGTTCTTCAAATGCTTTAATGCACTCATTGCTCCAAGTAAATGGCATTTCTTGATGAGGTTGAAAAAGGGTGGACATTGATCACTTGCTTTGGAGAAGAACCGACTCAAAGCTACAACCATCTCGTTTAGGCTTTGCACTTATCTCATAGTTCTTGGGACTTGCATATCTTGGATGGTTTGGATTTTGCAGAGATTAGTTTCAATTCCCTTAGCACTCACAACATAGCCAAGTAATTTTTCGAACCGGACGACAAAAGAGCATTTTTTGGGTTTAGCTTCATGTTGTATTAGTGTGGTATGTTGAAAGTCCTGAATGGGTTTTATATATGGCCCCCGACCTTCTCAGACTTCATTAGCATATGTCCATATACACTTTCATAGACAGACTAATCTGTTTTGAGAATAAATGATTAACGAGCCATTAACAAGTGGCTCGTGCACTATGTAATGCAAATGATATGGCACGAGAACAATACATGCAGGTTGTCGTGAAGATTTAGTTTCCAAGTTGTGCTGGTCTAGCACATGAATCATGCACAATGTGATATCATTGACTGGGATAGGCATCGGTGCTCAAGTCGAGGGGTTGATGTTGCTTCCAAATCCAGCAGATGAGTCAATCGGTATTGAAATGGTGGGAGTTGCTGTGTTGAATGTCCTTACTTGCAAGTGGAGCATGATTTGTTAATTCCATGATGGGATGAGTTCTTTGGTTCTTTGAGGAGTGGCTAAGGAGATAAGGTTCTTGCCATCCGATCTTCATTATGGCAGATGATCCTAGCAGGACCTTGAGTGTTGCTATGCTCAGGGGCACTCTCGAGCGACATATGGCTAGTTGATGTAGCTTCATTGCTTTGGATGGTCCCTCTACAAACTCGAGCACTGAGGGGATCGAGGTTACTCCTGAGTGACACACCACCGATAGTTATATCTTCAAGGGCAAGGACGGTCTCAGCATGAGTGTGAGCATTGTTTGGCTCAAGCACTCTCTTGGGTGACACGTCGTTGTTTGCTATGACCTGATCAGGTAGGCTACTGTCCACAACGAGAGCTATTAATGTTGATGCCTAAACTTTAGGGTTGGTGTGATACTGGCTCGAACCTAAGTGTTGATCGATTCGAAGGTTCTCTTGAGTGACTATTGTTGATAGTTACAATTTCTTGCTGAATCATGAAGGCACCCTTCTTGGCTATCCTGGGGAAGGTTCCATAAACTCCTTGGCTTTCTGCTGATTATCCCAGCATTCACAGACCCTATCTTGGATAGGGAATTTTGTAACAAGTCAGTTATGAGAGACGATTGTGTCCAATTCCGCAAGTGTCGTTCGTCCCACTGAGAGGATGTAAGGAAAGAGGAATCGACTACTACAAATTTTGCCTAAATTTTGCAGCAAGGTGCCCTTTTCCGAATATGGTCACAAGGAAGTTTGTACCTATTTAAATAATACCACACCCCCAAAGTCATACATAGGCAAGGCGTAGGGGTGAGGCTAGAGGAAATAAGTTTAAGAGCCTTAAAAACATGCTTGAACATGACCTTGACTAAGGTGTCCCCATCTACGAAAGCTTGATGTAGATTTGAGTTAGCCGTTATAAGAGTGATGGCCACAGAATCTTGGTGAGGGAAAGAGACGGCTTCCCTGTCTTCAACAGTAAACACGATGGTCTGATCTGTTTCCAACCTAAGTGCTTTGGACGCTCATTGCTCTAGAGAATAGATCTGGGCGGCTGAACCCACTTCTTACTGATACAGGGACCATGCTCTTCTGTTGCTTCTAACTATATGCGGGCCCATGCATATGGTCAAGATGTCAGTTATGGTTGCAACGTTGTTGTTTAGTAGTTGGAATGGTGCCGACCTATTGTTGTGAGTCGTCCTTTGTTCCACTTGATGTTGATAAACTCCAAAAACATCCCTCCCTAGTTTAATCTTCCAATCTCGTCGTTAAGCACCTAGCATTCATTAGTGGAGTGGACATTAGTTTGGTGGGACTGGCAATATTTTCCATTGCTAAAAGGTTCCTCCCTTCTTTCGCCTCTGGTGGAGGTTGGTCTTTGAATTTCACCCTATCCCTAGTTATGAGATATATACCTTCACTATCCCATTCAGAGTAGCATAGTATGTATAGACCTATACTGGATGTTATTTTCTACTCATATTTTGGTGTTGTTCTACCAACCATTGGGTTGATGGTCTTTATTTTCATGGGGATAGGCTTGGCTTGTACGAGGGGTCTCATTAGCATGGTTGGAAAGATCAGCACCATCCATCCTCATAAGTCCATTTATCCATTTATAGAAGTAAGTTAGGGACATAACTGACTGCTTTTGGAGTTCCTTTTACATTCTCGACTTGTACCTGACCCTCAAGCAGAAGGAAACAACAAGGCCATTCTTATCAACACCCCTAACCCAAATAGTCCCTTTTTGAAGCAATTCACATACGACAAAAGGCTCTCAATCGGCCCTTATTTGATGTTACCTAGCTCATTAGCCATCATAACATGGGTTTTTGAGGTAAAGAGTCTGATTTTGAAGTCTACACATAGTTGGGCTCGGGAATGGTTGCTGCCCGGTTGTAGATGCATGAACCAACGGAAGGCCGATCCTGTGAGAGTGGAGGGGAAGAGCATGCACTTTTCTGGGTCGAAAAGCTAGCCGACATGAGTGATGGAGTTGAATGCGGTAATGTGATCAAATGAGTCAACACTCCATTATACTTGTTAATGGGTAGTAAGGCATACTGTCGGTAGATGAAAGGGTTTAGGATTTCCTTGAAAAATGGCTCTCCATTCTCGTCATCAGAAAAATCTCTGCCCTTTCCATTTTGGACTTGCATTCTATTGATCTGTTAGCAAAGGGTAATCATTTCCTCTCAAATGCCAACATCGACCTGCTGCAGAATTGTCTAGCCAACCACCAACTGTGGGCTCACCGGTGACTTTGTGAAGTCAAAGATCGAGGATGATGAGGAGATAAGGCTAGTGTTCCTTATTGGTTAGGCCTTGGGGCATAGTTCGCCACATGTCATTGGTGAGCCCAGGGATGGGACAGGCAGCGCCGACAATAGTGTAACCATTTATCTCATGGATATTAGAGTTGATGATTTCGTTCTCATCATTAGAATTTGACATGGTAAAAACGTGTAGAGAAGAAAAAATGAAGAAAGGTGTGAGCTTTCTAGGTAAGTCCTCCTTCCAACGTCAAAATGTTGATTAATAAATTAGCCAACCTCGAAATCAGACTAACGCTGTATTAGCAAAATGTACTAACTAATACTAGGATTAAAAAAAATAAAATAAGGAGTAAAACAAGCAAATAATGTAAATAACACAGGATGTAGAGTGGTTCAGTAGAGATTTGTTTACATCCACTATGAAGTCCCTTACTATGTTTATCTCTTATAACTATAAGAAATTATAAGAGAATAATAAGAAATTTAGTACTAAGTTTATAATGAATATAAACTTAAGAGCTTTAAGAGGAAGTGCTTGCTCTAAATGGATTTTGAGCTTATAAATCAGCTAAATTCCAACTGGTTTCAACCCTTTTGATGTCGTATGGTATGAGTTACTTATAGTGGCAAATATGGGGCATTGATGGTTGAGATTCTACAAAACTAGGCAAAAAAATCTGGCCGCAGATCTGGGTGCACAGGTTGATGGAAGAAAGTTGTAAAGGTAGTGAAATCACATGGCTTGGGTGCTTGCCAACTGACATTCCATACCAGGTGCGTGCTTTGCATTTACTATGCATTTAATGTAGTGGTGTGCTATAGGAGTATGGATGTTTTTGGCAGACATGCTACAATACCTAGTATAATTGGTAGTAATATTTGTCATCTACTTTTTCTTGTCTATTTGGCTAGGCAGATAAGAAGTGTCTCAAGCAAAGTAGTGGACGTTCGCTTGTTGCCGAAGCTTACAAAGAAAAAGCTGAAAATGCTAAGGCTGGATCATGAAAGGACGTGCCAAAATATAGTGATGAGACGGGCTGCTTTGGACTAGTCATAAGCGGGCTGAGTGAGTAGGGCCATAAACAGATCGCTTTGAGCCATGTCAAGTCATATAAGGTGGTCGTGTCAAATTATGTCAGGTCAGGCCAGGCACAGGGATTTAGGCCGACCTATCTGTGACTTGCTTGCTGGATTTGCTTACATGGAACTAGGTTAAATGCAAGCTAACTCGAACTAGGTCAGACTGAGTGTTAGCTAACCCATACTTGGGCCGTCCTTGATGTGCTAGCCTACTTACTCATACTTACGAGAAATTTGAGCGACAATAAAAATAAACCCATTGATGTTATATGGCAATGGGTATTTATAGTAGTTATTATTTGCAGTGGATGGTTGAGGTTGCACGATGAAATAATTGGGAACCAAGACATTGATCTAGTTACATGATTTGATGGAGAATACTTGTAAAGGCGGTATGCATATATGGCTGAGAAGAATGCCAGCTGTAATTCTGTATGAGGTATGTGTTTTGTGCTAACAAAGGTGGCTTAGTACAAGAGAAAGTAATGATTTTGGCAGACAGACTACAGCAGTAGGTGTACTAAGTCGTACTAGGTTGTACTTTTCATCGTCTGATGCACTTCTCTAGATGATAAGGCTGGAGAGAAGCTTCTTGCACAGCGATAGTTGGTTACATGTTGTCGAAGCTTGCCAAGAATAAGGCTGAAAATGCTAAGGCTGAAGCGTGAAAGGTCAGACCGATGCATTGTTGGGCAGGTTTTCCACCTACCACCGAATAAAGAGAGGAAAGGCATTATCGCCGGTCCATCTCCTTCTCCAAGTACCTGCCGAACCAGCCCTCTCCAAGTACCTCCAAGCACTGCCAATCCAAACCCTCTCCAACGCCTACCGAGCCAAAACCTACCTCCTCCTATCTGCCGAACCAAGTCTCATCTCACCACCCTTCACCAACAAACTACCGGTCCAGACCACCTCCAACCGAACCAAGCCTCACCCCCAACAACCACCGGTCCAGACCACACCGAACCAACCCACACCGAATCAATCCACCGGACCAGCCTCTACCAGACCAAGCTACATCATCTACCACCGGGCCAAGGCGCTACCGGACCAGAGTACTGCCGGACCAGGGTATTGCCGAACCAATGTCGTCAAGCCAGATTGCTTCAGCCCAGGCCCACCAGCAGCTATATGCATCCAAGACCCCTGCCTCCAGCCTCACTCTATAAATAGAGGGGCAGGGGTACAACAATGGCAGACAAGTTTGAGAGCTCAAGCACGGAAGGAACTTTCAAACAACTTTCATATACTTGTATACAAAGCTTTGTACTTGTAAACTGAAAGAAAAAGGAGAATAACATATGAAGTGGACGTAGGCACGTTCTGGCCGAACCACTATAAATCTATGTGTCTTTTACAGTTCAGTCCCTGCTTTTTATATATTTGCATAAACCCCCCAAATCACTGAAAACAACATATAATCTACTAAATCATACGATTAGGAGGTGTTTGCCCAATTTTTGTGCAAACATTTTTGGTGCTTTCACTGAGAAGCGAGCTAGAAGCTACAGCTTCTCCTACTCAACCTTCTTCCTCATAGCATCGTTCCTTGCTCCGACAACATGACTTCCAGGTAGAGGAGAGATGTTAACAAAGGAAAGAACGTCACAACTAGCAGTATCCCAGATCCAGTGGCCCCGAATCAAGAGAATCATCTCGTTTTAACAGCGATACCAGATGAAAATCAGGCAATTCCAACAGCCCCTGTCGCTGAACAACCAATTACTAGGGCAGATCTAGACAGGGTTGTGGTTGAAGTAACTAACCGCTTCGCATCTCAACAAGAAGCCCTGGTGGACCAACTCATGTCACGCCTAAGGGATGCTGAAGAATCCAACCGCAACACTGAATCATGGGGTGAGTCCCAATCTGGAGGATCTGAGAGGCAATAAAGACCTTTCTTCTTCGAAGAAGTTAACAACAGAAATAGCCATGGTAGGAGCCGAGTCCGGACTCAGCCCAAATTCCGACCCAAGGAAACACTTGGAACCGAACCCGACGGGGGAGGTGCCAGGCAGGGGTCGGATGTAGCTGAGCCTGTCATGCTACCTAACCATGAAAACACCAGTAGACGGGGCCGAGCTGGAGTCCAGCCCGAAGTTGGACCCGAGGAAGCGCTGAGAACAGAACCCAGCAGGGGAAGATCAAGACAAGGGCCAACTATGGCTGACCCCAGCATGCCCCCAGAAGAGCAGAGGCAACCTTTGAAGAATGTTAGGAGTGACAAACGATACCATCCCTACAAGTCATCTGGACGGAATCAATCCCGCAGGGAAGAACCAAACTCATATTTGTCCGCTCCGAGTTCTGATGAAAGGATGGCGCGATTGTTCAGAGAATGCGTCCAACTGGAGCAAAGGGATCGGGGGATAGGTGCTAGGGTAACCAGCCCCTTCACCCGCAATATCGAAACTGCCATCACCCCCCGAGAATGGAAGATGCCAACGATGGAACCTTACCAGGGAACCTCTGACCCCATTGTACACTTACAGAGGTACACCCAGCATATGCTCATGAGCGGAGCAATAGAGGAAGTGTTGTGTAAATGCTTCCCACTATTCTTGGCAGATCTAGCTACCTCCTGGTTCTGCCACCTACCCCAAGGATCCATCAGCTCATGGGAAATGTTGAAAGAAAAGTTCATCAATCAGTTTCGCATACATGTGGAGCAACCCAAGGACGCTTATTCCTTATCTAATATCAAACAGAAACCCGGAGAGACATTGCAACAATACCTAACTCGATTCAACGCCGCGGCAACCGCAGTCCAGGATGCCGACGAGAAACTTATCCTAATGGCCCTCTGCAGCGGTGTACATCCAGATACTAAATTTGCTAGAAGACCAACCAAGGAAAAACCAGCTACTTTACCTGATTTCTTCCATGAAGCTGGAAAGTATATGAGGCTTGAGGACGCTGCCACTGAGAGGCAATCAGGGCAATAGGCTAAGACGGCTACAGACAGGGTCCCCGCTGCAGCAAAGGATGTTTGAAGAAATGACTCTAGAGACAATGCTGGGGGCAAAAAGGGAGAAAAGGCTTATACAGACCGGGACCAAGATTTGACTCTTACACTCCTTTGAATGAAACGATCGAAAACATCTTCCTAGCCACTCAAGATGAAGTTAGATACAAGCGCCCCCCGCACAAGAAGGAGTCAGATAGCGCGCTCAAATCTGGAAAGTTCTGCCGCTTTCACGAATCCCACGGACATGACACCAATGAATGCCACCATCTCCGGGACTTGATTGAAGAACACATCAGAAGGAGGAGACTGAAGCGCTATGTAAAAGGCCAGCACAGGACTTCAACTCCTGCCAATGAGAATCCTGGACTACCCCCCCCCCCCCCCGGAAGCAGGCGGGGGAAATCGTAGTACCAGCGGCTCTAGTCAAGAGAAGATAGTGTTCCACACCATATCAGGAGGGCCGCACATCGCCGACAGAAGCTAGGCAGAGATGGAAAGATACGGTAAGTCACTGAGGAACGTTGAAGGCTGCGTTAATTCTGTCATGGAAGAACGCCACCCGAAACGGAAAGAGAGTGACGACATCACATTCAGTAGGCGTGATCTAGAGGGAAGACAATACCCACACATGGATCCTATGGTCATCTCTGCCTGGTTCGGACCGGCCAAAGTTTTCCGAATTTTAATAGACACTGGAAGCTCGGTGAATATCCTATTCAAGCATGCTTTCGACAAAATGAAGCTATCAATGAAGGATGTGTCTTCCTGCAACAAACCACTACATGGTTTCATTGGAGATGCGAAGTTGCCCCTCGGGCAACTGGACCTTTTTGTTGAAATAGGAAGTCATCCCCGCTCCGTTGTGCGGAAACAAACGTTTGTGCTAATAGAGAACCACTCGGCCTACAACGCCTTTTCGGGAAGACCAGCCTTGTCTGACTTCCAAATTATCCTAGCCCCGTGGTGCCTGAAGATGAAATTTCCAACCGATAACGGAATAGGAGAAATGGAGGGAGATCAAGACGCTGCTCGAGACTGCTATGTAACTGAGCTTCGCAATAACTGCAGAAAAGATAAAGGGAAAAATGCAGAGACTACTCTCTGCATGAAAAACTTGGAAGCATAGCAACTAAAGAAAGCCCCTCCTCTCCGATATACCAGTGACCCTTTCAATGAATTAGACCCCCGGGACAAAGAGGAGGAGGCCACCGCCGAGCCTGCAGAGGCTATGGAATTCGTAGCTGTAGACAAACATGACTCGAGTAGACTATTGAAAATCGGATCCCAGCTAAAAGAAGAGTTAAAGGATCAACTCATTGATTTTCTTCGCCACAACATGGATGTATTTGCATGGACGCACGCTGATATGACAGGAATCTCCCCAGATGTGGCATGCCACGTACTGAACATCGATCCTACGAAGGTGCCAGTAAAGCAGAAAAAGAGAAGCATGGGGGCAGAACGATCAGCAGCCCTAGAGGAAGAAGTGAAGAACCTACTTGCCAATGACTTCATACGAGAAGCCATCTACCTAGAATGGATCGCCAACCCGGTACTGGTAAAGAAAGCTAATGGGAAGTGGCGAACATGCATCGATTTCTCCAACTTAAATGACGCCTGCCCAAAGGACTGCTTCCCACTCCCCCGAATCGACCAACTCGTGGATAGCACAGCCGGACACGAACTCTTATCCTTTATGGATGCATACTCAAGATATAACCAGATCCCTATGCACGCCCCCGATCAAGACCACACTAGCTTCATCACTTACCGACGATTGTACTGCTACAAGGTAATGCCATTTGTACTTAAGAACGCCGGAGCTACTTATCAACGCCTCGTCAACAAGATGTTTGCAGAACTGATAGGACGAACTATGGAAGTTTATGTGGATGACATGCTGGTAAAATCGAGGAAAGCCAACGACCATATAAACCATCTGGACGAGATGTTTCAAGTACTTCGCCAATATGGAATGAAGCTGAACCCTTTAAAGTGCTCCTTCGGAGTATCGTCAGGAAAGTTCTTGGGATTCATCGTTCATGCCAGAGGGATTGAAGCAAACCCCGAACAAGTCCGAGCTTTGCAAGATGTCAAGATACCATCCACTCGAAAAGAGATGCAAAGCCTAAACGGGAAAGTGGCTGCCCTAAGTAGGTTCATCTCTAAAGTAACCGACAAATGCATCCCTTTCTTCGAAGCTCTAAAGAAAGACAAAGGAAAGTTCGAATGGACTGACGAATGCTCGACAGCCTTCCTTAACTTAATCGGACACCTCCAGAGACCACCGGTACTCTCAACTCCAGATGAAGGCGAGGAACTATACTTATACCTTGCTGTATCGTCCCATGCCTTAAGCGCCGCTTTGGTGAGAGAAGACAACCACACACAGCGACCCGTATACTTTGTAAGCAAGAGATTTACAGGGGCGGAAGCCAGATACCCTAAACTTGAGAAGCTAGCATACTGTCTGCTAATCACGTCACGGAAGCTGCGACACTATTTCCAATCTCATTCCATCAGAGTTTTAACCGATCAACCGCTAAGGCAAGTGCTCCATCGCCCCGACACTTCTGGGCAATTACTTAAATGGTGCATTGAACTAAGTCAATATGATATCACTTACCATCCTCGTACCGCTATCAAGGGGCAAGCCATAGCTGATTTCATTGCCGAATTCACTACCAACGAAGGTAAGGAGCAATCTGAAATAGCAGAAGATATCAAGTGGAATCTCTTCGTAGATGGAGCGTCAAACGAATAAGGCTCGGGGGCAGGTGTTGTGATAATCACCCCCAGGGGAAAGAAGCTGCACTACGCCCTAAGGTTGGAATTCGCTG
Source organism: Allium cepa (assembly GCA_030765085.1). Taxonomy (NCBI): domain Eukaryota; kingdom Viridiplantae; phylum Streptophyta; class Magnoliopsida; order Asparagales; family Amaryllidaceae; genus Allium; species Allium cepa. The sequence continues at coordinate 728,468,507 of CM060932.1, read as the reverse complement.
CCACCAACAATGACGCAGAATACGAAGCGGTGATAGCTGGATTAGAACTGGCCTTGGAGATTGGAGTCGGCTCTTTATGTCTCCATAGTGATTCTCAACTCATTGTAAATCAAATACTGGGAAACTTCCAGACTCGAGGAGAACGACTCACAGCATATCTAAAAAAGACCAAGCTGCTGCTCAACCAATTGGATCACTATCTAATCAAACACATTCCTCGAGAAGAGAACCAAGAGGCCGACGAACTAGCAAAGCAAGCTAGTATGAAGAACATCACTATCTTCGGAGCATTAACCATCTCAAAACAGCCGGCACCGAGTTTCGAGCAAGTGAATCTGATAGCTGCAATCGACGAAGAAACTTGGATGACTCCTATCCGGAAATATTTACAAGATGGCACACTGCCCGACAGGCGTAACGAAATCAAGAAAATCTTGAGGAAAGCTTCCCGCTATACATTACAAGAAGGCATCCTCTATCTGCGTGGCTTCTCTAACCCCTTATTAAGGTGTATCGCTGGAAGGGAAGCCAGGGAAGTCTTATCCAACATCCATCAAGGAAGTTGCGGAGATCACACTGGAGGACAGACTCTGGCAAAGAAGATACTCTGATATGGATATTACTGGCCCACTTTAAACAAAGATGCCTTGGACTTCTTCAAGAGATGCGACAGATGTCAGAAATTTGCCAAGATTCCTCGACTACCCACAAATGAGATTACTCAAATGACCAGCCCTTGGCCCTTTGCAGTGTGGGGAATTGACTTAATTGGCGAACTGCCAACGGGCCGAGGCGGAGCCAAATATGCTATAGTGGCAGTTGACTATTTCACCAAATGGGTGGAGGCAGAACTTCTAAATAAAATATCTTCGGCAAAAGTTATCAACTTCTTGATCAAAAATGTTCTGTGCAGGTATGGAGTCCCACTCAAGATCATATCAGACAACGAACTTCAGTTTGACAGCGAAGAATTCGCCGATTAGTGCCAAGAGCACGGAATTCACAAAAGCTTCTCATCTGTAGCTTATCCTCAAGCAAACGGACAAGTCGAAGCTGTCAACAAGATTCTCAAAACCTTAATCAAGAAGAAACTTGAAAAGTCGAAAGACGCTTGGGTGGACGAACTTCCTACGGCACTTTGGGCCTATCGCACATCTTACAGAACTTCAACAGAGCATACTCCTTTCTCTTTGGCATACGGATCGGAGGCCATGCTCCCAGTTGAAACTATAGTGCCCTCTCACCGCAGGATCCATTACAACCCGAAAGAGAACGAAGAACTCCTCCTTATGTCTTTGGATCTAATTGAGGAGAGAAGAAACGATGCAGCACTCAAAGCAGCTTCTCACAAGCAAAAAGTTGCAGCACAATACAACTCCAAAGTCAAGCACCGCAGCTTACAGGAAGGAGATCTCGTCCTCAAGCGGATCTTCCCGCGCCCCGGAGCGCTAGATCCAATCTGCAACGGACCCTATGTAATTCATAAAGATCTCCACAACGGAGCTTATATTTTGTCAACAGTGGACGGAGAGGTGTTCCAGAGGACATGGAACATCCAACACCTCCATCGATACTTTTCTTAACTTGTACCGCCCATATGAAGTGAAGTAACAAAGAGAATCAGTGGATGTAGGCATTTTCGTGTCGAACCACTTTAAAAATCTTGTCTCTTTTTAACTTGTTCCTTTATATCTTGGCTGCTTGTTAAGCTTTATCCTTTTCTGTTGAACAAAATCGTGTATAATGACATTTCCATACTGGAACTTCACGGCGCAACCTCACCTGGACAAGACTCAACAGGTACCATGCGATTCTATGCACTCGCCAATGAGACACTTTTGCTCCAGCATCCCTCTGCTGCGGGTTAACTCATTGCTCGCGACTGCCCTCAAAGCCAACTGTAATGAGCCGATTATAAGTCATCAAGAAGGCCGATTATAGGCGATGGCAGCTCATTACGGCGTTTGGCTCGCCGGCAACTGTGAACCTACTTTAAGCCCCAACATAAGGTGTGGCCAGCCAGGGGTAGTTCACGGTTGACGATCGGCACCCACGCTAGCCGGCCACGGTAAATCGAATAATACCCACGATTATGGGCCATAATGGCTCGGGTAGTTACTGTGCGCGATCTCGGCTCCGATATGTCTTAAGTGCGGCTGTGGTAAAAACGATAAACTCCCCGCGGAGGTGTAAGATGGGTGACAAATGTCTCCAAGACCCACAGCTAGGGAAAGTGACTACAAAACCCGTTTGCCACGAACTTAAGCATATCGACGGCCTTCCGTGACTGGAAGTTTTACTTTTCCTATACTTTCATTCCATTTAAATACTTTTCTTGTATCCTGCATAACGGTCCCCAAAGTACAGGACACTAAATGGGAGGCATTCGCTCACGAGAATCTAAGCCCGCAAACTGGGTGACAAGGCACTCAGCCGCATCCATGGTCAATTACACAAGATGTCAAAAGATACCCCCTGCAACCAGAACATGAAGGGCGGTACTCTTTTTTCTTGTACATAATCATGTAACTATGACTTATTCGTAACATTGCAAAACATGAGATTATATTCCAAGCAAAAGTTTAACATTGAACACAATTAAATCACAGGCATACGCATAACTATGTTTTTTATACAGCACTTCAAAATAATAACAGCATTCAAAATATAACAGAATCAGCTTACGTCAAAAGCTTACATAAAGACGTTCAATAGCATAATTACAACTTGAGAGTACATTAATGTTTTGGACTAGCATGTACAGGAATGTCAAGCAGGCCAGATAAAATAACCAGCTGCACCAGTGCTCCACCCTCGTCCTATCAGCTCTTCGAATCTACTTGACTGTAGGATCGGAGCTCCCAGCATGATGACCAGAGGCCCCACCTGTCCAATTCAGGAAAAGAGTCCATTAAACCAATAACGAACGATCAAGTTATGAAAATCTAAAAAGGGAAAACTCACCAACACCCGCTTCTTGGTCCTCATCCCCCAACTGCAAACCGGCTTCCTCCGCAGCAAGTAGCTGCATCCCCTCCTTCACCGCTACCTTCTCCTTCTTTGAGAACTGTGCGGTAACCACGTCTATCCTGAAGGATGCTCCACCTTCCTTATCCGCACCAGACTTGGCCTCTTCCAAAGCCCGGAGATATATCCTAGCCATGATCCGGGGATAGTCATCCATCCAGGATAGATTACCCTGCTTCCAAGTACGGAAGTACATATCCTGCAGCATCTCATCCATCATCCCCTCATTCTCCTCAAACTCCCTTACCCGGGCCTCGGAGGACAGCAACTTAGCGATGGCAACATCCCTCTCCGATCGATATCTCAAGCGGTCAGCCTGGAGAGATCTCCTCATTTCTTCCATCTCTTCCTTTAGCCTGGCCTAAGCAAGCTCTACGGCCTCAAGCCTCCCAGATAACTCCTCTACCTGCTCGAGATCCGCCCTTCGGACCTCGTCCACCGTAGCAATGGCAATGTCAATCTGCTCCTTGCAGGCGGCCTCCATCTTTCGTAGTTCTGCCCTACTAGCCTCTTCCATAGTCTCCTTCAACCGCTTGGAGGCTACCTCATGCTGAGAAATCTGAATGGCCTGATCAGCAAGCTGCTTGGCTTGATCAGAAACCATTAACCGCAGTCGGATGTTGGCAATCCCAATCTCCTCTCCAGCCTTGACCAGTCGGGCATGATGATCCATCAACTTCCTAGTCTCCTCTGCAACCCGGTCAATATTAGCCTTGGCTTCGTCCCCCATGGTAACTATCCGAGTAGTAAGCAAATCAAGGTCTAGGGACTTGGCCTCATCAAGCACTCGTACCATGGGGTTGCGAGGAAGAAGGTGCTCACCCGTGGCCTCATCAAATGAAATATCCTGAGAACTCGGGTCCAGATCAGGGTGACCGGCAAATGGGTTGCGTGCCAAACCAGGGCGATCTATCGGGGAGATGGGTGGATTTTCCGACGGATGTGGGGAAGGCAGAAACCCAGTATCCTCCTCAGTAATATCGTGAATAGGCTGGACTGGGGTCTGAGGACCAGGTGGAGAACCAAGCAAAGAACGTGTCCTCTTCCTCTTCTGAATGTCTTCTTCGATAACTCCGAAAAGGGGGCGATAGCCAACTACGTCTCCAGGACGGTTAGTAGGAGGCTTAGGCTTGGCAGAGGCTCTGAGTAACTTGTATTGTTCAAGGCGGTGTCGAACGTCTGAAGTCTTGGCCACCTCGCCTGCCTCTGGAATAAAGAACAAGTGATATGAACATACAATGATCCATAATTCAAGAAATATGTTAAGTTAAAAAGAGTGAGAAGGCACATCTATTATACAAACCCTGCGGAGGAGTAAGATGCTGCAATAAGTCCAGAATCTCATTCCAGGACGGAAGTGAACCATAAAATATTCCTAAGTCCCTATCGTAAATGGAGTCTGCAAAAGTCAAAAGTTCACCTTGAATCGTTGGAGTCGCCTTAGCTGAAGAACTCTTAAAGAATGGATCGGCGCCAGCCCCAGCCTTGTCAACCTCCTTTGCCTTCTCAACCAAAGCTGATCCTCCCTTCGACTCCCCAAAAGCTTGACGGAAAGCATCATCCGTCCACTCATGAATCTCTCCCGCTTGCCCGGAGGATAAGGCACCAACGCCACTACCACTCTGTCCATCGCCTCCTTCACCCTCACCTCTATCTTCCTCCACATCTTCCTCTCCCGGAGCAATTGGGCAAGTGCTAGGAGAAGGACCATTAGACTTCTTAAGCTTCTTACCTCAGACAGCGGGAGGCTTTGTAAAAGGTTTCCTCTTGCCACTTTTCACCGTGGCCCCTTCCTTAGCTTTGGCAGCCTTCTCCACAGCCGTATCCCTCTGCTTAACCACGGACTGGTGTGGCAGGATCAAGTTGTGCTCCAGGAGAGTAGCATTCCTGATCAGGAAAGAAGCCGACCTGTCCCGTCCCGAAATGGCCTTTATTTCCGCAGCCACCTGGACCAGGGAATCACTCTCCACGACCGCAAAGCCACCTGTCGCTAGCAAGAAATAGAAACATATCAGAAGAAGCACTGCAGTCGGAGCAAGGAAACTGTAAATAAAGTTCAACTTACAGCCAGAAGTGAAGAGGCGGAAGGAGACAGAATCGTCCTTGATAAAAAACCATTCTTTCTTAAACGTGGTGAACTTTGAGTATAAGTCCAAGACCGGTTTGAAGGGCACGGCCGCTTCTAAACTAACATACGGAGACCCCTTCTTGTAGCCTCTCAGATTATACAAGTATAGGATTTCCCGGTTAGAAGGGGGCGCCCATACCTCCTCTGGAAGATAACGAATAAGCACACCAGGATAGCGTAGGAATTGGGCTGGAGCTGGAGAGGGGCCACCTTCAGATAGGTAATGAAGCTTACTATCCATGCATTGATCGGAGGAATGGCCCCACACATGCAATGGTACCTACTGTATGCAAAATATCCTTCAGGGGGATTGTACGGCATCACTCCGTCTCCCGGCAACAGCATGCGAGCCCTGTCAATCCCGAAGGAGCGAGAGATGACATCAAGCTGCTCCTCCCTGAGGGAGCTAGGAAAATAGTCTGGCGGAGAGTTCAGAAGCTCCTGGGGGCCATACCCATCTACTAGCGACCTCGGGGCAGGTCCACGACGTTCCGGTCTTGGCTGGGCTGGGGGCACGGAGGAGGACTCTCCTTCGCCCCTAGACTTTCGTTTATCTGATCGAGTTTCTGCTTTGCGAGACATTATCTGCAAACACCGGAAGAACAAATTAGAAATATGGAAATACAAGCAAACAAGTTCAAAACACAAAGGTTGAGATTAAAGTCCATTCGGCATTGAAAGCCTTTAAGTTCATTCGGTAAAGCAAGGCGAGATTTCGTTCGGCACTACACTCCCCGAGCTCATCCGGTGATAATTCCATTCGGTATTCGAACACCTGTCTCATTCGGCATTCCAACCCTCAGGCTCATTCGGTTCATCCGGTAAAGTAAATAATAAGTCTCCATTCGGTACACAAGGTCCCGAGTTCATTCGGTAGTACAATACAGAAGTTCATTCGGCGGCAAAGGGTCTCACCTGGTTCGGCTAACACTTTGATTCGGCAAAGATGAGAGTTTGATTCGGCAAAATGTTTGGCTCGGTAGGTAAGGAATAACGAAGGCACGTGGCCCCTATTTATAAGCAACCATCAACGACCGGACCAGATGGATCGGAGTTAGAGACCGGATGGGAATAACCACGCTAAAACAAAGCACGCCATACACAGGCATATGCCCTACTTTGGGGGGCAAATGTTGGGCAAGTTTTCCACCTACCACCGAATAAAGAGAGGAAAGGCATTATCGCCGGTCCATCTCCTTCTCCAAGTACCTGCCGAACCAGCCCTCTCCAAGTACCTCCAAGCACTGCCGATCCAAACCCTCTCCAACGCCTACCGAGCCAAAACCTACCTCCTCCTATCTGCCGAACCAAGTCCCATCTCACCACCCTTCACCAACAAACTACCGGTCCAGACCACCTCCAACCGAACCAAGCCTCACCCCCAACAACCACCGGTCCAGACCACACCGAATCAATCCACCGGACCAGCCTCTACCGGACCAAGCTACATCATCTACCACCGGACCAAGGCGCTACCGGACCAGAGTACTGCCGGACCAGGGCATTGCCGAACCAATGTCGTCAAGCCAGATTGCTTCAGCCCAGGCCCACCAGCAGCTATATACATCCAAGACCCCTGCCTCCAGCCTCACTATATAAATAGAGGGGCAGGGGTACAACAATGGCAGACAAGTTTGAGAGCTCAAGCACGGAAGGAACTTTCAAACAACTTTCATATACTTGTATACAAAGCTTTGTACTTGTAAACTGAAAGAAAAAGGAGAATAACATATGAAGTGGACGTAGGCACGTTCTGGCCGAACCACTATAAATCTGTGTGTCTTTTAAAGTTCAGTCCCTGCTTTTTATATATTTGCATAAACCCCCCAAATCACTGAAAACAACATATAATCTACTAAATCATACGACTAGGAGGTGTTTGCCCAATTTTTGTGCAAACATGCATAATTATGAGACGGACTGTATGGGACCGGTCCTATACTTGTTAAGATAGCATCGAGCCATATAGTGGTCGTTTTGAGCTGGGTCAAAACATATGAGATGATTGTGTTGACATGTGCTGGGTCAGGCCAGGCTTAGGAGTTTAGGCACGTCTATCTTTGACTTGCTTGTTGGATCTATCGGGATGAGCCATGTTGAATGTGGGTCAACTTGAACTGGGTCGGGGTAAGAAATGCTAATTGACATGGATTTGGGTTGGATTTAGGATTGTTGACCGGATTGTCTTTAATGGCTTGAGTCTTGTTATTCAGATCACTTGGAATAAACCAGACCTTGACACGTTGGCTAGCTAATCATACTTGTAAGAAATTTGAGCAAGAATAATGCAATATGAAGAATGTTGAATTATCTTGTCCAACAAATGAGATCGAAATAAATGTGGTGCACCATTATTTTCATATGTATATTTTTTATTGATAAAATACAATGTTATTTTTCTTTATAATGTACATTTTTTTCCTGTCTTTTGTACTTAATTTAGAATTTAATATCGACTATTAAAATTTACTCAAAAATAATTTAAAACAACTAGAAAAATACAATAAGAAAAAATAATTATTTCTTGTTCATTTTCTTCTTTGCGGTGTAAAAAACACATTCTCTTTTCGTTGAGAGTTGTCCCTACATGTGCATTTGAGATTGCCTCTTTCTAAGAGCATCTCCAACAGCTCAAGGGGGGTAATATTTAGGGCCTGAATATTGCCCCCTAAATTCAGACCCTGAATGTGGATGGGATGCTCCAACAATCAAGCATTGATTTAATCAGCGTCTAAGGCTAGGGGCTGATTTAAATCAGCACTCAATGCTAGGCGCTGATTTAATCAGCGCCCAAACTATGGGCGCCGATTAAATCAGCGCCTGGGGTTGGCCGTCCAGCCCCTTTCCCCCCATTACCTTCTTAGTTTTTTTTTGTTTTAATTTAAAAAAATCGTCGATATGCCGCCACATGTAACCAAAATCGCAAGACTAACCATGCACCATAAGCCAGAGGAGCTTGTAGGCCTAGCATACATTGCTTCAGCATCGGATACGACGATTTACCAACTATAGATTCTACACGAGCTGCCACATGGATACAGTCATTATATCTTCGCTGCATTGGATCCGGTCGGGGTACAATTCTAACTAAAAGACGACTACCCATTAAATAATGTTCATTAGATAGATATGTGATATTGTAAAGTGCCTTACTTAGTTGTTTGAATTTAAATTGTACAATAATACCGAAGAACCGTTTAATTTTTTAGTCTTAGTATGTCATCTATCGTGGTAGTTGGGCGAAATATAGAGCACAACTGTATGACACACTACCCCAGATTTTAGTGGATAGGCTGCAGACTAGTCTTTTTGCATAGTTCTTATATATTAGGCCGCCATATTCTTTTGATCGTCCACTTATAGCAGACCTAGTTGAGAGATGGTGGCCTACGACACATACTTTTCATTTTTTGGATTTTGAGCACGACATTACCCCCTGTCGACTTTTATATGTCGACTGCAAATGATATTGGAGGCTCTGACATGATACCATTCCCTTTTGACTATACGTTTAAGATCCCTAAGGTCTTCACTATTTACCTACCCCGGTTTAAGGAGGGTCATGTTGCCTCCGGGGCGATCCCCCTTACATATCTATTGGTGTACATTGCAGCTCATATGGACACTAAGGCTATGATTGACGTCGTGCTTAGAGCAATTCTTCTGTACTTATTTGGTTCGACTTTCTTTTCGAACCAAAAGAGTACCATTATATTAGGTTACCTTGCAGTGGTAGCCGATTTAGATCAGTTGCACATTATAGATTTGGGTTGGGTTCCACTACATTTGGATATTTGTACATCGCTCTTGATTCTTTTGCGTTGGGGGAGGTTAGATAGATGTTTGGGTTTTGGTACGTTCTGTCATGTTGGTACTACGAGTACATGATGAACATGCATCCACGTATTGTTGAGACCGCTATACATGCTCTGGAGACATATTTTCCACGCATGAGACGATGGAAGCATCTTCAGTACATTTCTCGGGTGCCTATGGGGTTGAGACATGATCTGATGGAGGCCCGTACGCAGATTGATATAAGGTGCATGGGCAATATATTCCGAGCACCATAGGCTGCATATTGGATTGCCATTACACATGCAGCCTGATGCATGATGCTCATCCACTATTTATTTCATATTGCTTGGGCATACAGAGGATGATCTTACTCCCACCGGCATTTCTTCATGTTAGTCCGTGAAATGATGGTTTTGATGACAACAACCTTAGAATAGTTTAAAAAATATAAATACAAACATTATAAGTTTAGATATATATGTATATGCAGGATTTAACCATGCAGGTACTAAGAAAGAAGACTGTACAGTATAGAGATTCAAGATATCAAGATAGATGACTCATAAGTATCAAGATTATCAAGAGTTCAAGATTTCAAAGTTAAGTATTTTTTATTATTTGGAATTTTGTTAAAACTCATAGAAAAGCACTAACATCTTAAAATCCAATTTATTCGTGGAATGGAATCCACTTCGAGCCTGTTAAAGGAATAGAACCCTAAGTAGGATGGAACCTACGAAAAATCTAGTGGAACATTGTTTTGTATCTGCTAACTTTTTATTCAAAATGATTTTTCAAAATTATATCATGTTTTCAAAAACCTTCCTTATAAAAGATTGAAAACCCCCTATCCTGATTTTAAATAATTTTAGCCTCAAAATTATCTTTAATTTCAAAGTCAAATTACTCTTGATTTTAAACTATCTTTTAATATAATATATTTAACTATATTCAAGTATCTCTACCCAGAGGATCGAAATTCTAGAGGGTGTACCTCGTAGTCTTGAAACCGATGGTGTAATTGTACAATTGCTTTTGAAAGGAAATCCGTACTTGTGTTGCGGGACTGAATGTAGGGTAACTTCGAACCAGTATAAAATCCGGTGTGTTCTTTCCTTTACTGCTTTTATTTTATTTCTGCATCTATGTTTGTTTCTGTAATCATATCTGTGTCTGTATATTGCATACATCGGTGTCTAAATTAACATAAATCGAAAAAGATTTAGTAATTCTTTATTAACACTATTAACCTCCCCCTCTAGTGTTAATTATAGCCTTAAGATCCGTAATCCGCATTTCTCACAATTGGTATCAGAGCAAGGCTTTCAAAGTTTCATAATCTGATTTTTGAAAAAGTTTTTAAAAAGGCTATATTTGTTAATACTAGTTTAGACGCATTCAATCCATCATCGTTCCTTGAGTCTGCATATAATCAATGTTCAAATTCAAGCTGCCTACCAAGATTGTTTGATGTGCAGGAATCATGCTTTATGTGTGTTGAGGAATCAATCAACAACGGACAAATTGTGCAGATCAGAAAGAATAAGTGGATACTTGATAGTGTGTGTTCCAGACACATGACTGGAATCCAGATATACTGAATGATATAATATATAAAGATGGAGGATTGGTTAACTTTGGAGATAATTCAAAAGGATATGTGATTGGCATCGGCAAAGTCGGTAATTCTGAAACTCCTACTATTACTAATGTTTTGCTAGTTAAGAATCTGAAACATAATCCGCTAAGTATAAGTCAACTATGTGATAAAGGATATAAAATTAAATTTGAAAAAGATAAATGTCACATTGAAGATAATAATTCAACCATTATATTTGAGGGAGTCAGGAAAAAGAATATTTATATTCTTAGTATGAAAGTTTCAAATGATAACCTGTGTCTGTTGGCAAATACAAGTGACCCTTGGATTTGGCACAAGAGATTTGGGCATTTGAATTTCAAACTCTTATCTAGACTGTCAAAACACGATCTAGTAAGAAGTCTCCCTAAAATGAATTTTAAAGTAGATAGTTCATGTGATGCTTTTCAATTAGGAAAACTTAGAAAAAGTTCTTTTAAGTTAAAAGATGTGATTTCTACTTCAAAACCTCTTGAATTACTTCATCTTAATTTATTTGGTCCATCTCAAATTCTATCAATAAATCATAGTAAATATGTCTTTGTAATTGTGGATGATTATTCTAGATTTACATGAACAATATTCTTGAAACATAAAAGTGATATTTTTGAATGTTTTAAGACATTCTCAAAAAGAATTCAAAATCAGTTTTCTCTAAAAATTATAACTATTCCAAGTGATCACGGTGGTGAATTTGAAAATGAAAAGTTTGAGGAATTCTACAATAAAAATGGAATAGCTCACAATTTTTCATTCTCGAGAACTCCACAACTAAACGGAGTAGTAGAACGTAAAAATAGGATGATTCAAGAGTGTGCGAGAACTATGCTTACATATAGTAATTTACCAAAGAATTTTTGGGCAGAAACAGTTGCTACCGCCTGCTATATTTTGAATAGAATTTTAATTAGACCTCTAACTGATAAGACATCTTATGGACTTCTTTATTTAAAGAAACCTAAGGTATCTTATTTCAGAATTTTTGGAAGTAAATGCTTTATTTTAAATACAAAACATAATTTAGATAAATTTGATCCTAAATCCGACAAAGGCATCTTTATCTGATATTCTAATAGAAGTAAAGCATACAGAGTGTTTAATTTAAAAACTAATTCCAATGAAGAAACATGTATGTTTCATTTGATGAAAATTTCAAAAATTTTGAAGATACAAATGATGAAGAGGATTTAATCACTCAAAATCAAGAATCAATTGAATCTAATAATGAAATTATTCATCCTAATAAAAGGACTAAACTTTTAAAAGATCATCCTATAGAAAATATACTAGGAGATATGCAATCTGTTGTTAAAACTAGAAATCAACTAAGTCAAATGAGTAATGTAGCTTTTATATCAACTATTGAACCCAAAAATCCAAAAGAAGCATCAATTGATGATTCATGGATTTTGGCTATGCAAGAAGAATTAAATCAATTTACTAGAAATGATGTTTGGGAACTTGTTCCTAGACCAGAAAATAAAAGTATAATTGGAACTAAATGGGTTTATAAAAATAAAATGAATGAACAAGTAGAGGTAGTTAGAAATAAAGCTCGATTAGTCGCTCAAGGTTATTGTCAAGAAGAAGGAATAGATTTTGATGAAACCTTTGCTCCCGTATTAAGATTAGAAGCCATTAAGATTCTACTTGCTTTCGCAAATCATAATAATTTCAAATTATTTCAAATGGATGTTAAAAGTGCCTTTTTAAATGGATTTGTAAAAGAAGAAGTATATGTTGAACAACCATCACTTTTTGAAAATGATAAATTACCAAATCATGTTTACAAACTTAAAAAAGCATTATATGGTCTAAAACAAGCTCCTAGAGCCTAGTATGATAGGCTAATATCTTATTTATTGCAATCTAATTTTGAAATTGGTAAAGTAGATAATACTCTTTTTATTAAAAGAAAAAAAAATGATATTCAACTAGTACAAGTTTACGTTGATGATATCATTTTTGGTTCAACTAACTTTGAAATGAATAAAGAATTTTCTGAAATAATGACAAAAGAATTTGAGATGAGTCGTATGGGTGAATTAAATTTCTTTTTAGGATTACAAACAAAACAATTAGATAATGGTATCTTTATTAGTCAAGAAAAATATGCTAAAGACCTAATTAGAAAATTTGGTTTGACTACTGCGAATGGAAAACCCACTCCCATGGCATCCAATGAGTACCTTAGTAAAGAAGATTTCTCAAAAGATGTAGATCAAAAACTATATAGAGGAATGATTGGATCGCTACTCTATATTACTGCCAGTAGACCTGATATCATGCATAGTGTTTGTCTCTGTGCCAGATATCAATCCCAACCTAAAGAGATCCACTTAAAAACCGTAAAACGAATCATAAGATATGTTAAACACACATCTGATCATGGTTTAATCTACCCTAAAAATGATTCTTTTGACTTAATATCTTACTGTGATGCTGACTATGCTAGTTGTAAATCAGACCGAAAAAGTACAAGCGGGACTTGTCATTTTTGGGGCATTCTCTGATTTCTTGGCTTAGTAAAAAGCAAAACATAATTTCTTTATCAATAACTGAAGCAGAGTATATTTCTGCTGCTTTGGCTTGTTCTCAAGTAATATATATGCAACAAACCTTAAAATATTTTGGTTTAAAATTTTCAGAATCACCAATTTATTGTGACAATACAAGTGCGATAAATTTATCCAAAAATACTACTCAACATGCTCGAACTAAACATAGTGATATCAGACATCATTTTCTCAGAGATAATATAAGTAAGGAAGTAGTTACTCTCGAGTATATCAATTCTGAGAATCAAATTGCTGATATCTTAACAAAACCCTTAAATGAATCAATATGTACTAAATTAAGAAGAGAATTAGGTATTTGTTCTATAACTGAAATATAAAATATAAATAACAAGTAAAATTAATAATTAATATTAATAATTAATATTGAAATAATTCAAAGAATTAAAATAAAAAGGACCATGTCGACATCCCCCATATACCCATGTCGACATGCAACGTTTTTAAATTTTGAAATTTTCCCACCAAAAATCAAAAAAAATAGTCATATATTCTTCTCTATTTCGAATTTTTGTTCATTCTCTCCGTTTTCTCTTTAATCTATCTTTTGAAATAAATAAAATAATAGCCGTCTCTTCCAAATCAAACATAAAATCAACCTTTTCATTCCCCTCTCCTACGTCGGGTCCATTTCAACATACTACTCTCGCTCGTCTAACTAAAATGGAAGAATCTATGAAGGATGTACTTCAGATGATGACTGAAATTCAAGTGACTCAACTTCGTATGGCAAAGGAATAGGAAAGGCAAGGAAAGATTCTTAGGAATTTGCAAAAATTCCTAATGGATAACCAGGCCAACCCTATCTTGATTGATGAAGACTCTTCACTCAATCAAGAACAAGAGGCCAGCGAGGAAGAAGAAGAAGAAGAACCCATGGAAGAAGCGCACGAGGAGGAGGATGACCAAGTCATATGTGTTGGAGAAGTGTGTTTTGACAAGAATGGGAATCTTGTCGAACAATGGGGAAACTTCTGTTTCCACTATCCAAACTGTTCGATTCATAGATCTCCTATGTTTAATAACGCACAATAGTTTCTTTTCTTTCTTCTCCACTGTTGTTTGTGTTTCTTTATGTTTTCTAAACGTTCCACATGTACATACAACTTCATACGTAATAAATAACTCATGTTCTTATATGTATTTTAATTATAAATACTATTGTGAATTCTTACTTAGGATAGTTGATAGTTTAGGACTATGTTTTAGTATTAGATTTAAGGGATGATTACTTATGATAAAACTCATTATAATCACATGTCATAGAGTATTAGTTATATAGTTTGGAGTTATATAGTTATATAGTTTGAAATTATATAGTTTACATTTAGTTTTTTGCTGATGACAAAGGGGGGAAAATATAAAATAGGGTAGTTAGGCATAGATTAAGGGGGGGTTATTAGTTTTAGGGGGAGTTATTAGGATAGAAGTAAAATTTGATAAACAAAGGTTGTCATCATCAAAAAGGGGGAGATTGTTAATCCGTGAAATGATGGTTTTGATGACAACAACCTTAGAATAGTTTATAAAATATAAATACTAACATTATAAGTTTAGATATATATGTATATGCAGGATTTAACCATGCAGGTACTAAGAAAGAAGACTGTACAGTATAGAGATTCAAAATATCAAGATAGAAGACTCATGAGTATCAAGATTTCAAAGTTAAGTATTTTTTATTATTAGGAATTTTGTTAAAACTCATAGAAAAGCATTGACATCTTAAAATCCAATTCATTCGTGGAATGGAATCCACTTCGAGCCTGTTAAAGGGATGGAACCCTAAGTAGGATGGAACCTACGAAAAATCTAGTGGAACATTGTTTTGTATCCGCTAACTTTTTATTCAAAATGATTTTTCAAAATTATATCATGTTTTCAAAATGTTTTCAAAATGTTTTCAAAAACCTTCCTTTTAAAAGATTCAAAACCCTTTATCCTGATTTTAAATAATTTTAGCCTCAAAATTATCTTTGATTTCAAAGTCAAATTACTCCTGATTTTAAACTATCTTTTAATATAATATATTTAACTATATTCAAGTATATTTATAAAATATACTTAGATTGAAAATATAAAATTAGAGTTAAATTCTATATATGTTATTCTCTATAATTACTTATGAATTTTAATTATATTCAAGTATATTTATAAAGTTTAAATTAGTTTTATGAGATAAAGGTTATTTTCAAAGAAAATCAAAACATCAAAAAATGCTTTGGGATGTCGACATGCCTATATACCCCATGTCGACATGGTGTTAGTTGAGTTCAAAATTTAAATTTCAAAAGAAGTGTCTATTCGCCATAACTCTTCACGAATGGACATGGCTGTTGTTCTTCTATAAATAGGGGTTAGCTTCAACGAATTTTATCATCAGATTTTCTGGTTTTTCACTCCTCTTCTTCTTCCACTTTTCTTAATAATATTCTTATCATTACTCTACCGAAATCAACAATGAATCGAACTCGATTACTTCTAGTTTGATTCTCTATCACTCTCTCTACAAGATTCTCAGTCTATTCAGATTATAGACTTCTTTGTAATCTATTAAGCGAGAAAAGGTGTGATTGTAGCCTTGAAAATCAATCAAGAAAGAAAAGGTGTGATTGTAGCCTTGGTTAATTAATTGGATAAACTTGTGGCTCGGAAATCAAGTATCTCTACCCAGAGGATCGAAATTCTAGAGGGTGTACCTCGTAGCCTTGAAACCGAGGGTGTAATTGTACAATTGCTTTTGAAAGGAAATCCATACTTGTGTTGCGGGACTGGATGTAGGGTAACTCCGAACCAGTATAAAATCCGATATGTTCTTTCCTTTACTGCTTTTATTTTATTTTTGCATTTGTGTTTGTTTCTATGATCATATCTGTGTCTGTATATTGCATACATCAGTGTCTAAATTAACATAAATCGAAAAAGATTTAGTAATTCTTTATTAACATTATTCACCCCCCCTCTAGTGTTAATTCTAGCCTTAAGATCCGTAATCCGCATTTCTCACACTTCCTATTTGGTATTTTGGGGAGCGACGCTGGTTTCAGACTACTTGGGAGTTAAGTATCCCTAGAGATCCATTATCTTGCGAAGACATGTTCGGCATACGTTGGACCATTGGATTAAAATATATAGAGGGACTAAGGCGGACTGGTTAGGTAGATGCTTCTACATTTTTCTTGGCGAAGGGGGACTATGATAGCTACTGGGTTAGAGCGTATGATCTTACCGGTACTCTTATCGAGCAGTCGATAGTTTATCCCCCGGATCATGATATTGCTGGCATCCCCACTACTGGACTACACCCACCTCATGAGGTAATTCATTGTATTAATATTTAATTGTACAGTATTAGTTAATCAATATAATGTTGATATATTATCTGTAATTACAGTATGCAGGTAGGTTGGACGAGCATAGGCGTTATATTGCCATCATTCAGCATATGACACTCGTTCATACTCAAGCGCTCAGTAATGAGGCTCAAGCGATGTAGGCCTCGATTGATGATTTGCAGGCTCAGCTGGCCACAATTCAGCTTGGTCATGATGGTCCTGCTCATGATGATGATGTGGATGACGACGGCGATGGCGGCAACGACGACGATGATGCTGTTGACTTAGGATGATTAGAAGAAGAAACAGAATTAGAAGAGATCTGTTTTTAAGAATTTTAATAGGTATTCAAAACAATGACAAATATTTCATTTAAATACCTAATGCTTCAAAAACACAGGGGATTAGCGGTGAATAAAAAATGCCTGTTGCACCGAGGATGTTAGCTTATGGCACCCCGCAGATGTATTGAATGGCACATATCGAATCATAGAGATGACCGCATTAGAAACTCTCGACAAATTTTGTCAATCTGTGGTGGACGTTTTCGACACTGATTACCTTAGATCGCCAAATGAGGATGATGTGGTGCAGATTCGAGAAATGCACAAGAGTAGAGGATGGCCTCGAATGCTTGGAAGTCTGGGCTGTATGCATTGGGAATGGAAGAATTGCCCCAAAGCATATCAAGGAGATTACAATGGTAAAGAAAGATAACTAACTATTATTTTGGAAGCTGTTGCTTCATACGATTTATGGATATGGCATGATTTCTTTGGAATTCTTAGATCTAATAATGATTTAAATGTTATTGAGAGGTCACATTTGTTTAATGATCTGGCACTTGGTCGAGTAACTCCAGTGTCATTCACTCTTGGGCAAAACATTTACGAGCATGGGTATTATCTTGGTGATGGAATTTATTCAAAATGGAGCACCACTGTGAAGACATGTCCAAACCCAATAACAACAAAGAAAACAAAGTTTGTTGTGATGCAAGAGGGACAAAGAAAGGACGTGGAAAGAGTTTTTGACGTTCTATAGTCCAAATTTGCTACGATTAGTAATTCATATAGACTTTGGTCTCCGGAAAAAATATCCAGAATCATATTTGATGTGTTATTATGCATAATATGATTATTGGAAATGAAAGGGATATGGATGGATAACAACGTCGCTACGAATATGATGGTGTAGGAAAAATGCCAAAAGTATTTCGAGATGATGTTCTTATAACAAAAGAAGCATTTAACGTTCACGTTGAACGACAACTTTCATACCATAGCACACAACTTCACAACCGGCTCCAAAAAGATCTTATCAATCACATTTGAAATTATTTTGGTGATTATTAGATCAATATTACATTAGATCTGCCATGTATGCACGCGTATGCATTGTAATGGTATTGAAGTTGTCTTATTGTTATGTATGTCATTTCGTTGTTATTTTGTTTGGTTATCGGCTTTGTCTAAATGGAAATACGAATGGTACAATAATAATTTATAGTAAAATAAAGTAGATTTAAATAAACGATGTATTACACTAAAAGCAGTACAACTTAAACAATTATAAGGTTAAAAGAAACTACTTTTAAAGGAACTTGGAAATAATTATTTGTCGTTTATGCTTCATCCAATACTGCTTTTGTATGTCATCCATCCTCATTAGATTTTTATCCATCATCGTCTGTTCTTCTCTTCCCCTTTCTATTTCAAGCTTTTGTTGTTCAATTTCTACAAACTTGCACATCACATCGATCTTCTCCTGCGCTTGCCTGCTTCTTTCTTGATGCCTTCTTCCATGAATTTCAAGAGCGGCATTCAATTTAGCGTCCACCACAGCGTCAACTTTATTTTTTCTCTTTGCTGCTTTTTCCCCAATTGGTTTATAACTTTCATCCGGCTTTTGTTTTAGAGCATCCGACTCATTATCTCCCTGATATTGACTTTCTCTACAGGATGAATATCTCGGGCTCGGCGAGTATGAAGATTTCGATGCTTTGTTCTTCCCCTTCCCCTTCATTTGAACGTCTAGAAGACTCTTAGCTTTATCGGAGTTCCACATCGGTGTGTTCATCAACAACTCGTAATAGTTGATAAATTGGTAATAATACCTTTTTTTAGCTCCATTTTCCCTTGGAAAAAGCTTTATGAATTCCCCATTCACCATTTTTTCTGTAAATCCAAAATGAAAAAAATTACTAATAATATTTACATTGCAAAAAACTAGTAATAACAAGAAACATATCAAGTGCTCTTCACCTCCCATTCCACTAGGGTTCGCTTTCTTTATTTTATAAATTTGTGATTCATAAAACTGAGTTTGTCGATTGATTTTGCCAAATCGACCTTGAATCACAGATAGAGAACGGGTATTTTCGGGATGCTTAAGGTTGAAGGTTTGCATTATTTTCTTCCAAAACTTATCGCTGCTTTAATCGTTGCCTCTAGTCAAGTCGTTCGTATACTGATGGTAAATGTTGCATAAGTCGTAGTCCTCGTTGCTTCTCCATGGATTGGACGAATGTTGTGTGGGAGGAGTGCTCGGTTGTTGCCGACTGTCGTCAAAGTAGTAGTTTTGAGACTGAGAAGGATGCGTGAAATCTCCAAAAGGCGAAGTCATTATCAGATAATGCAGTTTGTAGAAGAAATGAATGAAGATCTTTGTGTAGAAAGGATGAGTTAAGAGAATGAATTTATAGAGAAGGCAAAAAATGACTGTTAGAACTAACCATTAGAGGGGGAGCCATCGTGAAATAGTCGTTGGGCTATGGGCACTGATTTGATTAGCGCTCTTTACATCAGCTCCCAGTAAAGGGCACTGATTAAATCAGCGCCTATGTCGGCCGCTGAATATTACGCTTAATATTCAGCTTGATTTACACTGTTGGAGTCGATGTAACGATCCCGATTTTTGAGTAAAAATTCAAATTGATAATTTGTATAAATTTTTGTATTTAATTGGGGAATTTATTTAAAATTTTCAAATAAAATAAATATTTATTTGTTATTAATATAAATGTATGTAAATGTGATTTTAAATAGAATTTCTAAATTGGAAATTCAGAAATAAATATTCTGAATAATATATTAATTTTAAACTTAATTGTGGATTGATTTGAAAATATGGGAATATATATATATATGTATATATAAGATTTTTAAATAAAGGGCTTGATTTGGAAATCTAAATATTTTATAAATAGATTATAATTTGGAATTTGAATTTGAAATTCAAATACATATATGTTTAAAATAAATATTTGGAAAATAAATAAATTATGATTGGAATAAAACTTATACTTATAAAAAGATATTTGTCTACTCATCTATAAATACAAATCGACTATCTATTAATTTTTGAATTTGAAATTTAAAAATAAAAGTTTTGAATATATATTGGATTTGGGAAAATCTATAATTTAATAATAGAAAATTTTGTTTTGTAATTATAATATGTATGTATATATGTGTGTGTGTGTGTGTATATATATATTCCAAATGCTATTTAAAGGTTAAATTATAACACACACACACACACACACACACACACACACACACACATATATATATATATATGTTTATTTATTAAGGTATAATTGATTTTAAAATCATATTCTTTAAGTTATAAATATATATATATATATATATATGAAAGAAAATGTAATTACTAAAAAGTATAAACTATATACATATATATATGTATATATGTGTGTATGTATGTATGTATGTATGTATGTGTTTAAAAGTTTAATAGTTTGAAATAAGTTTAGCATTCTTTTTCTTTAAGATAATACAAATATATAAATATAGTATGAAAATATAGGTAATTAATATATTAATAAGATAAAGGGGTAAAACATAAAAAAAAAATTAATTTTGACATTTGTAAATTATCTAATATGCATTCATACAAGTGTAAGCAAATGGTGCCATGCAAATTACAAATGGCATTAGAATTTTCTTTTTGATTTATTTTCAAAAAAAAAATAACAAAACAAAGCTCAGATCAGCTTTAAACTTATTAGATTAAGATCAAAACCCCAAAAAAAATGAAATTCAAAGCAAAATGAAAATCTGGAACCAAAACAGATTTAAATTTGGAAACTGGAAATCAAAAAACAGCTTCAGCTCATTCATAAAATCAAGACCAAGTTTCAGGCAACTCATATATTAGAGCAACATAAAATCGAATTCAAGATCAAGCACATGTAAATGCAAATTCAACTCAGTTTAAATCAAAGAAAGGTCAGTTTCAAAGCTACTGATCAAAAGTTCAAGACCAAGTTTCCAGGAAAACAAAAATGTCTAGCCTCTGTTCTTGCAGGAAACTGGTGAGCAAATTTTCAACCTATAACTTTGTGTTCTGATTAATGTTTGAGGTATGTTCATATGAATATACAATATATTTGCTAGTATGTATATAAACCTGTATTGATATGTGCATGGCTGAATATGTATATAAAGATATGCCTCTGTTTAGTAACAGATTAACAAATTCAAGAAGAAAATTTGTATCTTAAAATATAAAAAGGTTTAGATAATGATCCTTAAATGAAATTTAGCTGCATTTACCTGATTCTAGTTTTTAAAACATTTGGAAGTATAAAAATCAAACAAAATTACAGGAATCAAGGGAATACAGTGAAAATAAATAAATATCAGAAAAATCGATGGATAAAATTTTATGTTTTGAACGCATAACTGGTTTCAAACTTGAAAATCATGAATTTTGATCATAGTCTCCAGATTTTTAGGATTTGGAACTTTGAGAAATTGTAAGTTGAACAGGAAACGTGTTTTCGTCAATTTCCGATGATAAGGAGGAGGTTGAGCGTCGTGCTCATGGCTGGTAGTAGTTGGAAGGTCAGAGGTCATGAGAAAAACGGTGATAGGTTTTTTAAGTGGTCATGGTGGCTCGTCGACGAGAGGATAGGGTTTAACAAATAGTTTTGGTGAATAATGAAGAAGAAGAAGTTTCGATGTTGATGGCGATCAATAGGCAATCGCACCGGGGGGGAATGTTGTGAGAGTCATTGAAGCGTCTCTGGGCGCAGCGGCGTGATGGCAAACAAACGACGGTGACCGTAACGACCCGTATTTTACGTGTCGATAAATCATAGAATAGTTGTCATCGGGTCATTAGTATTGTTTGAGTCAACCAGAGTTAGATCGTATCGTGCTTAGGTCGGAGGAGTGACCTATAGAGTTTGACCGACCTATGGAGTTTGGCCGACCTATAGGAAGAGAGAAACCTAGTAGTTGTAGCGACTTAAGATATGGTCCGATCTAAGAGTTTAGCCCACCTAAGGGGTAACGGCTTAAGGTTTGACCGACTTAAGAGGTTGACCGACTCATAGGGTGAGCAACTTATAGGAATTGGCCGACTTAAGGTGGTTAGCGGGTTAAGGAGATGGGCCGACCCAAGAGCTAGCGACCTAAGGGATGGACCGAGTTAAGGAGGTAGGGCGACTTAGGCAGTGGCCAAGTTAAGAATTTGGAGCGACCTATAGTGGTTGCCGACTTAAGGGGAGACCGACCTATAGTAGTAACCGACCCATAGAATTGACCGACTTAAGGTGATTTGCCGACCTAAGGGAACTAATGGCTTAGGGAATGCTGACTCAAGGGTTAGTGGCTTAAGGGGTTAAGCGACCTAAGGCTTAGGTCGTGAACGAGTTAAGGGTGTTAGGTCGTCTCTAGCGTTAGGTCGGCAGCAGTGTTGAGCCATGTTTGTGTTAGACCATGTGTTGTGTTAGGTCGGTAGGTCGTGGGATTCTTGAGTCGTAGGTCGTTAGGTCGGCGACGACTCAAGGGGACGGCCGACTTAAGGAATTTCCAGCCTATAAATAGAAGTTCCTATCTTCATTTTTGGAATCCGAATTTTGAAGCGACGAAGTGCTGCCATTTTGAGAGCTCGACTACAACACTTCTTCACTTCTTTTCTCCACTCTAATCTAGTGCTTCCTTCCATCCAAGATTGAAGATCAAATCGAAGATCCAAGAGCCAAAGTTGAAGATCTCCATCCATCGAAGAGAGATTTCATCATTTGAAGGGAAACCTTGTCGGATCAAGCTAGATCCTTTACTGTCCAGATCTAGAGTTTGTTGTTTTTGAGGTGTTTAGGTGATTCGGTGAGTGGTGGTTATCTCTCACATGGACCCAAAGGAGTATATTGGATCGGTGGTTTGTTTGTGTGTTAAAAATAGCGATTTCATGCATTTTCCTTAAGTCTGCATGTAGATCCATTGTTCATAAAGTTTTGATATCTATTTTACTATATGTTAACCTATGCTAGTTCATTCATCAACATATTACTTAGAATTCATGCTTTACTTTAATTGTCTGCTTTGCTATGTTGTTTTTAGTGGGTCTGGGGGTTATCACTGTAGAAAGAGGTGGAGTGGGATGGTTGGGTTCCTATTCCTTTTTACCCTTTATGCTCTTTTGGTATGTTTGATAGTTGATTTACTACTTACTAAGACTTTTGTCTGACTCAAGGTTTTATGTTTAACTCTTATCACCTTGGGCTATTCATCCATGTTGGGATGGGCAGACTAGGTAGCAGGTGACATGTGCTGTTCTTAGTGACCAACGCTGTTGATGACGAAGACGAGCTGGAGGCTTTTGCATATTGTTTTCTTACTTTATGTACTGGATGTTCCGCTGTTTATATGATTCTTTGAGTGTTATGTAGTGAGGCTTGATGTATTGACTTTCTAGATTGTTGTACCAAACTATTATGAGTCTATATGATGAGATTCTGTTCTATAGAGCTTCACTATGTATACTTTTCATCCATGCGCTGTGAGTAATACGATAGAGTTTATTGTTTTACCTTACCCTGACGATCATCCATGGCTTCCTGGCACACTTTACAGCGCACTATTTCCTTGTTTGGTGCAGGAGTCATGGGCGGTCGTCACATTTGGTATCAGAGCCTTGGTTAATCGATTTTAGCCAACGCTCGCTGACGTAACTACGTATAAGAGACGTAATTGTAATTTTGATGGATGATTACTATATATAATATAGTAGCTTAGAAGGATTTGAACTTATTATGCAGTTGTTTCCCCAGGGTATATTAATCATTTCTTTTAGATATTAGGAATGAGTCGAAGAGGGAGACCAGCTGCTAGAGGAGGCCGTGCTGTTGAGGGGGCTGCTGATTATGCTTCTATGTTCGAGGCTATGATGACTTCGATCATGAGAAGGATGCCAGCTCCGGGGCCATCAGTAGATGTTGGAGTCCAAGTTCAAGCCCCAAGACCAGTGGATTTTGCTAAGTTGTGTAAGGACTATACTTCTCTTGGAGGAAAGGTTTTCTTGGGGACAGAGTCAACCATTGAAGTTCAGAGATGGATTGATGCTTGTAGAAGGATTTTTGGTGATTTGGGAATTGAGGATGCAACTAAGAGAAAGCTTGCATCAAGACAGCTTCAAGGAAAAGCTTCTGATTGGTGGAACTCTGTCACCATTGATACTCCAGAGGAAGAGATTACTTGGGAGCAATTCCAAGTCAGATTTGAAGCTAAGTTCATTTCTACAGCTCAGAAGTCTATTTTGTTCAAGAAGTTTGTGGAGCTCAAGCAAGGTGGAAGACCAGTTCTTGAGTATGTTTCTGAGTTTGAAGCTTTGTCTAAGTATGCTCGGTCATATATTGAATCTCCCTATCAGAAGAATGAGAAGTTTGTGACAGGCTTGGACAGTTATCTTAGGAGGCAGTTAGTGGATCATTTGGATGACCCATTTGAGAAGCTTGTGGAGAAAGCTCTCAGGCATGAGAATTTGTTTCCTAAAGAAGGATCTGTTGTTGCTGTGACCAAGGAGCAAAGTGGAAGCAAGAAGAGAAAGAAGCAGCAGCAGAAGGGTAAGGACGGCCAGAAAAAGCCGAAGGGAGAAGTGACCTGCTACAACTGTCGGTAGAAGGGTCATCTCTCCAGAGATTGCAAGAATCCGAGAGTGCCGGTGAAGTGCCACAACTGTGACAAACCGGGGCATATCAAGAGGAATTGTCCAGAACCGAGGAAGGACAGGCAGATTGTGCAAGCTTATGCTTTGGGGGTTGTGCCATCATCTTTGAAAGCTCCTACTGCTGAAGAGGAGGGAAAGAGTGTGGTGGTTCAAGGTACTCTTTCCATTTGTGGTGTTCCAGTTAGGATGTTGTTTGATACTGGAGCGTCGCATTCTTTTGTTTGTAATGATCTTGTTGGCCGGTTGGGTTTGGAACCGGATATTGTTGATAGACCATTGGTTGTGACTAATCCAGTTGGGGGTTCGTCTTGTTTGTGTATGGTATGCCGTGGTCTAGTTGTATCAGGTCATGATTGCTCTTTTGTGTGTGATTGTTTTGTTCTGAACTTTGCGGGGTTCGGAATTATTTTGGGTATGAATTGGCTTAGGAAGTATGCGGCAAAGGTTGATTGTGACAGGCTTGAGGTGACAGTCGAGAATGTGGAGATGCGAAAGGTTGTGATACGATGTAAGCATGAGGAAGGCGTCCTCATGAGCTTCATGTATTCGCTGGTTGTTCCACGGGATGGACTGTCATCAGTGCCTATTGTGAATGGATTTGAGGATGTCTTTGACGAGGTCAAAGGGTTACCGCCGCATAGGGAGATCGAGTTTCGTATCGATCTAGTTGAAGGAGCCAGACCTGTTGTGATGCCTCTTAGGCGAATGGTGCCTAGGGAACAGCAAGAGTTGAAGGTGCAAGTTGATGACCTTTTACAGAAAGGATTCATTCGGCGTAGTGTGTCCGAATGGGGTGCACCAGTTGTGTTTGCAACCAAAGCGGATGGATCGTTGAGATTGTGTATGGATTATCGTGAGCTGAATAAAGTGACTAAGAAGAACAAGTATCCATTGCCGAGAATAGATGACTTGTTTGATCAGCTTCACGAAGCTAAGGTGTTTTCTCAGATGGATTTGGCAACGGGATTTTACCAGTTGAGAGTGGCAAAGGATAGTGTGCCGAAGACTGCTTTCAGGACACCATCCGGTTTCTATGAGTGGCTGGTAATGCCGTTTGGATTAACTAATGCACCAGCATATTTTGTGGATCTTATGAATAGAGTGTTCAGAGATCAGTTGAACAAGTTCGTACTTGTGTTCGTGGATGATATTCTGATTTATTCCAGAACTGAAGAAGAGCACAAGACGCACTTACGTGTTGTTTTGGAAATCTTGCGGAAACATCAGCTGAAGGCTAAGTTTTCGAAGTGTCACTTCTGGAAGAGTGAAGTGAGGTTCTTAGGCCATATTATCTCTGGAAATGGAATAGCGGTTGATCCCGCCAAGGTGGCAGCAATCCAGGATTGGGTTAGACCTAAGAATGCATCTGATGTGAGAAGTTTTCTTGGATTAGCAGGATACTATCGTCGGTTTATCAAAGACTTTTCCAAGATAGCTGCACCGTTAACAGGATTGACGAAAAAGAATCAAGTATTTAGATGGGAAGCTAAGTGTGAGCAAGCTTTCGGAATCCTGAAAGAGCGACTGACAAGTGCTCCTGTTTTGACTATTCCAAGTGGGAATGATGAGATGGTGGTTTACACCGATGCATGTGGTACTGGACTTGGAGCAGTGCTGATGCAAAAGGATAAAGTTGTTGCATATGCAAGTCGACAACTGAAGCCGCATGAAAGGAATTATCCGACTCATGATTTGGAGTTAGCGGCGATTGTATTTGCTCTGAAGATGTGGAGACATTACCTATTGGGAGTTCGATTTGAGTTGTTTACAGATCATAAGTCGTTGAAGTATCTGTTCTCCCAAAAGGATTTGAATCTTCGACAGCAACGATGGTTAGAGTTTTTAGCATCATATGATTTTGGTATAGCCTATACTCTGGGAAAAGGTAACGCAGTGGCAGATGCGTTAAGTCGAAAACATGCAGAATTGGGAGCCATGTTTTCAGAATGGAAGAGCCTTGAGTATTTGGCTGGATTTGACTTCAGGCCTAGATGTGAATTGGAACCTGAGATGTTGGCAAACTTATCGATAAGACCTACTCTAGTGGAAAGAATTGGCGAGAGCCAAAAGCGAGATGATAAGCTTGTCAAGATTATCCGTGATGTGGAATCTGGAGTGGACCCAGAAAAGGATAAAGGATTTGAAGTCGATCGAGAGGGTTGGCTTCGGAAGTAAGGACGACTAGTTGTTCCCGATATAGATGAATTGAGAGATGAAGTTCTTAAGGAAAGTCATCATTCGAAGTTGACAATTCATCCAGGTGGAAATAAGATGTATCGGGATATGAAGAGAACCTTTTATTGGGAAGGTATGAAAAAGGATGTTGGAAATTTTATTTTCAAATGCATGAACTACCTGTTGGTAAAAGCCGAGCAGAAAAAGCCAAGTGGATTGCTTCAGCCATTAGAAGTTCCTACATGGAAGTGGGAGCAAATATCGATGGATTTTATTGATGGGTTACCTAGAACCAGGGCAGGAAATGAAGGGATTTGGGTCATCGTAGATCGTTTGACTAAGAGTGCAAGATTCATTCCTGTTCGATCAACTAGGACTGCATCGAAATTGGTTGAGTTGTATGTTAAGTGGATAGTTCGATTCCATGGTATTCCGAAGAATATAGTGAGCGATCGAGACCCATTGTTCACTAGTAGATTTTGGAAGAGCTTCCAAGAAGTTTTGGGGACCGAGTTGTGTTTGAGTACAGTTTATCATCCCCAAACAGATGGTCAGACCGAGAGAGTCAACCGAGTTTTGGAAGATCTCCTTAGAGCTTGCGTTTTAGATTTCGAAGGATCATGGGAAGATCATCTTTATTTGGTGGAATTTGCGTATAATAACAGTTACCAGTCAAGTATTGGTATTGCACCATATGAGGCACTGTATGGAAGACCGTGCAACTCTCCGACATGTTGGTTGGAAACTGGAGAAAAGTTGATACTTGGGCCAGAAATGATTCGACAGACTTCGGATTGCATAGAAATCATTCGGCGACAAATGAAGGTAGCCCAAGATCGTCAGAAAAGTTATGCCGATAAGCGTCGTAAGGATTTGGAATTCGACGTAGGCGATATGGTTTTCGTGAAGGTTTCTCCACTGAAGAATGTTATTCGATTCGGGAAGAAAGGAAAGTTGACTCCAAGATTTGTTGGACCATTCCCGATCATCGAGCGAATTGGAAAGCTCGCCTATAAATTGGAGTTACCAGAAAAGATGTCGGGTGTGCACAATGTTTTTCATGTATCGTATCTACGGAAGTATGTGTACGACCCAAGTACAGTGGTTTCTGTTGATAGCTGTAAAGATTTAGAGGTTGATCCAGTTGTTACGAGACCTCGTAAGCCGGTTCGTGTTGTTGAAACCAACACGAAACAGCTTAGGAGGAAGACGATTACGTTGCTCAAGATACAATGGAGTGATGATGTTAACGACTGTACATAGGAAGAGGAAGAGAGGATGAAGGCAGCTCATCCTGAACTCTTCGAGGTATGACCCTAAGGTGTCGTGGCATCTCATGAATTTGTAACTTGCTCTAATCCTAGAATTCTGCATGCTAGGCTAGTAATTGGATGCATGGTTTGTTGATTGCTATGGATGGTAGGCATGCAGAATAGTTTTGGTTGCTCTTGATTGTTTGGAATTTCGGCGGCGAAATTCCTAAGGGGGAGAGAATGTAACGACCCGTATTTTACATGTCGATAAATCGTAGAATAGTTGTCATCAGGTCGTTAGTATTGTTTAAGTCAACCAAAGTTAGATCGTATCGTGCTTAGGTCGGAGGAGTGACCTATAGAGTTTGACCGACCTATGGAGTTTGGCCGACCTATAGGAAGAGAGAAACCTAGTAGTTGTAGCGACTTAAGATATGGTCCGATCTAAGAGTTTAGCCGACCTAAGGGGTAACGGCTTAAGGTTTGACCGACTTAAGAGGTTGACCGACTCATAGGGTGAGCAACTTATAGGAATTGGCCGACTTAAGGTGGTTAGCGGGTTAAGGAGATGGGCCGACCCAAGAGCTAGCGACCTAAGGGATGGACCGAGTTAAGGAGGTAGGGCGACTTAGGCAGTGGCCGAGTTAAGAATTTGAAGCGACCTATAGTAGTTGCCGACTTAAGGGGAGACCGACCTATAGTAGTAACCGACCCATAGAATTGACCAACTTAAGGTGATTTGCCGACCTAAGAGAACTAATGGCGTAGGGAATGCTGACTCAAGGGTTAGTGGCTTAAGGGGTTAAGCGGCCTAAGGCTTAGGTCGTGAACGAGTTAAGGGTGTTAGGTCGTCTCTAGCGTTAGGTCGGCAGCAGTGTTGAGCCGTGTTTGTGTTAGACCATGTGTTGTGTTAGGTCGGTAGGTCGTGGGATTCTTGAGTCGTAGGTCGTTAGGTCGGCGACGACTCAAGGGGACGGTCGACTTAAGGAATTTCCAGCCTATAAATAGAAGTGCCTATCTTCATTTTTGGAATCCGGATTTTGAAGCGACGAAGTCCTGCCATTTTGAGAGCTCGACTACAACACTTCTTCACTTCTTTTCTCCACTCTAATCTAGTGCTTCCTTCCATCCAAGATTGAAGATCAAATCGAAGATCCAAGAGCCAAAGTTGAAGATCTCCATCCATCGAAGAGAGATTTCATCATTTGAAGAGAAACCTTGTCGGATCAAGCTAGATCCTTTGCTGTCCAGATCTGGAGTTTGTTGTTTTTGAGGTGTTTAGGTGATTCGGTGAGTGGTGGTTATCTCTCACACGGACCCAAAGAAGTATATTGGATCGGTGGTTTGTTTGTGTGTTAAAAATAGTGATTTCATGCATTTTCCTTAAGTCTGCATGTAGATCCATTGTTCATAAAGTTTTGATATCCATTTTTCTATATGTTAACCTATGCTAGTTCATTCATCAAGATATTACTTAGAATTCATGCTTGTTAGAGTCGGACCCTTTAATTACGAAATTGCCATTATTGTTATAACTATTTATTTAGATCTTATTTGAATGATTGATTACTTGGATGAATGATTGATTTGATTGATTAGTTGATTAGTGATTGAATTTGGACAAGTTGGTCGAAGATGATTCAAAAGCTAAGTGGAAAGGCTCTTGAATAAGGAAAGCTGCTCGTGGCATATGAAGCGGATGATAAAACTCATATGGATAGATTTGATCATGATGTTGAGATGGGACTTTGCTATGATGTGATGAGGCAAAGCATGATGTTGAGATGGGACTTTACTATGATGCGATGAAGCAAAGTATGATATGAGATAGCCTTGGTTTAATCCAGACGGGATCATTCCAAGCATGTTGATAACTCGGTGATGTGGTTCGAGTTTGTTGATAATGGTTGGCTCGAGAGGCGCTTGAGCTAGTATGTGAATAGTCGTCGAGGAGGATGACTAGAAGGCTGAGATTTCATCGTTGTTGAAGGTTCTAGCATGCTCAAAGCAAGGGTACGTTGGGACGGGTCACGATGACGTCCCAGACACGAGTCACGATGACGTGTTAGTACTCTGGGCAGATTCGATAGTCCTAGGCACGGGTCACGACGACGTGCGGAGTTATGTCTACAACCGGGGTTACCATTAGCCCATGGCGGACGGATGAAATAATGGGCCGGTCATTCAATTAACTGTGAAATCGAGGCAATGATAACAGTGATAGCCAAAGTCATGGATGTTTGGATGTTGGTTGAACCTTCATTCGGTCTCAAGAGCGATGCTTTCTGGGTGCTTATCTGATCTTGGTTTAGGCCTTGGGGGTTTGTACTTGGAAAACATCGACCTTGACCCGAGTGATAATTGCTTTACTTTAATTGTCTGCTTTGCTATGTTGTTTTTGCTTAGTGGGTCTGGGGGCTATCACTGTAGAAAGAGGTGGAGTGGGATGGTTGGGTTCCTATTCCTTTTTACCCTTTATGCTCTTTTGGTATGTTTGATAGTTGATTTACTGCTTACTAAGACTTTTGTCTGACTCAAGGTTTTATGTTTAACTCTTATCACCTTGGGCTGTTCATCCATGTTGGGATGGGCAGACTAGGTAGCAGGTGACAGGTGCTGTTCTTAGTGACCAATGCTGTTGATGACGAAGACGAGCTGGAGGCTTTTGCATATTGTTTTCTTACTTTATGTACTGGATGTTCCGCTGTTTGTATGATTCTTTGAGTGTTATGTAGTGAGGCTTGATGTATTGACTTTCCAGATTGTTGTACCAAACTATTATGAGTCTATATGATGAGATTCTGTTCTATAGAGCTTCACTGTGTATACTTTCTATTGTATTTCATCCATGCGTTGTGAGTAATATGATAGAGTTTATTGTTTTACTTTACAGCGCACCGGGGGGGAATGTTGTGAGAGTCATTGAAGCGTCTCTGGGCGCAGCGGCGTGATGGCAGACAAACGACGGTGACCAAACGATTCGATTTTGTGATTGGAGTTTGATTCCAGATTTGCTTGATTCTTCTCGATTTCGAATCACGGCTAACATGATGGTGTTGGACGGTCGGGGTTGTCGACGAGGTCACCAGCGACTTGTGGACGATGAAGGCATTGGCCGGAGCATCGACGTTGGCTCATACACATGCACGAATTTTCACCTGTATCAGGTGAACGTAGAGGTATTTAGGAAGAAAAGGGGTGCTCGGGTTTGATCTCGAAGTGGATGATGTTTTGCTTCGAAGCAAATTGATGTTTGCGAATGTCTCAATGCTTTGCTAGGGAGAAATCTGAAAAGGCTCGGGCAAAGAAAGGATTGGCTCGGGTTTGTGAAAATCAAGTATAATACGGATTTAAACCTTTAAAACAAATCAAGTCAATTTAAACAAAATTTTGTAAAAGAAAGTTCCTTTGGTAAATGATAAATTTCTATCAAAGTTTGAATTGGTTTAAAGGTTTTTTGTAAATAAAATTATTTTATTTAACCAAGTTTAAAAATGTTTTAAAAGTTTATTTTAAATAAACTCGGTAATATTAAGAAGTTAATTATGAAAGACGTTAGTTTGTTAATTAAGTTTTTAAATCTAAGTAATTTATTTTGTTAATGAAAATTAAATACATCGTTTATGTGACGACCCAAAAATCTGTACCCTTTGAATCGACAGTAATCCACATGTAACGACCCAGAATTTTTATTAATTTAAAATTGTATTAATTAAAATTTCACTTATTAATATTTAAAATTAATTAAATATACAATTTTAAATTAATAAAAATTCTGGGTCGTTACACCACACATGTCCGACCCAAAAAGCACAGACTGGCGGAAAGTCAAGAGAAAGAAAAGAAGAGAGAAGAAGAGAAGAGAAGAAAGAGAGAAGATAGAACCAAACAGAACAATACAGAATCTCACATCGCAGCAGAAAACATATAATATCATATCAATGATCTTTACAAAATAGAAACTATATACACACACACACACATCAATCATAGTTCAACAATCAATCAATTGTTATCAGCTTGAATAGTTATAATAACATGTCCTCACAATTGCTGATAAAATAAAACAACTAAGCAATGCAGTGGATAATCAAGCAAATACGGATGTACAAAAATGAAGATCTCCAGCACTCCTGCTGAAGCTCCAAAAGCATCAAATCTAGACCTGTAAACATACTTGGTCTGACCCAAGCATTGAAAGGGAAGAACGCCCGGATCAGTCTGGTAAACCAGCGTGAGAAACACAATCAATTGAATTTATTAAATTACCAAACTTTTCCTTTATCGAAACAAAAGTATCTCGTAAGACAAGTCCACATATAAGCACAGACAAGTTTTTACCTTACAATAACTAAAACATTTCTTTCATATCAAATCCTCTTATATTATACTAGTGTCCAGCATACAAATAATATTAATCATAGTCGAAATGGTTACCCATATAGCATTTCGAGGCTATTCATTACACCTTTACAAACAAAATCGCAGCTCGTAATGGGGTTTGGATTTCCATACAAATGACCAGGTGAAAGGACTACCATCCAGCAGTACATCTCTAGAAGAATGTACCGAGGACCATCACAAAGGATCCTCTGCCTACACAAGACCTTCCCACCTCTATAACTAGATGGTACCGAATATATCATCCTCCGGTCGTTACCGACCTTTACCGAGGGCCCTCTAGCATGCAAACCACATAATTAGATACACAACGTCATAGCGTGTAAAGATATATCTAGAAGAAGATGATCATATCCTAATGGGAGCGACCCACTTAGCCCTGTTGCATCTAACCCTGTTTTGGTCATTTCCGGTTGATGAGGCTAGAGATAACGATTACCTTTCACAAATCACAATCACATCATTTAGAATGTCACATGGCCATTTCCGTTGACTACTAATTTCCTTCTACAAAAATACAACCCTTAAGCTCATACGTCTCAAGGAGGGTGTTAAGCAAAGAGAAGTTGCCTTCTCCGCCACCACTGATGTACGTTTGTAAAAACCAATGTACGTAATTTGTAGAAATGCAATGTCAGACAAACAACCATACAATTTGTCCGGGAACAGGACAAACCGTAGGTTACTTTCCTGCCACATCCTATCGGGAAATCCCTAGGATTAGTAGCGAATAGTCCTCACATTGGATATTTCATAATGAAGAGACCACTGCTACTAGATGTATATTGGGATTTTAACCCCAAACAATCAACAAGCAGTCCCCCACTATAAAACTCCGGAATATCAATATCATTACAAGCAACCTGCACAATCGTCGCATATACATTGGTCCGAAATGGTTTTCGGATAAACCGATCCCGGTCTCTTCGCACTAACAACGCAAAAGCGTTTCTTAACTTCACACGGAAACTAAGTCTCATAGACTTATCACGTCTCCAACTTTCGACTTGCTATCCTTCGGGCCAAGAAGGAAGCTTGATAGATTGGAGTAATACTTCGCACTATACAAATCAACATCCTCAACACAAATGATAATCAAGCCTATACATAAGGCCACGTACTAAGTGTACGACTAAATAGTTCCCACATCAAGTCGAGGAACTAAAATTTGGCAAAGTTTGATAGTCGGTTCTTTAACTATCAAAGCAAACAAACAAATATTCAGCACCATAACAATCACTAGGCCCTTATAATTAATCTTTAATTAATTAAATCATTGCCAAATATTCACCTCAATTTATCTTTAAAAAGATATAATCTCAAAATCATTTCAACATTGGAAAATATTTCCAAATACTTATTGAATAATAAGTAATTCATAATTCTATTTATTTTCAATATTTAGAAAATATCACATATGCTTAATCACGATTAAGTATATATTTTATTCTACAAGAAAAACGTTCTTTTTAAATATCTTTTATATGGGTCAAAACGAATGTTGCGTAAAACATCGTTATGACAACCCAAAATCACTAGTATACGGATTCAAAAATAAGATAGATATACAAATTCTAATACTATACAAAAACATTTTCTTTCGAAAATCATTTACTATAACAACAGTGTTATAGTCCATCATTTCCTTATTTCTCGAAAACATGTATTTCAACAATGAATGTTGAAATCTATGTATTTGATCCTTAACACATTTCAATACATCTTTTAATCATTTTATTCCATTTAAAATATCACTTCCTAAAACATTTATTTGATATATCATTCGCTGTCCAAAATCGTGAATATAATTCGTTTACCAAATTAAAGCTTCTACGCATTTAATTCAAAATTATCCACTATCCAACATCATGGATATAAATTTCTAACCAAATTCAACACTTCTACATATTTAATTAAAGGATTATCCACTGTCCAAAATTGTGGATATATCTCCTTTAATAATTTCTATACTTACTTATCAAATTTATTTGATTATGAATTTATAAAACAATGTTAATAAATTCCATTTTCATTTTATAAAAACTACTATATATAAATCCCTTTATTAACCAATTCCATTTATAACTCAATTATATACCCAAAACCCAAATTATAAGTTAATTACTTATAATTAATTTATTTACAAAAATCATTCTTTTCATAACATCATCAATTATAAATCTGTAAATTTTATTTGCTTATAAAACCCATTTATAACATCATTTTAACAATTATAAAAACTCCTTTATTACTAAATTATTCTAATTTATAAAAATTCAATTTTATAAATCTTATATATAAAACCACTTAAAATAATTCAAAAACCACAATTTATACTATTTTACAAAATAGTTAACTCTAATTCCAAAAATCATAACATTTATTTATTTAAAATAATCCATTTCTTTTAACAATTCAAAATTAATAAGATATCTATTTTTAAAATCACTCGAAAATCCTTTTAAATTTGGAAACCACCACTTTAACATTTTTAAAATTCCAAAATAGGCTCAATGCTGCAACAACACTAAATACAAAAATCACGGTATCCAAAACATCATATATCATATGATAACAGCATATATCATAATATCTGTAAATAAATCAATACTGGTGAGGAATCCAGTTGGATCCCTCCAACCTATCACCTGCAACAACTATACATATTAGAATATGTGTACAATGGCTGCTTCGAGGTAAACGCGCGTACAAAGGGTCATCCGCTCATACACGGGAACGTATAGGGTCATCTGCTCCACTAGACAGGTATATATCCAATACCAATCAATATATCATATATCATCCAAACAATCATCAATCATCAATCATCATAAATAATATTATTTCTCACTTATATAAATATATCGATGAGTTAGAAAGAGTGAGTTATACTCATATTGCTTGTAGTCGTCGCATTACCGATTTATTCCGATTAAAATTAAACAAGTGTTTAATTTCAACCAAAATTTTCACTAGCTCAAATAAATCCCAATCTAGCTCCATAATGTAGTATTCGTCAATACGGACCCAATGCAATTCGTTTCGTGCGGAACGGAACTCGTATGAAAAGTTATAACATTACAAAGTTTATACAAATTAATTTATATATAAATTCCAACTTTTATTTTATTTTTAAAACCATATCTCATCTCAGCCGTTGATTCTGCATCTGCACATTGGGGCCGTGCGCATTTGCTTCTTCCCTCTCGTTTAAAAACGCGAACGAAACCCATTGTAGCCGCCCCAAATCCTAATTGATGGGCCATATACGTTTGATTCGACATCGATCAGGCAACATCAACCTGAAGCCACATGCGAGCTCCACCTTCACCGAGAATCTCGTGCAACTCGGTCATCCCTAGGTGTGGGAAAATGCGCATGAACCGCAGCTAAACGCGGCTCAATTTCTCCCTCTATGTAGCGTCGATCGCGATCATCGCCATATAGATTTGAAGCTCTCATTGCCCTCTATAATTTGTTAGTTGAAGGTTTTTGGAATAGATCGATGGATTGGAAGAAATTGTGGAAGAACGATGGTGCCTTTCGGCATTGAATAGTTTGGTGGTGGCTAGGGCTTGAAACCCTATTGGTTTGCAAATGTGAAAAATTAATGTCCTTTTATAGAAAATTCGCACGCACTATTCATCCGAAAATTTTCCGAACTCGAAACGAAGCGTACCGCCTGATGTTTATATGTTTTACCCCTATTTCGAATACAATGGAATATATATCGGAAGCCAATTCGATCGTATTTGAAAGATAGGTTTTCGAATCGACTATTTAAATTTAAAAATTCACTTAAACCGATTTCTACATGTTTTAACTTGCGCCAGACAAACCGTATATCCGATTGAAACGAAATTTGAAATATTACAATAATATAATATTACGGATCCAATAAAACTAGTTTCGTCAAAATCCGAGACTGTTTGAAAAATGACTGTTTTCACTCGTCAATTAAATATTAAAGTATTCAATTTTAACAAACTAACTTTTAATTTAATTTTAAAACTTCTGTAACATCATTATAATCCAAATATGATTTATTTCAACTTTATACAACATTTTTATTCATATTAAATCCAATTATCAATTATTTCTCCAATTTCAAATATTAAATTAACAATTTAATTATCCAATTAAATATAGATATTCGAAATATAAGTTATATGAGATAATAAAATTTACTTGAAAATATTTAAAATCAATTAAATATATGAATTTCAGATGACAGAAATTCTAGGTCGTTACATTCTCCCATACTTAAAGAAATTTCGTCCTCGAAATTACTAAGTAAGAAAAAGTCACAAAATCCATTAACTTTTCAAAATCAATTCTTTCAAATTAGTTATCAAATTCCTTTAACCATTTAGCTTTTCCAAAATCCATTAGTTAAACTTACAAAAACTTTTCTAAGTTTTCAAATCTACTTAGTTATCTTTTAAAACCAACTAATATCATATAAATTTCAACTCAAAATCAAAATTTTAGTTATCACAAATTTTTTCAATTTTCCCAAAAAAATTCTAATGCCTTAAATTTCAAAAAAATTCGCCAGCGTCTCCTTTGCGCGGTTCGATCCGAAAAAAATAGCAATATATATATCACAAATATACATCTCATCATCGAGGATGAGGCATCCCCAAGGGAAAAAAATATAAAAGTACGATATGTAATCCGAGATATGTACCTTATATATTATCAGCGAGCATATACGGCTAATATAGCACGAAAGCGAGCTCCAAATGCGAAGCAAGCGCCATACGCACCTACTAAACACTCAACAAACCATAAGAAACATCTATATATGAAATTAATATCAATATACAACATGTATCAATACAACAACTATATACGCCAATATAGCAAATGCAACAAAAGCAACAAATCCAATCATCAAACAACTATCATCCAACTAACATCCAACAAAACCACATCTATCAGTCAATTCATAATCAAATGAATATACCTTCGCTTCTTATTAATATTCATTGAATTGATTTTTTTTCAATTTATTCACATTTGATTCGTTAACATTGGATTTCTAACATTCATTTAACTGTATTCAATTAGTTTACATTCACTAATTCATATTCCAATTTGTTCACTTCCAAATCAAATCAAATCAATTCTATTTAAATTCACTTAACTTCCCATTTGAATTCAATTATTTTACTTTCAATTTCATTAATTCAATTTCATTAACACTTAATGAATTTCTATTCAATCAACTAACAACCATCTAATAACCAATGCATAACCAACATTACCAAATTAATTCACTTTACTTCGTTTACATTCAATTTGGTTTAACACATTTAATATCAAATTGGTTTAACATTCAATTGGCTTTCATTCAATTATTCAATTCATAACTTCTTAATAACAACATTTTTAATGCTAATTCATTTTACCACTATAGTTAAATTTCTTTATATAACTCAATTTCACATTCAATTAATTTATTTTGATACCAAAATCAACTTCATTCAACATCACTTAAGTTATATTTCTTCACAACATTTCATTCTATTTGACTTAACTTATATTTCAACTTCATTTACATTCACTTTCACTATACAACTTAAGTTCATTCTCTAATTTATTTCAAATTCAATTTTATTTAACTTTACTTAAGTCAAATTCATATCACTATTCAAACTCAAATTTTGTTTTGCCTAACCAAAAGTGTTTAACCATTTTAACAATCGATTTCACTTATCTTTATCAATTCTAACTTGGATTTTAAATCAAATTCGTTTAACACAACAAAATTTCAATTTCAATTTACTATTGGTAGCAAATCCATCACACAGAAACTCGAAAATGATACCAATGATGTTGTAGTCACCACCTTTGTTATTTTCCAGTAACAGTAGTGAATTCAGTGCTTTATATTCTTTTAAAAAAATTCTTTTACATTTACAAATCACATTTGTAAAATCTTTACTTATATAATTTCACTATTTTACTTCACTTGCATAATATTCGTTACAAATTTATTTATCTTATTTAGATTTATAACAAAATAACTCTTAAACTTTTGAAAAATAACTCCCAAAATCAGCAGAATTCAAATTTTCAAATAATTAGTCTAAATCCATTTTTATTTATAACTCATATTTATAAATACATTCATATAGTTTCACTTCTTATATATAAGATTATTTCACAATTGTAAATCATATTAGTTATAATTCCATACTTATAATTCTTTTGCTTATATAATTTATTCTCCTACAATTGTTGTTTTAGTTTAGATTATTCAAACAGCTTTTATTAACTTATATATATTTACATTTTCAAACAATTAGTTTATATACACTTTCATAATTCTGAAAAATTATTATTCCTTTATATATAAAATATAATCGAGGTAAAATTATTTCATTTACCCAGTTTAAAATAATACTACGTCGACTTGCCTCGTTTAAGTGTTTGGAAATCCCGATCGATAATATGGTGTCCCACATACCGACCAGAATTCACACACAGCTCAACGGATAAGTAAACACAATATAAAACATTTTTATATCACTAACAAATACGCGCTCATATATATAATATACTCAACTCAATCTAGGGTGCTACTATCCCTATCTATACTGAGTATAAATCAAAGCTTAGGAATATACAAAATCTAAGCTCTGATACCAGCCGTGATGACCCAAAAATCCATACCCTTTGAATCGACAATAATCCACACATGTCTGACCCAAAAAGCACAGACTGACGGAAAGTCAAGAGAAAGAAATGAAGAGAGAAGAAGAGAAGAGAAGAAAGAGAAAAGATAGAACCAAACAGAACAATACAGAATCTCACATCGCAGCGGAAAACATATAATATCATATTAATGATCTTTACAAAATAGAAACTATACACACACACACATCAATCAGAGTTCAAAAATCAATCAATTGTTATCAGCTTGAACAGTTATAATAACATGTCCTCACAATTGCCGATAATATAAAACAACTAAGCAACGCAGCGGATAATCAAGCAAATACGAATGTACGAAAATGAAGATCTCCAGCTCTCCTGTTGAAGCTCCAAAAGCATCAAATCTAGACCTGCAAATATACTCGGTCTGACCCGAGCATTGAAAGGGAAGAACGCCCGGATCAGTCTGGTAAACCAGCGTGAGAAACACACTCAACTGAATTTATTAAATTACCAAACTTTTCCTTTATCAAAACAAAAGTATTCCGTAAGACAAGTCCACACATAAACATGGACATGTTTTTACCTTACGATAACTAAAACATTTCTTTCATATCAAATCCTCTTATATTATACTAGTGTCTAGTATACAAATAATATTCATCATAGTCAAAATGGTTACCCATATAGCATTTCGAGGCTATTCATTACGCCTTTACAAACAAAATTGCAGCTCGTAGTGGGGTTTGGATTTCCATACAAATGATCAGGTGAAGGGACTATCTTCTGGCAGTACATCTCTAGAAGAATGTACCGAGGACCATCACAAAGGATCCTCTACCAACACAAGACCTGCCCACCTCTATAACTAGATGGTACCGAATATATCATCCTCCGGTCGTTACCGACCTTTACCGAGGGCCCTCTAAGTTACAAACCACATAATCAGATACACGACGTCATAGCGTATAAAGATATATCTAGAAGGGGATGATCATATCCTAATGGGAGCGACCCACTTAGCCCTACTGCATCTAACCCTGTTTTGGTCATTCTCGATTGATGAGGCTAGAGGTAACGATTACGTTTCACAAATCAAAATCACATCACTTAGAATGCCACACGACCATTTCCGTTGACTACTAGTTGTCTTCTACAAAAATACAACTTTTAAGCTCATACGTCTCAAGGAGGGTGTTAAGCTAAGAGAAGTTGCCTTCTCCGCCACCACTGATGTACGTTTGTAAAAACCAATGTACGTAATCTGTAGAAATGCAATGTCAGACAAACACCCATACAAGTTGTCCTGCAATAGGAGAAACCGAAGGTACTTTCCTACCACATCCTGTCGGGAAAAACCTAGGATTAGTAGCGAATAGTCCTCGCATTGGATATTTCATAATGAAGAGACCACTGCTACTGGATGTATATTGGGATTTTAACCCCAAACAATCAACAAGCAGTCCCCTACTATGAAACTCTGGAATATCAATATAATCACAAGCAACCTGCACAATCGTTGCATATACGTTGGTTCAAAGTGGTTTTCGGATAAACCGATCCCGGTCTCTTCGCACCAATAACGCAAAAGTGTTTCTCAACTTCACACAAAAACTAAGTCTCATAGACTTATCACGTCTTCAACTTTCAACTTGCTATCCTTCGGGCCAAGAAGGAAGATCGATAGATTGGAGTAATACTCCGCACTATACGAATCAACATCCTCAACACAAATGATAATCAAGCCTACGCAGAAGGCCACGCACTAAGTGTACAACTAAATAGTTCTCACATCAAGTCGAGGAACTAAAATTTGGCAAAGTTTGATAGTCGGTTCTTTAACTATCAAAACAAACAAATAAATATTCAGCATCATAACAATCACTAGGCCCTTTTAATTAATCCTTTATTAATTAAATCACTGTCAAATATTCACTTCAATTTATCTTTAAAAAGATATAATCTCAAAATCATTTCAACATTGGAAAACATTTCCAAATACTTATTGAATAATAAGTAATTCATAATTCTGTTTATTTTCAACATTTAGAAAATATCACATATACTTAAATCACAATTAAGTATATATTTTATTCTATAAGGAAAACGTTCTCTTTAAACATCTTTTATTTGGGTCAAAACGAATGTTGCGCAAAACATAGTTACGACAACCCAAAATCACTAGTATAGCGATTCAAAAATAAGATAAATATACAAATCCCAATACTACACAAAAACATTTTTCTTTCGAAAATCATTTACTATAACAACAGTGTTATAGTCCGTCATTTTCTTATTTCTCGAAAGCGTCTATTTCAACAATGAATGTTGAAATCTATGTATTCGATCCTTAACACATTTCAATACATATTTTAATCATTTTATTCCATTTAAAATATCACTTCCTAAAACATTTATTAGATATATTATTCACTGTCCAAAATCGTCAATATAATTTGTTTACCAAATTAAAGCTTCTACACATTTAATTCAGAATTATCCACTATCCAAATTCGTGGATATAAATCTCTAACCAAATTCAACACTTCTACATATTTAATTAAAGGATTATCCATTTTCCAAAATCGTGGATATATCTCCTTTAATAATTTCTATACTTGCTTATCAAATTTATTTGATTACGGATTTATAAAACAATGTTTATAAATTCCATTTTCATTTTATAAAAACTACTATACATAAAATCCCTTTATTAACCAATTCCATTTATAACTCAATTATATACCCAAAACCCAAATTATAAGTTAATTACTTATAATTCATTTATTTACAAAAATCATTCTTTTTATAACATCATCAATTATAAATCTGTAAATCTTATTTACTTATAAAACCCATTTATAACATCATTTTAACAATTATAAAAACTCCTTTATAACTCAATTATTCTGATTTATAAAAATTCAATTTTATAAATCTTATATATAAAACCATTTACAATAATTCAAAAACCACAATTTATACTATTTTACAAAATAGTTAACTCTAATTCCAAAAATCATATTCTGATTTTATTTCACAAATATCATAATTTTTATAACATAAAAATTATAAAATTTATTTATTTAAAATAATCCATTTCTTTTAACAATTCAAAATTAATAAGATATGTACTTTTAAAATCACTTGAATATCCTTTAAATTTGGAAACCATCACTTTAACATTTTTAAAATTCCAAAATAGGCCCAATGCTGCAACAACACTAAATACAACAATCACGGCATCCAAAACATCATATACCATATGATAACAACATATATCACAATATCTGTAAATAAATCAATACTGATGAGGAATCCAGTTGGATCCCTCCAACCTGTCACCTGCAACAACTATACATATTAGAATATGTGTACAATGTCTGCTTCGAGGTAGACGCGCGTACAAAGGGTCATCCGCTTATACACGGGAACGTATAGAGTCATCTGCTCCACTAGGCAGGTATATATCCAAATACCAATCAATATATCATATATCGTTCAAACAATCATTAATCATCATAAATAATATTATTTCTCACTTATATAAAAATATCAGTGAGTTAGAAAGAGTGAGTTGTACTCGCATTGCTTGTAGTCATCGCGTTAACGATTTATTCCGATTAAAATTAAACAAGTGTTTAATTTCAACCAAAATTTTCGCTAGCTCAAATAAATCCCAGTCCAGATCCATAATGTAGTGCTCGTCAATACGGACCCAACGTAATTCGTTTCATGTGAAACGGACATCGTATGAAAAAGTTATAACATTACAAAGTTTATACAAATATATATATATATATATATATATATATATATATATATATTCCAACTTTTATTTTATTTTTAAAACCATATCTCATCTCAGCCATTCGATTCTGCATCT
Source organism: Allium cepa (assembly GCA_030765085.1). Lineage (NCBI taxonomy): Eukaryota > Viridiplantae > Streptophyta > Magnoliopsida > Asparagales > Amaryllidaceae > Allium > Allium cepa. The sequence continues at coordinate 728,425,649 of CM060932.1, read as the reverse complement.
GCACATCAGGGCCGTGCGCATTTTCTTTTTCCCCCTCGTTTAAAAACGCGAACGAAACCCATTGTAGCCGCCCCAAACGCTAATTGTTGCGCCATATACGTTCGATTCAACGTCGACCAAGCAACATCAACCTGAAGCCATATGCGAGCTCCACCTTCATCGAGAATCTCGTGCAACTCGATCATCCCCAGGCATGGGAAAACGTGAATGAACCGCAGCCAAATGCGGCTCGATTTCTCCCTCTATGTAGCGTTGATCGCGATCATCACCATATAGATTAGAAGCTCTCATCGCCCTCTATAATTTGTTAGTTGAAGGTTTTTGGAATAGATCGATGGATTGGAAGAAATTAGTGGAAGAACGATGGTACCTTCTGGCCATTGAATAGTTTGGTGGCGGCTAGGGCTTGAAACCCTAACGGTTTGCAAATGTGAAAAATTAATGTCCTTTCATAGAAAATTCGAGCGCACTATTCATCCGAAAATTTTCAGAACTCAAAACAAAGCGTGCCGCCTGACATTTATAATATTTTATCCGTATTCCAAACACAATGGAATATATATCAAAAGCCAATTCGATCGTATTTGAAAGATAGGTTTTCGAATCGACTATTTAAATTTAAAAATTCACTTAAAACCGATTTCTACGCGTTTTGGCTTGCCTCAGACAAACCGTAAATTCGATTGACACGAAATTTGCAATCTTAGAATAATATAACATTACGGTTCCAATAAAACTGGTTTCGTCGAAATCCGAGACTGTTTGAAAATTAGCTATTTTCACTCGTCAATTAAATATTAAAATATTCAATTTTAACAAATTAACTTTTAATTTAATTTTAAAAGTTCTGTAACATCATTATAATCCAAGTATGATTTAATTCAACTTTATACAACATTTTTATTCATATTAAATCCAATTATCAATTATTTGTGCAATTCCAAATATTAAATTAACAATTTAATTATCCAATTAAATCTAGATATTCAAAATATAAGTTATATGAGATAATAAAATTTGCTTGGAAATATTTAAAATCAATTAAATATATGAATTTCAAATGACAGAAATTCGGGGTCATTACAGTTTATTAAATAAAGAATTTTAATGATAATTAGGTAATTAATTAAGATAAAAGGGATTATCTTTTAATTTAATTAAAGACTTAAGTGTTTTAAGATTAATTAAAGGTTGGTTTGATTTATTAATTAAGGTTGATTGATTATCATTAAAGGTTAATCAATAAATGGTTAAAGGTTAATTAATGATTGATTTAAAGGTTAATTAATGATTGATTAAAGATTGATTTAAGGTTAATTATAAATTAGAGGTTGGCTTATTAATTAAAGGTTGATTAATTAATAAGAAGTAATAAAAGGGTAATTAATTACTTAATTATAATTAATTAATTTAAGCTTAAAGTTGATTAATCAAGTGATTAAAAATAATTTTGTGATTAATTAATATAATTAATTAGGGATAATCACTTATTGTAATTAATTAAGGGTAATTAATTTAATGGTAATTAATTAAGGGATAATTAATTTATTAATTAATCAATTTAGGGTAATTAATTTAAAGGATAATTAAATAATTACGGGGTTAATTGTTTAATGATTAAAAGATGATTTATTTATTAATTAAAGTTAATTAATTAATAATTAAAGGTTAATCAATTTAATTTTCAAAGGTTAATTAATTTATTTTTAAAGGTTAATTTATTAAAATAATTTGTAATTCGTTAATATTAATTTACCAGGATTAATAATGTATTCATAAGTGATTAATCTGACTTAAATTAATCAGATGAGTTATTAATCTTACTTATGGATGTTTGAATTGTATGAAATGCCTTGTATTGTTTGATATCTCTGATGTATGATGCTTTACGACATGGATTGTTTTGTTTGAGCTATGATGAATGCAATGTATTTATTTATCTATGGTGAATGTATATTATTTATCTGTGAATCTGTGAATGAAGATAACCGCTATAGGATTATTGCTGTGCTTGAATCTGTAATGATTGATGATGTTGCACTATTGTGTAAAACCCCTGGACTCCACTATACACACACAAATATGGATTGCACGTGGAAATTGGTTAAGTCGCAGATTTTTGAAATAATTTTAAAAGTTGAAGTTTGAATCTAAATGATTTTGGAAATGTAATTGGGTTAAATGTGAAAAGCTTTTTAAGGGAGTTTTAAAAGTTATTTTGAATAACTTGATAAAGTTTTGAAATTTAAATGGTTTGATTTGAATTTGAATTCAAAATTTGAAATTGAATTCTATGTTTGGAAATTTTGTTTTAAAAAGGTTATACAAGTTATAAATGTGTTTATATGGGTTTTAAACCATTTTAAATGTATTATTTTGGGAATTTAAATTTAACCCTAATTTTATACTTGAGGGACTTTAACTCGTGCAAATTTAATCGGATTTTTCCGAAACAAAAACTATTTGTTTTCAAAAATAATAGCTTTCATATAAAAAAGGATTTCCAATCTGTGCTGAAAGGATTTCAAGTTTTTGAAATGAAAATAGCTTGAAAGCTATAAATGAATCTTTATGAAAGATTGTTGAACTTTTTTTTGAAAATCGAAGAGGATCTTAAAGGCATATCTTTTGAATAAAAGATTTGGGAATTGAAATAGTTTTGAAAACTATGAATGAATCTTTGTGAAAGATCGGTGAACTTTGTGAAGTGAATCTTTTTGTTTAAAAAGATTTAAAATGGTAATTTGTTTAAACCATTTGTTTTGGGTAATAAGTTGGGGCTTAATTGAGATCTCATTATCCATATGGTTTTTATATATTGCGCTCATTATTCGGTTTAGCCGGGAGAGGACCTTTGTGTCTATAACCAATTACGAATAATGGTACGACGTTACGGATAGCATTTGAAGACCGGTGGTGAAAACATGATATTTTCGTAAGCGAAAGGATAACCCGTCGAATGTCTCTGCACCGAATGACCCCGGCATAGAGATTTGATCACCTTTTGTGATGGGGAGTCTGGACGTGATTAGGGGTTATCCGGATTGCAAGGGCTTCTTTGTGAAGTGCCTTCGGTTCTGTTCGAACCTGGAACAGACTTGTATGGATGTGTGTCTGACATTACACTTTGAGATGTAAAGCTGATTTCTATCAAATACATTTATGTTTAGTGGAGGAGATTTATTCTCTTAGCTTAACACCCTTCCCTCAGACGTACGAGTTCAAAGGTTATGTAGTTGATGATTACTAGTGATACATTCCCAATTTGGTAATGTGGCATATGAAGTGCTGCTGATCATTTGTTGATCAAAGCAAGGCTTTGTGTAAAGCGTAGCTTTGTGGACGAGACTGCATCAGGACCTCACACCCTGGAAATGGTCGAAACATGAAGGATGCAGCAAGGTTGTCAGGGGTCACGCCCCTAGGGTATGTCCATTTCTTAAGGAAAAAGGTGGTATCATGGTATGAAGCCCGGATACTTAACTCATGTGGACACTGCAAATTTATTACTTTATGGTTGCTTTGTGGTTGAGAGCTCTCGGATAAAGGTCGCAACCGTAGATGGCATATCTGTAGGTGTTGCTTTCGGGCAGGAGGTAAACCGGCCTTGTGTTGGCAGAGATCCGGGTAGGTTCTCGGGGCGTCCCTCCAGAGGCGTACCCATGTGGCAATAGGAAGTTCCTTAGCCTGTCCATTTGTTGGAAATCCAATCACCAATACGCGCCTTGTACGGTTTTAGTTGTAGAACTTGCCATCTAATATGGTAGCTATAGTAGGCATACTATAATGGTACGTGTGCTGGCTAAGATTAATATTATACTTGAAAATGTTTTCCACTATGCACTAATAATAATATCAAAAGGTTATCGTGTAAGCATGTTTGACTATCATAAGGAGAAATCTCCCCAAGTGTGCGAGGTGTGTGTGTCGGGAGGCCTTATGATAGTTTCATTTTTCAAAAAGCATTGCGGATTTCAATCTTAAGTTCTTTTGTTGTTTGTTTTTGTTTAAACTGTTTTTTTTTGCTCATACCGGTCTCATGACTGACCTGTAGTTTATTGTTCCCTTCCTAAACTCTGGGTGTCCATATTTTTCCACACGGGCGGTCTAAAGTTGGGATTTTCAAATAATCAGCTAATAGATGTAGATTTGATAGTCTTTGGAGTCTTTGGTAATCTTCATCAGTGGATAACTGACCTTGCATAACACAACTTGATCGGGAGTTCGAGCTATTTCTGGATTGGTGCTTTGGAGATGAAGATTGCTAATATTGGAGTTCCTTCTTTGGAGTTCAAGTTTTTGTTATTATTCGCTGTGATTTGTAGTATCATATCTCTCACATGTGTTGAGTGGTTGTATCATTATTGTATATCATTGGATATTGTATTCACTGGAGTTATATAATATATTAATTTTTTTTCCGCTGTGTTGTTGTACTTAATGTGTTATAAGCTCCGACACGAGTCGGATTTCAATTGTTGAATCTACGACATTCGAGTACAAGTGAAGTACGGGTGTCGATTTTCGAACGCTGAAATTCGGATCGTCACAGACGCCCTCGTATATTCAGCTTTAATATTACCCTTAGAGCATCTCTAGTGGATTACGTACATAATATTCAAGAGGCTGAATATTACTTACATAATTGCACAGGAAGGCCCAGTAGTCAGGCGTTCGGCTCCCGACATATACTCAGCTAATTTTTTTTTTTTTAAGCATTTTATTTTATTTTATTTTTAAATATAAGGCGTCCATTTAATTTGCGTATGAGGTCAGACGTTCATAAAATGGACGTACAAACCCAACTACGAATTTTGAATTGTAAACGTAATATTACGTGTGTAATGGACGACTGAAACGTGAATTCGTAATATTAAGTACGTAACATAAACCATTGAAGATGCTTTTAATATCTAAATGTTGCTCTAAATGTTACCTCGAACTATCCATGCTAGTGTAAATAGCAGAAGTGAATTTCCCAGGATCGCACGTTAGGTCTTTTGCACCTAATCAACGCTTCTCTTGGTAGGAGTTCAACACGAAATATCGTCATATTCATGTCCTTTCTGCACACCGATATAGCACTTATGTACTCCATCTTTTCCTCCCTCCTCCTCCCAAAAACCCTAAAATATTCCCGCCGATTTTCCTCCGCGATCAACGTCTCCGTATTATGGGATCTCTCCTGCAAACCACCTCCAGCAATCTCCGTCCACTCCACCGCCATCCGCTTACGCCTCGCTGCCGCCTCCTTCGGTCTCGTCACCTCCTTCTCCGCTTACTCCTCCCCTCTCACCTCCTTCGACATCTCCACCTCGCCAACCAAACCCCAGACCCTGACCCGCCTCAAAAGAACCCACGTTTGTCGCATCTGCAACCGTAACTTCTCCGAAAACTCCAAACTCATCAACCATTTCCAGCAAATCCACCGCCCTGAGCAGATCAAGCGCATCAAGCGCATCAACTCCGCAGTCGGAAAAAAGAGAGTAAACCTCTCCGCTCATCTTGGTGCCAAAATAAACAAATTCGAAAATGTTGCAAAGGAGATCACGATTCTAGACAAAGGTTGCGATTACAACTATCAGCTTGAAGAAGCTGGAGTTCTAGTGAGGAAAGTTGAGAGCTTGAGAGAAGATGTGGCGTTTGAAATGGACAGAGGGAGAGTTGGATGCTTTTTGTTGATTTCGGAGGATAATGGGTTGATGGATTTGGTAAGGGAGATGAAAAGGAAGTGTTTGATGAGTGTTGTGATTGGAAATAGCGATGTTGGATTGAAGCGGGTTGCGGATTTTGGGTTCTGCTGGAAGGACGTTGTTTCAGGTAAGGCAAGGTGTCAGGGTGGAAGTGCAGTAGGGAAGTGGAAGGACAAGGAACTGTTGAAGGATTTGGAGTGGAAATTTGATGACCAAAATGTTATAAATGAGTTTGAAGGCGATGATGGTGATAATGGCGGTGAATTTGTGAATAAAAGTAATGAACCTTGGTGGAAGCTGGACTAAAAATGTGAGTTGTGAATGTAGGTGAGATAGCTACTGTGTTCTAAACCAACTTTATTATCATGAATTTGAGTATTCCAATTACATCCCTTAGGCTCTTCATTTAACTCAATTCCTCCTGCTGCACAGAGGATTGCATTTACCTCGGTTTTATGCATATCTTCAGCATGTTTGCAAGCATTGTTCTGCCAAAGTTAATGCATTAAAAGCCAATATGAATATAAGACCTCCATCATAAATAAAATATATTATTTTAGTTAATGTTAACCCAAGGTAAAGCAGGACCTTGGGTTGTTCTTGAAAACAAGGTGGATGACCGTTGTTTCACTTGTTTGACTTCGGCCTAGAAATGCTCTGATTGCGTACATTTTTATGTGGAGATAAAGCTTAAAGTTCAAATTCATCAATCAGGTTGAGGTGCAGGGCTGATCCAAATGCATTCAACGCCCTAGCCGAATTATTTTTTTCTCTTTCAGTTTTTGTTTTTCCCATTTTTTAATAAACAACAATACTTCTGTACGTAGGAAACAATTTACAAATTATGTTATAAAATTTAACCTTGATCACAAAATGCTAGTTCTTTAATTTTTGTAATTTGTTTAGCCTCCACCAAGGCTTCAAATGTCTTCCCTATCTTGTCAAAAAATAATACAAGTTCTTTAATTTTTGTAATTGCATTTTTGATATCCGTTTCATCTCATTGAAGTATTCTACTTACTCAATTAATATTGTCTAATATTGTTTCTTCAATTTTTGTAATTTTTGTAATACACGTCCAAAAGATAAACGTAGCAGAGATGCGTATGCTGCGATGGAGCTGCGGTCATACAAAAAGAGACCGAATTAGAAATGATGATATACGTGATAAACTTGGAGTAGCACCAATTGAGGAGAAGCTAATTCAACATCGCTTAAGATGGTTTGGACATCTTCAACGAAGGCCTCACGAGGCACCTGTGAGTGTTGGAATTATAGGCTGCGTTGATTGCTCAAAGAGAGGTAGAGGTCGTCCAAGATTAACATGGGAGGAAGTAGTAAAAAGGGATTTGAAAGATTGGGGTATATCCGAAGAGCTGGCGACGGATCAGAGCGAGTGGAAGTTAGCGATTTACGTACCAGAACCATGAGCATTGAGTTTTAAATTATAAGACTAGAGAACATGAGCCTAAGACGTAGGTTTAGTCTTTGAACAATATTACTGTTAATATCATTATTGCTATTAGTATTATTATTATCATTCCTCTTATATATACATATACATTTTTATTTTATCTTATTTTACTTAGTTATTATTATTAATTTACCTATTTGACTTTTTTTTTAAGGTTCTATCTCTAACTGACCCCAACTTGTTTGGGAATAATGGCTTTGTTGTTGTTGTTGTTATTTTTTCTTCAATTTGACTTAAATTTAAAGTTTGAGATTTTTTATTTCTTACTTGAAATTACTATGAAATTGAATTGACTAATGATTTTGTTTTTCCATATTTGCATTGCTTTTTCATTCTATTTTGGTATTGTTAACCCGCTTTTTAGCAAAGCAAATACTAATTGCACTTAGAACATTCAAACGAGGACGAAACGACTTGAAAATTGGAAAGCAGTATTAGATGGATCAAAGAAACATCTTAGAAAAAATTCAACCAAATATTGGCTAACCACACATGTCGATACCGACATGAAGAGAGGTAAACCGACATGTTTTTTACAACTCCGTAGATGTGACTTCTTGGGACACCTCCATATGGGACTAGAAGAGTGCTGCAAAAGAGTACAAATCATTTCGAGCTAAGGATAAAAGTCATTGTCGACCTCTTAAGCAAAAATGCTGATACGGATTGTTTTGGGAGAAGTAGGAATCGACTTGTTTTGGACGACCAACGATCAATGGAAACAGAATAAGACAACTCAAAATCAAGTAGCATGAAGAATGTAAAAGAGTTCGACAAGTTTGAAGCAATACAAATATGCCTTCGCCGACATGATCATGTCCTTACTGACATGTTTGAACACCTCGGTGGGTCCTGAGATTTTTCACAGTCCTTTCGGCCAACATGTGGACTCTACTTCAAATGGACTTTTGACCTAACACACCGATACTCCAATAATAGAGCAACCAAAAAGGATCTGAATTCTCTAAGGACAGAGCACCTCTAATATCTTCTCAATTAAATTCGCCTAGGAAATAACTGTTTGTTGTTTTAGGACTTTAGATCAGCAAATTCTTAATCCTAGTGGCTTCCAGACACTCTAGAAACATCATTGTAAATCTGAGATCCACTAGATTATGGTCAAACATAAGAAAACTAGTTGTAATACAGAAAGAGACCAATTAATAAACATATTGAAATGGACAGAGGTCGGAGATTACGCCGAACCACTATAAAAATTGTCTCTTTTTACTGTTTTCTGTTTATTTAATCTGAATTGGTGCTTCCATTTGATATTTGGGTGTTGATTCAATTTTTGAGTTAATATTTTGGTGCTTTCACTGAGAACAAAAGTTAGATCTGAAAACTTTAAGCTTGAATCTGATATTTGGAGAAGATGACAAGACCTAATACTAGATTTGAAACCGAAGCAAGTCAACCAGAGCCTGAGAGCAGCCAGGAGGCGTCCTCAAATTCTCATCAATCCATCTATGTGACCAAGGAAGGGATGAAGAGAATGATGAAGAAGATACATGATGTAATGATAACTAGACATCAAAAAATGCTTGAAGGTTTTTTCAAAGGATGGGACGATAAAGATTAGCTCGAGCTACAGGAACTCAACACAAAAGACTGGAAATCAATGCGGGGAATCTGGAGATAAAGCAAACTGAAACAATGTCCCCCGACTTAGAGGCACGATCGATTTGGATCTAGGATGAGTTTTATTGCTTGGAACGGACGATGCTGGAGCCAGAGTGGAAAATCAGAATAAGAAGGCATGATACCAGGAGCTAGAAACATAAGCTCAGCTTTGGAACGGGGGCAGAATGAAGTTATAGATCATAGACTGCCATCAGATGACAATCTCATGATCGGGATGAACGAGAGTCGAATCTGATTCACACACTTTGTTTTTTCGTTTCTTTTCTTGTATTTTGCTTTTCGCGTTAAGCAATAAAAGCAATAACAACCTCATGTTGCTTACACGTGTATGAGATCCCGAACGATCTTTAAGTACGTTTTGAGTGGGATGTCTGAGATAACCGATTAGGATAATAATAACGTCAGACTGCTTACACGTGTACGCGATCTAGATTTGCCTCAAGGCATGCTCCGAGTCGGATGTCTAGGATGAACACTTAGGATTTCTACTTATTTAACTTCTGTAAAATTCACATTGAATGCGATGATTGATATTGATCGCCTTATAATCATAATTGGAGAGTCGGGATCGGAGTGCGGGGTGCAACGGAGAGCGAGTGGATGAACTTGTATGGAAAGTAGGTCCCATCATCAGAGATTGAGCGGATGAGCTTGCTTGGTCGTTCAATTTCCTTGCTGGAGAGCAAACAGCTCAGCAAGGATTCAGAGAGATCAAAATCCTAGATAAGACAATAAACGATCTGGAGAGGTCAAACCTTAAATAGAATGCCAAACGATCCGGAGAGATCGTCCCCCTACATTAAACGTTAAATGATTCGGAGAGATTGTCCTTTTAACTTAAACATTAAACGATCCGGAGGGATTATCCCTCTAAATTAAACATTAGATGATTCGAAGAGATTGTCCTCTTAACTTAAACATTAAACGTAAACGATTAGGAGAGATCACGCATTAAACTGAATATAAAACGATACTAAGATATCGAACCTTAAAACATATACAGATTCGACATAAGGATTTGAACTTCTTGTAATTGGAGTGAACTATTTAGTCCTCGATGAACACGGAACGATTTGATATGTGATGCAGTAACTCCGAATGAATTCGGAATGATAATGATGTATGAGGGTTGGAGACTTTAGTTGTAACACGTTTGGAGCGGCCTTTGATTTACAAGGGTATCTGAAGGTGTTGGACGATTCACCAAGATTGAAGCAGCTGGAAAGTTCAAATATTGAAGACCGATGTCTGGAACTTGTTTTTGAGCAAAACACATATTGCATTCGAAAGGCGTACTTTGAAGGGCAAGTGTCAACCAGTTTTTTTAGTAAAACAGATTTCAACTGAACTTAGAAAATTCAAACGAGGACGAAACAACTTGAAAATTGGCAAGCACTCTTAGATGGAGCAAAAAAAAAATCTCAGAAAAAATTCAACCAAAAATAGACTAACCACGACCTGTACCGACATGAAGAGAGGTAAACCGACATGTTTTTGACAACTCTGTAAATGTTGCGATTTCTTAGGACACCTCAATGTAAGATTAGAAGAGTATTGCAAAATAGTACAAGTCATTTCGAGTCAAGGAAAAAAGTGACTACCGACCTCTTAGGCAAAAAAACTGATATTGGGTTGTTTTGGGGAGAAGCAGGAATCTATTTGTTTTGAAAGACCAACGATTAATGGGAACAACATGGGGCAACTCAAAATCAAGTAGCATGAAGAATGCAAAAGCGTTCTACAAATTTGGAGCAATACAAAAATGTCTTCGTCGACATGCGGTGGGTTTTGAGATTTATCGCACTCCTTTGGACCGACATCTTGACTCTGCTTCAAGTGGACTTCGTACTAAACACGACTGTTATTCTTATAAATACAGATCATATAGCAAACCAAAAAGGATCTCAATTCTCTAAGGACGGAGATTTTTCTACTTCACCTCTAATCTCGCCTCCATTAGTCTCCTAGAGAACAACTGTTTGCTGTTAGGACTTTAATCAGCAAGTTTTTAGTACCCGTGACTCACAGACATTCAAGAAATATCATTGTAAAGCTAAAATCCACTAGATTATGGTGAGATCTAAGAAAACTAGTTGTAATTCAGAACAACTAATAAATAGATTGCAGTGAACGTAAATCGGAGATTACGTCGAACCACTGTAAAAAAATTGTCTTTTTTTACTGCTTTTCTGTTTATTTAATCTGAACTGGTGTTTTCATTTGATATCTGGGTGTTGATCCAATTTTTGAGTTAACAGGTATCCAAAGTTTCGTTTTGATTGGTATTTCAATTTCAGATACAACATAATATTAATGTTATTAGTTATCAATGGAGCAATATAATATTGTACATAATATTTTATGCATATATAAGAAGATCAATCAAGCATAACCAAACATTTTAATTATGTATAGTTTACAAATTAATATCATTTTTGTCAAATAATTAATACAAGCAACATAAATCAATTTTAAACAACAACAAGTTTCAATATTTTAGCATCAAATAATCAAATTTCAAGGTTTGGAGATAGGATCATAAAAAGGCAGTTTTGGAGCATCAATTTTTTTTATTCTGAACTCCGTTTGGCAACTACTTGCCTTGAATCTTCTTAAAAAGAGTTTTGAATTGTAACTTCTAAGTAGTTTCGAGTAGTAACTTTTAAGTAGAAGCGTTTGGATGCAATTTATCTTTAAATAGAAGTGCATGGTCAAAATTGGTTATAAATTTGCTTGTCATAAGCAACGGACTGTTGCTTCTCAAATTTCTAGTCATCAGCTACTTTTGCAAACTTAAGTTCAGTTTTAAAATTATAATAAACTTTAGTTTTAAAAATTACCCCTTAGTTATGTTCCTTAAAGATATCATATAATTCGAAATGAACTATTCAATTTCACAGTTTTACATCAAATAATCATACCGTTTCAGTTTTATAATCATTAAGCAAATAAGCATAACTAGAAAATTCAAACCAACTCACCTTTTCAAATTTCAGAATCTGAGAAAGGTAATGTGAAGGAGCTATCTATTCTGCTGCACTTGAGAAGGAAGGATTTGAGCTCGTAGAAGGCTGCCGCAAGTTGAGAGTCACGAACCCTAAACCGGTATGTTTTTTGTGATTTATTGTTGACCTACGGCGAAGTATGGCCCTAGTCAAGGTAAAGTCGGGATTGTGCTGGCCCTGTTGACATGTAAACTTTGGGTTCGTGATTCTGGGGGAGATTGTTTTATTCTACATGGCAACACTGAACGGTTTATAATTCCCTCAAGCAGCTCTAGAAGGTAAATTTCATATATTCCATTGAGGTTGTATGATTGAATGTGTTGTTACTTCATATTCCATTACCGAGCAATTATCGTATGTGTTCATAAACATTGAACCTTGTGTACGTGTTCATAAACTAGGTACTCTTATATGCAATCGTTGCTAACGTATTCATTATTGAGTCATTATCATGTAGTGTTCTTCATTTTATCATCTGAGAACTGATGCACGATTGTATGTTTGTTAAAGAAGCTTCTTTTAATTAAGAAGAAATTCATGTAAACCAATGACTGGGCTCTATTAAGCAAAGGTGGTTTCAAGATCAACTAATCATATTAGATCATACAGTAAAAGATTGGTGAGGCTATAACAGTCACAGACTACTATAGGCATTTATAGTTTTAGTCTTCATGTTGATTGGAGTAGAATTTTATTCCCCTTCGTTAGGTCGTTGGATATTTTTATCCCTATATGAGAGGTGGAAATCAGAGGGCAATCCAAATGATGCAGATCCGCTTTGTCTAGATAGATTTTCCATATATATATATATATATATATATGCACATAAAAAAATATTCATATACTTGTTGCTTATGCCGTTGAAATTACTTTGGGGTGATGGCAGAGCAAAAGTATTGAACAATGGTAGCCTCTTACAAGCTATCAGTAGATAAACTTTCTGTCTTTGGTTTTCGGTCCGAACAAGAATATCTATTTGGAAGGATTGGAGCAAATAAAACTTGTTCCAGGGAATTTTGTAGGAACTGTAACAGCATATTATTTATTACATTAGCGACTTGAATTTTGTTTAACTTTGGTTGTAATCTAAGGGTTTTCTTTTTGCATAATAAACATGAATCATGCTTCTTAAATGATTTGAATTCATCCATGCTTTTTAATTAGGAGTTGTTTAACGCATGAAGCTTCATATGTCATTTTGCTTGATTGATTAATATTATTACATTAGCGATTATGGTATATTGTGAGCGCTCCGTTGTATAGTCTATATTTTTAAAGAGGGGTGAGTACAGATTTATTTTTCTCGCTTTTATTTACATCTGCGAAATAATTATGTTCAAAAAGGAGAATGTGAAGCAAAACGGAAGAGGAAGTCTGGGTTGTGTGTTATGTACTTTTATCTATATCTCAAACGAATATAGCTTTGCTTTCGTTCCAGTTTTCTGGTGATTTGTAGATTGTGCTGAAAGTGTGGGTAATGTATATTTCAACTTTTCTTTGTTTACTTTGAATTTTAATATGATATGTATGTCTGTTAATGCTACTTGTTAATCAAAGCACCTTTTGGTCACCTAGAATAGATGGGCTTTTCACTTGTTCAATATTCATCAATGCCAATGATTCACTACCTTCCAACGCCCCTTGCTAGTTTTTAGATAGATTTGATAGAAAACTAGCGAACAACGTGATAATAAATCCAATGAAGGGAGGAACGACCAAAACAAGAGGGATCTACTAAAGAAGAAAAAGATAGCTCGATTTACGAAGATTCTTATCTTGATATCCATCAAGATGATTTAAATTTGGAAAATTAAAAAAGAGAACTTATTTTTGGTTTGAAATACTATTGTAACTTTTCTTTGTGATTGTAAACGATGGAAACGTCCATGAAGGTATTTAAAAATGATTGAAAATGCTATACGAAATAAAATTGCACAATTTTTTTTGTATATGCCTAAATAAAGAATTCTTTTTGTATATAGTTATATAAATGAAAAAAGTAATAAAAATGAATACAAAAGAAAAATATAAGAATAGATAAGACGAAATTCGCCCACCTTCCATATATTAATCCTTTCACCTGTAAAGAAACTAATAACACCAATTTCATTTACCATTCCATCTTTCCGCACAAATATGTCTGACAACCCAATTTAAGTTTAAGAAATTTTATAAATTATTCCGTCCTTGATACACTTTCTATCTTACTAATAAAATAAAGGGTTTTTTTCATTAAAGCTAAAGAGTTTATTATAAGTTCGCGATTCTGACTAGACTAATTCAACCTAACAAAAAAGAATTATATTTCTAATAAAAAATGAAAGTTCTTGGTAAAGCAAAGAAACCACTTTAATTTTTTCTAGATTTTGATATTTTCATCTTATTTCTATATTATATATATAAATCTATTTTTCAAAGGAAAAAAGGCCGTGTAGTTGAAATAACTCACTTAGAATGTCTTATAAAAGATTACAAAGTATAACTGGGTCGAGTAAGCCCTTATGAAGTAAATACTCAATTGATTGTAATCATCGGTACTGTTTTATTCAATGTTTGTTCAATTACTCTTTTACCTGCGAAAGCAATGTACGCGTTAGGTTCAGCAATAATGACATCCGCAAACATACCAAAGTTGGACGTTACTCAACTAGTTCTAGGGGATGTAAGGATTAACACATAGAATAACTTTTTATTTATTGATAGTTATATAGAGCAGAGTCATTCTTTAATACATGATCACCATGAGTCAGAGTCAATATGATTTGATCAATCCTTTTGTTATTAAGGTGAAGAACTGAACCGAGAATTCTTTTTCTTCATCATTAATCGAATCTTCCGACTGTTTCATAATCATAATGAGCACGACAAGGGCCTCAACCAGAAAGCATGGTTGGACTCTCAAGAGTCATTAGCGTACGTGGCTTCGAATTCATTAGAGAAAGTCATCTCCTAATCTCTGATTTCCCCCGCTCTCGATCGTGATTTTCTTGCCCCCAAGAGGGAAAGGTCCTTCCCTTTTGGCCATTTAGTTTTGGGTTAGGAAGATGTGAAAATGCATTTCTCTGTATAAGAATAGTGAGTTCTGAGGTGTGAAAGGGGAGACGGGAGATATCATAATTGAGGCTTTGAATAAGAAGACCTTTGCATTTTTTTTAGTAAAATAAGAGGTGTTAAGCTTTCGATCTTCTGGCGTCGAACTATTTTTCCGTAGGACCTCCCATACAGTATCGTCACCACAGCAGAGTTTAACCACTAAGTTTAGGATGGATTGGTGTGGTTCCTGTACGCCTAGGTCACCGGAATATCGAATCATAAATAGAAGAAAGGCATGGGAATGAGACACATATTGGTTAGTGATTGCGAGGCCCAAATTCTTGACTGGAAGGAACGCCAAAGGTCTCTGTTCTTCCCTATCTATCTAAGGAAGGAAAGGGCAGAGCTTTTGGTTTATTCATGCTGTTAAACAATTGAACAATGAAAATGACGATGAGTGCCTGATTGAATTGATAGGGTCATATGAGAACAAGATTCAAATCTCTCAGTCAGTTAGGATGCATGGGTTGCATACATCACTGCCCTTCCACTTGACACCTACCATAACGATAAATGGCTTGCCTCGTCGTGACCTTATCATGGACTCTCAATACTTTTGTCGCTCCACCCATGTAGGGGCAGAGAACCCATCGTTGTCTCGCTGTGCTATAGGAGGCTCTAGGGAAGTTGGAATAGAAGAGCACTCATCTTCGAGGGACTTACTACTTAGACGCTTTCAACAGTTATTTGATTCGCACTTGGCTAACCAGTGTTTACCCTAGGCATGATAACTGGTACAGCAGAGGTGTATCCTTTCCGGTCCATTCGTACTAAGGAAAGGTCCTCTCAATGCTCAATCGCTCGCACCGAATATGGACCGAACGGAAAACATTTATCCATTTAGCATCCTCTTCTAATTGAATTAATGGATTGTCCAATTGAAAATGATAACCGAAGATGCAGGTTGTTACAAGAAGTTCAAATAAACAAATACATATAGTTTACCATCTAAATGCCTTATTTTCTCTACGAGGGACAAAAGAAAATGGAGGAACCCGCAAATATTGGCAAAACAACAAGTATTGCTAAACAAGAGAAATAACCTGTGATAAAAGCTAGATATATTTTGACCGAAAAGCCTATGCTTAAGAAAATATATTCTTTTGAGCATGGACTTTTGTCGGTAAAATGGAGTCAAATGATTCAAGTGGAACCTATTTATAACGTATCAGTAAGGTAGACCGAAATTGCGATTTGTTTCATGCCATAAATAAATACGAACACTCAAAAAATCTATTGTATAGACAGACTAACATCTTTTACAACATGCACAATCTTCTGTTTTTGACGCAAAAGCAATTTTCTTGGCTTTACATTCGTCTTAAGGTATCATTTCCAACACATATCTGGGGCAAGCTCGTACACATTGAGTGCATCCTATACATGTATCATAAATCTTTAATGAATGTGATATGGGTCTATAAATTTCAGTTTTTAACATAAATTTTCTTCGATCTGGTAAAGTAAAAAATAATAATAAATTTATAAATATATAATTTTTTGTATATTTTTTTATATACAAACCAGTTGAATCAATGATTTATCAAAAAAATCTTAAAAATCATTTTTTTTTATAAATCTGTTCATCGAAAGGGATCAAGAGACTTTGATTTATTTTTCAACAACCATGATCATATGAGTCGCATGAACCACTTGTGCAACTTCATGTTGACTCATGGATCACCAATATTTCAATATAAATATATATTGAAATGTTATTTTACGTATTAGTATTATTTGTAAATAAATATATAAAAAACACTGAAATAATATTTTATAGAAAGTTTTTTCTACAATTTATATATATATATATATATATATATATATATATATATATGTTAGCACCAAAATTGGTCACTAACACCCAAATGTAAATGAAAGCACCAACTAACAATAATCCAGAAAACAGCAACACAGATCACCAAATTAAACAGATAAAAAGAAGAAAAGATAAAAGAGACGAAATTTTTATAGTGGTTCGGCAAAATCTATGGCCTACATCCACTTTATAATTTATTTATCACTCGTAGTTTCATATTACAAGAGATTTTGAGGAGCAGAGGAGAAGTCATATTTTCTATTTCATTTTCTTCCCCTTTTTTTCTTTTGCAATACTTGGTGTCTTTATAGCTGTAAGCCTTGGCCCGGTGATTGTGTGGAATTGTAGTGACGCTGACTAGGCTGGTATTAATTGCAGCATAATCTTCTTATTTAAGATAAGGATGAAGGGAATTAAGGAATATTTGATATAGAAATGGTTGGCATTAATTAGTAATAAATAAGCAGGTTATCATGGCAATTTTGGGCATTAAATCCGGCTTTGGTGGGTACTGGTATTTATGGTGGAGATATGGCTGTTTTTTATTAATTATTTGAGGTAATAAATGCAAGAAAATCAGGAAGTAAATCTTTAATTTCTTCTTCAAGGATGGTGACTAATTTGCTGGATAACATTTTCCCCTCGAAGTACGCCTTGTTGGCAACGAGGTGTGCTTCGCTCAAGAACTTGTTTTGGTGAAAGCAAATTTGTTAGCATCAAATTCTCATCTCTCTGAATGTTTGAGAGATGTTAAGTGTCTGACCATTCCTGCATAAAGAGATTGAGTTAATCATTCATATTCGAGAGCATCCATATTCTAAAGAGAGCAGTTCTCAAGTCGCTTCTATAACCTTTGATTGAAAGCAAAGACGATGTTGTAAAGATTTTTGAAAGGTGTCACCCTTAGGAACGAATCAGAGCATGGATGTGGACCGTTCGTGGTCGCTCATCACATGTGTAAGTCGTTCTCTAAGCACTAACCTTTACAACTAATTTTATGCAAGAAATCATTTTTTTTATGAGTGTCGCTCATGGAAAGGAATCAGAGTATTGGACCGCTTACATTCGGGATTGCTTACATGAGTAAATCGCTTCCCAAATGCTAAATTTTAAAGCATTTTTTGATGATGCATAATTCAAATGCAGAAAGGAATCTAAATCCTAGATCTCATTTTATTTAGTTCAGTTCATTTGATGATAATTTCTATTTGATTAGCAGACCCTAGAGTTGGTTACTTATCTGGGTGAGGGGCTTTGCATGCTCCCTGTTTCTGGTTCTTGCTGATTGCCCCTAGGTATTTGCTTCATGGTAGAAGGAAAGTTTGAATGAGAGGACGCCTCCTAGTTGCCCCCTTGCTGAGTTCCTTCCATAGCACTTTTTTTTTATATGAGGCTTCTTCATCTTCTAAAAGCTAGATCTAGGAACCTGTTTTCTAGATCTAAATCTTTTCTTTTAGATCTAGAGTTGGATCTTCTTCCTAACATAAAATAAGCTTCAGATTTGAGATTTCTTTGTTCTTCTCAGTGAAAGCACCAAAATGTTAGCACCAAAATTGGTCACTAACACCCAAATGTAAATGAAAGCACCAACTAACAGTAATCCAGAAAACAGCAACACAGATCACCAAATTAAGCAGATAAAAAGAAGAAAAGATAAAAGAGACGAAATTTTTATAGTGGTTCGGTAAAATCTATGGCCTACATCCACTTTATAATTTATTTATCACTCGTAGTTTCATATTACAAGAGATTTTGAGGAGCAGAGGAGAAGTCATATTTTCTATTTCATTTTCTTCCCCTTTTTTCTTTTGCAATACTTGGTGTCTTTATAGCTGTAAGCCTTGACCCGGTGATTGTGTGGAATTGTAGTGACGCTGACTAGGCTGGTATTAATTGCAGCATAATCTTCTTATTTAAGATAAGGATGAAGGGAATTAAGGAATATTTGATATAGAAATGGTTGGCATTAATTAGTAATAAATAAGCAGGTTATCATGGCAATTTTGGGCATTAAATCCGGCTTTGGTGGGTATTGGTATTTATGGTGGAGATATGGCTGTTTTTTATTACTTATTTGAGGTAATAAATGCAAGGAAATCAGGAAATAAATCTTTAATTTCTTCTTCAAGGATGGTGACTAATTTGCTGGATAACAATATATATATATATATTCTATTTATATTTTATGTTATAGTTATGGCTAATTTTTCAACAAACTTGATTGATTAATACAAGTTGATTTTTTGTTATGATAGATCAACGAAACAATAATTAGCCCATTAATAGCTTCCATTGTTGTAATCACTAAAATAAACATGAAGAAAATCTCCCTTCTAATTGGTTACTATCAAATATATCGAAAATAGTATGAGATCAATAATACCCGAATTTAGTATAAGTTCAAGTCACCATAATGAATCATCATGAATATGTTTTAATAATACTAATAGCAACACATAGCTATTAACCATCACACAAATTCAGTAACCCGATGTCAATCCCAAAAATAGAATAAATCGATAGCAACAAATATTGTCATACATGTACCAATCGCCCATGATTAGTACACAGCGTCAATAAGAGAAATGCAAGTATAAATTCTTAAAACAGATTTTTAGGCTCAAGGAAAAAGTTAAAGAAAAATTTAGTCTTGAGGACCAAAAGTTTATTTTTTGGGCTGAAAGACATTTTTTATTGTAAATAACAGAATGATAGTTATGACTATCATTTTCTTTTTACAGTAAAAAGTGTCATTCAGACTAAAGTGCAAACTTGTTGTACCTGAGACTAATTTTTTTTGAACTTCTTCCCTATATCTATTTTCCTGTTCATAAAATATGTATTCACTACTTATGTGAGTAACGCAATATTAAACTCATCAAATGTATTATAACTACTTTATATTATTAACAACATTAAACTCAACAAATATGCACAAACTACTCTATATTAGTTGCACAAACATCAACGTCACTAATAGAAGAAAACCGTAATAAGCCACGTAATAAGCCACACACAACATCAGAATAGCAAAATGGTGAAACATCGCATAACTCGTCTAAATGCGATTCCATATTAGGACAATATCATATATGATAATTTCACACAACAATTAATCACATAAATCACAACAATCAAACACAATGTATTTACACATATTATTTTCTCTTAAGTATAAAATCATCCTGCCATTGTGCTAGTTGTTGTAACACTAATTTGCGTTGCAAATTTTAACCAGTGTGTTACAAAGTTTGTACAGGGTAATGTTTTTTTTACTAACAGTTTTTTAGGTATCCTAACACTTTTCTACTATTGGTAGTTTATAACATTCATAAGTGTTAGAAATTAACAAATATAAAAATGTTGCAAAATCATTAATTTGGCGCATGTACTCCTAGGGCGTACCGTTGACTCCATTAATAATGTCATATCTATAATTTGTACACATTTTTAAATTTTACATGCTTTTTCATTTCAAATACGCATATGGATGAATTTTAGATTTTTCGAATATCCATTAACAAGTGTACAGTCATGATTTAACATTTATGTTATTTTATCTAGTTTGAATCGTAATGTATTTCATTTAGTTGAACAAAAAAGTTAATCTGTAAGTCATACAAATAGAAGAACTCATAACGCTTTTTACATCAGTAAAATGTTGAATAAGTTTATTCTGTTATTTAGACTTCCAAATATTTAATATAGTGGAATAGTTTGAGTACTACTCTTCGCAATGTTAATTTGCCAATGTCTAGATATAATGTTGTAGAAGTTTTCTCAAATTATAAATCTTACATGAAGATTTCACTTTGTTATTGCATCAATATTACACACAAAATTCAAAACTTAATCAATGGTGGATACCAAAAATCATTATTGTTTGCAATAACAATAAAATTTTATCATGCACTTCGAAATAATCACTACTAGAAATGAGCTAAATAGCAGTGGATCGTTCTGATGGCTCTGTCATTTCATTTTCAACGAATTCGACGGCTGCGTGTTTTAATTATTTTAATGTATCACATTTTTAACTTATTAATATTAGAAGTTTGAAATTTATATAAAAATGCCAATTTAATTCTTAAAGATTAAAGAAGATTTTTTTATTCGATTCTTTAATTTTATGACGGTTTGTGTTTAATTAAATTAGCATTTTCGATAATCTTTTGTTGTGTAATTCGATATTTTAATTTATTGAAAATCGAACTTAAACGATCAACTTATGCAACTTTCAGTTCTTCCATTATACAATTTCAGTGAAATTCATGAT
Source organism: Allium cepa (assembly GCA_030765085.1). Taxonomy (NCBI): domain Eukaryota; kingdom Viridiplantae; phylum Streptophyta; class Magnoliopsida; order Asparagales; family Amaryllidaceae; genus Allium; species Allium cepa. Next base: position 728,404,645 of record CM060932.1, on the reverse strand, counting down.
GTCCAACTGTTTTATGAATTTAAATATATTATTTTAACCATCGTGTAGATAATTATGAATTTTTAAATGCATTTTACATTATAAATTCATATAAAATAATATTCAGCAGAAAAATAATTTTTTTGAATTTTATATCAATCCAAATTATTTTGAACCTATTTCCAAAATATGACAAAAAGCACATAAAATAATATTCAATTTCATAGCTGTTCGTCTATATTTGGACTAAAAACCTTTCGTTTGAAGGCCAAACGATCTTCAAACAAGATGAAATTCGGGTCACATATACTTTATAATTTATTTATCCAATCTGTAAGGCTAAAATAGAAAAAACAAAAGAAAAAAATTAGACTCAAAATGTATTATTTTTTAAGGAGTTATATAGTACTTGATATAAATTGTTAGGACGACTTCTATGAAAATAATATATTTGAAGTCTAAATTTTTTTGTATGTTTTTTTAAATCCAGCTATACAATTGGGTAGATACATAATATAGTATAAATGGCTTGAATTTCGTCTCGTTTAAAGATCGTTTAACCTTCGAATGAAAGGTTTAAGCCTGAATACTGACGAATGACTATAAATTTGAAAAATCAAGATTGATACGTTAAATCTGTTTACTATCCTTTCATATTTCGACCGTATGCCCAAAATACCTTGGATGGACATTAGATTCCATGAATTTATTTTTTACCAAATATTTTATTTTATATGAATTTATTATGTTAAATACATTTAAAATTCACAATTAATTATCAAATCATTAAATAATTTTGTATAACGAATAAAAATAACTTTTTAAATAGTTATAAACAAAAGTGTGTTATTATAAACTTTTTAAATTTTTTACAACAAATTAAATTTTTCTAACAAGCTAAATTGCATGAAATTTATTTTAAAAAGTGTGAAATTTTAATTGTATGTTTAAATTTACCATTGAAAGCCGTCGAAAACCATCGCTGATTGGAGCCGTTAATGGCCATCGAAAATCGTCGGAATGTCGCAATTATAGCTTCAATCAAGCCTGACCCGAACCATTATTTCCTCCATAAAACCCTCAAATTCTCCTCAAAACTCAACCTAGCTCCATCACCGATCACCGGCCATCGGCCGCCGCCCCCCGTCAACAACCATCGGAATCTTCATCAATTTGCAATCTCCAACCATCTACACCATCAATTCTTCAAAAATCAGGTACATTCTTCTGCTGATTAATTCAAATTATGGTAAAATTAGTGTTAATTTGTGGTTATATTTGTTGATCAGCCCATTGATTGTTTATAATTGAATATTGGTTGATTAAGATATGTTAATTAGGATTATTAGTGTTTAAATCTGATAATTAATGTATAATTAAGGCTAATTTAGGTTGACTAGTGTACATATGTGCTTATTAGTGTAACATAATTTAGTGTGAATTAGTGTATGTGTTAGCTAAATATCGTCGTAGTTAATTTATTTACATAATCCTTTACAAGTTTATACCCTTAATTATATATAAATCTAGTTTACGTGTATGTGGTAATATAAACAAATTAGTGTATAAAGTTAATTTTTTATTGCTGTGTAGTAAATTCAAATTAGTGTTAGCTAAATGTTGAAAAAAATAATTTTTAATTACTTTAATTATTACGAGTTCAAATAATGAATTAGTGTTAATGCTAATATAAACAAATTAGTGTATAATGTACTTTATTTTTTAAATCCCTTAGAGAGTTTTTGGCCTTATTTAACAAGTATTGTTTGATCGTTATATAGATATTTGTTTTATTATAAAACGGACATCGATATTCCTTTGATCAGTATTTGTCGAATTTGTCCCTGTATTGGACAAGTTACAAACATAATAAAGTAATTACATTTCACAAATTATTTTATCTTAAACGATTCACAAAGACAACACTTCCTTTTTGTTCCCTGTGTACACGCACTTGTAGACGGTACAGGGAACAAATGGGCAGTGTTGCCGAAATTTTATTCAATCGTTTAAAATGAAATGATTTTCAAAATGTAATTATTATAATTTTTGTAATGGAAAGTAGGATGAGCGACCATCAAAGGTAAAAAATAATAAAATGAAAATATAATATAATAATATTAATTTGTTAAATTGAAAATATATAATATTTTTAAAAGAAGTTAAAAAATACTATGTTATATAATTAATAAACATTAAAATATAAACAAATTAGTATATAATGATAACTTATTATATAATTAATAAAACATTAAAATGTATGAATTGAAAAATAAAATGTCAATCCAAAAAATAATCAATAATTTTTTTGGATTTCTATCATATTTATTGAAATAGGAAAAAATGGTCAATTATTTTATCGATCGAAGGGGCTAAATGTATCAATGAAAGGAAATGAGAGGCTCAATAAATGAACATTTTTATAATGGTGTATATATATTTATAGATTTTGTGGATTAGTTATACACTTTAAGTAAGTAACAATGGAAATGACGAAGAAATTTGTTGCCTGTGTAGTGGCTACAAAAATTTGAAACATTTGAGACCGGATATGGATATAGTACACTTATGTCAAAATGTTTTTATGCTAGAATATTTTGTGTGGATTTTCTTGGAGAACTTGTTGCACCTAATCCTTGTTAGATTTTAGTGATATAATATTTCTTATTTAAGTAGATTTTGAAGATATTTGAGTGAATGTGGAATTGTGATTCAGATACATTTCCTCTCTTATAGATTTTGTGGATTTGGTAGAGTGATTAGTTACCTCTATCATTGCATTAAGGAAGGCAATAAATTATCTACATGGGAAATATTTATTTTAAAAGATGAAAGTAATCAAACATTGACTAATGAAAGAATTTTGTAAAGGCTATTATAAATAGGCATTATAAGGTTTATTATATGTGTGTGGTGAAAAAATATACCCCGTTGGGTTTTGGGGATTGATATTTCTTCTCAATTTTAAGGCCCACTTTTTGTAATCTTTTTAGTGAATTAATAAAGGTTTTTTTGGAGGAATTTGTGTATTTGTTATTCTTCACTTATTATCTTTTCTAAAATCTAATTGTGTATGAATCCTAGAAAAAACTCTAACAATTGGTAACAGAGCCCACTGCATAATTTTTTTGGAGAAAGTTTGATCATGGAGAAGATAAGTGTAGAAAAACTTACTGGGAGAAATTGGGGGTTATGGAAGGTGAAGATGAAGGATTTTCTATGTCCTAATGATCTTTACCAACCATTGGATAACAAAAGGAAGAAAACTAGTAATGTACCTGAAGCAAATTGGGAAACTTTGGAAAGGAAGGCTGCGGTGGTTATTCGGTATTTTTGAAGAATACGGTATTTCATGTTGCTACTAATGAAACATCCGCTTATTCAATTTGGAAGAAACTGGAAGGAATTTCAGTAAAGAACTCTGTAAAAATAAGGCTCTTCTTATGAGAGGATTGTTGAATACTTAAGAAAGGTGGATCAATTAGAGAGCGTCTTAATGATTTTCAGGCAATTGTGAACCAATTGATGGTCAGGAATTATAAGGTGAATGATGAAACACAAGCATTGATGTTGATGAGTTAATTACTAGAGAGTTGGGAAACGCTTGTGGTTGCATTGAACAACTCAAATTTGGATGGAATTGTTTCAATGGGTTCGGTGGTTAGTAGTCTACATAATAAGGGATACGGAGAATGAACCTCGTGGAAGGAATGATAAGGAAGTAAACAAGAAATCCAATTGAAGAAGGCCATCTTGCAGGGAGGATTAATCATCCAAATATGAAAAGGCGACCAAATAGATCAAATATGGATAGGGATTTCATCTACTATTACTATGGAAAACCTGATTACCTGCTGAGATTTTGCAATAAGCTTACAAAGGACAAGGAGAGGATGAAGGATTTGAAAGAAGACCAAAATGAACTAAAAGATAATAGCGATGGTGAGGTGCATTTTGGTGAGAAATTTAACGACAATGTCATATGTATAGATAAATTCAAAAGCAAAGATTGAATGCTTGATTCAGATCCTTATTCCATATATGCAATCAAAATGAATCATTTACTAATTATAAGGAGTAAGATGCTAGGGTAGAATATGCTAATGGTGGAGATTTAAATGTTAAGGGCATAGGTTCTGTTGAATTGAAGATGTATGATGGAAGGATGCTTACAGGAGTTAGACACATCCTAGAAATTACAAAGAATCTTATTTGGGTAGGACATTTGGAGGTAAAAGGTTGCAACTTTTCCACTCGATGTGGAGTTACGAGGGTTTGGAAGGGCAACACGGGGTGCTGCATGCAAAAAGAGGAAGCAACAATGTGTAAAATTTGCTTGAAAAAATAGTGGAGAATGAAGAGACTTCTCAAAGTGGTTTTGGAGAGGCAAATTTGCTAGAATCACGGTGGAGCATGCAACAAAAAACTGCAAAGTCTGTTTGGAGACCTTTGTGATATTTACAAACAGTTTTAATTCATTGACGAAATGCATGTTCAATTAGGGGGCGTGCACATATTGATGGCTTGGAGGTTGCTAAAGTTTTCTTTTGGGGATGGAGACATTTGTTTCCATGGTAATACCGGAGAATCTTTGGAGTTTGAGGTCTATTTGGAGCTTAAATGACATTTATGGAATATTTTACCAAGGTAGACATTGTTAGATTTTGGTGATGCAATATTTCATATTTAAGTAGATTTTGGACACATTTGAGTGAATGTGGAATTATGACTCAAATACATTGCCTCTTTTATAGATTTTATGGATTTGGTAGAGTGATTAGTTGCCTCTTTTATTGCGTTAAAAAAGGCAAAAAATTATCTACATGGGATTTAAAAAAAAAAGATGTAAGTAATCAAATGTTGATTAATGAAGGTATTTTGTCAAAGCTGTTATAAATAGGCATGTATAGGGTTCATTATATGTGTGTGAAGAAAAAAAGTCCCTTAATGGGTTTGGGTAACGAGATTTCTTCTTAATTTTAAAGTTCTCTTTTTATAAAGTTTTTGGTGAATTAATACAGGTTTTTGTTTGGAGGAATTTGTGTGTTTTTTCTTCACTTCTTATCTCTTCTAAAATCTAATTGTTCCGGGAACCTAGGAAAAACCCTAACAATCCTACAGTGTCAGAGAAGGAGGCAAGCAATGACAATGTAACGGCGAATCTCATAGAAGATATGATTGAAGATATAGTACGATCAATGTTCTCCACGATTGAAGTTGATGACGACAGTGTAAATGTTGAAGAAGAACCAAATACTAGAACAAATAAAATCTATGATTTACTAGATACTGCTAAGAACCCCTTTTGGGATGATTGTAAAAGCGGCACCTAGTTATTAGTAAGTTTCAAATATTTTGCTATGAAATCTAAATTTAACTTCAGAAAATTCATATTTATAGCTATTGTACAAGATGCAAAACGACATATGTCATATGATAATTTAACATGCAAAAATCATTACGACGTGAAAAAACTTATGTTTGCTTTTTGATTTGCCGTACTAAAAGATAGATACATGTTTAAATAATTGCATGTTGTTTAGGAAAGAGGACATCAATTTTTGAAAGTATAGGATATGTGAAAATACAAACCAAGAAAAAAGAAGGGAAAAAAGTTTCATACAAGAGAATGCATTACTTACTCATCACTCCTACACTTCAAAGGTTATATGTGTCTTCTATTACCACACCGCATATGAAATGACATAGTGTGAGAACATAGGAAAAAGTTAAACTAATACACCTAGCTGATGGAGAAGCATAGAAATATTTTGATAGGACTATCCCGCTTTTGCAATAGAAAGCCGTAATGTTAAACTTATTTTGTGTGCGGATAGATTTTCATCATTCTCTCGATTTGGTTTTAAGTATTCATCTTGACATATTATTCTTACACCTTATAATTACCTCGATGGATGTGTGTGAGAACTCCATATATGTTTCTCGCTATTGTCATCCATGACCCTGATGATTTGACATAAAGAATCGATGTTTACTTACAACCATTGATTGAAGAGTTGAAAACGCCATGACATTAAGGAGTTGATACACATGACATTTCAAAAAAAAAAAGAATTTTCTTATATTTGATTCTTTGCTATGGACTATGGGTGATTTTCCTGCTTATGCAATGCTTTCATGTTGGAGTACGGTCGGCCGTCCAGTTTGTCCTTATTGCATGGAAGAAACATGAGCATTTTCTTTACCGCATCGGTAGAAAAATTCATGCTTTGGTTGTCATCGGTATTTCCTCGATGTTAATCATAATTTTAAAAAAGATAAAAAAAAATTAAAGCTAATCGAAAAGAGACTAGACAACCACCAATGATTTGGTCAAGCGTAGAAATATATGATCTTGTAATGAAATATCCAAATATACATGAAACTGGAGTACACGTTGAAAGTTTAGGTAAATCGACGATTCATAATTGGTGCAAACGAAGTATATTTTAGGAGCTACCTTATTGGAAAGATCTCTTACTTAGTCATAATATTGACATGATGCACAATGAGAAAAATGTGTTTGATAATGTGTTTAATACAGTTTGGAATGTTAAGGGGAAGACCGAGGATGATTTGAAATCAATATGTGATATAGAAGAATTATGTAAGCGTCCCAAGCTTTATATCAAGCCATATGACACTAAAAACTCAATGCATGCTATGAGTTAGACAACAAGCAAAACTTGTGTTAAAATGGATGGAAGGATTAAGATTTTTCTATGGGATTTCTTTTAATCTTCGTAGGTATGTCAACTTTAAAAACAATAAACCGAGTAGGATGAAAAGACATGATTGCTACGTAATGATGGAAAATTTGTTACCTGTCATTTTCAAAGAACCGTTATCCGTAAAAGTTTAGATGGTCATAACGGAGCTTGGTTTCTTTTATAAAGAGCATCGTTCGACCGTGTTAAAATATGAACGTCGAAGAAAACTTGAAGTAGATATCCCTATACTACTCTACAAACTAGAGAAAATATTTCCTCAAGGTTTCTTTAGTGTAATGGAACATTTATCTGCTCATCTTCTATCTGAAGCACATTTTCGAGGACATGTGCAATATGGATGGATGTATCCATTTGAAAGGTAATAATATTGAGTATGATAAATCTTAATTTAATCACATAAGTTAAATTTAATTTTAAATAATTTTTTAATAGGTACTTAAATCATCTGAAGAGAAAAGTTAGATAAAAAAATACGAGTTGAAGGTTCGATTTGCAAATCATATATCGAAGAAGAAGTTTCATTTTCTCTCTCTCATTATTTCAATGTTTATGTGAACTTGTCATTTAAAAGTGTTCTACATAATGATGAAGACATTGAACATGATTCTTCTCAAGTAATGTTATCTATTTTTAACAACATATGAGACCTATAGGAAAATGTACGGAAACATGGTTAAACGACAGAGTTTCCATGTAGCAAAAACATATATACTTCTTAATTGCGTTGAAATTGCACCATTTGTTAGGTATTGTTACTTAATAATTTTTGGTATGCAAAATTTTAAATTTATATTTATTTTTATCGTACTTTAAAATATGTGCAGTATATAATTTTTGCACTATTTACAAATTGCAACACCTACGCGGCGATCTCACTAAATAATTCGTTGATTGGTTTATGTTTACTGGGTTTTTAACCAGATAGAATTCAAAGGGAACTAGAACACATACAAAAAATCAAAATATCTCAAGGATCGACCTAGGAGACTAGAAGCAAAAGAAGAGAAATATCAAAGAAGAAAAATGCCGAAACAAGCTAAGGCAATGGATCGCTAGCGATCCATAAAGCCTGCTTGTGGATCCTCCACTACTCTTTCATCATGATCTAATATGTTCTCAAGACACACTTGCCAAGTTTCATAGCATGCCAAACAATCTAGCTTGAGAAGTGAAGATTCATTGGATTCAACCCGTTTAACCAAAAGCAGCTAACTTAAAATGGACCTACATTACTCATACGAAGTCGTATTGACTTGAAATTTTAGGAGAACATTTAGAAGACAGAGAAGAAGGCTCACAAAAAAAATGAGAGCATTTGGAGTTGATTTTATGGATCGCTAGCGACCGATCTAGAGTGGGCCCCACCACCTCAAATTTTGATGGTGGTCCCTGACACCTTCTAGAGTGTTCGTGCAAAGTTTCGTTCGATTTAGTTAAGATTTGAGCGAGTTATGGATTATTCTTCTGGACCAGATGACCCATGTAGACGGATGATCAAACTAACTCCAAACGACTTGATATTTGGACAAGGCATTTAAATAGAAGATAGGAAAACCACCAAACAAAGATCACTCAAAATTATGTTAAGTGGGTGGATAGCTAGCGATCTATCAAGATAGGTTGGATTACCCTCGAACTTTCTGAGCTCCTTCGTAGCACTAAGTAAAGGCTTCTGGTAGAGAAATATGCTAACTTGATGGATAGCTAATGATCCATCTGCTATGGATATCTAGCGATCCATCGTCTATGGATAACTAGCGATCCATAAAAATGACTCAGGTTGATTTGAGATTTTCGTTGATAACTTGGCATAACAACTGGACTCTTTTGCACTCGGACTTTTGGCTCAACGCTCACTATTCTCCTATAAATATTTACCTACCTGCAACTAGAGATGGATCTTTTCGGGGAGAGAGCCACCATTACTCTACTGGAATTCCTTTACTTCTTCACTCTTCTCCTCCCTCACAATAGTCATCCAAGAAGTTCATTGTGATTCTCTAGTGAACTATAGCATTGGGGACTTAGTCTAACTTAGGATATTCAATGACTTTGTAATCCAGTTCACCTTGTAACAACAATCAGTCAATAAGAAAAGTTATAAAGTGGACATAGGCTTTATTAACAGCCGAACCAATATAAAAACTTCTTGACTTCTTATATTTCTGCTATTTTTACATTTATTCTTTATATTATTGCTCTGTAAGAACAGAATTGGTGCTTTCACACTCAATACAGGATGTTGATTCATTTTTTGGGTTAACATTTTGGTGCTTTTGCTGAGAACAAAGGTAGATTTGGAAATTTGAAGCTTGAATCTATGGTTAGGGAGAAATGAAGAGGCCTAACACTAGATCTAAAACTAGAGCAAGTCAACCAGAGCCTGAGCATAGTCAGGAAGTATCCTCAAATTCTCACTAATTTAATTATGTAGCTAGAGAGGAAATGGAAAGGCTAATGAAGGAGATGCAGGATGGAATCTTGGCTAGGAAATAAAAGATGATGGAGGGTTTCTTCCGAAGGATGGGACAATAAGGAATTACAGTAGATGTAGGAATTCAGACCCTAGGGAACAATACAGAAGCTGTTAGAGTTCGATCAGAATGAGATGGAATGTTGCCTCCATGCCAGAGCAACCGATATTTGGAGGCAACATGGGAATCGACATTGATGATACGATCTATATTGGAGCTGGCACCGAAAGGCCAACAATGGAGTGACAGTTGAAACTCCAAAAACTGGTGGTACGAGAGCTAACCTGAGTGCGAGAGTGCAACCCGCAGAGGAATATGTGACAAGGCTACCCCGGACGAGTGGAGGACATAATGAGACTAGAAGAATAGGGCAAAATACTAGTGTGCAACCAGTGGAGTATGCACCTGATTTCCCTTGCCAAGACAGAGGGCAGAACATTGCTTTGGGACGAAGACCTTCATCGTATAGTGAAATTCAAATCGCTCAATTAGTAAGAAGGTTGGTTGGAGGAGGACCCACAGATTAGGGCTTGGAAGATGTGAATAGAAACCCGTCTACTTCTAATATCTGCAATGCAAGAAATCCTACCGATTTCAAGTTTTCCTCGTTGGAAATATGTAACGGAAAGACCGATCCAATGATTCATTCGATGAGATACATCCAACATATGGAGGTGTTGGATGCTTCTGAAGAAGTAATGGGGTGGTGCTTCCCATTATACTTGATGGAGTTAGCGTCGATGTGGTTTAGACAACTGGAGAATGGGTCCATTATCACATGGACCAAGTTAGTAAGTAGATTTTTAAGACAATTCCGAGTTCACATCTCACAACCAAAGAATGTGATGACATTGGAAAATGTGAAATAAAGACCCGAAGAGACAGTGTGAAGTTAGTTAACAAGACTCGATGCAGCAGCAACTGCAATCGATAGGCCAGACCCATCAGTGATTCTGATAGCGGCAATGTCAGGAGTCGTAAGCAAGACCGACTTTAGGGTTGCACTTAAGAGGGATCCACCTATGGATCTTGCTGAGTTTACTCTGAAGTTGAGAGATATGTACGTTAGGAGGATGCTGACGTTGAAGATGAAGCTGAAGATGCCGAAATTTATGTTGTGGATGGTAAGGGATCCTCCAGAGGAGGATTTGGAAAAGACAAAGGGAAAAGAGAAGATGAAGATGATTCTAGAGAACCAAAACGAAAAAGGAGGGAACCCAAATTATCTTCCTATTTTGAGCTGACTGAAACCTCAGAAGGGATATACCTAGACACTAGGAGGCAAATTCCCTATCGAAAGCCGTTGAGAAGAGAACCCACAGATCGAGAGAAAGGATCCAGAAAGTTTTGCATCTTCCATGTGCTGGGCGGACATGAAACGAATGAGTGCCGACACCTTCATGATCTGATAGATGAACTGGTTTGAAATGACCAGTTGCCACGATATGCAGGAACACAGCCAGAGTAGCCACCACCCACAGCAGAGGCTTTAAGCAATGCCAAGGGACCTGGACCAAGACAGATAATCCTATAACCAGATGGATGAGAAGTTAGATCCGGCTGCAACTCTTTGCTTAGTTTATTTTTGCACTTTTCTTTTCGTATATTAGTAGTAAGAACAATAATGATCCCAGAGCGCTTGGACGTGTGCTAAACCTAGATTGGTTCATAGTCACGCTTTGAGTCGGATATCCAGGATAGTAATCTCAGACCGCTTGGACGTGCACAAAACCTAGATTGGTCTCTTGCCACGCTCTAAGTCAGATGTCTAGGATAGACATTTAAGATTTCTTCTTATCTAATTTTTGCTTATTTGCTTTGATTTGAAATTTGTAAAATCCGTATTTAATGTGATAACTGACCTTGAATGCCATAGAGTCCCGACAGGAGAGACGAAACCGGAGTGCAGGTGCAAGTCCCCTTGTCGGAGAGCGAGTAGATGAACTTGTACGATATTGAACGCCGTAGAGTCCCAATCGGAGAGATAGGACCATAGTGCAAGAAGTAAGTCCCCGGATGGGCTTGCTTAATCCTCATTAACTTGATAAGAAAATGATCCAGAGAGATCTTCCCCCTTAACTTAACAAATAAATGATCCGAATAGATCGTCCCCTTAACTTAAAACATTAAACGATCTGGAGAGATCGTACATTAGACAAAACATTAAACAATCCGGAGAGATCGCTCATTAAACTAAACATTAAATGATCCGGAGAGATCACGCATTAAACTTAAACGGTCAAGAGAGATCGAGCCTTAAAACAGATTTGATTTAATAAAAGGATTTGAATGCCTTATAAATAGAATAAAACTGATAAATCCTAGATGAACATAGGATGATTTCAAATATATGATGTGATTTTGATATATGACATGATTATGATATATGACGTGATTTTGATATATATTGTGATTTTGATATATGATGTGACAACTCTGAATGAGAAGAAAAATTGATAGCGATGTAAATCCTAAATGAACATGGGACAATTAGAGATGTGTGATGTAAATGGAGATATGTGATGTAATTGGAAACTTGTGATTTAATTAGATATATGTGATGTAATAACTTGGAATGAAATCAGAATGATTGTGATGTATAGATTACACCTAAGCAGAGTTAGAGTCCTTGGATAAAACAGGTTTGGAGCGACTTGTAATTACCAAAGAATCCAAAGGAACTGGACGGTTTGCCAAAGCTAAAGTCGTTGGAAACCTCAATAATCAAAGACTTAATACTGGTACTCGTTTTGGAGCAAAGCGCTCCTTTCATTATAAAGGCGTACTTTGGAGGGCAAGTGTTAACTTGGTTTTTAACCCAATAGAATTCAAAGGAAACTATAACATCTACAAAAAGTCAAAATATCTCAAGGATCTACCAAGAAGACGAGAAGGAAAAGAAGAGAAAGACCAAAGAAGAAAAATGCCAAAACAAGCTAAGGCGATGGATCGCTAGCGATCTATAAAGCTTGCTCATGGATCCTCCGGTCCTCTTTCATCGTGATCTAATATGTTCCTTAGAGATGTTTGTCAAGTTTCATAGCATGGAAAAAAATCTAGCTTGAGAAGTGAAGATTCACCAAATTCAAGCTATTTGACCAAAAGCAACCAACTTAAAATGAACCTACAAAACTCATACGTAGTCGGATTGACTTGAAATTTTGGAAGAACATCTAGAAGACATAGAAGAAGGTTCATAAATAAAATGAGAGCATTTGGAGTTTATTTGATGGATCGCTAGCAACCCATCTAGAGTAGGCCCCACCACCTCAAATTTATATGGTGGGTCCCTAACACCCTCTAGAGTGTTCCTATAAAGTTTCGTTCAATTTTGTTAAGATTTGTGCGAGTTATGGATGATTCTTCTAGACCAGATGACCCATGAAGACGAATGAGCAAACTAACTCCAAATGACTTGATATTTGGACAAGTAACTTAAGTAGAAGATATGAGATAACCAAACAATTATCACTCAAAAGTATGTTAAGTGGATGGATGGCTAGCGATCCATCCCTTATGTAGCTAGCGATCCATCCTATATGGATAGCTAGCGATCCATCAAGATAAGTCGGATCGCCCTCAAACTTTCTGAACTCTTTCATAGCACTAAGTAAAGGCTTCTGGTAGAAAAATATGTTAAAATTGATGGGTAGCTAACGATCCATCCGCTGTGGATAGCTAGCGATCCATCGCCTATGGATAGTTAGCGATCCATAGAAATGACTCAGATTGATTTGAGATTTTCAATGATGACTTGGCCTAACAACTGGACACTTCTGCACTTGGACTTCTGGTCCAACACTCACTAATTCCCCTATAAATACTCACCTACCTACAACTAGAGATGGATATTTTTGGGGAGAAAGCCGTCATTACTCTACTGCAATTTCTTTACTTCTTCACTCTTTTCCTCCCTCATAATAGTCATCCAAGGAGTTCACTGTGATTCTCCAGTGAACTCTAGCATTGAGGACTTAGTCTAACTTAGGATATTCTACAACTTTGTAATCCAATTCACCTTGTAACAACAATAAGTCAATAAAAAAATTATAAAGTGGAGGTGGGCTTCATTAACAGCCGAACCACTATAAAAATCTTCTTGTCTTCTTACTATTTCTGCTCTTTTTTATATTTATTCTCTGTATTATTGCTCTATAAGAATATGCTTGATGCTTTCACACTCAATCTAGGTGTTGACCCATTTTTTGGGTTAAAAGTTTACAGACTACATTTATGATCCAAGAAACAATGTGGTCGACAAAGGATTGAAACATCTTACGTTGGGACCGAAAAGAAATGTCAAGACATATCAAATATTCATCATCAATGGATTCAAATTCAACACCAAAGAATATAGTGCTGAAATGTTAACTAATAATACTGGTGTATTTGTTAAAGATAGTGATGATCCAGATGATTATATAAACGATTTTTATAGCGTGTTAACCCAAGTTTCGGAAATGACATATTTTATATGACCTGCGAAGTAAGTTTTTTTATTTACATGCAGTTAGTTCAACAACGTTCCAAGTTCTGGAATCATTGTGCACAAAGATTATAATCTTATTGAAATAAAACATAACTCGCATTACAACAAGTATGATCCTTTTGTACTAGCCAAACAATCACTATAAGTTTATTACGCTCTGTATTTATCTCTAAAAAGAGATAAAGCAAATTAGTCTGTAGTTTTTAAAACAAATGCAAGATTTACATTTGATGGAAAGAATATTCCAAACAACAAGCTTATCTGGCAAGATTTTGAGCAAAATGAACTAATAATAACTGACGATCATAATGATATTGAGCCTCTAAACGATGAATCAAATTTTCTAGTAGAAGCATTTGATACTACAGAGGAAAACAATATAGAGTACGAGACCGAATCTGAATTAGAAAACGACAAAGATTGATTATTATTATACATTTCGGTGGAAGGCAATTTATGTGATTATTAATGTTACATTTATCTCATAAAAAATGATGTGATTTCCTATAATTAAATAACATGTTATCCATAATAAAACGATATGTGCGTGATAGGTACTATGTTTCAAGGTCGGAGATCATCCCATTCATTAGGTTCCCCCTCTTTTAGTCAAAGATGGACTAGCGCGGGAGGCGATGGTAGTGGCCTGTCATAAGTAGAGCGTCCCGTAGTAGCATTAGTGAGTAAAGCAAGTGGAAAAGTATCAAATTTATTGCAACATCATAAATATTTTTTGTATGATATATTATTCATGATTTATTAAAAATCCATATCATAATTAATATAGCGACTTTGAGCTGGAGCCTTCAGATGTTGTTCTTGATGTTTCCAAGGTTGCTTGTAAGAGCAGAATAACCGCGTGCTGGTCTAGACAGGATAATATCTCACACCACATTTTAGAGTGTATTTGGGAGGATTTTATTGCAAGTATAGATCTATATTTCATTTTATATTAACCGTTGTATGATTTGTTGGCTAAATATAAATGTATAACTTATTATTTTAAAAGTGCATGGGGAGATCGACTTACAGGAATCCGACCTTGCTCTTTTTAGAAATTACTTGATGAAAAAAATACGGAAAAGCTATTACGGTACAATGTCGAGCATAAAAAGAGGGGAAAGCCCGACTAGATGAGTGGAAGCGTATGGCGAGCTTAGTCGATTACCAGAAAACTCCAAAAGCGAAGGTAAGTTTTCTAATCCTGTATGTTTATTAAAAAATTAGTTTAGTTAGTAATAATTACATCAATTTATAAATATAAAATATAATGTTCATTGTAAATCTACAGCAGGGTCAGAGAGGAATTTGCAAATAAAAATAAAAACCCTATCACACACTGTGGTGGTTCGAAGTCATTCCAACATTACCGTCAAGAGCTGATAAATTTATTATTTGTGATTATAAATACTTTTTGTTACATTGTATAATTTTATATATAATAATAATAATGCATAATAATTATTTCAGAAAACAGAGCATGGTCGTCCCATTTCCTACGTGAACTTGTTTACTCGTACTCATGCTATCGAGCATGTCAATAAAGGTGGCATATTAACATACACATGGCATGACATGAAATCATGAGAAGTCATGGTATTCAAATTATAAGTTATTAATAATCGCTTAAAATAATAAGTTATAATTAATTAAAATATTGTAGTATGAATTTTAGTTATAACTTTATTTGGAATCGCAGGATAAATTCATGCAAGAACGAGAGAAACCGCTCGAGGGAACAAAATAGGAAGAGCTAACTATTGATGAGGAGGACCAAATCTTTAACGCCGTCATGGAGCCTCCAACGTGGAGTGGACGTTATGGCTTTGGAAACCAAGTGGTAATGTTTACGTAAATATATTTATTAATAATGTATAACACATTGATTTTATTAATCACATTATATGAAACTCATTCACTTTGGTACAGGCTAGAAGCTGGCAAAGCAACTATCAAAAAGCTCACGACAATCAGGAGATTGTAGAGTCGAAAGCTCGAATTACTTACATCGAGGATCAAGCGAGGCGTCAAATTGCTGTCCTCAAGGAACGAAACAGACGTCGGGCCGCGGAGATGTACCAGATGCTGGATGAGCGCATTGTTGCATATATTTAGCAGCATGGCACGTTTCTTTCATTAGCGGGATCCGAAGGTGATGATCGGGATTGATAGGTGTTTGCGCAAAAAATGGGCAAACACCCCAAAGTCGTATGATTTAGTTGATTATATGTTGTTCTTAGCGATTTGGGTGATTTATGCAAATATGTAAAAGGCAGAGACTAAACTGTAAAAGACACAGAGATTTATAGTGGTTCGGCCAGAACGTGCCTACGTCCACTTTATATGTTATTCTCCTTTTTTCTTTAGATTACAAGTACAAAGCTTTGATTACAAGTATCTAAAGTTGTTTGAGAGTTCCTTCCAGGCTTGAGCTCTCAAACTTGTCCCCCATTGTTGTACCCCTGCCCCTCTATTTATAGAGTGAGGTTGGGGGCAGGGGTCTTGGATGTATATAGCTGCTGGTGGGCCTGGGCTGAAGCAATCTGGCATGGCAGCGTTCTGGTTCGGCGAGGCTTCATTCGGCATGGAGCTTGGACCGGTGATGGAGTGGACCGGTGGTAGGTGGGTTGGAGGTTCATTCGGTAGTGAGGGTATGAGGTTGATCCGGCCTTGGTGTGGTTCGGTGGGTATGTTGTCCGGTGGTGACGTTGGCTCGGTCGTTCCTGGAGGAGGTTGGTCCGGCACGGTGAAGTCATGGAGTTGGTTCGGTATGGAAGTGGAGAGGTCTGGACCGGTAGCTTGTAGGTGTTGGTCCGGTCGTGAGCTGGTTCGGTGGCTTGGTGCTTGGACCGGATGGATGCTATGCCGAATGAGCTTGTATATTAGGAGTGCCGAATGACCTTAGGCATGGATTGCCGAATGAAACATAATGCGTGAATCTTTTAATACTGAATGAACTCAAAGACTATTGTCACCGAATGAACATGAGAGTATAAGGCCGAATGGACTTTTATACTTGAATCGTCCCAGACTCATATATGCTTGCTGGCTGCTTCTTCTTGGTTTGTTCGTGGTGGAAATGCACACAGCATTGATATTCCAGTTTTGACCAAAAAATGTGATAACACTTTGCCCCCCAAAATATGCCTTGCGGTAGGAAGGCGTGTTTTGTAATGCCATGAGCTGGATGTTCGTATCCTGTTGACAACCTGTAAAGAGCTTGATATTTTATATGGCCCCAAATGACGACCGTTCGGGATCGAGCTATTTGGGATGAAGCGCGGCCGTTCATGGTCAAGCGCCTAACTTCAAATGACGATCGTTCGTGATCAAGTCATTTGAGGTGAAGTGCGACCGTGCGCGGTCAAGCGCATAAATCCGTGCGTCGATCGTTCGGGATCGAGTCATCTGCAGTGAAATGTGACCGTTCAAGGTCAAGCGCTTTACTTCAAATGACGACTGTTCGGGATCGAGTCATTCGAGGTAAAGTGCGACAGTGCGCGGTCGAGTGGGGACCGTTCAAGGTCAAGCGCTTAACTTCAAATGACGATCGTTCGTGATCGAGTCATTCGAGGTAAAGTGCGACAGTGCGCGGTCAAGTGGTGGTCCTCAAATGACGACCGTACGCGATCAAGCCATTTGAGGTAAGGCGTAACAGTCAGTGATCAGGTGGCGGACCTCAAATGACGACCGTTCGCGATCGAGTCATTTGAGGTAAGGCGAGTTGTGCCGTTCGAGGCGAGTTGTGCCATTCGAGGCGAGTTTGTGACCGTTCGCGGTCGGGTGCCGTTCGAGGCGAGTTGTGACTGTTCGAAGTCGGGTGCCGTTCGAGGCGAATTGTGACTGTTCGAAGTCGAGTGCCGTTCGAGGCAAATTGTGACTGTTCGAAGTCGGGTGCCGTTCGAGGCGAATGAGTGTGCCCGGGGGGGACTTAATATTATCAGTGTTGGAGTCATTGTTTGGGGGAATTTTTCGAATCAAAGACTTCGGCAGTTCGTTGCCATGCAATAGGTGCTCATGGACCGTTCGCGATCCAACGGGCATACAAGTAAATAATTTTTTCATAGAATTGTAAATGTTAAAGCAATAGTACCTTACAGCAGAAATGTCCAAACAGGAAGAATTCAAATGTTCAAATCGAAACAAAAGCAAAGCAAGGATGTCAAAGTGTAAGTTCCCACTCCGAAGCAGTCAATAATCATTCAGAGCATGCATGGAGATCGTTCGCGATCTCGTACATGTGTAAACGATTCAATTGCGTTAGTGGAAGCTTACGACCTGTTCATCGTTATTTTAATCAAGCAATCAATGGATAATCAAATGGTGCCTTGATCCAGGGTCACCTCTAGCTGACGTAGAGGGCGGTCGCTCTGGCTCCACCGTTGGAGTTCGCCTCCTCACATACTGAAGGAGCATACCGTTCCTGATATGCCCTTCTACCTCGTCCTTCAAATGCCTACAATCATTAGTGTTATGACCATTCAATTCATGAAATACACAAAACTTATCTGATTTTCTTTCGTCAGAGGTTGGATCCCTTCGCATTGGTCTACGATACGGAACCTGCCCCTTGGTATCCTGATAAATCCGTTCCAAACTCTCATTCAGCTCTGAATAGGTGGTGAAGCGTGGTTCTCTTCGTAGCCACTTTGTCCTGTCATCATTATCCTCAGCCTTTCTTTTTCCTTTGTTAGTCTCCACACCCTTTCCAGGTGGGTTTCCGCTCTTGATTACGTAAACGTCATCTTCTTCCTCTCTTTCTGCACTAGCATCTTCCAAGCGCAGAAACTTTTCAGCCTCATGATAGAACTCTCCCAGATTCATAGGCGGGTCCTTGGTTAATGAATTCTTGAACTCTGTATTACCAGCTATTCCAGATACAGCCGCCATCATGACCATAGATGGATCTGGTCGATCCACTGATGCTGCCGCCGCATTAAATCGCGTTAGAAAGCTCCTCAAAGTCTCTCCAGTTTTCTGTTTCAAGGTTGCCAAAGTCATCACATTCTTGGGTCTCGCAATATGAACCCTGAATTGCCTCATGAATCTCTCAGTTAAATCTGCCCATGTTCCTATGGAGCCGCTTTCCAGTTGCCTAAACCATAACGCTGCAATGTCCGTCAAATAAAGTGGAAAGCACCGGGCCATAACCTCCTCTGATGCCCCCAGCACTTCCATATGTCTCATATACTTTGTTAGATGGACCGTGGGGTCCGTTTTCCCGTTGTACATGTCCAATGATGGTAGCTTGAATTCTGGTGGGTTCCTAGCCATCCTAATCGCAGAAGAAAAAGGACTCCTGTTTACATCTTCCAAGTCTCTGTTTACTAAACCGCCTCTCATAGCTCTCCTAACCATCTCTGCTAATCTGTCATTGTCTCCAAGATGTAGTTCTCGTTCACTGTCTTCGACCTGCCCCCCAAGTCCGCGGGAGTTTTCATGTGTATGCCTCCCTGGCTGAACGTTCATTCCTCTATTGCTACCAGGTGGTTCGGATGCCCCCATCTCACTTCCCGGGCTCGGATCAACATGCTCTGCGTGAGTGCCCCCTAGCTCTGGTGCTGCGCCAGATGGTCCTGCCCCGTTCTGAACCCCAGTTGCTCCTTGGATTTGTGCTCCAATTTGCCCAATTTGTTGAAGTAAGTTCTGGATCATCTCTTCTTGTCTTCTCATCATGGCCTCCATCTCATCCCTAGTGATGAAGATCGACGCTTGATTCCCTCCTGAGGAAGCCTCTTGACTTCCTTGGTGTTCACTTCTCTCTGGCCTTTGCCTTCTACTTGTTTGTCTCGTCATAACTCTTAGATCTGAACTCTTAGATTTTCAAATTCAACTTCTATCCGATGTAGCGGGAGCTGGTTCTTCTCAGTGAAAGCACCAAAATGTTTGCGCAAAAAATGGGCAAACACCCCAAAGTCGTATGATTTAGTTGATTATATGTTGTTCTTAGCGATTTGGGTGATTTATGCAAATATGTAAAAGGCAGAGACTAAACTGTAAAAGACACAGAGATTTATAGTGGTTCGGCCAGAACGTGCCTACGTCCACTTTATATGTTATTCTCCTTTTTTCTTTAGATTACAAGTACAAAGCTTTGATTACAAGTATCTAAAGTTGTTTGAGAGTTCCTTCCAGGCTTGAGCTCTCAAACTTGTCCCCCATTGTTGTACCCCTGCCCCTCTATTTATAGAGTGAGGTTGGGGGCAGGGGTCTTGGATGTATATAGCTGCTGGTGGGCCTGGGCTGAAGCAATCTGGCATGGCAGCGTTCTGGTTCGGCGAGGCTTCATTCGGCATGGAGCTTGGACCGGTGATGGAGTGGACCGGTGGTAGGTGGGTTGGAGGTTCATTCGGTAGTGAGGGTATGAGGTTGATCCGGCCTTGGTGTGGTTCGGTGGGTATGTTGTCCGGTGGTGACGTTGGCTCGGTCGTTCCTGGAGGAGGTTGGTCCGGCACGGTGAAGTCATGGAGTTGGTTCGGTATGGAAGTGGAGAGGTCTGGACCGGTAGCTTGTAGGTGTTGGTCCGGTCGTGAGCTGGTTCGGTGGCTTGGTGCTTGGACCGGATGGATGCTATGCCGAACGAGCTTGTATATTAGGAGTGCCGAATGACCTTAGGCATGGATTGCCGAATGAAACATAATGCGTGAATCTTTTAATACTGAATGAACTCAAAGACTATTGTCACCGAATGAACATGAGAGTATAAGGCCGAATGGACTTTTATACTTGAATCGTCCCAGACTCATATATGCTTGCTGGCTGCTTCTTCTTGGTTTGTTCGTGGTGGAAATGCACACAGCATTGATATTCCAGTTTTGACCAAAAAATGTGATAACAATAGGTATTTTTTTTCTGTTTTTTTAGACATTGTACATATATGCACTTTAAGATAGGTAAGGTAGTCTCACTTTATTGCTAGGCAGTTTCAGAGTTACATATACTATGAGATGGGTGAGATTGATGTGATTTGATATATATGATACATTTTGAGATGTTCGAGGAAGCGTGAGGTTGTTTTGAGGTGGTGTTGTATGTATTTTGACATTTTGACTAATTTGAGGTTGGTTGTTGTTGGTTTACCGTATATCGTTATATATTTGAGTATATTGTTAGATGTTTGAGGTGGGTTTATTTTATATATGGATGTTTTTTTATTATTGATTTGATATATATGATTTGAGCTTTGATATATATGATTATATATGTGAAATGAGCTTCGAAATATATCGTTATACGTAGGATCTAATTAACCCTAGAGTGGAGTGAATAGTGTTTGAAAAAATTCATAGACAAATAAAAATTACAGCACAAGTAATAACGGAGTAAATGCGGAAATAAAAATGACACACATATTTACCCAGCTTCGACGAACCCGCCTACTGCAGCCTCCAATGTTTCTATTAGAATTAAACAAATGACCACTTAAGACCCTGTAAACTTGCAACTATCACTACTTATTTGTTCTCACCCTACGCTCAAAACCTTACCACAACTTGGACACTTTCGAAATTCTCGAACTATGCCCCGTAGTTCGTACCTAGTCAAAAAGCTAGAGTTTTACAAAGTAAAAAAACAATAAAAATAAATAAAACCCTAAATTGAAATATTAATTCAATTTTTCCCGAATACAACAACGACCCAAAATGATGCGGTTAAGAAAAATAAAAGTTGACTATCCTCTTCATATTCAATTAGTCGTTCCTCCTTTTCTTCATTTAGCCCTTTCGTCTTTTGCTTCAGCGTTCTCAAAATTACGGTTTCCTTGATTTGAAGCTTCCAGTTTTAATGTTAGGTTGATCGAAGAAAGATGTTAGCTTCGATGCTTAGTCAATTAAACTCCTTACTTGAATCCTCTTGGTCGCTTCGTCGTCGAGTTGGATGTTGATAGACTGGTATGTGATTTTTGCCCTGTTCAGTTTGTAGCATTCTCAACTTCGATGATTTAAGCCAATGATGATTTGGGTATATTTATAGGGTTTGATTCCTTGTAGCTTCGTTTTGAAATTTTCAAGCTATGATTTTTTATTTTAACTTCGGCTGAAGATTTTGAATCGAACAACTATGTATTTCTAATTTATCAATAGTAAATTGTATCCAATATATTTGTAATATATTTTGAACATACTTTTAACCTTTATTGACTTTTTGTTTTTGGTATTACTTGATCAATTCAGTATACGGCTGTTCCAATTTCCGACGCATCATGAAGTTAAACAACTGTTGAACTAAATTGATATCTGCCACTTGAGAATTGTGAGCTTTCTGCCTTGTTTGCCTGAATTTGTGCATCTGACTTGATTTTGCATTGTTGCCTAAGATTAACTTACACTGCTTGAGATTGATGTTTCGCCTTTTGGTTTGCTGATAACTAATGTTGTAACAACCCGAAATTTTCAAACCCGAAAATTCCAGATAGTTATGAAAAAGAAGAAAGAGATAGAAGAAGAATAACGGATACACTAAACATCTCTCATTCGCAGCGGATAAAATATAATAAATAATAACAGTTTACAAAGAATATTATATCTATCGATTACATTTAATTTACATCAGAGTTTCACACTATATATAATCACTGTATATTTACAATTATCAAGTCTCAGACAATAATAATATAGATACAGCGGAAATACTCTATACGCTCCTGCCACCCAGCTCGCCTCCTGAGCTTCAGAACGTACCTACCTGAAAATCTGTAATAATCGGTCTGACCCGAGCATTACACCAAAGTAACACCCGGGTCAGGCTGGAAACCAGCGTGAAACCCATCTAACATGGAATACTAAAGCAAAAAACTTATATAAAACTCGGGGTAACTCGATTTAATTTACAAATTCACCATATGTGATAGACATCATTTATTTCTCATATAAATTTCCTAAATACCAAAGATTTAGATTAAATAGTCCAATTCCTTTGATCACTTTACCCCAGCATATAGATTTCACATATCAATCAATAAAAATTCCAAGTGGTTTCGGGTATTTCCTAATACCCGACTCCTGATCTTTCCGAATCCAATTTCATCTTAGAAATAAGCCGTTTAAGCTTAAACTATTCTAGTATCAACCCAGAATTGATCACAAATAGACAATCCATGCTAAACAGTTCAATCCAAACGTAGCATCTTAAACCACATGTCAGCGATATCAAATAATCCAAGACATTCAATATACTTTAATCGTCAATAAGCAAGATTAGTTTGTCATACCATCTCTAATTTATTTAATATAAATTAAATTGATTACTTAATCCACATTAACCCTGCTTAATCAGTATTAATTACTTACAACTATTAATTGATCATTCCCTAACTTCCTCCTTAGATTCCTTAAGTAATTTGCCTTAAAATAACACAAATCGATTTATCCTTTCATTTATCACCTATTAATTCTTAATTACCTTCATAAGTAATTTACCTTAATTATTTTTTTTATCAAGTAATTATTCCATTGCTATTATTATTTAAACTTTAATTATAAATTTTTATCCTTTAATAACTAATTAGATCTATTTGAACCTGAACAAGTTAATCCTTCACTTACTTCCATTAAGTGATTCTCTTTTAAGTAACTATTCCTCTAGTTACTTATAATAATTAATTTCTACCTATAAATTAATTAGTCTAAATTTAATTAACTTATAGCCATTAACCCATAATTAATTAACTCTTTACCATAACTTTATTAGTTTCTACTTAATTGCTTAATTACTAAATAAATAAATAAATAAAAATCTTAATCACGCAAACCCAGATCAATTAAAAGTTAAGTTAATTAATCAATTTCTTAATTATATCACTTAAAAATCTTATTCTATAAATCTGGTATTTAATTATCATTAATCTATAATTTAACTTAAGATCTTTACGTCTAAATTACAATAAACATTTTATTTCCTTAATTTCTTCTTAACCACCCTTTTTAATAAATTTCAAATCTGACGTACCTGCTTAGTTTAAATAAAACATACATCTTAGATTAATATATATTAAACAACATCATTATTAAAGAAGGGTTTAAGCAGTTAATTTAAAACTTGATTCTGTTAAATTTTAAACCTGGAGTATATTCTCAAATTTGAGTCGAGATAAACTTGGGAAACTCACCAAAATGCTGACGACATCCCCGAAGCTGCTCGACCAAAATTAGATCAGTGACTCCTCAAGTTGAATTGCCTCCTCCATCACGCGATACCCGAAAGCCGCGAGCCTCCCACTGTTGATTATCGTGAGCTACCCACAACGCAGCGCCTTCGCTCGAGCTCGCGCCCTTTATCAAACTAGCGACTCCAGCCATCTATTTTGCCGTACGCGAGACAAGCACCTAACGAGAGATTCCTACCCAGTTCGACCGAGCACGCGACACCCGAACCCTAGCCACTGACCGATAGCAAGAGACAACACATGGCTTCGACCCTCGAACAATCATTTCCCAAATCGAAAACAAAACCCCCAGAAATCGCGAGCCCTAAAATCTATTCGATACTTGAAGAAGATAGGGAAGCCATAATATGTTTTCTTCTCCGAGATTACTTCAAATGGTTTGAACAAAGGCTCGGCTGAATTTTTAAAATTTGTTTTTTTTATAAGAGTTCGGTTTCGATTTTCTCTGGTTGAAGATTTGAGAGGAGAACGCAAATAAATATTGGTTAGGAAATAGCTTCTCGGATACGCTTGTTAACTTGTAAAAATATCTTGTGTTGTAAAAAAAAAATCTTTGCTAATTTATTTTAAATTTTTATTATCTTATATAAAACTTCCAAAATGCTTCATCGTTTGCTACTTAAAATTTCGAACCCCTTTAAAGGAATGCCGCAAGGCGATTATAAAGCTTTACCTGTATTCCGAACACGATGGAACGTGTGTCGGAAGTTAATTTAATCGTATGCGGAAGTTAGCTTTATAAATCGATTTAAAATATTAACTTATCGATTTTAATTTCAACGCGTTTCTCATCCGTACGAGCAAACGGTAAATCCAAACGCTACGAAAATTGAAATCCGGTAATAACTAACTATTACGGATCCAATGGAACTGGTTTCGTTGAATTCCGAGACTGCGCCTCAGAAGGCTATTTTTAAATATCGATTCAAACGATATATTATTAAAATTGAACAAATCACCTTTAATTTACATTTCAACAATTCTATTATCTTCAGTGCTATCAATATAAATTTTATAAGCCTTCAAATTACTTAAACAGGCTTAGAATTTCAGATTCAACAATTTACTCAATTCAATTATAAAATCCAATATTTAAACTATATAATTTAATAAGTTTAATTACCCAGTAAATATTAATATCTTGAATTCAAGTTAAAATTAACTTTTGAATATTTAAAAATCAATTAAGTATTCCAATTTAAATTGTTAGAAATTCCGAGTCATCACATTCCTTCCCCCTTCAAAGAATTTCGTCTCCGAAATTACTAGTTAGGAAGAATGGAACCATATCCGTTTACTTCCTCCCCAAAACTCACTATTCAATATCCTACCAACTATCCTTTATTAAAGACCCATTATCATATCAACCAACTTCTCAAAACCTTTCATAGTTTCAAATCATATCCATTTGCTCAATTATCTATATTTCAATTTTAAATCAATTTTTTAATTATCAAAATTTTCTCAAAATTTTTCTAACTCTCTAAATTTCCGAAAATTTTTGCCAGCGTCTCCTTTGCGCGGCTAGCTCAGTACAACTACAAAAGGCCTCTACGGGCTCCCAAATCCAAAAGAAAACAAAAGCCAAGTGGCTACATCAAAAACCCAATCCAATTTCATCTAGAAATTTAAATACGTACCTTTTTGTCGGGCAATACAAATTTATCTTTTGGAGTCAAATCCAATTCCTTTTCCCGTAATACCTGCATATCTTGTTTAGCAACAATATTCAATCGTAACTTTACAAATCATTTTATACATTCTCTTATATAGGTTTTCATATTTACTTCTATTCAAATTCGTTTTTCCCGTTTTAATATGAATTCAGCTTATTTCAATTTTGAATATTAAATTTTTATTTTCCATTTACAACTGAGTCTCATCTGTTCCATCTACTAATCTATTTCAGTTTCATTAAAATCGTTTAATTTCTTAACAAAAAATTTCAAAATTTTTCTAACTCCCAAAATTTCCGGAAAATTTTGGCAGAGTCTCCTTTGTACGGAGGAGCTTTTGCAATTTGACAAGAGATATAAATATATATACATCGACCCACACGGTCGGAAAAAGCAAAAACAGTTCATATTTCCTATTTTTAATGCGTAGGCGTACCTTATTTAGCAAGTTAAGCAAGTAGCTTATTTATTTTATCAATTAGTGCAATCCAAACCAGCCAAACGGCCTTTAGGTACCTGCACTTACTCAATTTACACATATAAGCACTATATATATGAAGATTACAACATTTCTCTTACTTAAATAACTATAACACTTCAATTCTAAATGAAATGCATTTGAAATAACTTCCATGAGCAATTTATATGTTTTCAAATCTAATTTCCATTGCTTTCAACCCATTCATAAGCCATTTCATTCAGTTTTAATGGTTTACAACCCGATTGCTTACATTCAACTCATTTTTAAGCGAAACAATCTCATGTTCGCTTCAATTGCTCTTAAAATCAATCTATTTGCTTTCACTCGCTTTTCTTTCCTTGCATTCAATTTAAGTAATGTACAACTCACTTACTTACCTTCAATTCATTTCTAATTCCAAACAAACTCATATTCATATCAATCGATTCAAAAATCAATTATATTTGCTTCCACTAATTCATAGGATTTAATTACTTTGGTTTACGCCAAACAACAATTATTGTTATGCAATCTCGACGATATTCGGTTAATAAAGTATCTATTTTAGTTTATAACTATTTCAAATTAATTTCCAACTCATTCCGAATTTAATTTCATTTCATTTCTAATGTATTCACCACCATTTATTTAGCTCGACAAATTCATTCATATATGCTACTAGCCATTCCCAAATTAATTCAATCCAGGCTTTTATTTAATGGGCTTTCACTTTTATTCAAAACCAAACTTCCATAAATTTTAAACTTATGTGAATTTACTTTAGTTTATTCCAACATCAAACTTAAGTTTGCTTCTATTTGATTCGCATTTAAGCAATTTCCATTAAATTTTCAGTTAGCCCATTCATTTTAAATTTTAATTTTAATTCACCTTCTCAATTTATCAAAATAATATCCAACACATACCTAGCTCATTTGCGAATTTATTTTACTTATACAAAGCCATTCTCAATTTATATCTCTTCACCTGGGTTTTGTTTGCAATCCAAACCATGACTATTATAATTCACTTCCATTAGATAATATTCATATGACACCACTTCCTTTATATCCAATTTATTTGCAAATTTCATCACATATCATTTAAATCACACTTGAATTTTATTTGTAATTCAGTCCATCACATTTTTAAATCCAACTCTATTTTATTTTATTTTACAACATCTCCTCTTATCTAATTCATTATCAAGTCCAAGTCAAATTCCATTTACAATTCGAATTCATTATCAAACTCCATTATTAATTTACAATCCATTTATTTACCAAAGTTAAATTTTATTAACATCCTCAATCAAACAATTATTTAATCAATAAGCCTATTTCCAACTTCTAAATCAATATTCGATTTTAATTACAAAATCACTTCATTAAAATTCTAGTTTGGATTTCCTTTTATTTCCCCAAAATTCCAACATCTTTATTTAAAAAATTCAGAAATGTTTTTAAATTCACATCAGACTAATAAAATAGCTCTTTTATAAAAATACCTTTTATAACTCGATGTCTCAACCAGTCCATCCTTGTTCTCACAGAGATTCAGTCATACGCTGATCAGGCATAGGACTGAAAATCTATAAGTACTTGGTAAACCCGTTTTCAACCCCAGTGAAAATATTTTAAAAAAAATTATTGAAAATATTGAAAGCATTTTGAAATAGAGGAAATATGTTTGGTGACAATGCTCTGAAACTCACCACCCCCATCCATGGTCACAGTTACATCCCAGAGTTACGTTGCCGTCGCAGCAAAAGTCCATGTAACTGCAGGCTCTCCACGGCCTCTCGATTACGCCATGAAACCCACACAACAGATCACAGTTACATCCAGGGTTACGTTGCCGTCACAGCAAAAGTCCATGTAACTGCAGGCTCTCCGCGGCCTCTGATTTTCGCTACCGAAATGGAACTTCTCCACTCCTACATAGGTCGCAGTCTACCGATATAAAATCAAACGCAGACTGTTGGCTCTCCGCAGCACACACGACTTTCGCTATGTTATACCATAGGTCGCAATCTACCGATATAAAATCAAACGCAGACTGTTGGCTCTCAGCGGCACACACGACTTCCTCTATGGTATACTCAACTCATAATCCTCAGGAACTGGTTTTGTCCGGACTTCTCACAGGATCAACTTTAGAACCCCCCTGGGGCTCAAGGCAGCACCACCCGGTGGTACTCCTGAGAAGTTCATTTCAAGGGAGCGCCTTTTCCCCCAGAGCCATCATCAAAACATTTTATACTATACACATATAGTATCTTCCAAATCATACACCTAGTATGATATCATACAAAGTTCCTTTACACAAAATCGATTATCTCAAAATCGATAATTCTCAAACTAGGCTTTTCAAATTTCAATATTGATTTTACCAAAAATCAAAAGCCTTTCCAATCCAAAGGTTCCCAAAACCTTTTCAAAAATCCTTTTCTTCCAGCAATAGATTCAACAAGGGAAGATTCATCTTGTATATCAAAAATATACAACTTTGTTTATTCAAAACCAAACATCTCAGTTTAATTTTTCTTTCCAATATCAATTTCATTCAAATCCATACGATGTACACATACCATCCGTACGCTATACCAATCTGATCGCTCGCTCGGTCACACAATTTCACTTCCGAACTAGTATCGTCCACCCGACTTCCTAGTGCGGACACAGATCTGGTTTCTTGATCAGAAACTGTCATTCTCCTTACATAGCCATAACTATGATAGAGAATATCCAGAACCAATCAACAATCCATATCCAGGTTCGCCGTCGAAAATCGAGTGAAAAATCCCAACTCGGATCAATAACTATCTCGAAATTCTGTGCTCGAATCTAGATCAAACCACTATGCGAACAGATTAATATACATACATCCTACATATTTAACTTCATTGATTATTAGCCAAATCAATTTCCTTGCTATTCATATTCACTTAAATTTTCATTCACTTATCCACATTTACCTTAGCCCCCATTTGGATTATCACTTCAGTTCTCATCTTAGCTGGGTATTTTACCAATAACAGTTTGGACTCCGACCAGTTATATTTAGAAAATAGCTTGAAAATTTTAAAACAGATAAGTAGTTGAAAAATAATTATTAGTTTGCAAAATAACTGTAAAATAGTTAACTAATTGTAAAATAGCTAAAAAGTTTCAGAAATTTTAAATAATTGCAAAATAGTTGTAAAATAGAAATTAGTTTGTAACATAGTATTTAGTTTAGAAAACAGTTGAAAAATGGTTAAATAGCTCCAAAAATAATCATAAAACAAGTATATAAAATAATTTGGCTTTAAGAAAGAAAGGTTGTATATATTTAATAGCTTAGAAAAATAAGTTTATATCAAAACAATTTATATTAAAAATAGTCAAGAGTCAATTTTTCACTTCCCCAACAATTAAATTTAAATCTCCATTTAAATTGATCTAATTTCAATTCAAATAACTCCAAATTCCATTGGACTTGATTAATTCCCAATTCAAGTTGAATCAATCTTGATTCCTTCCCCAATTTAAATCAAATTCTAGTTGATTTTAATCCTGTTCAATTTTAGTTATAATTTCATATTATTCCAATCAATTTGAATTATTATTAATTGAACCCATTTCAAATTCAAATCATTTCAATATAATCCAATTTAATTTCTCATTTAAATTTTAAACTTATACATCTTCAATCACCAGTCCAATTAATTCAAACCAAATTCAATTTTGAACTAATTCAATTTCATTCTCGAATCCAAACTATCTCGAGTTATATAAATTCGAGTTAAATTCTCGAAGGTTGGTTTGACCGTTTAAACCAAATTAACCTTTATTAAAAGTTTTTAATCAATTTAATTTCTGAGTTCAATTCTCAAAATTCCATTTTAAATTATCTTTACTTATGTATTTCACGATTCAATACAATTTTGTTTTAAAATTTTAATTTATTATTCAATTTTATCTTTCAGTTTTGAAGCCAGTTCTTAAATCAGTTTATTTTACAATGCAACTATTCAAATTTATTGTATTTATACAATTCCATTTTAAATTTTTAAATCTCAAACCCGTTTGAGATCACACACATTCCCGCTTCAAACTTCAAAATTCTTTACCTCTTATAAGTTCAGAACTTATATCACTTTGAGTTTTTATATCACATTTCAGGGAGAGAGAAAAATCGAAACTCAACCTCTTAGAGTTTACTTCATTATTTTAAATTATCCTTGATATCATGTACATCCATACATATATACATATTTATTTCTTGGCCCTCCCAGCCATGATTTAAAACTTTAAACCATCCTTGGTTTTAGACTCAAATCAAACTTCAAACAACCTATTGTTTTCAACAAGTCCCAGTTATCTAAATAATTCTTATTTATTATTTTTCATTACCTTGGAACAAATTTTCAAATTCTAGAACCAGATTTAGAATTTTAATTTCAATCCATTAAATTTTAATTTGGTTGTATTTTTATTTCTACTCGGTTTAATTCCAATTCAAGACTTCAATTTCAGTTTGAATCCATTTCAAACTTATCTTTATTTAATTTTAGTTTGGTTGTATTATATTACTTCTTAATTTAATTCTAATAATTTTACAACCATTCACCTTAATATTTATTAGAAGGAAATATCGCTTTTATATATCAAAATATATTTTTATATAAAATCATTTAATATCTTTTTATAATAAAATAACAAGTACGCGCTCATATAGATATACTCAACTCATTCTAGAGTACTTTAGACTCTAGTTAATGAGAAATCCCCACCAGAGCCAAGGTTCTCGCTTAACCTTCAGCTCTGATACCAACTGTAACAACCCGAAATTTTCAAACCCGAAAATTCCAGATAGTTATGAAAAAGAAGAAAGAGGTAGAAGAAGAAGAACAGATACACTAAACATCTCCCATTCGCAGCGGATAAAATATAATAAATAATAACAGTTTACAAAGAATATTATATCTATCGATTACATTTAATTTACATCAGAGTTTCACACTATATATAATCACTGTATATTTACAATTATCAAGTCTCAGACAATAATAATATAGATACAGCGGAAATACTCTATACGCTCCTGCCACCCAGCTCGCCTCCTGAGCTTCAGAACGTACCTACCTGAAAATCTGTAATAATCGGTCTGACCCGAGCATTACACCAAAGTAACACCCGGGTCAGGCTGGAAACCAACATGAGTAAACCCATCTAACATGGAATACCAAAGCAAAAAACTTATATAAAACCCGGGGTAACTCGATTTAACATATGTGATAGACATCATTTATTTCTCATATAAATTTCCTAGATACCAAAGATTTAGATTAAATAGTCCAATTCCTTTAATCACTTTACCCCAGCATATAGATTTCACATATCAATCAATAAAAATTCCAAGTGGTTTCGGGTATTTCCTAATACCCGACTCCCGATCTTTCCGAATCCAATTTCATCTTAGAAATAAGCCTTTTAAGCTTAAACTATTCTAGTATCAACCCAGAATTGATCACAAATAGACAATCCATGCTAAACAGTTCAATCCAAACGTAGCATCTTAAACCACATATCAGCGATATCAAATAATCCAAGACATTCAATATACTTTAATCATCAATAAGCAAGATTAGTTTGTCATACCATCTCTAATTTATTTAATATAAATTAAATTGATTACTTAATCCACATTAACCCAGCTTAATCAGTATTAATTACTTCCAACTATTAATTAATCATTCCCTAACTTCCTCCTTAGATTCCTTAAGTAATTTGCCTTAAAATAACACAAATCGATTTATCCTTTCATTTATCACTTATTAGTTCTTAATTACCTTCATAAGTAATTTACCTTAATTATTTTTTTTATCAAGTAATTATTCCATTGCTATTATTATTTAAACTTTAATTATAAATTTTTATCCTTTAATAACTAATTAGATCTATTTAAACCTGAACAAGTTAATCCTTCACTTACTTCCATTAAGTGATTCTCTTTTAAGTAACTATTCCTCTAGTTACTTATAATAATTAATTTCTACCTATAAATTAATTAGTCTAAATTTAATTAACTTATAGCCCTTAACCCATAATTAATTAACTCTTTACCATAACTTGATTAGTTTCTCCTTAATTGCTTAATTACTAAATAAATAAATAAATAAAAATCTTAATCACGCAAACCCAGATTAATTAAAAGTTAAGTTAATTAATCAATTTCTTAATTATATCACTTAAAAATCTGGTATTTAATTATCATTAATCTATTATTTAACTTAAGATCTTTACGTCTAAATTACAATAAACATTTTATTTCCTTAATTTCTTCTTAACCACCCTTTTTAATATATTTCAAATCTGACGTACCTGCTTAGTTTAAATAAAACATACATCTTAGATTAATATATATTAAACAACATCATTATTAAAGAAGAGTTTAAGCATTTAATTTAAAACTTGATTTTGTTAAATTTTAAACCTGGAGTATATTCTCAAATTTGACTCGAGATAAACTTGGGAAACTCACCAAAATGCTGACGACATCCCCGAAGCTGCTCGACCAAAATTAGATCGGTGACTCCTCAAGTTGAATTGCCTCCTCCATCGCGCGATACCCAAAAGCCGCGAGCCTCCCACTGTTGATTATCGTGAGCTACCCACAACGCAGCGCCTCCGCTCGAGCTCGCGCCCTTTATCAAACTAGCGACTCCAGCCATCTATTTTGTCGTACGTGAGACAAGCACCTAACGAGAGATTCCTACCCAGTTCGACCGAGCACGCGACACCCGAACCCTAGCCACTGACCGATAGCAAGAGACAACACATGGCTTCGACCCTCGAACAATCATTTCCCAAATCGAAAACGAAACCCCCAGAAATCGCGAGCCCTAAAATCTATTCGATACTTGAAGAAGATAGGGAAGCCATAATATGTTTTCTTCTCCGAGATTGCTTCAAATGGTTTGAATGAAGGCTCGGCTGAATTTTTAAAATTTGTTTTTTTTTACAAGAGTTCGGTTTCGATTTTCTCTGGTTGAAGATTTGAGAGGAGAACACAAATAAATATTGGTTTAGGAAATAGCTTCTCGGATACGCTTGTTGACTTGTAAAAATATCTTGTGTTGTAAAAAAAAAAAATCTTTGCTAATTTATTTTAAATTTTTATTATCTTATATAAAACTTCCAAAATGCTTCATCGTTTGCTACTTAAAATTTCGAACTCCTTTAAAGGAATGCCGCAAGGCGATTATAAAGCTTTACCCGTATTCCGAACACGATGGAACGTGTTTCGAAAGTTAATTTAATCGTATGCAGAAGTTAGCATTATAAATCGATTTAAAATATTAACTTATCGATTTTAGTTTCAACGCGTTTCTCATCCGTACGAGCAAACGGTAAATCCAAACGCTACGAAAATTGAAATCCGGTAATAACTAACTATTACGGATCCAATGGAACTGTTTTCGTTGAATTCCGAGACTGTGCCTCGGAAGGCTATTTTTAAATATCGATTCAAACGATATATTATTAAAATTGAACAAATCACCTTTAATTTACATTTCAACAATTCTATTATCTTCAGTGCTATCAATATAAATTTTATAAGCCTTCAAATTATTTAAACAGGCTTAGAATTTCAGATTCAACAATTTACTCAATTCAATTATAAAATCCAATATTTAAACTATATAGTTTAATAAGTTTAATTACCCAGTAAATATTAATATCTTGAATTCAAGTTAAAATTAACTTTTGAAGGTTTGAAAATCAATTAAATATTCCAATTTAAATTGTTAGAAATTCCGGGTCGTCACAAATGTTGACAAGTAGTGTGCTCTAGTTGGTTGTGTGAACTGCACTTTCACTTGTACTTGATGAACCTGTCCGCTTTGATAATTGTCTGAGTTCTTGTTCATTTCCTTGTGCATGTTGATGTATACGCACCTATATCATCCTGTGTGTCGTTAGCCATGATGACCTGAACCGTGTGCATTCTTAAATTGTTTCATATATTCACTTAGTTCATATTTGCTTTTAGTCCATTGTTTTTGATGCCATCACTAATTTGATGCCTATGTCTATGTATACATATATACATACATATGTACATGCTTAAACTGCTTTTGTTCTTTGACCCTGTGCAGCTCTGGACTGCATTTCTTTTACTGTCCCTATTGCATCTGTATGCACCATTGTGTTACACCATTGACTTGTCTTAAGTTTGGACTGGTACTTTGCTACACCACAACCTTTTCATTGTGATTGTTGATATGTGTAGCAGTTGTTTCATGTTGAACTGCTCAGTTACTCTTGAACATGTCTTCTTCATTGGTCTTTCCTTTTGCCTGCACATGTGCACTTTTGTATTTGTTTTATGATACGTGCACCGGAGTTAAGCCCGACACGGCTTGGGCTTGACCTTGTGCATATTTGCACTGAGTTGAGCCTTCGAGCTTGACCTTTGCAATTGTCCATGAGGTTGGATCAAGGCTCGACCTTATGATGTTCATAGTGATACTTTATGCATATCATGAGTTATCCATGCACATGCATGTTTGTCCCAGTTTAAATATAAAGAGAGAGAAAAACCCATAAACCGAGGCAGGCTTAATATTCAAATTCAATTTCATTTTTGCAATTTAGCTTTGTTTCTTTTCCATTTTACTGCATTGTTTATTTGACAGGTATAGCGGATGACAAGACACAAGCTAGAGTAAGCAAATCAAGATCAAAATCGAGTGTAAGTGAGTGAGGAAACAAAGTGTTGTATATGAGGGTGTAGTGAAATTTGTATAATGATGGATTATATAGTAATTGAGAATTGTAAATATAGTGGAAGCAAATAATGTGTACTACTGGAAATTGAAATAAAATATTTGTTCAAATAAATTTCGATTCAACTATTTTGTTCTATAAATATTTATTTAATTCTCTGAAAATAAAATGGTACAATAATAAACACATTTAACAAATATATATATATATATATATATATATTATATGTTTATTTTCATCAAACAAAAATAATAAGCCATTATATTCTGCATTGTCCCCCTTTTAATGATAACATACATATTTTAAGATTCCGAGTTTATATAAATGTGTTTGATGTGATGTGTTCAAGCTCTGTACTCCCCCTACACAGATGCACGCAATTGAAAATGAAAAATTGATTTTTCAAAACAACTCTTGAATAATAAAAACACTCTCGAATATCGGTAAGGTTATCCTCAATCAAAAAATTCTTAACCTCCCCCCCCCCCCCCCCTTTTGTTATCATCAAAAATAATAATAGTAATTGAAATAGTAATGAATTTTGATTGGAATTATAAAATCAAGTTAGGAAGGGAATATATATAGTAAATTCCAGTTAACCAAAAAAAATCATAATATTTTATTTTTTAGAAGCGAATTCCACTTTAGAGAAATGATATGATTATGGTTGGGATTTTATACAGTGATATCAATTTGGTGTTTTCAACAAAGGAGTAATTTTTGAATCTTCCTTTTAAATATTATACCAAAAAAATATTAAGCACTTTCTAACTATGAATAATCGTTAGGACTTCTAAATGAGGTTAGTAGTTACTTAAAAATGAATATCAAGTATTTTCTAACCATGCATAATCGTAAGGACTTTTAAATGAGATTAGAATCTCCCTGAATATTTATCCTTCTCTTGTATAGTCTCATCTGTGCATAATCATGAAGACTTTTAAATGAGAATGGAAGCACATATATAGAGATCCAAGTAATACGATTTGGAATGTAATTTTTTTACAAAACAAAATATTTCCTTGTTTTGAAATACTAACTTATGCATACTATATTAAATTGTGGCGTATGGATTGAAAGAATGCGAGTGATAGAAATGATCATGGAATAAGTACTAATTTAAAAAAAAAAAATCATGAAATTTTAACCTGTACTTTCTCTTGTTCTGAAATATAATTAAATCACTATCCATTACTTCCTCAAACACCATTAATAATTTGGTAAGTTTCAAAAAGGTTCGATTAGTCAACGATTTTCTTTTCTAGAGTAAATTCCTTATCAAAATAAACAAGAGTATTTTCTTCAAAGTAAAAAACCCGAGTTATTTAAAAAATTAAAACATGTGAAAATTAATTTTCTACAAGAGGTTTTTGAAAATGTATACTATTGAAAATCGCTCGAAAATAATCAATCAAATGCAAATAAGATTTCAACAGGATGTTTTTTACCACTTATATTTGGATTGACCAAGATGACATATAGTGGTATATAAAAACACATGCAAAACTTTTACTTCTCAAAATCACTCGAATTGATTTTCAAACAATCTCAACAAGGCAATTCATACCAGTCAAAGGAAAAAACGTTTATATTGAAGCAAAATCACAAACATTTCTCCAACCATTACTTTGTTAGTCGTGAACAAGACAACGAAATATAACAATTTTACTAAAGCAATTGAAAATTCATGTTTTGAAAATTCAGTCCATTTGAAACCATTATTTGAAAGCTTTAAATCCATAATTTAATTTAGTGAAAAACATGAAAGTTATAGATATTCAAAAATCCCACTTATCAAATTTTTATTCAGGTCAAAATGAGAATTCGATCAAAGTTATGGCTGAAATACTACAACTTGTTTGTGTAAATCAAGAATACTTTTCAAGTAATATGCTGAAAAGATTGTTATTTTTCCATATTTTCCAAAATGAATCAACAAAAACTCAAAACAGTAAAGTTATAGTGCTATCAGTTAGTTTTTCAGAACTTCAAAAATTTCTAGAATCGGAGTAACAGTATTCAAGTTACGATTGAAATACTACAGCGGTGTCAAGAAGTTCTGAAACTTTTTTCAAACAATACTCCAAATGATTTGTAGTTTTTCACTTGTTTAGATTCAGATTCTAGAGAACCCAAAAAAATAAAACTAATATTGTTTTCGATCTATTTTCCATAACATCTTGAATTTTGCCAATCGAAGTTAAGAAGCTCAAGATATGGCAGAAATATACTACAGTAATGTCAACAAAAACAGAATTAACAATAAGATAACAAAATAGAGTTTGGAGTTCATACCTTACTTATCTTCGATGCCATGATATCCAAAATGTGTAGATCTCCACCTCATCTTTTTAGGCTAAGGAACTTTAAAATTTTTGGCTTATCAATTATATTGAACAACTCGAGACCCGTCTCTATCGAAGTTGTTCCTTTGGCCTCTTTTGTATCTGAATGTTGGAAGAAGCGAGCGGCCAACGAAGGATGAAGGACCACTTACTTTTTTAATCGAAATCTTTAGAACCCAAACTTTTTAAATTTAAGAGAATCCACTTTGTACCTTTTGAAATCCAGATTTTTTTTTAATGTTCTTGTTTTTATTGACAATTATTATTACAGTGTCCAATATTTCCACAATTTACGCATTTGGGTATCAGACTTCTCCCCCAGTAGTGTTATTAGCCATTTATATATATACCGACACATTTTCAAATCCAAGCTATTTTCTTTTATCCGTACAGAGTTGATTTCCTAACAGCATTTTAAAAGATTTTTCACCATTAGAAATTTTTTGAAGAGTCGACTCATGATCATTGACTTTGGATTTTAAAAGTTCATTATCATTTATTAGCTTTGAACACCGACTAGTAGCTTTTCTCTTTTCAAAATTATTCCTCTTTAAGATCATATTTTCATTTTCGAGCTCTTTTATTTTGTTCTTAATTTCAAGCATCTTGGTTTCAAAAAGTTTGCGTTTTTCAAATTCAAGTTTTTCCAAAACCTTGATTTTTTCAATCTCCTTTTTCAAATCGTGGTTTATTTGAGTAATTCAATTTTGCTATTCTTTAAAATCACGTTTTCACTTTCAAGGGTTTTTAAATTACCTTAATGTCAATTGATTCCTTTTGAAAATTCACACAATTATTCGTTTAAGATTTTCTACATTTTTAATCTTTTCAATTTCATTTGCAAGCTCATCTAAAATTCTCTCGGTTTTCACCAAATTATAATTTTTAAGCTTTTGGAAAATTTCATTAAAGTAAACAAATTCTTTTTCATAGCTTAAATATTTTTTGCAATCAAAATTTTTAAATTAATTAAGCTCTTTTCCAATCTATCATTTTTCTGACGCAGTTTAATTTTTTTTACTTTCAACTTGTTATTTTTCATCTCAAGTTTTTCAATAGTTTTAGTTGATTTTTGACACAAGAAAACTATCTGAATGAAAAATCATTTGTCTTGTCATCAGTTGTGTCTTCGTCGCCGCTGTCTTTACTATCATTGACCAAATTATCTTTCGTAAATCCCATCAAGCAAAATTCTTTGACTGAGTCGGTTTTGGAGGGTTTCTCGTCATTATTGACTTTTGTGCCATATATTGCATTGAGAGTATTCTAGATTTCTTGTGTAGAAACAATGAGAAATATAGTTAAATTCATTTTAATTAATTAGAGAATAGAGTATATGCATAATAAGAGCATTAATCAAAATAGTCTTCTTATCTGCCACATCACACCCATTTTCATAATATCCCAACATTCAAAATTACTATATTTTAAATAAAATTCCATTTCATTTTTAGTTTAAAAATCCGTTCCATCAAAAATAAGGGGACTGCCACTGGACCCACACTCGCTAGATTTGCAACTAAGGTTAGACATATATGTTATCAATCAGGCTCCAATACCACTTGTAGGATTGAATTAACCTTAAAGGGGTAAATAGAGTTTTTAATAAATTCACAGATAAATAAAAATAGCAACACGGATAAAAACAGAGTAAATACGGAAATAAAAACGACACACAGATTTACCCAGCTTTGGCAAACACGCCTACTGCTGCCTCCAAGTTTTCTACTATAATTAAACAAACAACTGCATATAGACCCTGTGAACTTGCGACTATCGCTTACCTATTTGTTCTAATCCTACGCTCAAAACTTTGCCACAACTTAGCCACTGAATTGCGAATTCTCAAAGTATATTTCGTAGTTCGTACCTAGTTAAAAAACTGGAGTTTTACAAAACTAAAAAAATACAATAAAAATAAATGAAACCCTAAATTGAAATATTAATTCAATTTAGCCCGAATACAAGCAGCGACCGAGAATGATGCGATTAAGAAAAATAAAAGTCGATTATCCTCTTCATATTCAATTAGTCGTTCCTCCTTCTCTTCTTTTAGCCCTTTCGTCTTTTGCTTCAACATTCTCAAAATCAGGGTTTCCTTGATTCAAAGCTTCCAGTTCTAATGTTCAGTTAATCGAAGAAAGATGTTAGCTTGGATGCTTAGTCGATCGAACTCCTTGCTTGAATCCTCTTGGTCGCTTCGACGTCGAGTTCGATGTTGATAAATTGGTATGTGATTTTTGCCCTTTTCAATTTGTAGCGTTCTCGACTTTAATGATTTAAGCTAATGATGATATGGGTATATTTATAGGCTTTGGTTCCCTATAACTTTGGTTTTGAAAATTTCAAGCTATGATTTTTTGTTTTAACTTCAGCTGAGGATTTTTGATCAAATGATTATGTATTTCAACTTTTTCAACATTGAAATATATCCAATATATATTCATAATATAATTTGAATATACTTTTAACGTTTGTTGACTTTCTGGTTTTGATATTACTGATCAAATCACTGTGCCGTTGTTCCTATTTTTGACACATCATGCAGTTAAACAAACACTGAACTAAATTGATATCTGCCACTTGAGAATTTTGAGCTTTCTGCCTTATTCACCTGAATTTGTACATCTGACATGAATTTGCATTGTTGCATGAGATTAACTTACACTCTTGGAGATTGATGTTTCGCTTTTTGGTTTGTTGACAACTGATGTTGATGAGTAGTGTTCTCTGGTTGGTTGGTAAACTGCACTTTCACTTATACTTGATGAACCTGTCCACTTTGATGGTTGTTTGAATTGTTGTTCATTTCCCTGTGTATGTTAATGTAAATGCATGTGTATCATCCTGTTGTGTCTTTAGCCATGTTGACCTGAACAGTGTGCATTCATAAACTGTTACATATCTTCACTTAGTTCATATTCGCTTTTCTTCCATTGCTTTTGATACCATGAATGAATTTCTATGCCTCTGTATGTTTGCGCCAAAATTGGTCACAACACCAAATTGCTTATGAAAGCACCCGTTCATAGTTACTGATCACCGATAGCAAATATATAGAGAATATAAATATGAAGAACACTCAGAAATTAAAAAGAAAGCAATAGAAACACAGGATTTATAGTGGTTTGGCTATCTTCGGCCTACGTCCACTTTGAAGAGTTGGTGTTTTATTGATTATCACCCGCTGGTTACAAGAGTATAGTTAATAATAATTGAGTTACAATGGAGTTCAGCTGAGTAATGGCATAAAAGAACCAAAAGATCCCTTTTC
The DNA here is from genome assembly GCA_030765085.1 of Allium cepa. Lineage (NCBI taxonomy): Eukaryota > Viridiplantae > Streptophyta > Magnoliopsida > Asparagales > Amaryllidaceae > Allium > Allium cepa. The sequence continues at coordinate 728,364,275 of CM060932.1, read as the reverse complement.
TGAAGATCTTGGGCTGCTATTTATAGGTTTAGGCTGATGATATCTATCTTAAATTTTGAAAGACTCCTTCCCTCACATGGGTGGGCCCATGTTATCATCCCTGGTCGTTTTGACTCGATCCATGATTAATACGAATGAGATTCGTACCAATCTAAATCTTGCCCAATCGAGTCGAGATCGATCATGAACATTCTCGGGGTTGAATGCAAGCTCCTGTGAAAATTTGGTAGCATCTGGACTTGTAGATTGTGAAATATGATCGATGCAAGTTTGGAATTTCAATATGCTATCGAATTCGCATCGCTTTCATTTGCATCGCTTCTAGTCGTGTCGCTTTTAGGCATGTGATGATCAACGATGCGACGCTAACTTTTAGGATCGATCCACTTTCCATGCCGAGTGACCTAATCATCCATTTTTACATGTGTCCTTTGTATCGCTCTCATTCAGGTGCTTCGTGCCCATGCCGTTCGTGTCCGTCGACATGGTTTCATTCGTATTGATCTGATGTGCTTCATACTTCGTATCGATCCTGGAATGTTCATTTCGTATCGATATTTGAGATTATTTCTAGCCTCTACTCCAATTCGTATCGATATCTTTTAGATGTTGCCTTGTATCGCTCATGGGTGGTATTCTTCGTGTCGATCGTTGATCGATCGATACTAATTATGTAAAGTGGAAGCGATAGGAAATGTCACTAAGTGATGGATGTGAACCGAAGTAGATGTGATGGATACGAAGTGGTGCCTCGTCTATGGATACGAACTAGTGCTTGGATTCGAATGAAATCGATATGAAGGAAGTGGTTTAATGGATACGAATGAGAGCATTGCTTGATTTACATTGATCATATCTTGAGCATATGAACTTCGATTGACTTAAAATTTGAAATGTAACCTTTCCTAGCCTTGTCCATCATTCTCAATCGATCCCGTCTTGATTGGAGCTCGGTTAAATTTTGATGATATCGATCATAGCCTTGTTTCCAATCGATCTCTAATATTGGTTTCCATCCTTTTTAGCCTATTTGTTGATTTCCCGTCCTTGACCAAAAGGCAGGATAACAATGTATATGTATACATATATATGTACATATGTATATGCTTAAATTGCTTATGTTCTTCGACCCTATGCACCTCTAGGCCGCATTTCTTTTACTGTCCATGTTGCATTTATATGCACCATTGTGTTACATCATTGTCTTGTCTTGAGTTTGGACTTGTACTTTGATGCACCATAGCCTTTACATTATGATTGCTGATATGTGTGCATGCAGTTGTTTCATGTTGAACTACTTAGTTGCTTTTGAACATGTCTTGTTCACTAGTCTTTCCTTTTGCAAGCACATGTGCACTTGTATATTTGTTTTATGATAAGTGCACCTGAGTTAAGCCCGAGACGGCTTGGGCTTGACCTTGTGCACATTTGCACTGAGTTGAGCCTTCGAGCTTGACCTTTGCAATTGTCCCTGATATTGGATAGAGGCTCGGTCTTGTGATATTCACAGCGATACATTGTGCATATCATGAGTTGGCCGTGCATATGTAAATTTGTCCTTGTCTAAATATGGAGAGAAAAACAAACCTATAAATTGAGGCAATATTAATATTCAAATTCAATTTTATTTTTGAAATTTAAGTTAATTTCGTTTTCTATTTTACTGCCTGTTTATGACAAGTATAGCGGATGACTAGAAACAAGCTGGAGTAAGCAAATCAAGATCAAAATCGAGTGGGAGTGAGTGAGGAAACAAAGTGTTGTATATGAGTGTGTAGAGAAATTTTTATAATAACAGATTGTATTGTAATTGAAAATTGTAAATATAGTGGAAGCAAATAACGTGTACTATTTAAAATTGAAAGAAAATATTTGTTTGAATAAAATATTTGTTCAAATAAATTCTGATTCAATTATTTTATTTATTTAATTCTGTGAAAATAAAATAGTACAATAACAAACATAATTAACAAATATATATTATATATATATGTTTATTATCATCAAATAAAAATCATAAACCATGATATTCTACATTATATATGTGTAATTTAGGGTTGAATGACCACTGTAATAGAAAAACACTTCAGATTACCAATGGCTTTTTACGGCTAGTGACTGCTTAATGGTAGCAACATACCGATGACTTTCTATGGCTAGCGACACTAAACTAGTGCAGCCGTGACCTTCCACATATACATGACGAGTCATCGAAAGCCAACGGCATGATCGTCGAAAGCCTTCGAAAATGGGACAATGGAGCCATCAAAAATGTCAAAGAAGTACAGCTCTTCGACTATCAATATTTTGACGGCTTTTTCCATCAGCTTTTGACAGTTATCAACGGCCACCAACGGTTTCCAGCCATTGGAATTCTTATTGTTTCTTGTAGTTAATATTTACTTATCCACTTTAGGCAATAGTAATCTTTTTAATTTTCAATTTATCCACATAATCACAATTAAATATATCATTGTAGCAAATAATATAGAAGCAATTACATGCGCTACATAGTTGATTTCTCAATAATTATCATGTTTTTGTTGATCAGGTTGAATCTCTGGGTGTTTTCCTCGAGTGATAAAACTACTTTTGATGTATATATGAGACTTATTAATGATTATAATTGTATGTATTCCATATTCCACTTGGAATTAACTACAGTCGCAGGATATTAAAACTTACATAAATCACCATAAAATTAATAAATCAGTTAAGAAAAAAGAGAAATTATTACATATCTCTTGGACAGTCGTAACGTCAATACATTAATACTAGAAAATACAAAAAGTTTTAACTTAGAGATATCACCCAAACAACATTTCCACTTTGGTTACAGCAGTAGATGCATTAATCAAAGTTCAACAAGAGAATTATGAAAGGCAACATAGAAAACTAAATTGGTAATGTAAAGGTATTTCAATTCAAGGAAGTATAACACATTTTGTTGAGGAAGGGTCTAAAGCCCTATAGTTAAAACATGAAAATAGCATAAAGGACAAATTCAATCAAATTTTGAGCTTCTAAGACCGGCTCTCAATATTTTAGCGTGAAGGATAAATCTTACAAATAAATTTGGCTGAAGGATAAAACTTCTGTGAGAAGGACAAGGCACAATGCTACCAGGTAGTATAAGTTTTTTATTTACCGAATTTACAAAAGAAATGAACATAGAACTTATATTTCAGTTTTATAATGCAATAGTTAACCTTACTTATGGTAGAATATTTTGGTTAAATGATATAATAAATGATACAACTTAGTAGCATTTTGTATTTGATATATATTTTTTACATCATTTTCCTAAATATTGATATTGTACAAAAAAATTATTTGCTACTATATAAGGTTAGATTTTGAATCGGTGACGGCTGTTAGAGGTAGGGGCTAGAGGAGATAACGATTATGAGTAGTGCTAAAGCATAGGTGAACGGCGGCATGGGATGTGGTACGGTGGTGTGAATGCGTGGAAATGTGACATGTCCTTTTGATTAAGGCACTGTCCTAGAAGCTAAAAAACTTCAAGATTTTGTCCTTTAAACTATATTCCCCAAAATAAAACCAAAAAAAATAATTCTATGAAATAAATAGATACTATACATCATTGTAAATTTCCTTTTTCTTTTTAAAAGTAAAATAGCTTTAACTTATACTGTTAAACTTGCAAATCCATGCTACGCACATGGGATTCACTATATAATTTATGTAGTGGTATATTTTTATATTTTAGTCATATTAAGATGTAAGTGTATAATTGTGGATTAAATTTATTTAGACTGGTTTGTTCCTTGAACATTAATGGCAAATGTTAATCATTAAACTACTTAAGTAATCTTGAAGCGCACATAATATACATTTTTTAGGAGAGTAATGGATATATATACAAAAAACATTAACATCATATGTCAATTGTTCATTACTTGGTAGCATTACATTACTAAGCATGCTTATTAATTTAAGTGATGCATAAGTTGAGCATGGGTTCGTCTTATATAGAATATATGTTCAAATATGTATGCATTTGGTATGATAATAGTATTCCATATATAGGATAAAGAAACTACGCTAAGTGTGATATAGTGTTTCGAAACTGGCTTAAATAAATAATATTCTAAATTTTGAATTAGTATACTTATTGACACCAACTAGTACTAATTCAATTAGAAAAATATTTTAGTTACTTCAACGGTTATATTTTAGTTGATATAGCATGTTGTAGTGTAATAAATATAAATAAATAACAAATATTATGTATTATATTATTTTTGAAGACCGAGGTAAATTGGACAATTTCATAAGAACCTGAATGATTACATCAGAAAGTCCTTCCACTTTGGGCAATTAACAAGTGGATTTAATGATGCCATTGGCAATCAGTCCTTGCACCTCTTTATTATCTGTAATGTCATGACCAGATAATCTATTATTCGATTCGTAGTCTAGTTTCTAGAAGCACTAAATATTTATAGCATTTACTTCAAATAATCATACCACTATAATAACTAATATAATATAAATTTAGCATAATTCAAAGAAAGATAATTATCATTGTGAGAAATACTTATGGATACGCATAAAATGATGGCATTGTATTGAAAATAACTGTAAGACCAAATGACATAAGAAAATATAATCAAAAAAGTTGGTCATTGAAATATCATGCAATTATATGTCATTATAAATTCTTGTAATATTTTTGTTTCTGTCTTCCAACTTTGGCATATATAATATTTATAATCCAATACAATTGTTATGCAAGTAAGAAAAAAATTATAATTGCATTTCATAATACATTGAATAAATAATGTTTTCCATCGGACGTAAGAAAACGTGTCAAAAATATCATTTTACCCTTAAAATATAAGAAAATGTTACCCTATTATTAGTTTGGTGGGTTTTTGTTGAAGAAAATTATTTACACCCATATATGTTCTCACAAATTTGAAATTTTTACTAATATTATTAAAGGTAAATAAAGTATTTTAAAAAGAAAATGAACTCCTATGCTACTATTTTCCTTTGATATACATATTTCTCACATCGAGGAAACATTTAAATTTACAAATTATTATATGTTCGAAATGTTGTTGATTGTTGATAAATGGAAATAAATAAAAAGAGTTAATTGATTACATGTTAATTCTAGGAGTGATTAGAGTTAAAGAGAGTTACAAGTAATTAATTCTCCTATTAAATTGAACAATAATATATTTCTCAACGAGGTTTGGGACCAAAGGTCCCCATTCTCAAAGCTCATGCACTAAAAGTCCCTACTAATAAACTCATGTAAATTAGGTCCTTGTTTTGTTATTTTTTAACCAAATTGTCCCCTTCTAGAAAATCGACCCAGCATTGAAATCAGAGGCAAAAGTAGCATAAATTAGTCAAAAACTAAAAATAGAGACCAAATTTTCATAACTTTTTCAGGACTTTTCTTCCATTATCTCCCAATTCTAGGGGCTTGGCCGCCGTTCCTTAATTCCCAAATTATTTTAGATACAAATTGATCAAAATTAAAAGCAATTAATTTCTTTTATTTATTGCATGGTGATAATATTCGAAATGATCCTTACCATTTATAAATAGCTCAATTAACCACAATGAATAGCTTTATCTCTAATTTGTAATTATTTATTTATAAAACACTTAATATTACATAGTTTCTAATGGAGTTTTCATCTAAAATGTTAATGATGAAAGAAAATAAAAAAACAAGGAATGGCTGCCAAGTCCCCATAATTGAAAGATGATGGAAGAAAAGTCCCTTCCGAAAAAGTTATAAAAATTAGGTCCCTATTTGCAGTTTTTGGCTAATTTGTGCTGCTTTTGTCCCTGATTTCAATGCTGGGCCAATTTTCTACGAGGGGAAAATTTGGTAAAATATAACAAAATAAGGACCAAATTTACATGAGTTTATGAGTAGGGACGTTTCGTGCATAGGCTTGGAGAATAGGGACCTTTGGTCCAAAACCCCAAATAATTTATTACATATTAATTAATTTATTTATTTATTACCATTAAAGAAAATTAATACATGATTAATTCTCTCATTAATATGAATTACAATTTAATTCTCAAAGTACTTTAAAGTCAAATTGATCAAAATTAAAAACAAATAATTCATATACATTTTTGCATGATAATAATATTTAATGGGGAAATTTTATTCACCATTGTTTCCATTAGTTGATCCATACTTGAGTCTATCCACAAACAATTTGTTACTTTATCCACACATGTATGAATTTACTAATTTTTTTATTATTATGGCGAGTGTTGAACATTTTTTGTATTTTATGAAATGTATCATGCACCATAATGCATGCATACACAATAACCATATTCATTCAACTAAAATCAATTGAATTATGCATACACAATAATCATATACCATAACACATGCATATACAAATGAATTCTTAAATAAAAAATAAAAAAGAAGCAGAAGAATAGATGTGAAACATCAATTTCTTAGAACAAATAAATGTTACTGGGTTTCACTTTAGCTTCAGATGGGTACAAGATATTCAACTAATATTAAACAACAAAGTCTCTAAAAGAGATGATGTAATACTATCAAAAGCAACTCGGTGACCATTCATCTTCAGTTCTATTCATTTCTACAATCTCAGATAATGCCATATGTCACAACTCAATCCAATAGATGTTTCTAGTAAACAATATAGACTTTGTTACAAACTTGTATAAAAATTCAATACTACCATTAAATCAAACCACAAATTCTCTACAAAACATAAGCATAGATTGAAAATCTCCTGACACTAATTGAGAAAATTTCACACAGTGCTTTAGTCGTGGTTCAACATTTGAATGTCCTTCAAAAAAATTATTTTTTTCCAACGAATGATTATGTAGTCCACATATAAATTCTACTCTCCATTGATCAAGCATTAGCAGTTTAACTCCTTTTAATAAGAAAGCACATCCACTTTTCTTTGTTCTTGTCTTTCTGCCTTCGCTTGTCCATCAATAAGCGTCTTTTTGTTGATTTCAAAGTAAAATCCACTTCTCTCACGTCAATATGATATTCGATCTCTACGACTATTTTTTGGATTTTCACATTGTTTAATAACAACAACTACCCCATATGACTTTCCAACATTTTTGCACTGTTCAGTAAGTTCATCATATGAATTAAAGATTTGAGTTATAGATAAAAATAATAATTGATTTTATATCTTCTATGTAATATTAAAATTAAAAAAATTACATAACTTATTAGTTCAAAATGCAAAAGTGCAATCACAATCTAGTACTTTATCTTTGGAGCATAGTAGTTCACTATCCTGGATAGCAAAATATCAAGACTAACGTAAGAAAATAAAATAAAACTCTATGTAAAACAATCATAAAAATTAAAATTTACCGTACCAAAAGTTTATTTCTTGAGATTATCTACACATTGCTCAATTGCATCATCGTTACGCTTGATCTCTTGTTGTTTTGTAGTTGCACCTATTCACTCCCCATCTGTTTCATTACTTATAAATCTTAAATACTCTAACAACCGTTCACTTTCTTTATACCAAAAAAATTGATATTTTATGTGATGGAAATTGGTACATGATGAATCTTATATTAGGATAAAGAGTTCAACCCTCTATAGCAATGATCATTTTTAGTACATATTGCATCATATTCATCTTCTACATGAAATCTTTGTAATAATAGCATTATATAACGAGTAGAAGATTTATCATTGTAATGATATCATTATAAATGTTATCTCAAAAACAGTAGAAGATTCATCTTAGAAGATTTTTTTGAAAATATAACATCTTACCTCAATCTTCTACTTTTCTACTTTAAATATGCATTTGACCATCATCATGCTACATAATAATAAGAATGAAGAGACCAAATTTGGCATCTTACAGTTGTTGTTTTTTAATTTAACCCTAAGGTGATGTGTTTGTGACTTGATTAGGCAATAAAAGGAAGAGAAATGAGAGAAGAAGATGCAACTATACATTGTGGATTAATTAATCAATTTTTAAACATTAAAAGTGACCATAAAAGTAGGAAGTAATCTACGAAATCAGGGTGAATCGACTAATAGAAATGATGGATATGAATAAAAATTTCCAATTTGATACAACCCTTCTATTTAAAAGTAGTTCACTTATAACCACTATGAATAACCACATCTCTAATTTTAAACCATTGATAAACATTTCTAAATTGCAAAAAATAAAAATAAAAATAAAAAAAACATAAATAAAACAAACTTTGTAAAAATTTAGAAATAATTACCTCATTCTTGCTTAAGATCTTGAAGAATTAGATGATAACCATAAATATGCATTGCCTATGAACATTACATATTATATTAAACAGCATAAAAAAATTAAAAGCCTAAATTGATTAAAGAAGAACGATGTTAAAATTTACCGAAAAAGAGTTCAGACT